>JAMJFZ010000271.1:2672500-3272500 GCA_026225945.1 Cricetomys ansorgei | reverse complement strand
TAATAGTGGATTGTGCTAAAGCATAAGTCTGTCTTTATGTTTAAATTAATATCTTCCTCATATTTTGTCAAGTGAGGTCACAGCCTTGGTGGTGATTTGTTTCTGAAGAGGATGGGTAACATCCTACACCTTTGCCAATCTCAAGGAAGAAAATATGTGTGTGTCAATAAACACAAGACTCACCCTATTGCTGGCAATAAATTTTATTCCTTAGAATCATACATATGAATACAATCAAGATAAACAAGCTTTTATAAATTCATCATCTTTAAGTATGCTTATATTAATGTTACATAATTGAATACAGGTATGTACACAACATAGATCATATTTGCTATTCAAAGAGAACATGTTACATTTTTTTAAATGTAAAAGCAAGACTGAAACACACTACAGCTTTTTAGACACACAGGATCATCTCAAATCAAGTACTGAGAAGAAAGTATCTCCGAGAATTAAAACAGAAAAGAAAGATGGAAAAGTAGAGAAGTGAATTTTAGAGGAAGAGGGGCTTCTACGATGCATTCCAGGATCTGCTGAGCATTAGGGTATAGCAATGTTACAAGGAACTCAGGATGGAAGTCTCTGGTTAGCTTTTACCCGCTCGGGTGAACATCATTTCTCTGCTGTTCTTCTCTAAAATTCACGGAGTTTCAGGTGAGCAGTGTTACACAAGGTTTGGATGAAGTTGCATGAGTTAGTACATTTGTTAGGAGCACGGTGTGCACTGTGACTTCATGGACTTCAGTGACAGAAGAACAATCTTATTGAGCAAGTACTCTGTTATTGGTCATGTTGCTCTCTGATATGGGTTCATTGTTGACCAAATGAAAGGATTGATCAGAGTTGATGTCTTTACAGTCATCCATAATGCCCTGGCCATTCATTCACTAACCCAAAGATGCTGAATTACCACAAGGTAGAACTAAGGCAGTAAATGAGTGACTGACACCCCTGAGACCCTTATGTGATATTAGTTTGTAGTTCTTTATCTAAAATAAAATAGATTTTTTTTTTGCCTCACAATCTCTTCTTCTTCAGGCTGTATGCCTTAGCCTGTGATGGCTGTGCCATCTCTTCAGTCCTCTCATCTAATTATTTCTTACAGTTGTCCCCTAGATAATTGTTTTCACACAGAGGAGAAAGAAAATCATAATAATAAAAAGTTGGAATTTGACAGTTAAAAATAGTCTTGCCTTTAAAATTCATATCCTAATTAACTGGGTCAGGGTTTTTTGGTTTTTTTTTTCTGTTGAGTTTTTGTTTCTTATATGTAAAATTGAAGTAATGTGAGTTCCTCATTAGATTGCTGTTGTGACTAAATTAACAACCTCAAAGAATTCAATGCGAGGCAGAAGCAGCCCTTAGGACCCTTAGAAAATGTCAGTTGAAGTTATTCCTAAAAGAGTTTCTAGGAACCACAGCCTCTAGTAGTAGGGATTTTTCTAAAAGAGCTGCTCATTTATCACCTAAAAAATGTTGGGACCCCAGAAAATAAAGCATTTTCTGTGACATTTGATGGAGGTGAGGGCAAATCCAGACTATGAAGCTACTGTAGAGAATGGAACCCTGGTTGGCTTTGGATGCTCATGTTACTTGGATAGATTTTTCTCCAGAGTGACAGTGGTGTGGTAGAAAATGAGAGAAAGAAGTGTATGCCCCAGGACAAAAGAAGTCATGAATCAAGCTGAGCCCTCTCCTAGGTCTCTTTTCAATGGGGAGAGTGAGGGAACACATAATTGAGACTTTAAGTTTCCTTTCCTTCCTTCCTTTCTCTTCTTCCTTCTTTCCTCTCATCACTGTGCACGCTCAATAAATCCTTATGGGAAGAACTGATATCAGGAAGAATACAAGAAAATGGGTGATTACACACATTTTCAGCAATTTATCATATACTTAGCATTTCTTAGGACATCCTCATCCAGAAGATAATGATTTCTGTGAGCACATTTTCATCTCAAACTTGCTTTATCACAAAACATAAAAATCCATCATCTGTAAGGGACCTTTGTATTTTATTCTTCAATTTGTTTCTCTCTCTTAATTATGAAAGATGTAAGGTGGCTTTCCCCGAGGCTCAGGTAGTAATATTGTAAGATTCAGAAGTCAGGGAAGACCATGGCAAAAGGATGTTGGGATGCAGTCATGAACACACCGCAGTCTTTGTTACCTGCACAAAATCAACACAAGATCACACCAGTCTACATTTCAACATTGAGGTGGGGGGCTCATGGTTTCCATCCTTTCCTGATACTTTTTGGAGGTGGGGGAGAGTCAGTTTTCTTCAAAGGCACAGCCCCTAGTAGGACAATCATGCTTCAGTGGGTGTCTCTACACCCATGAGTGTATTGGCTGCACAAATAAAGGGAAGAGGGGAATCTAGGAGGAATTGGATGGAACTGAATTTTACTCTCTTTTGTCCCAGGTTGGAATGTTGCTTGTAACTGAATTCTCAAGTCTGTTCTCTTGCTCCAACTGCTACTGTGACAGATTCCTATCTTGCAACTGATTCCTAACTTGTAACAGATTCCCACTGTGCCTTTTATACTCGCTAACTCTAAAAAGAGACAGGAAGGAGAGAAATCTTCACTTGGCCTTTAAAGATAGAAAGAGAGGAAGAAAGAAATATTTACTGCCCTTTCTGGTTGTCCTTATCTGTCGGAAGCTTGGAAAACAGGAGCTTGTCAATAGAGAAAACAAGGTCAGTTTTAGCTGGCCAATTGCTCCTTGTTTAATAAATAAGTCAACTAAAGACCCTGCATCCCAACAGACCTGCTCATTCCAGAAAATTAATTAGGACAATGGCTCTTTTGCAGTACTATAAAATCAAATCAGTGTGATATGCTACTGCTCAGGATTGAGCAGTACCAAAACAGAGATAGATATTAAGTATCTTCTGGCATTGATAAAAAGTGAACTTAGAACCCTCTTAGAAGGTATGAAGAAGACAAGAGGGCATCAAGGAAGCTAAGAGACCCTTCTTTCTTAAACACAAACATTCACCCTTTCCTGTCACCTGGTTACTTTCTGAATTTTCATTCTTTATTTTCCTATCTGGTCTTAGAGGTATCACCTCAGATATAGATTATATAAGAAAATGCTCACAGTAGTGAGTCACAAACGTTTCCATGATGATGTTTGCAGACATTGAATAACCTCAAAATAATTCTAAACATTTATTAAAATGAAAATAGTGGTAAATAGTTCTTTATGTCAGGGTAACCTAAAGATATAAAGGACACATATGAGGAAGCCAGAGGCCTTTGTCCTTTGAAAATTATTTTCAGAGGGACCATCCATGGGTGCTGTTTTAGGAATAATATACACACCCTGCAAATGGTACCCAAGAGTTTCTCCACCCACAGATGAAGTTGCTGAAGTCACTAAATTAAAGGACTAAATAGTATCTCATTACTAAACATAAATCTGTCTAAGAAGAACACAAAATTCTTGAAAAGAAACAAGAATTTTAAGTATATTATTCCAAATAAAGAAAAGAGGAGGAATTTAAACATTCCCAGGAAGAATTGTCCATTCAGTCTTAAGCCTCACTTTAGCCCAGTCCAAACACAAACCCCACCCTTCCTCCTGAAGGAGAAGGCCGAAAAGGATGCTGGTAGGAGTTAACACAATTCAATGTGAAAGCGTGCTGTTGGAGACTTAACGGTCTTCCTGTGATCTTGCTACATATACTGTCCAATTTCACTTCCCAAACCGACACCTGGCCCCAGATTCTTGAAGGTCAGGATACCAGGCTGTTTGCTTGCAGCTGCTTTTCAAACATTCCTCCAAAGCCTGAGAGGCAGCATGATGAGAGAGTCACTGACTGTGTGGTCCTGCCTAGCTTGCACACCAATTAGAATGACTGGTGAATTGGACAGTAACACTTTATTACTTGCTTGAATAAATTAAACAGTTCATGTAGCAGCAGCACTCCTGTTTTACGAGTCACCCTCTCTTCTTAACTTTTGGGAGGTAAGGAGCTAACTTCTGAGATAGATAATCTCAAAGAAAAACACATCAGAAAACAGAACTTTCACCTGGCCGGTATATGGCACCCTAGGTTAGTTTGCTAGGTACTGTTTTCAGGTGTTAGAGAAGCTATGCTAGCATTTTAAAACCCCCTCAGCTCAAAGCATGTTAAGAAATTTCAAACTTCCTCTAAGAACTAGGCTGGGGAATGGAACTGAAGAAGTTATGAGGTTGAGTTAATTAGTCAAATCTAGTACAGCAAGTTTTTTGTTTTTGTGTGTTCCAAAAACAGGGGTGGGTTTTCACCCAAAAGGTGAGTGTCCCGATCACCAGGTTGGAGGCAGGCTGGCACAGACTGGGAGAAAGGGGTCCACCTTGCTTTTCTCTCCACCTTTTCTCTTTTGACCTGCAAGAGGAAAGATTCATGCTGAAGGGAGTGTCCAGATGTCCGATCCTGGACAGGAAATCCCGTGCTTTGGGACTTGCCATGTTTCCTTGACAGTTGAAATCATGAATAAAAGGGTGTTCACCCAAAGGAGAGAAGTCAGAGCACCGAGCATTGGTTCAGGGGCCCTCCATTCCACTTCAGCAGTAACTGGAGATCTCAACTGGAAGATTTGTAACTAGAACCCCTTGACAAAAGCCAGAACCAAACCCGGAAGAAAGGAAGGAAGGAAGGAAGGAAGGAAGGAAGGAAGGAAGGAAGGAAGGAAGGAAGGAAGGAAGGAAGGAAGGAAAAAAGAAAGCTGGAACTCCTACATTCTAAATCTCATTCTGTACAATCCAAGTCTACTAGTAGGTAGATTTGTGCTGAAGATTTTAACTACAAAAAAAAAGATACCAAGGATAAATTTTAGATTTAACTTCTTAGAAAAAATATGCATAAAAGGCTCTATTGTCTTTGTAAATTTAGCACTGACTGGGCAGGCTGAAGCCTCTTGCTCTCAATGAGAAGATTGAACACTTAATACGTGTTTGCCTGATACTGAAGGCCAGAGCCTTCCCATCACCAAACGCAGGTTTTCTAAACAACTGTGCATGCATATTAATGTAGCTGTTTAACCATAAGTAGTATTTTGGCAGTTTTTATTACTGCAGAGTTGCTTCTCTGCGATTGGAGGTGGGAAGTATGGAGAGAAAAGGCTGTAGCCTCTCACATAGCAACTGACCTGCACGTTGAGATGCCTCGTATTCTTGTATGGTGTTTAGACCCAAGGCATCAGGGGACCTAACTATTCCCATCAGTAGCAGTCACTGAACCTGGAGAAATTCTTGAAAGGTAGGTAAAATTTTCTTCTTGAGAGCTGCTAGGAATGCTGGGAGCTGCAGTTTAGAGGTTGGTGAGAGCCACAGATCCTAAACTCTTCCACATCCATAGACGAATCCTGTGAGGTCAGGCTTGTCACAACTAATTTCCTACTAACAGTATTGGGAATCCAAAAGATGTGTTTTGATTACAACCACTTATCTTCATTTTTTACCATAACCAATATGTAAACAAATCTACATATTTTTTATGGGCTACCACGCACCCTATGCATGCGTTATATGATGCTCACAAGAAGGCAAGCATATGGATCTCTTCACACGTTTACTGTTTCTTTATGGGGGAAACATTGAAATCTTTCTCCTAACTTTTGAAAAACATACGCAGCACATTTTCCACCGCTGTATTTTTTGCTGTCAAAACTGTAATTGGATAGAACATTTGAGCATCTTCTCTCTAACTTTCACAGAGTACCTGCTCTTCTAGAATCCCACAACCTTCATCCTCTGGGAAGTCTGCCTGGTGCATGTCTCCTAACACTTCCACTGTCCTCTCACAATGGATATTTTTAAACAAATAATTATACATACATACATATATATGTATATATATGTACATATATGCATATATGTAATATAAAATATATAATATATATATATATATATGGATGTCGGTATATTACAGAAAACTATGTCAATTTAGTTTTCCCTGCATTTTGTTGATTCTCATTGAATTCCTATAGTAGTATGCCTCTGTGATGGGTCACCAAGGATGACAAGAAGACATTCATATGTGGAAGCCCTGCCAGAACTCAGTAGAGGGAACCACCATCATGGCCAATGCCATATTCGACAGTGGGCCCTAAGCGTCTGAGCTCAGGTGTTTTTATTGATTCAGATCTCCTCAGGTGCAGATCATAAGCAATCAAACCTCCCCCACAGAAATCCAACACCTGTAAACAATACAAATCCCCTCTCCCAACAAATTCCGATGTGCTTTGGAACACAAGGATGTTGCCTGAGAAGAGTCCACACACTTCATATTCCCAGTCTGAATCATCATAATATAAAGATTGGAGTTATAAAAACAATTGTCAGGGTAATTCAAATTATCTTCCAAAGATGATCTATTTGATCTTTATTTACCTACAAGACGTTTAGGTGCCATTCACTATTTGTGCTAGCTCTAAAAATGAATATAATTTGCAAAATCCTCAGCTTAATTTGGCACTACTGTCTGGTAAGGACACATAGAAGCAAAATGTATCTGGGCACTACAGTGGAGACTGAACAACCACAGGCCCCTGAGGCTCTTGACTGCTTCTTTTTCAGGAAAAGAAAGTTCCTTGATTGTTCTTTAAAGAAATATGTGGGCACATATCAACCACGAAGCAATAGAGACATTCCAGTTCACCAAAGGCTGACCAGTTTCTTAAAGACACAGACCGAAAATAAGTCATTTTCATTCAACTGAGAAACAGTCTCACGTCATTTATGCATTTTAAATCACAGTAATATTTGGAAAAGTTATCTTTCATTGAGTTTTTGAAAATATGCAAAACTGCATAGAACTGTAGGTTCTAAGTTTAAACCATTTTCTACATTCCTTGTTTATTCTAACCAGACCTTTAATCATTTCCAAAGTTCAGTCTTAATAAGAACTGCGGAGGAGAGCCAGTCTCAGTAGCATTGACCTGAATTGGTTGATTCTCAGAAGAAAGGGAAGTACTCAATTCCTGAGCTGGCTTCGCTATTAATAGCCTGCGTAGCTGTGGTTTAGTGTGGAGTCAGGTCAAAATGCTCAGAATGGCGCCTGTTTGGTCCTCGTTCCAGCCAGTGTGGGCTGCAAGGAACATTTTGCTGTCTCAGACCTACAAGGCTGATGAGACAGAACCTTAAGTCTGTCTCTGTGGAGGGATTTCTTTGGCCAAGGCAAGCAGAAAGCTCAGGCTGTCATCCAACTATCAGAGGTGAATATGTATTTTTCTGCCCCAAATACTTGAAAAACTACCTCTTTAGCTTCACTCTTTGGATACTGATCTTTTTGCCTTTACATGTTTGTGTCTTGTCCATACCGTGTGTGTATATGTATGTGTGTGTGTGTGTGTGTGTGTGTGTGTGTGAGATAGGTGTGTATGTGCATATGTGTGTCTGTGTATACATGTGTGTGATGTGTGTGTATGTGTGTATGTGTAGTGTATGTGTGTCTGTATATGTGTGTGTGGGTGTATGTGTGTGTATGTGTGTATCTGTGTGTGTGTAGTGTGGGTGTGTCTGTATATGTGTGTGGGGGTGTATGTGTGCATGTGTGTGTGTGTGTGTGTGTGTGTGTGTGTATGTATATGTGTGTTTTTGTTGTGTGTGTGTGTGTGTGTGTATATGTGTGTATATGTGTGTGAATGTGTGGTGTGTGTGTGGTGTGTGTATGTGGTGTATGCGTGTGTATGTGTGTGTGGTATGTGTGTATGTGTGTGTGTGCTGTGTGTATGTTTGTGTGTGCTGTGTGTGTGTGGTGTCTGTATGTGTGTAGTGTGTGTGTATGGTGTATGTGTATGTATGTGTGTGTGTATGTGTGTGTGGTGTGTGTTTATGTGTGTTTGTGTATGTGTGTGTGGTATGTGTGTGTGTGTGTGTGTGTGGTGTGTGTATGTCTGTGTGTGCAAGTGCTTAGAGAAGACACTGGGAAATACACTGGGAACAGAGGATAGCTAAAGGGCAGGTACAGAGACTTCTGTAAGTCAACTCTGCTCCCCAAGCTGCAAGCCCCACCCTGACTTTGCCATGAGTTTAACTGGACCTAAATCCTTAGAAGGCAGTTTAGTGGCTCTTACCTTAAGGAGTGTAGCACATCATATGTATCTCTAAAAATATTATACAGATTTTGATATCTTAGGTCCATAGAGTTTTAAATTTTTGTTATGAGATAATTATAGATTCACATGCAAATATGGCAACTAATGAGGGATTTATACATCCTTCACTCTCCTACCAGGATGACAGTTGATCAAACTAAAGCACAATGTCACAACCCTAATTCAGAGAGGCTGGTCTCAGGTACCTCTCTGTGCTTCACAGTATACTTGTTTCATTCTAAGCAATGCTCAGTTTTGCCTCCTATGTGCTTGTGAGACCACTGTCCCTGTCAAAACATGGAGAACCTTCACCTATAACCATAGATGCATTTGTTGAGTTTATTTATTTATTCTCGTGGGTTCATGGCAAAAGATAGTTTATTTATTGCTAATTCAATCCTTGGTCCTAGAGGGTTTCAGCCTCCATAAGATCTAATCCTAAGCCGAGACCTAGAAGGCTTCAGCCTCCATACAATCTAATCTGAAAATCTAAACCTAGATTGTTTTAGTGTCCAAGACTTACTACTGACTATCTCACTCTGACTAGCTGTCTTGTGAACCACCTTTTGTCATTCTGAGCTGCACTGTGAACTCTGAACTGTAAATCATAAACTGTCTGCTTCTAAATCTCTGCTCTCTTTCTCTCTGCTTATTCTAGACTGGCTTTACCTTCTTGGCTTCCCCTTCTAACTGTCTGCTTCTAACTGTCTGCTCTCACTCTGCTTGTTCTGGACTGGCTCTGCATTCTAGGCTTCCCCTTCTAAACTGTCTGTGAACTGACTGCATTCAAACTGCCTGACTGAACTAACTCTATGCTTCTCTCTCTGAGCTCCCCGCTTCTTGTCTGCTTCTACCTCTGCTTCTCCTTGCTTTCCTCTATGAACTCTCTTGATCCTCTCTCTACTGACTACTTCACTTTACCTCTAGAACTCTCTCCTTTTATGTCTATGAAACCCTCTAGGACCAAGGACTGAATTACCAAGGAACAAATTGCTTTTTTCCAAGAACCCATGAGGATAATAATGAATCAATGCTTTTATCAATACCTACATCCGACATGAGGACACTAGTGTTGCCCTCACAAGGCCAGGGCCACTCATCACTCTCAGCTACCTGCCCCTCAAAATCATCAATTTTGAGAATGCTAATAATCAGTACAGGTCCATTAGGATATGTCCAATCACTACATGTTAATAGTTGAGTCATATCCTGGTGAACTTTTCCAACCATTCAACTATTGAATGCATTTTAGGTTGTTTCTAGGTTTTCATATTATAAATGAAGATGTTATGAACATTTGTATACTCATTTTTATGTAACTATGTTTCACTTTTCATACTGTTCATTTTCTCTCTCTCTCTCTCTCTCTCTCTCTCTCTATATATATATATATATATATATATATATATATATCTTACAAAGTTTTATGTCTGTTGGATAAACACCTTGTGTACAGTGGCCAGGTGAGCACATGCATATTCTTGGAGCCATGTCTTCTGCATGGCTTCCCACTTGACTCCAGAAAGATAGAAAGATGTGAATGGTTCAGTCTGCATCATTTTTTAAAATCAAAGCCATTTTAATGAGTCTGCAGTGATACTTCACTGGGTTTCCAATTTGTGTTTCCTTAATGACTCATCACTGAGCCACTTTTTGTTTGCTTATTTACAATCTCTATATGGTGTCATCAGTGAGAATCCTATTCACATCTTTTGCCCAGTTTCATAGTGGATCATTTGGTTTCACAGGCAACGAACTGTTTCCACTTGTCTTGATATAACTTGTTCTTCGTTTTGTAGACAAGTACATAGCAAACGGTTATTTTTCTTTCAATACGGTAAGAGGAATACTCCATTGCTGCATATTGTTGCATAACAAATTATCCCCAAACCCAGTAGCTTAAAGACAAGAAGCATTACTATCTCTCTCATTGTCAGTGGATGAATCAATCATTCTTTAATGTCTGAGCTCAATGGTTCTTCATCAGTTTCTCTTGGTAGTTAAAAGCTACAGTCACGAAGATACCAACAGTCATATACCCTAGGTGGCTCCCTCCTATCACTGGCCTATTAGTGTAGAAAATCAGGGAAGTACATTTCCTCCTCTTGTGGACTTCTCCAACGTGCTGTTCACATCTGCTCCTGATATGGCAGTGTTCGGACCCAGACTGAAACATGTCGGCAGCAGGGCAGCCATGTGGATGTGATTTTTCACTGATCCTGAAAGAGCTGCTGGCTCACAGAGTAAGCAAGCATGATAGGGGTTACTTCAGGTTGCTGACACAGGGATCAAGGATCACTGGAGGCCATGTTGTGGGCCAGCATCCCTAGGGATCTTCTTATTATTGCTACCAAATAACCTACTGCATGAGAACTGTTGTATCTTTGTTAATAAAAAAAAAAAAAAGATTCTTTTTACTGGTTTTACTTATAAACACTGCACTTATTTTGGGTTGTCTGAAGTTTTATTTATTTATTTTTATTTTCTGTGATTCTTGAACATGAGGGATCCTGCTTGTCCTTGACCTTCCCAAACTTGTCTTAATAGTATCTTTGAATATGTTTCTCTCTTGTTTGTTTAAATTTTTTTTTAAAATTCAATTGAAAAACAAGAATTTCCCAGTGTATCCTAAGTGGCTTTTCCAACTGTTTGAGTTTGGGTCTAGCAAAGGCTGGTGTCAAAGTTCTCCGTTCAAGTCATCCTCCTGCCTCAGCTTCCCAACTAGCTAAACCAAGAGTTGCATGTCACTGGGCTCAGCTACGTATGTAGCATCTTTATCTCTTTTTAACGATTCGATTCTCTATGCTGAAGTATGATTTTATCAGGTGTAACCCCCAGATTTCTAATGCATCCCTCCTATCATGAGATGCTGTTTAATTAATTTTTATTTTCAGTCACTGTGTTTTCACACTAGAGGAGTTTCCTCTCCCTCCTAAGTACTGTGTTTTTTGTAGTTTATTGTTTAGAGCCATACTGAGTCTGAATTCTTTCATGATTTTCACATGATCATTTTAATGTCTACTTTAATCACTATACTCTGAACTCTGGGCTTGAGCTGTATTGGTTTCCACCTCTTGACTCTTATCATCACACGCTGTTGCTTATTTTACAGAATTTCTTATTGGATGATCAGTTTGTTGTGATCATGAGAGAGCTGGTGGAAGACTACCTCAGAAAGGGCAATCTCTTCTTTTTGTCAGAGTATTGAATTGAATTTTGTGTGTTGAATTTCTGAGACTACACTATTTGAAGCACAGAGCCTCTTATAGAGACCATTGCTAACTTATAAAAACTTTCGCGGGAACGTCTCTAATGTGGATATCCAGAACTGGCAGAAAAGGCAGTTTTGGAAGAGTGAAAACTCTAGGCCTCTATGGACCCTGATTTCCAGCTTGTGCAGAGCTGATGGGTTAGATGCTGTACAATGTTTTTGTTTTGTTTTTCTGTATTTATTTTTGTTTTGTTTTGTTTTTATGGTCTCTTCAAGCAGCTTTATACAGAATTGGTATTGAAACACATTCAAGTGCTACAGTTTTTATAGAAGCTGCTGCTTTATAACAAGCAATTTCCTGTGCCTAAATCCTGGTGCCATTTTGGTGAGTTGTTTTCAGTCAACAGTGCAGTCTTCCTTCTCCCTCAGGCCTAACCGACATGCAGCAGGGCAGTTTTCTCTGTGCAGAGCGTTCCATGCAATCGATCCAGCATCACATTCTCTTGTATTGTTTATTTGAGGCTGATATGGTTTGGGATATAGTTTCTGTGGGCCTTGAGGCTTATATATAGTGTGGGAAGTTTGTTTGTCTCAGTGGTGGAACCTTCACAAAGCAGGGCTTAGTGTGAGGCATTAGGTCACCGAGGGTGCTGCTTTCTGTTTGTTTGGTATCTGACTCATGGCGTGAGTTACACATTCACGTGAGTGAGATGTTATGTGTGTGTTTCCATGTGATCCCTGTGTCACACCTCCACCATGGGATGCCACCTGCTCAGGAGAGCTGAGTCAGTGACAGTGTCATGCTTCCAACCTCATGCTGTCATGCTTCCAAACTTATGTAGGTTTATGACCTACATAAACCTCCTTTCTTTATACTCTATTCTATTCAGATATTGTTCTGGGGCAATGGAAAATAGACTTATATAAAGGCATTTAGATTTAATTACTTGTCTCCATTATAAAATCAATTTAAAATAATAAGAATGTTCTATTTTTTTGATGCATAGTACCTTTATGAAGCTTCATGTGTGTTCCTACTCTTTCATCACAGTAACCCATGCACATATATACACACAAAAGTGCACAGCAAGTTGGTGGGGAACCAACATTTTCTACTCTGCACTCATTTCCTTCAAAGTAATACATGCTAAAAAAAATCAATATTTTTGGGCTACAGAGTGGTCCACTCTGTAAAGAACTAGCTACACAGCATGAATACTGAATTCAATTCCTAGAACCTATATATAACCCTGGGAATGGTAGAACACAGTTACAATCTGAGAGATGAGGAGGCAGAGATAGGTGGCTCTCTTGGCTCACTGACCAACCAGTCTAACTGGTGATTCCCTGTCTCAAAAACATCAAGGTAGATGGTTCCTATCAAAGAGCATCACAGGTTATCCTCTGAAGTTTACACTCAGAGAGAGAGTGAGAGAGACCGAGAGAAAGAGAGAGAGGGAGAGCACTAGCCAGACAGGGAGACAGTCACAGAGAGAAAGAGATCCACATTCTTATTTATATCTTAATATTCGTGCTTTTGCTCCAGTCTTCTGATACAGAATAATAGTTCACATACTAATAGTTGTGTCCCCAATACTTTTGTGGTGCTCCTCAGAGAAAAGAGCTTGCTCTTCATGGTGTTCATTATGTCTAATGGTACCACATCTGCATTTCAAATCCCAGCTATCTGAATATGAATTGCGACTGGATCCTTTTAAATCTAGCAAGCTAATATTCATGTCTAATGTCCACCATACATAGAAGCAGTAATGTGTGACCCCACAGAAAAAACATTCTAAGAATCACAAGGAATGCATGAAATTGCAGATAGCATTACATTCTATATGGAAATCATTATATATATATATATATATATATATATATATTTTTAATTTAAAAAAAAAATTGAATTAAATTAAGAATTAGGAACACTAAGAGATTAATAACTAACATAAATTATGAACCTATGATATGATGAAACTTTGTGCTTTTAGACCATGATTAAGTAAGATAAGGGTTATTTGAATATAGCAAATGGCTACTGAGCAGTTGCCAGGTGGGCAGGCTATACAATATCATACACAGACTTAAGAACGACTCACATCCAGGTAGGATGGAGTGAGATACATATAATTTCATAAATAACTTCGGGTTAAGAGTAGGCTTCCATACACTACACTATGTTTTGAGAAATGGGTGTTTGTTGTTAAATGTTGAGTGCAAGCTGATATTTCAAATGCAACTAAAATAGGCTGTATAGATCAGACTGTGCTGAAACTCACAGAGACCCACCGACTCTGCCTCCCAAGTGCCGAGATGAAAGGAATGTGCCATCATGTCGGACTCAAATTTATATTCTAAGCATAACTGTGGTTTCATTACATGAAGTTTACTAGTTTGTTTTTTTGTACTTTTTCATGAAATGAATAATTACAGAACCTAGGACTTCCTGAATTAGATGCAAATGTATAATGAGATATAATATAATGTATGCAGTATAATTAGATGGCTATGTTCATACAAACAACATCAACACAATATAGAGAACTGTTTATCCCTTCATCCTCTAATTCAAATGTATGGAACATTCCGAAGGTCTACAGTATGCACGCTGTGATAGACACATGTGCGGAAGACCATAGTCTGTCTACTTTTTACACACAGTAGATGTCTTTCTATTACTGGAGTGACTGCGACTGAGCAGATTTCATGGACTAAGCAACACCATTCATTCTCCTATGCTTCACCCGATCACTGCCAGGGCCTTCTGTGCTGGACCATGCATCTATTGACTGCACTTGTTAGACCCTTGTCAGGCACATGTCTCCCTAGAGCCAAATATTGCTATAGCAAAAAAGTGACTGTTTTAAATTTCCACATATTAGCTATTATAGCATCTTTTAAAATTAGTTTTGTCTCTGTAAAATTACACCTAGTGGGTAATTATTAGTTACTAAGCATATGTACATAAAACACCTTCTGTAGGGTATGTTAAGTATTACGATGTTGAGCTTATTGTGGTCATGAGGACGCTGGTGGAACATGAGCCCTTGGGCAACATTAATTCTTATTCTTCTAATGTGTAAGTGATTTTATTCAGATCTTTATTTAGGGTTCTTTCACAAATGGGCTTGTATCTAGTGCTCTGGTCAGAAAGGAAAGTGAACTTGTTTCTTTCTCTGATCACTCCTGAAAGTAGTCAATGTCTCAAATAACAATATTCTCTGGGTGGAAAGGCTGAACCCACGTGAAATTCTGTTAACTCACGCTTATGTGGACGTGGGGGTTTCTGATTCATTTTGAGTAGATGGTCTGTGGAATGAATCAATGAGTTCATTTTGATAAATTAATCTCAGCCAGGTCCTTGCTACCCCTTCAGGAAACTAAAGAGTTTTCAGCATTGTCTCATATTGGTCAAGGCTTGGCTCTGGGTTTTCACTGTTCTATAGTGGAATCCAGATGGGAATGAGGTTGGGGGAGTCTCTTTCATATGGATCTGGAAGAGGAAGTCAGTCTAATAGGACCCAAATATTTTATTTGCTAAGTATTTGCCTAATTTTCAAAAATCGTTATAAAAATGGGCACTTAAATCATGCTCAAATGTTAAAAGATAAAAAAGTCCAAAATTAATTAAAAATAACATATTAAGAAAAAAAGAGTCAAAAAAATCTTCAAAGTCTTACGCAACTTACTAAATATTAGTCAAAATACATATGAATTTTATAGTAGACAGTAATGCAGTCATGCACGGGTTGATGAAAAATACAAGAATTCTAAAGATTCAGAGAAGACCTCATGCATGGACCTTCAGAGAAATAATAAACCATTTAACACTTGAGCAAGCCTTAAAGGATGGTAAAATTTGGACAACAAATGGTATTTAAAAAAAAAAACCAAAACAAAACATTAAAGGAGTATTGAATCAAAGAATACATGTGGAAATACTAAGGTGTTTTGTGAGCTGGCTGGATATTTGGAGTTGGTCACAAGAAATGCAAAGACATTAAGGTGAAGAGTCTGCAGCCAACCCTTGGAATGCCTTTGGAACTGAGCTAAGAGGAATATCTTCTTTGCACAGGCAGTGAACCAGTGACTGACGATCCACAGGTATCTCCCTTTCCATGTTATCCTCCTTCACTACAGAGGGACGAAGGGACTACATTTACCACACACACACATATCCCATAACGTGCTCAATCACGTCCCCTGCTCCAGAGACAGTGGAAAATAACCAATAAACAGCAACATGGTAATGCATTAACCCAAGTTTTAATTCTAAGGCCACTGTAACAAACATATCATTTACCATTAAGATAAGCAACATCCATCATTTTTAACCCCAGTAAACTAAGAATGTAATTGCACTATGCCACACATTGAAAAGAATCATTAGAAGGAAATATACAGCTTGACGTGTGCTTAGCATTAAACACACTCAGAATAGCCTAGTGATGCAGCTTTCTAAAAGACATGAAGTCAGCGACACGAGCACAACGCTTTCTTTTGCTACTCGTTTGGCATAAGCCACCCTGAGATGTGCGGAGGGAGTCAAAACACATCTGCGGCATGGAACCGAACTATAAATACACGGGAATTTGAACATCCACAGTTACTGGAAGGCTGTTCAAATTATGCACGTCAAATACCTCCGGGTGTCTTTTCATTTGAGTTCTTGGCAGCTCTTACCTCGTACAACAAGGTCCGCGGAGGCTGAGGAGTTGTCCACGATGGTCTGCGCTGTGCACGTGTACCTGCCTGCGTGTTTCAGCTGGGCGTTCCGGATTAGCAGTTCCCCGTTGGCATCCAGCTGCAAGTAGAACCAGCCATTGTTCAGTCTGTTTCTATTAACCAAAAGGCATATAGGCTATGGAGGTGCATTGCTCTCGCCTGCTGAGAAGCATCTGTGACAGACCTGCCTAAAGCACAATTCTATCCTGTTTCTGCTCTAGCTCAGCTTTCCAATGGAAAACTAAACGAACCAAAATTCAGGCCTCTGTGTCTTTGGTGTTTCGTCAAAGAGCAATACCGAAGGGAAGCCAAGATGGAGCTAGCCTATTGGTACCTTTTTGCTATTTTTTTTTTAAATTTTTGAGATTATACTGTAATTACAAGATGCCCCTTTCCCTTTCCTCCCTCTCATGTACCCCCTCCCCTGCCCTCCTTCAAATCCGTGGCCTTTTTCCACCAGTTTTTATTGCATGCATATGTGCATACATATTTGTAAATATAACCTGCTCATCCCATGTCATGTTACTTGGTACTTCTCAAGAAAAACATCAGCGTCTAAGAATCTTAGTGCTATCAATGTGAGTAAATAAACATTTCCTGGCTGAGAACAGTTAGTTCAGTTTTGCAAAGCTAAGTCAACGGACCAAATCATAGATGTTTCACAGTTCACCTTGCCAAGATGCTAAAAGCTTACAGAGCTATCAAAATGAGTCTACTGATAGGTAACTTGTCACCAAAATATAAGCTATACAAAGACTTGTGTCTTATTCAAGTCTATTCCCAGCATTGTAGAAATTCGTATTGCACATATATACACACACACACACGTATTTTTGCTCAAGGAATCTTGCCAATGGCAATAAGGTAGGGTTTCAATTTCTAAACAACGTTTAATGAACACTTATTTTGTACCATACTAGGTTTTGCAAATATATATAGACAGTGTATTTCGTTCCATTTCTTCCTGGGAGTAGCTTCTCAGCAAGACCTCATTTTTTTTCATATTATTGGCAATGTATGTGAGATTTAAAGTAGTCAGGCATGCTGACTATGGTTGCCCATTTTAATGCAAGTGAGAACTTGCAATAGTTCTCTCTCATTGCTTACAGAATATTTTCTTAGGAGAAAAATTTGGGAAACTCAAGTTTTAAATGGACCTTGGATTTTCTATTAGCCACAAGTAATTGCTTCCTATTCTAATCCTAGAAATTTAATTGCATTTATGGGCTGATTTGCAACTCCCATGGAAATATTGTTTATGTGAAATGCTAGGTTGTCTCTTGTTAAAGCCAGCTTTTTAATGAGCACACGTGGAGCCCTTCTTGGCCATAGGTTCTACCATGTCCTGCATTCTCTCCTTCACTCATATTCAAACATTTGGATTTGTAGTCTTGGCTGATGAGGTAGAGAGTCAGAGCTACAAGCAATCTGGCTGGATTGTTTAATTGGTTGGGATTGAGTACTAATATGCCCTCATAAAGACACAGCAGCCATCCCTGGGTATTAGTATTAGTGAGCAGTTAGTGATATCCATTTTCTGAGATGAAAAGTTGGCCCCTGCTCCTAAATTCTCTGTGTGAGAACCATTCCTGTTTAGATCGTCATTTATTTATAACTCTGATAGGAACTGTGGTCTTTTGTTTCATATCGTCACAAATAATTACATGCACACACACATAACTGTTTTATATTCTAAACTATTTGTCAAATTTATACCCATGGGATCTTTGAAAAAATTCCTCTACAACTTTAAAAACCATAATAAAGTATTCTGCTAATTCTTTGAGAATTTCATACAACATTTTGATCACATTTACCCTTCCACCATTCCTTGTAGAAGCTCAAATGTAAGCCAATTTAAAATCAACTCTGTCTTAAATATTAGAGCCCGAGTCAGCAGTGACAGGCTCGTGTAAGAATTATAAGGCTGTCAACACGCAGACTCGCTCTATATTTGGAGAAAGCATGCTGCTGAAACACTGCAGCCGGAAAGCAAAGGGAAAAATATACATATCCTTTCTGGTATAGAGTATATGTCTGCAATACTTTCTGACATTTTTACAAGGGCAGCTAACACTTTCCATCCTCTGGAGAGGCTGTGGTTCTCGGTGGTTGACAGAACGCTTACAAAGCAAGAGAAGCTCACGGGCCTCAGCACATTCTAGCCACAAATTAGATACGAATGTTCACTTATTTTCACTAAAAGCCACAGCTTGGCTGAATCACAAAATCGTTCCCTCCGTAGGAGGAGAGTTGAATCACATCCTGGAAATTGTGATAGCATAGCTCAGGGATATTCCAGCGCGTATATGCGGTTGACCACTTAGAAGTCTCCCGAGTTTAAGTCAAAGACTTTCAACTCTCAACTCTTTGCTTCCTCCTCCATCACACTAACTGCAAAACATTGAAATAAATGAAAAAAACTAAAGTACTACTAAGCTGCGTGAACAAATTAACTCATGAAGAGCAAATAAATAAGCAACGTGGTGAACCCCAAACATTCTTCGTTCCTTTGACATTCTCAAGGCTGAAAAAGGCACGCGGTCTAAAACATGCAGTCGGTAAACATAAACCGAAATTATTAAATATATCTAATAAGCTGGATGTGCATGAAGCAAGATTTTTTTCTTTGCTCTTCACTTGCTAGACAACAGCCACTGCAGGTACATTATAGGCAGCCACCCATGCTGACAGCATCCATGGCTCCCTGACAACAGGAGTTCAGTAGGAGCTGCAGAATGCCTCTGGAGCTGTGGAAATACTTTGCATGCACAACCACACCCTGACCTGGAACCCTGTGAGAAAGATACAACTTCTAATTAATTCCAAGGCCATCTTTTCATACTCGATGACATGAGATCTTTCTTTTTTCAAATGTAGGCACTGGACTTTGCAGATGTTAAACTATTATGCTTTCTATTAAGTGGCTTTCTCTTTTGAATTTAAAACATGTTAAGTAGCAACAATAGTAATTACTACCCACACCAATTGATTTCACTCATGTCGTGAGCTCTCGCCATAGCTGTTCTATGCCACTGTTGAGCAGCTCCTGTTGTCTGCCCTTCTATCAGACATCACTCTGTCTAGATGCTGAGCACTGATAATACTTATACCATGACGTCAGCACTATTCAGCTCCTTAACAATTTTTTTTCTTTTTTAGGTTTTTCAAGACGGGGTCCTAGAACTCACTCTAGAGAACAGGGTGGTCTTGAACTCACAGAGATCTACCTGCCTCTGCCTCCTGAGTGCTGGGATTAAAGATCTGTGCCACCATATCAGACACAACAACTTATGAGGGCACTTTGAATCTCAAAAAAGGGCCATTCTTTAATAAACACAAACTATATTTTCACACATACAAGTAGCCCAAATTATCTGATATTTGATATTAAAATTGATGTTTGCTTTAATAATGTATCATCTTAATTACCTGATTCTAAATTTTTGAATATTAAAAAACTCAGTAAGGCATGCCATCAAATATTTAAAAACTCAAATGAGAGAAGCTGTAACTAATATGAGATCCCTCAGGATTTGCCAGAAACTCTTGACAGAGAATAGACTGGTAACTGAAGAATACAGTTTTAATCAGTTGGCTCATTTTTAAAGAAAACATGCAGAGAAATTTTGATTGAGGTCCCTGCTAAACATTTTCAATAAGGAACAATATACCAAAGGTTTAAAGCCCTTGGCTTTGTCTTAGAGTTGAAGGACAACTTGGATATGTCTTAATCCGTATGGTTTCCAATGGTTCCCATTAGCCTCAGAGTTCTCAGCATCCCTATATGAAGGAATGAAGGAAGCCCCATAGTTAGGGCTCATTGTCATTCAGTAATCTGCACATGTGTGCATGAACACACACACACACATACACACACACACACACACCATTTCATAAGAGCAATATCACTGTCTTTTGGTACATCATTGTTTTGGATTATATTCTTTTGACAAAAGTGATTATGCTAAAATCTTTTTTTAAGTGTGTGTATGTGTGTGCGTGTGAGTGTGATGTGTGTGTGATGTGTGTGTGTGATGTGTGTGTGTGTGATGTGTGTGTGTGATGTGTGTGTTGTGTGTGTGTGTGTGTGTGTGCGCGGTGTGTGTGTGTGTGATGTGTGTGTGCGTGTGAGTGTGATGTGTGAGGTGTGTGTGTGTGTGTGTGTGTGTGTGTGTGTGTGTGTGTGTTAAGCCCTTAGAACCCAGAATGTAAACATGACAATCATGGCGGCATACAACTGAACTCAACTCTCTCCCCAGCTAGCCTCACCTATAGGCACCAGGCTCTAGGCTCTGGTGAGAGACTCTGTTTCAAAAAATAAATAGATAAATCAACAAATAACAAGTAAATAAGAACAGTGTGTGGTGCCTGAGGGAAGACATCCAAAGTTGTTCTCATACACATATGAGTACATGTGGCCATAACACAGGCAAGCCTCCCAGCACATATGTGCTCCGCCAATGTACGCAAAAGAACAAAGGCTTCTTGCTGTGTGTGCTTAATTTGATTCACTTGGCACTGTCATGAACAGACGTTTAAGGACCTGACTGGAGTGCCTGGCTAAAGTAGCAACTTGGGCTGTTGCAGTCTCCACTTAGTGACCTAGTGATTTCAGAAGAAGCCAGCTCAACTATAACTACTTATTTATTTCCAGGGACTAGGAAAGAAAGAAAGAAAGAGAGAAAGAGAGAAAGAGAGAAAGAGAGAAAGAGAGAAAGAGAGAAAGAAAGAAAGAAAGAAAGAAAGAAAAAGAAAGAAAGAAAGAAAGAAAGAAAGAAAGAAAGGAAGGAAGGAAGGAAGGAAGGAAGGAAGGAAAGGAAGGAAAGAAAGAAAGAAGGAAAGAAAGAGCGAAAGAAAGAGTGAAAGAGACAAAGAAAAAAAAGCAGCAGTCACGTGTAGCTGAACACAGTGGAGTGGAACGTTAAGGTGACTAGGTGCACCATGCTCACCCAGATGTAATAGGGCTGAAGTCTCCAATTCCCTCTTTGATCTAACTGCACTGACTGCTCTTCTATTTTCTTCTGCTATCACCTAATTGTAACCTTTCTCAGGGTGATTTTTGACCCCCCCTTCATTGAATCCCTGCTGTTTCACCACAGCTCTGAAGAGCTTTCATTTTCTTATCCAACAGCAAGCAGGGAGCCAGTGATATTTAAGACAAAATTACATATATCTAAATGATTTCAGTTTGGTTTTAATTCTTCTTTCTTGATTGTCCAGCAGTAAAGTTATCGCTTGAGATCAATGCTTTCTTTTTTGATATAAAATGTTTTTCAAATCCAAACATTTTATTTATCCTGTTTAGCATAATTCATAGTTATTTTTTTTTTTTTAGAAGAAACCTGCCTTAAAGAGAGAACAGTTTTTCTAATGGTATGGCATTCTAACCCCAGACAGCCAATGAACATCCTTCCATCTGCAAACACAGATAAAAATTCACTCTCTGCAAACCTGAAGATGTTCACAGACCACCACTGTCTTTACAGTTACATCTGATTTTGTGCAGGCTTGATTTGCTTTACATTGCAAAGGCTGTTAACAGTGTCTGAGGACTAAAGTAACTTTTAGACCAAAATGTGAGTTGAACGCTACTGTCTTGTAGTGTTTCCAACAAGAGTAGACTTATTAAAGTAGACACAGATATTCATATTGTATTATAACCAGGATGGATGACCAGTGCAGGGGCAGCTCTTTTGGCTTGTGTCTCTGGGCTTATTTCATCTGTCTAATCCATAGTTTCCCCACCTATGAAATTGAGAAATTCATGATAGCATCTACTTCAGTGATGATTCACACAAGGGACAAATGACAAATGCGTGGAAAACACTTAATCCATAATTAACTAAACAACATCTGATAGCTGTAGGGAAGGAGCACTGTCTCATTGCTGTTACACATGAAATACCTAGATTGTTGTATCTCAAACTTGGAATCCAGGAAACTTACCAGTAATTTAAATTTTGAAACTGGCGTCTATGAATATGAAAGGAGGAATAACTTATAGATAAATAAAATAAAATAACAGTTGGAACTACTCTTCCCTGTTTCAAGCACGACATAAGCACTCCATTATCTTTATAAAGTGCTCCCAAGGACATGTTTTTGAAAACCTAATCAAGTAGCATTCTACAGGGTGGAAAGACGATGCTTAGAGAGCAGGAGCCACAGGATGAAAGGTGTGGAAAAGGACTAGTGTCAGGTGATGTCGGACAGAGCTGCCGAGGGACTCAGACAGTATTTCTGAATTTATATCAAACCTGCAATAACTTTTTGCTAGCTTGAACTTTCAGCCTTGTGAAGCAATCAGGAAAGATACAGAGCAATACGCAGAGCATCAGGGGAAACAAGGGGGGATGTCTTACAGTGGAAGATGAGACTCACTCCTCAGGGCTCTCTTCTGTCCTCCACATGGGTGGCATAGCATGGGTGTTCCCCATAACATAACAAACACACACAAACTACAATTTTATAAATTCTGTAACAATTAAAAGATAATTTTTGTTCATCATTTGCCACCATGAATGAATGATAAGATAAAACAGATATGAATACATGTATTTATGAATACATATAATGTTTATGTAATATATATATATATATATATATATATATATATATATATACCTTGATAATCTCAAGATCTTTCTAGAAAAAGAAGGATCATAAAATAAATTATAATTAGCATTAATTTTAGCAGTATTTTTACTTTCAGAGAGTAAGTACCTGTTAAATTAGAAAATGAAATAGTAGTGTTTTTGTAACCGGACATGAAAAATATGTAATTATTTGCTACAAAACTTTAACAGAACAAAACAATGCAGATAAATTGCTTCAATCAATTGTTGTATTAGGCTACTTATTTGAACTGCTAATTTATTAATATTCTGTCTATACATGAATTTTGTTCAAGGACAACTGAAACATTTACCTAGCCATTATCACACAAAGCGTAACATTCTGTGAGTTTTTAACTGCCAAATGAGGGAATAAATATCAAATTTAATATAAAATATTATATATAGTAAGGCCATTAATGAAAGGACATTGTTATTTGTCCTTTGTTCTGTTTTGTGACAATGTAAGTACCTAAGAAAATTGCACAGCAATGTAACAAGGGTTACTTTCTTCCTGAGTATCATGGGTCTCTACATAGAAAAATATACATTGAAATTTAGGATTGCACATACTCTCACAGCGTATTTTAAATAGGAAAAGATGCATTTGTTTCATTTCATAAAGGTTTATGTTTAAATTAGTCCAGGCTGTGAATACTGAAACCTTACGCAAGGCTGCCATTTAGTGGTCAAAACTGGAAATAGCCGGCTGAAGTCAAAGCAAGCTTGCTTTTCAAGTGATTTATTTTTTTTTTTAACTAAATTGGAAATAAAAATTCATGTACTAAAAATAAATTTTATAAATGTATTATTTTAGTAGTAGTGACTTTTTGGTATTAGTTGTCGGCAGTAATAATTATCACTGAACCATTGTGATAATGGCAGTTGTATTTTAGAATCAGAGTCTCTGATGCACTTTAAAAAAAAAATTTTGTATACATCTTTGCTTTTCAGTGTTTTGTTTGCCTTAGGGTATAGCATAGCTGCAGCAGATGTTTTTAAACCAACCAATGCCATCCCTCTATTAAATGTGCTCAAGAATCAAGGAAAAAGATGTCAGATATTTTTAAGAGACGTAGACAAAGACATTTTGTCTCCACAATTCTGGGCGAGATGTAGTCCCAGACACCTGTGCCCTTTCCTCCCCACTGATGTCCCCGCTGTGTTCTCATTCTCTCAGCTTCAGGTTGGAGACACACTTGTTCCAACAAACCCAGGTGCCGGAATTTGACACGCGGACTGCCTTTGGATAATGGTTTAAATATTTCTGATGCCTTCACTTAAATGCCACCGAGTAGTGAAGTTGGACACTGACATTTTGTTGAAAAAGAAACACACCAAAAAACCTTTGCTGGACTGTGATTTGTTCAAATGAGAATTCATGTGATCCCTTACTTTACAGCAGCTATTCTTATCCTGAGGTTGTATTGTCTTTAAAATGAATTCTACTCATCTGTCTTTCCATGAAGGGCTAATAATGAGCACTTGATATTTTGATTCACTTGTGTCATATGTAGCCAGTGAATATAGTTTTGGCTTATCTGATAGCTGCTGGTAACTCCTGAGTTGAGGAATCCCAACAGGCCCACAGCCAGCAAGCTCTCTGCAGTGGACCAGCGCTGGGCCAGCCACTGACCCTCTGTGGCTGTCATTTGCAGAAAGAGCAAACACAGTCTTAACAACTCACTGCACATGTATCATCTAACTCAGTCTTTCTCCTTTAGCATTCCACCATTTCTCTATTTCCTTCTCTTCTGAAGACCCTAGGTTATTTTTCCCTCTTGTATTCCTTTTTCCCCATTTATTATTTTTATCTTGTTTTATTTTTTTTCTTATAATGGGTATTTATGTCAAACAACACAGGGTAGTAATTGTTCTAAAGAATATACCTAGGCTCTAAATGTGAAGTTCTACCTTAATTAGGGTAATTTATGCCCCCAAATCTGTTTATACAGACTTCTCTGAAGCTACTAAATATACTTTATAGCTTGTTTGTCATCGATCCAGGTGGTAGTTCTGAAATTATTCATCTTATAACCAAAGGTTTAAATGAATTCATAACTTTGTTTCTGTTTCTAAGTAACGTGTCTGTTTATCTTACTCTTTTCCTTAAAGTGAATAAAAATTATGGGACTCACTTGTCTTTTTAAAAAAGCCCAATAATGTAAAAAAGAAGTACAGATTGACAAAGGTCCTGGTGCCAATTTCACTAACGATGGGCTAGTATATATTAAGCACATCATAAAAGTTTCAGACTTATAAAAATCAAAATATAATATCTGTTGGTCTCTGTCAATTATGTTAATTTTAAGTGTAATTTTGGCTCAGAAACCAAACTGGTGGGTTTACTGTTGGTTTATGGTTATTTCTAGTCTAGGTAAATGACAAATAACTGGATATTACAGTGAACGTGAAGGGGAATATACATCACTACTGAGAGAGTTGTAGCTGCGCACCTGTCTAGAAATGCTCCTGTCTAGTTAAAGTAAGTCTTTCTCAACTGGAAGGATGAAGTGCTAGACAAGTGATGTACAGGGAAATGATTAATCTGAAGTGTACTGTTATTATAGTTTATAAATATTAATCTAGATCCCAGGTTATATAAAAGTTCTGAAATATCTCACTGAGTTGGGATAAGCTGCTGTGTACATTAGTAGCTGATTACGAAGTTAAGGTTTGCTTTTGTTTTGTTTCTTGAGACAGGGTCTCACTATGTAACCCAGGCTGATTTCCAGCCTTAGGAAGCTAAGATTCTCTTGACTCAGATTCCTGAGTGCTAAGGTTCAAGGCATATTTACCAGATCAGAATGTTTTCATTTGCTGTTGCTTTTTAAAAATAAATGTTAATGTTTAAATAAGGGTTTTGCTATCTCTCTCTCTCTCTCTCTCTCTCTCTCTCTATATATATATATATATATATATATATATATATATATATATATACATATATAATATAAAATTTATATCATTGTACCTTGCTCCTACTCCTCATTATTCTTCTCTCTATGTCCTCACCCTCTCACTGGTCCCCTTCTTTTCTCTGGACATAGTTCCCATCCCCAACACATCTTAATTTAATGCTGTACCAGATAGATACAGAAGTTCCTAAGAGTAACCTTTCCAGAGAGGAGAATGGCAGTAACAAGTGAGGCCATTTTTTTCTCTGACATCCTCAGAAGCTTGTAAATACTCTCAATTCCATGCCTGTGGGAGTCAGTAACCTGCATTATTTCCAGTCTTTTCTCTACTCTCTAATTGCCGTGTCAAATTACAAGGTTTGTAGAATGTACAGTCTCTAATTCTTAGAATTAACCACTTAGTCTCTTTCAACCCACGCAGACCAGCTCAAGTCTTGAAACACATACATTTAGTTGACTCCTTATCTTCACAGAATAAAATAAATAATTTCAAAATACTCACTATAATCTGGAGTAGGTTCAGTGTTTTCTCTCATTTAAAGTAAAAGTGAAATTCCTGGGACCTCAGGGACAAATAGGGTAGGGTAAAGTTCATATCATTACAAGAATCACATAATAGGGAGGGAAAATGAATCTTGAGGACAGTAAATATCTGAGAATATCTCTACCAAACTAACAGCAGACCTTTACAAATGTTTTGGAGTACCATGATTAATCTAAGAAAAATGAGAAGCTATTCATGTGAATGTCACCTCATTAAAAAACTAAAATCTCATAAAATATTATTATATTTCTGAATTTTTAATTATTTATTTGTGTGTGTGTGTGTGTGTGTGTGTGTGTGTGTGTATGTGTAAGTCATGGTACATGTTCCACTAGAGAACAACATTTGGGAGTTGGTCCCCTCCTTCTCCTATGTTGGGTCCAAGGATTGAACTCAGGTCCACAGGCTTGGTGGCCCTCTTACCTGTTGACCTATTTCTCTGGCCCTTAACTGAAGTTTTGGTGCAGACACATAAGAATCATTGGGATGTTAATATGATGAAATATAAAACACATACCATATAATTCCTCTGGTAATGAACATTTGTAATTTCTTTGTTAAAATCAATCACGTAGCCATTGAAGGACCAAACAAATGTGAGATCCAGGGCAGGATCAAAGGACGCAGCACACTGCATGGTAGCATTTTCTCCAACGGTGATATCGGCATTAATTGGGGCCAAAATGATTCGGGTGGGATCTGTACATTTTTAAATGCAAAAGAAAATCACATTTAGAGAAAACATGAGATATCATACTATCTGGTACTGTACAAAAATAAGAGTCACCAATGGAACTCTAACCCTGCTCCCTGAGGACTGTGACCAGGTGTCTACTTTGCTTCGCAGGCCACCATACATTCTCCCTTCCTCTGGGACACTATGGCCACCATGCGAGGACCTGTTTTGAATGCCTGTTCATCTCTGCCTTCATCCTTCCACATGGACCCTAACACCATCAGAGGATGTGATCTGTACAGATGGCTTGTTCACATTACAAGTAGCTCTTAACTTCTCCTTTGTCTGGAACTTCCACTGTTACCATAAGGGAACTTACACTGAGCAATTATGTGCCCCACCTGCAGCCCTTACTCCCCCTTCTGGCAAGCTAAGTTTGGCTTTTAAGGGGTGTAGTATCTCTATAGAGGACAGAAGCTGTGCTTTTCTCTATCTGAGCTAGAGACCTACAAGTTCTGGAAGACCACAGATGCTAAGCCAGACAACTATACACACTAAAATTATTAGTCATGAATGAAAGAAAATGAAAAGCTTTCCAAGATAAAAACAGGTTAAAAAATTTATGATCACCAAGTCACTCCTACAGAGAATAGTGGAGGGATACCTCAGTCTGAAGAGAAAAATAAGCATGTACAAGAGGCTACAAGTAAAAATAAGCCATGTCAGGTGAGCGGTTAAGAAGTGGAAGACTAAGAAAAGACACACCACAAGACTAGCAGAATAACAAGAATCAATACACATCTTTCAATAGTAACTTTGAATGTCCATTCTTTCAACTCCCGGAGTCAAACAACATGGGCTTGAAGACTATTAGAAAATAGTATCCATCATGTTGCTATCTCTGAGAAACACACCTTCCCACCAAAGTTAGACACCACCCTATGGTTAAATGATGAGCAAAAGTATTCTGAGCAAAAAGCAAATGGAAACAGGAACCAGTTTCTAAGAGGAGTCTGGTAGCACAGGAAATAAAACAAACAATTGACAAATGAGATCTCATTGAACTAAAAGCTTCTATATAGCAAAGGTAACCATTATGCAAATGAAGAAGCCAACAAAACAGTAGAAAAAACTTTGTCAGATATATCTCTGGCAGGATATTGATATCTAACTTACATAAGGAACTCAAAAAAACTAAACGTCAAGAAAATAAACAACCCAATCCAAAAAGGTTCATCGATTTGAAGAGGACCCTCAAAAATAAGAAATAGAAATGGCTGAAAAACACACAGAGAAATTTCCAACATCTTTAGTCATCAGGGGAACGAGAATTAAAACTCCTCTGAGATTTCATCTCACCCTAGTCAGAATGGCTATTATCAACAAGCCAAATGACAACAGATGCTTGCAAAGATGTGGAAAAAAAGGAACTCTTACTTACTACGTGTTCGTCACTGTGGAAATCAGTGTAGTGCTTCCTAAAAGAGCTAGAACTAAAATTCCCATATGTCCCATCCATCCCACTCCTGGGCATACACCCAAAGGACTTTACATCCTTTTCCTAAGATACTTACACATCTATGTATGGTACTTCTCTAGTTAGGAAATGAAATCAGCCTCATTGCCCACCATCTGGTGAGTGAGTGATGAATGTGTAGAGCATACACTCAATAGAAAGTTTTCAGGTACAGAGCAATATGAAACCATGGAACTTGCAGGCAAAATGATGAGATCAGACACAATTATAATGATCAAGGTAACCCAGGCTCAGAAAGACAGAGCTCATGCTTTCTCCCATGTGTTTCCTAGCTTCAAATCTTAAGATTTGCATGTTTAAAATGGAATACCTGCTGAAGTAAGTAAACTAGAAAAGAACCATTGAGGTGGGAAAATTTCTTAAGAGAGAAGGGATAGAATTTCATAGGTGATATAAAACCAAATAGAAGAAATTTAGGGAATGGAAAGTCTAATCAGGGATGCGTGTTGGAAGACGGGGGATATGAGGATGCGTGAAGGGTTAATCAAAATTAAGGATATATGAAAAATACATCCATCACTTACTACTTAAAAAAATAAAATGATTTTTTAAAGTGTTAGAATGGAGTTATCATATTTCTGAAAACCAAGGGTGGCTAAACAAACGCTGGTGCTAGGTATATGATACCCGATGAATTTTTTGTAAGGGCTCAGAGACTCCCAGATAATACAAGGCCCTTATTACTACAGCTAGTTGGAAAGAGGTATGTCTGAAGACACTACAATCTTTGGTTACAGGACGTAGAGAAATGAAGCTGGAATTGAGCCTGGAAGTTTCCTGCCTGGCTATCTTGCTTTCATGTTGCTGTAGGCTACTCTATAGAACACTAGGGTAGTTAAAGCATCAACAGTCTCCGCCAGCTATGAACCCGATGGCCTATAATACCAATATGTCAGGTAAGATGTGGACACTTATACAATTGTGGCATGATTGTTATAGGGGTAACCCTTAGTCTCTGATTGGATTTGAGGCTGGTCCCATTAAAAAGCACTTCACGCCTGGTACTATAGACCCATTTAAAACTGATGACTGAGGTAGTGGTCTTAGACCTGAGAAGCAAACTTAATACTATTATTTATCAAAGTTGTCATGGTGCCAGACTTTGTACTAAACATTTATGTTTAAACCCATAGAGAAATGCTACTCCCAGATTTGTATCAGGGAAGTTTCTGCAACGGATGGATCCACATAGAGAGGTTCATGACATCTTAAGGTGCTGAGAATAAGTGGCAGTTGAGCGCTCAGCTCTCAACAGGATCTGTATCCTACCCTTTGTAAGGCTCCAGGAATGCCACAACAAAGAGGACGTGGAGAATGGAAGAACTGGATGATAGTTAGAACTGTGTAATGCTGTCTCTTGGGTGTGGCAGAGCCAATGCAGTCATGACTTTAACAGCTGTGGGGTCTATATGGGGCTATACAAGCCTGAGCTTATGGGGCCCACCCTCTCCCTGTGTAATTATTAGCTATTGATGGATTCCAGACTAGGGGTCATTGTTGTCCAGTGGTATGCCCACTGAGATTCCCACCATGTTCTAAAAGGTAAAGTTCCAAATCCATATTCACACAGATGACACAGGTTAAACCCACTGGGTCTTAACACTACAACGGCCCCAACCACCACCACAAAACAGCACTTTCAAAGGTATGGGAAGGAGAAAGGGACTTTCAGAGAGGAAGCAGGTACCAAGGATGGGAAGGATACTAGAGATGGTGGTTATAATGATCAGAATGTACATTATACATATATGAAATTGTAAAAGACAAAACTCTATGAAATGTTTTTAAGGAAGAATAAAACACAATATATTTTGATCCTCTCTGCAAAGGAATAAGATGTCTTACCATCCAGTTCTATAGTGGAACAGACTTGCCCAGAAGCTTCAGAAATGGAAATTCACCAACACATTCATGATTAGAAACTTAGTTTTCAATCACATATTTTAATACGGTAAAACTCAAGCTCCATCACTTAAAGAAAACAACAAGACACAAATATCAGATGATTCCTTACCTGTGATAACCAGAGTCCCAGTGCTATTAGCTTTTCCTCTGTTATTTTCTGCAAAGCAGGTATAGATACCTCCGTCATTCCGTGTAATATTATTGATTTCCAAGCTACCATCTTCCCATATGAGTATTCTATTGAAATAAAAAATATATTAAATGACAAAGGTCATTTAATAACATGCATATTATTGCTCCTTGTATTAGAAATGCTAGTATTACTACATTTTATACCAGTTTCTTGCTAAGGCACTTTCAAGCACGAACAGTGTAGCCTTCGTTTCAAATGTTCTTTCTCAGTAGCATCAAAGTGCTGGAAAGCTTGTTTTATCACCTTCCTAGATAACTGCTAGGGCCCCTCAGAATATTTGTTTGTCCTCCTGTCTCATTAAGAAAGAGGACAGCCTTTCAGCCAGGCGGATGGATGTGACCCTTGACCCTATGACTCGGTGATGCCCTTCTACAGCTCAAAACCCTCCAATGACTTTCCACCTCATAGTGAAAGTCACGGTCCTGATCTAGAGGGCTCTAGGTCATCTCATACCTTACCCCAGGGCCCTTCAGGCTTTTGTCCAGTGGCACCATCAGTAGAGCTCATGTGGATGATTATTGTGTACTTCTCTGTGAGTACGAACACGGTTTGCATTCCCTACACCCCTCCCCCACATTCATCGATTGACTGTCTTGACATTCCTCTTTCTAGATTGTTTCCAAGTACATATTTCACCAGAAGCTCTTTGGCCTGACACGTTAGCTATCCCCTCCCATTAGACTAGAACATTTTAATAGGAAAATGTCCTGTCTGCTGTGTTTACAACTGTGTCCTATGCACATAATACATGTAGCATTCCACTGGCCGTGACTATTCTTTGTCAAAATAAATCACAGACATCTACAAATATATAGAAATGAGATTCAGTGTGGAATTACAGGCAAGGACACCACGTGGCAATATTTTGTATCAACAACCACTCTTTTGTTAATTTAAAAAAAAAGTTCTTGTTACATTTCACACAAGGAGTCAAGGACTGCTTCTTAAGAAGACATTTAATCACACATTCATTTCTTTTTAACTGAATGAACTTTAGGAAGCTTAACGAAGGAAGTGGTTTTCCATACTCCACCATTAAATGAGACTTAAACCCACTAAGGACAGACTCAAACAGGTCGCAGGCTGGAAGACCTGGGTTCATTTCTCTCAGGGCAAACTTCTTCCCATGGTTTCAAAGAAGTACAAGTATATTTTGTTTTTAGAAACTTTGGGAGAAATATTTTAAAAGTCGCTCTTAATAAACAGAGCCTTAATTTTCACACAGCACCCAATCCCAGGCTGAAGGCCTGTTCCCTAGAAACTAGAGACAAAGCACTCTCCATTTTATTCTGCAATCTCTTCTTCTTAAATTTGATATTAACTATTCCATTACATATTTTGTACTATCTTTCAATAAAACATTTTCTAAATGTTATCCTTGATAGTTTTCCAAAAAACAGAAACGAATGTTCTTTTTTAGGACAGTCTGATTTTAAAAATTAGAATATCTCTACCATACTAATCAATGTTGAAATCCTGCTCTAATGTGTAATAAGATTCCCTTCCCTCTCCTTCTCTACCCAGTTCTAACTTACAGCTTATTTCTGGATCTGTTTTAAAATAACAAACAAAATAATAAACAGAAACAGAAACAGAAAAAGTGTTTTGTTTGTCTGTTTGTTTTTGTTGTTGTCATTAGGGAGGATTGGGAACCGGGCCTCTTTCTCCAAATGTGAAGAAATGTAATTAACAACTAACTGTTGAACGCACACACAAAGAACCTGGACACCGTGTTTAGTGAAGGCCATAGGTTCCTGCCTGTTGCCACCCTGACTGGGCATCTGGGGACTTTTCGATGAGGTCCATTCTTGCAGACGTAGTAGCAAAGCACTCTCTTGGCCAAAGCACTCTCCTTGGCCCTTACCAGTCTCTCTTAGATCTGTGCAGAATCCAGTTCCCTTCAACCCAGTCTTTCAGCCTTCCTTCACCCTCTCCATGACTCAAATCGGGGCTGCTCCTCATCGGATGGCTCTCCAGCCTCAACCCAGCTCTGTCTCTACTTTCTCTTCTGGACATTGCCACTAATAAAAGCCACTCTTACATGGCCTGTCCAGTCTTGGCATCTGCCTCTTCATACATGCTCTAACAGTATAGATACTAATGTGCCAACCTTCCTCTCACTTCAAGTCCTTGTCAAACTTACACCCATTCCCCATTTAATTTTTGCCCATACAGAAATAAAAAAAAAAACAATCAAGTAACAGTGGAATACCTGTAACAACTTCCCCCCAAACTCATAATAATTTTAGTTTACATATATGTAAATGTATATAATATAATGTATGATATTATATCTATTAGTTTGAAATTGATCTTCGTCACACATGACTGCCTATAAGCTCCATGGTATTATAATCGAACCCTAAAGCTCCTGTCACCTAGTTATGCTGTAGCCCCAGCAACATCATGTGCAAAGCATTAGTGACATTTGTGCATGCTGGAGCTAAAGGCCCTACTGTCCTGCTAGTCTTACAAATTATAGTATATATAATCTTGTGTTCCATACTACTATGGGTAATGACAAACAGCTATGCTTCTGGCTTGTGCCGTCATATACTTCTTCATATAGCATGGAAATGAAACAGACGCTATGCAGAGTCACTGCTTTGTTGAACTACTTTTTATAGTTATATTATCCAAATAATATTATATTTATGTTTAATGACCACTGTTTTGACTTTAATTTTAAGCGATAATATTTGTATTTATTTTTACAGGTAACTACAAACACACACACACACACACACACACATACACACACACAATTTTACAACTATCAAAAGTTTTTGTACATGAACACTCTATTAAAAGTGACTATTTACATTGAATTGTTAATGAGTTAAACTGATAATCAAAAACTGAACTTGGAGACTCGATAAGGAAGCCACTTGGCCAACTTCAGAGTCTTTAGAGACCCAACAGCACAGGGATATTGTAAGAGCTCAGTAGCCAGTGGTGTCAATGACATCCCATCTGACCTTACCTGCTGCTGTTCACAAGCCACTCTGTCCCTTTGCTCCATGAAAACTTGGGTTTGGGCGCAGCCTTGGGTTTACATTCGATGATAACTCTTCCTCCTTTAGCAGCCAGGATCTTTTTCTTCATAGGATTCATTTCAAAAGTTGGAGCTAAAGCTACAAGGTAGACAAATGATTGCTTTACATCTTTTGTTGACAAACCCAATCATTACTTCCAGATTCAGCCTCTTTTATAGATCAAAAATCAATAGAAATGATTGAGGAAAATATGATCATTTGTAGTTCGTAGGCATTTCATACGTAACTTTGTATCTAATAATTTTAATAACATGTTCTCATTTCAAATGGGCAATTGCTTGTAACTTTGTCAATCACTACAAATTTTAGTTTTAATCTTATCACATAGAGGCATCTTGTATTCAACTCTTGTGTTTCAATGCTACAAGGGAACTTAGTGAAAAAGATGGGGTGAATTTTGCATGCTACAAGTGTTGTATTAATATAAATTCTGACACATGCTTACAGCCATTCCTTTCAGTATGCCCAAAGTTACTAATGGGAGAATTGCAATCTATTAAATTGATATCATTTTATAATGATGTCACAGGTAGTTAACAGGTAGGATTAACATTTGAATGTGAAAAATTCTTTCTAATAAATAATCCACTTAACTGTCCATTCCCTAAATACCAACTGAGGGCGTATACTCTTTGAGAAACCAATTCATGTCTTCACAACCTACCTACAGACAGGTAGGAGAACAGTGGATCCAAACAATCAGTTAAGGAGCACAGGACACAGCTGAAGTTTATCTTCAAGTCATAGCACAGAATAGCAATTATGAAGCCACAAGACAGAGCCTCATAACTCTAACCCCAGTGATATCCCATGTCCTACAAGTCCCTCCATCTGGTCCACTGCCCAATCACCTTGGCTATTAGCAGCTATATTACAGTCAATGCATTCAGTCATCAATGTATTCGGTCAACAATGTATTCTATACATCATGCACCCTGCCCCTTCTGGGGTCCTTTTTTAGGCTGATGCATAGCTAATTTTTATAATTTAGTTTAGTGACTCTTAAGCTCCAACAGCCTATCAAATTCACCTGAGAATCTTACTATGTTTGCTCCGTAGGCTGATGGTGGGACTGGAATTCTGCCCTTCTAACAAGCTCCAAGTGTTGCTACCATTATCCTGCTCTTAGGAAGTTGCTTTTTACAGGAAATATTTAGTCTATTCCATTAGTCCTTCAGTCTGAATTTTGATAACTGGCAGTTCGTAAATAAGTAATCAGCCTTTGTTATGCATCTAATAAAAGTAAAGTGAAATTGACTGTGAGCCATGCATACTCTCTCATCCTTTTACATGCTGTTTGTTTGATGAACAGTCGTGAGATATTGGAAAGGATACTGACCCAGGATCTTGAGCTCGGCATTCGCATAAATGGATCCGTATGCATTTTCTGCTATGCACTGGTACATCCCAGCATTTTCAAAAGTCACGTCATACAGTCTCAGTTCCCCTTTGTGATACTGGAAAGTAAAATGAATCGCATGGTTTTAAGGAACGTGGATGCAAACTCTTCATTCAGCTTTAGGTTAATATTAACCTAAGTATCCTGTGTTCATTCGCCCCCATTCTCTCCTCGGATGCACAGACTGGGGTTTTCATGGCATGGAGAAGACCAACCCACTTACCATGCCCAGTGGCTCTTGTTCTATTCATCTTACAGAGCCGAGAGTCCAGCTTTTCCCCTTTGGACCAGCTGGGAGGTTAGAGTGGGAAGGTAGAGAAGGAACCCACTGCTGTCACTTGTCCCAAGGCTAGGATAGGACTTAGCGCGTCTCTCTCTCTTACCTCTGTTTCTGTGGGGTTTGGGGAAACAGTGGCAAAGAGGGGACAATATCAGTGGAGATGGTTAAATAGGAAGGGGGGAAGTGGAACAAAGGAAAAATGAGGACAAAAAAGAGAGAGGTAAAGATAAGATTACAGAAAGCTGTTGAAACTGAAAGAAGATACTTTGTTTTTCAAGGAAGTTTTTCTATTTCGGGCCCAAGTACCCTTACTCTACTGACTGTCCTGTGACTGCCTGAACACGGACTGAGGGACAGCAAGGCACTTCACCATACTTACCGCATAGCCATTTTTCAGCCATCTGATAGTAGGGATGGGCTTCCCTGTGGCCACACAAGGCCAGTAGAGGTCACTGCCTATGTCCACCTCAGTGTCATTGATATGCTCTACCCATTCAGGAAATGCTGTAAAGGAGGAACAGTGTAAGTGACTCAACCCATCACAATCTTGAGTATACATTTTGCATTTTGCTAGCTTTGTTCTGGACAATACATTTGATATATGTCTGTTTGCACACGTCTGTATCCTACAAAATTCATACGCTATTATGGAATAAGATAAAACTGTAATTTAGTTACAGTTTAGGACTTCTAGATTTATTTATTTTTATTTATGTGTATGTACGTGCCTGCACGAGTTTATTGCACTAGTGGGTCACCTGATGCTGGAATTATATGCAGTTGGAAGCACCTGATATGGGGGCTGAGAACTGAATTCCTGTCCTGTGAAGGAACAGAAAGTGCTCCTAACTTTTGAGTCATCTCTTCAGCCCTATTATTGTTTTGTTTACAAATGTAAAAGCTAATTAAAAATAAAAGCTAAAGTGATTTATTTTTCCCTTACAACTGGACTCTTTCAAATATGCCAAAATGATAACTGAGGTTTTAAAATATCTATGTCTCAACTGGCTATTATATATATTTCACCCTTTGAGTCAAGATTCAGGACTTTCTCCATTACCCCATATTATACATTATCTTCTTAGAGGAGCTTTTGTGTATTGACTACTGAAGCATCGTCCTCTTAAGCTATAAAAATGAGCTAGGCATATTAATACACCTCCATATAGCAGCTCCTGCAGCAGCTGCACCTGGGGAAACTGGTGCTTGAGTGAGACAGACTTCAGTCTTAGTTTTTGTGTTGATCTACCTGGTATTTGTGAAAAATGAGAAAATGCTAGATATTTAACCACAGGGAAAAGAATGTTTCCACACAAATCAGTATTGTTAAGAATTTCGATTATCTAAGCAGCCCACACAAATTTAATTAAATGGTATAAAATAAGAAAAGAAAGAGAGAGAGAGCTATTAGTGGAAGGAACCATTTTATTTCCATTTTATTGAAAATGAAAACTTGGGTTATCTTTTCTGTGGAAAGTACTATATACATCTTACGAGAACTATTATATATTAGATTATATATGTAATTTTATATGTATATATAATATATACATTATAGATATTACATATCTATATACATGTATATATATATGAAATCAGAAACATACATATTTATTTATATATATGAAGTCAGAAAACATTTTGTGATCTCCCCAGACTACCAGTATTAAACCAAAACTGAGATAAACACATGCTTATTTATGCATACTTTGCAGTATATGATCTTATTTAGCATATTTATTTCACTAAACATTTGTTGTAACATATGGGGAGAATTTTTAGAAACTGAATGTTGGAGAATTTGCTAGTTGAATACAAGTTTTAATTTTTATAGAATCTTTTCAATACTTTAATGGCATCTTCACGACCTTGGTCCCCTAGGGTTATACATGGACATCACCATACATAACACAGTAATAAGAATGAATAATTGAAAAAAGAATAATAAATAAATAAATAAATAAATAAATAAATAAATAAATAAATCTTCTTGGTGAAATCTGTATGTGGTTTCATTATAGCTTTCTAAAACAGTTTGCTTAGAACTACAGATAAAGCTTAAGATGTCTTACTAGGAAAGGAGAAATGAAGTTTTTTTAAATGACTTCATATAAGTAACTGTCCTGTCACTTTGAGCCTTCTCAGGCATTAGATATCTGACAGTTTAGAATACTGCTTTACTCAGAACCTGGAGTGAAGTTTTCTAAATGCATTGAAAACACGTATCTATAATCATTATACCCAGTGTAAAGTGGTAATATCCAAGACAATCAAGGGGCCCACAGACTTTTCCCTGCCATTGGAAGCTATCATATATACATTAGATCTGTCACTTTAATGATGTTGAACCCTCGGATATTCAGGGAAAATATCTACATTAATCTCCAAAGGCGTAGATTTTTAAAATTATATTCACGATGAAACCATAGAGGTATATAGAGAAGTTCAGTTACTGAATCTGATGACTCAATGTCTGGATGGTGTGAGTTAGTGAATCTGATGACTCAGCATCCGGATGGTGTGAATTACTGAATCTGATGACTCAATGTCTGGATGGTGTGAGTTAGTGAATCTGATGACTCAGCATCCGGATGGTGTGAATTACTGAATCTGATGACTCAGCATCCGGATGGTGTGAATTACTGAATCTGATGACTCAGCGTCTGGATGGTGTGAGTTAGGACACTGAAGAGGAAATGAGAGCAGTATGTGGGAAAGAAGTATAGGATCCTTGTGCCAAACATAGACGATGAAACACAGAAGAGAGGGGGATCTAGTGTGCATCAGCTGACGTTGTCAGATCTGACAGATACAGCTGAGGGTAGATCGGCTGTAGCAACTGGACAGCCTGCATAATTATGAAAAGAAAGGCGTCAGTCGAGAGGCACGCATAAAAACAAGCTGGAGCGAGTTAAGTGAGAAGGCCAATAGATATGGAGACAAAATTTTTGGAACTCAGACGACTCTGTCAAAATTCCGTTTTGTTCAGGAGAGCCTAGCAGAAGGTAAATAGAGCACTAGCCAGAATTAAAAGCAAAACAAAACATCAGGGGACAAGTGGATCGCTGTGAGTTTGAGGCCAGCCTGGTTTACCTACATAATGAGTTGCAGGATAGCCAGGGCTATATAGAGAGACCATATTTCAATCAAACAACAAACAAACAAAAGATCAGAATGATATTACTGTTTATTGTTTATTCCATATTATGGAAAGTAGTAATAATGAATTCAGCCTCAAAAAATTATAGAAGTCTGTGCCTGGAGAGATAGCTTAGTGACTAAGAGTATTTGTGGCTCTTGTACAAGATTGCAGAAGTTCTCAATAGGCACATGGCAGCTCACAACTATCAGTAACTACAGTTCCAGGGAATCTAATGCCCTCTTTGGGTCTCCTCAGGCACCAGGCGCACATGTGACACACATACATACATGCAAGTGAAATACACATACACATGAATAAAATTTAATAAATCTTAAGGAAAAAAATATTAAAAATCCAAGGGTTGCTTGCAAAGAATTTCTGTCTTTCCAGATATGTTTGCTCTGATGGCTGAAGATCAAAGACTTGCACCAAAATAATTTTGCTAAAGTAAAAAGAGTTGATTCCTTATACCAAGGGTTCTCCATAGAGCTCCAGTAATACCAGCATCTGTGGACTTTTTATAAATACACTCTGAAGCTCACTGTATCCTTCTGAGTCAGAAATTGGAAGGGAGACCCAAAAGCCAGTACTTTATTAAGCTCCTTGTTAAATTTTGCAACCCACTGACTCAAACGTTAAGCTACAATGCATAGGTTCTTCTATAAATAAAGATATCAAGGAATAGAGAATGATAAAGGACTGTCATTGTTTTATTTTTGAAAATTATCAACAATTATCAATATATTACTGCAGTCATGATATCAAAGTCCTGATATCAAAAGTACAAGTTCATACTGCCTATAATTGAGAGTTGTAACATAATTAGATGTAAGGTAAATATCTCACCTCTCTGACTAATAGAATACATACCACATCTTTAAAAGCTATTTAATCCTTCCATTATCCATTTTTCAAGTATGAGAAAGACTTTGAATAAGACATTGGTGACGTCCATAGAAAATTAAAATATTTACCTTGCACATAAATTCTTGCCTGGTGTTTGTCCTTTCCTCTGATGTTCTCGGCTTCACACTCATAGATGCCTTCATCTTCCAGCTGGATGTTGAAGATCTTCAGGACAGCCCCCGAGGTGCTTATCTCAGCAGTGCTGGGCATTGGTTCTAGCACCTTCCGCCACCGGATATCAGGGACAGGGCTTGAAGTAGAAAATATAAGGGTTCAAGTTCTGCAGTGCTTAAAGAAGCCTGCCTGGCATTTCTAACTAAGCATTTGCATCATGTATTTCCTGGAAAGGCATACAACCTAGTGTGTTTCTATGCATGTTAATGAAAAGCAAAAGTATACTTACTTTCCAAGAGCAAAACATTCTAAAGTCACATTTTGGCCCATCAATGCGTATATGTCCTTGAACTGCACTACAATATCAGCAGGGTATGGCTTTGTTGTTCCTATGATTACAGAAAGGAAACACAGACATCCATACACTATCATTCATGATATTTTTTCTTTTGTTGACACTATGAAATTTTATAGGCTAGAACTGCATTAATACAGAAGTTTTTCTCTGCACAGGTACTGTTCATGTCCCGACATACAGATTGTTTGCAGTCTGTACACATATGAACGTCATCACACCTTCAGATACCCGCAATCAATCACACTGAATTGACTACGAAATTTCAAGATGTCATGAAGGCTTCAAATATGCGTAAAATGCTGTGATTATTGCCTCAAGGCACTTGAGAAAGTAGAAAAAGAAGAAATAGGAATATGTAAAATGCAAGAGAGGAAAGGGAGAAAAAGAGGAGGGTTAAGCAAAGAGAAAACAGAACAAAGAACTATCCTTGAGAGCTAAGGAAATGGAACAAAGAGATGGCAAAGAGGGACCATTTATTCTGAGAGTGCTAATGTTACGCTACAGATACCATGTGTCATATTTCTAACAATATAATTAGTCTGAAAGAGAGTAACCAAATAAGGAATTCAGAATTACAGAGGCGATCTAGGAATCTTGGGCAAAAATGAAAAGTGAATTGAACGAGCTGATGACAACTCTCTGAGACAGTGAAGGGAATTAAAAAAAAATATATAGGAAGTCAAAAGATGTTAAAAGATTTAGCCTAAAGATCAGTTGACCATACAATGCAAAAGGCCTAAGAACATGGTATTAGAAGTCTGGAGATCAATGTCATCAAGGAGGGATTGCTAGTTGGGTTTGGTCAGAGAAGAAATATCGATCTTACCTTAGGCTTAAGGTGAAGCCTTGGTGGCAGGAAGCCTTTAAGGCTCCTGAAAGCAGAATCTGCATTTCATGTTTTTCTTAGAATTCCCCCAGTGGCTTACATACTAATTGCACTAAAAGCCACAGGGCTGGCTGTTCTGGACATCAGAGGAAGGGAAGAATTGATCATGCAAATGTTACAACGCAAGCAGTTATGGCCACACAGGCTGAAGAACACTAGGAAGAAGAGGAAGCTTTGTGGCAAGGCACTGGGTGTGTCCTGAACACTTCAGTTAACATCCTTGAGAAGTTTATGAGACAAGTCCAGGATGCAAGCACTAAAGCCTAAACACAAGAACGAGTTACAAATGGGAACTGAAATTCATTTACGCGACCACTACTGAAAATGTGTAGCTTAGCCTCGAAACAACTGGAGAGACGTATGAGAAAGAGGAACATCTGGTGCCTCGTGCTGTAGAAGACGTGTGAGCCTTGAGGAAGCTCGTGTGGAGGAAAGTCTGTGAGAGGCAGATGCAAAGTGTTAAATACCGAAAAGAATGGGTACTGAAAGCCATCCTTCGATTGAATAAATATAAATCTCCCACGATTATTCCAGACGGCCTTCACTGAATAGGAATGAACATGCAGACTGAGAGGATGGGATTCTAAAGCTAGAAAAGGAAGGTAAGAATGATATAGTGAAGTCTCTGAACCAGACGGGATGATGAAACAACTAAAGGGGTTGGCTGCAAAACGTAAAACCTGTCTACCTCTGAGACAGAAGTAAGAAAATGTGTAGAATATGGGGGTGCTTATCAAGGTCCCTTCCCAAAGGGCACATTTGACCTTGTGGGACAGTGAGGCCAGACTGAAATGGATGGTGTGAGCCAGGATGTCAACAGTGTTTGCTGAATACCGATCATCAGATTGCTTCCTCAGAAGCGAAAAGGGAGACCCAGTGCCATTGTGGGGCTTCCCACATTTACGGAGAGAGAGGAAGCAAACTGGTCAGGTATGAAGAGTGAGCTCACCACTATTAACATAGCAGAAGAACTGGGATTAAGCCAGGATGAGATTCAATAAAATGTACCTCAAGCAATGTGTATATGGAAAAATTCATGAAAAAAATAAACTTACACATAATTAAAAATGGAGGTGGACCCCACAAGAGACCAGCACACAGGTCACCGTAATGCATGCTAATTACTTAAAGCAGAAGTGGCAATCGTTTATATCTATTTGTACTTTTTAAGTAGTTCCTTAAAATATCTTTTTTTTCTAATTATTTGATGACATTTTTGTCTTGGTCTAAGTATCTAAGCTCATTACAAATTTACTGTCAAATAGAAATTGTCATGAAACAAAAATCAGATCTGTTTCCATTTTCATTACAATTCTTTAGGGACTCTGAACTAATAAATCAATCTTCCGCATACTTCATAAGCTAGAAGTAATGAATATGAACTCAACCATTTTAGGATAATTTCATTAAATAAAACCCAACTTCAAAAGCTAAGGACTAAGTCCTTCTACCAAGCTTACGCTATGTGCTGTTTTACCCAGGAAGACACCTGATAATCATTTATAGTACATTATAAAATGTACTATAAACAGATAAAGTTGCAAAAACAGTAAAACAAGCAAAATACTTACGTTCAGGTATTGGAATGAGGGGAATAAATTTGCTGAACACACTTTTTGTAATAGAAGGACTAGACACAAAGCAGGAGTAATTGCCTCTATCAGAAGATTCGACATTCGCAATGTAGAGATTGCCATTCGTCTGAGACACGAATCTTCGCTTATCCATTGTGATAAATACAGGGAATTCATTCAGAAGCCAGCGATAGCTAAGATCATCTAGAAGAAAATACTGCCTGGTAAATATTAAGCTCTTCTCTGTAAGTGAATATTCTACTTCCTCATTACAAGCCAGCATACAGTCTGACACAGGTTATATATCAGTAAATATTGGAAGTTGAGACAGAACACATTTTCTCATAGCTACCATATTTTCAAGAATATAACTGCTAGAGTAAGAAATTAAATTAGATTACTATCAAGAAATGAGAGGCACAGAGAATGCTAAATAGGCTAGTAAAGAAACTCCCCACAATATATAATAACCAAAACACTAAATGAACAGAATAAAGAGTAGCTATTAAAAGTTGCAAGGGGAAAAGGCTAAATCACACACAAAGACAGGCCCATTAGAATAATACCTGACTTTTCAATGGAGGTCTGAAAGCTAAAACGACCTGGATGGATTTTCTACAAACTCCTGAGATCACAAATTCTGGCTCAGAGTACTATATCTAGCAAAATGATCTATCACAATCAACAGAAAAAGACATCTTGTAATAAACACAAAATTTAAATAATTTCTGTACACTAACCCAATTCTATAGAAGGCACCAATAGGAAAATTTCAGTCTGAAGAGAAGTTTAACTACACCCACAAGGACACAGAGAATAAATATTCACATAACAGTTAATCATAAGGGGGGCGCAGCATAATAAAATGACAGGAATGAATAAATACTGCTCATTAACAATTCTCAATGTTGACGAATTCAATTTCTCAGCTTAAAAAAACTCAGATTAGCATATTGGATTAGAATTAAGGATCTTTCCTTATGCTATATTGAAGAAACACACCTCACAATCAAAGACAGACATCACTTTGAAGCAAAAGGATGGACAAAGGTATTCAAAGCAAAAGGAACCAAGAAGCCAGGAGGAATAACTATTTCATATCATTTGCCAAAAACTGGCAAAACAGATTTCAAATCAAAACTAATCAAAAGAGACCCATATTTCTTCTGACACTACATATTTGTTAGAGGAAAAAAAAATCCATCCAGAGGTCCACCAAACACAAGGGAACCCAAGTTCAACATAAGATAGTTCATCCTCTCCACTAAAAAACTAAACAAATAGTTGTTGGAGTTGTGCAATGTCATTTATCAAAAGGATTTAAGAGACTTCAATAAAACATTGCCCCAGACACTCTAGGCTATACTTTCTTCTCAGAAGTTCATGGAACTTTCATCAAAATCACCCAAAATTTTTCCAAAATTATATTAGGACACAAAGTATATTTCAAATGATATAGGGAAATTGAAATAACACCCTTCATCCTATTTGACCACGATGGAGTAAAGCTGAATATCGACCACAATAAGTGACAGAAAGTATACAAACTCGTGGTGGCTGAACAAAAATCATATCAAGTCATAAATTTAGACAGAAATTAAAACCTTTTTAGAATTGAATGAACATGATCACACATGTATCTAAACCTATGAGACACAATGAAGGTAGTCCAAGTAGGCAAGTTCATAGCATTAAATGCCAATAAGTTAAAAAAAAATGCAAGCCTGGAACCTAGAGAGAGTTCATAAAAACAAAGTAAAACAATCAAAAAATTTAAGGGCTAATTTGAAGGCTCTAGGCAAGCAATGAGAAATAATACCTTAAAAGATAAACAGAAATAATCAACTCAGAACTGACGTCAATTAAATATAAATAATCAAAATGAAAGAAATCAATGAAACAATGAATTGGTTCCTGGAGAAAATCAACAAGATTGACAAATCTTTATCCAATTAACTAAAAGAAAAGAAATAAAATCAAAATTAATAAAATTGAAGGTGAAAGTGGAGACATTACAACAGACACAGAAAAGGACATAGTTTAAAAATCTGTATTTCACAAAATCTGTATTTCACAAAGCTGGAAAACCTATAAGATATGAATTGATTTCTGACATATACAACTCACCAAAACAAATCAAGATCAAATAAACAAGTTAAACAGACCAATGATCCATACTGAAATAGAAGCAGTAATTAAAAATCTTCCCACTAAAAAGAGCCCAGGTCCAGCTGGACTCAGCACAAAATTATATAAAACCTTCAAAGAAGAACAAATGCCAGTATTCCTCCAATTATTCTCCAAAACAGAAACCGAAGAAACATTCCTGATTCTCTGTATGAAATTACTATTACCCTGATGCCAAAACCACACAAGGAGCCAACAAAAGAACAAAATTATAAATATATAGCCCTTGTGAACACAGATGCAAAAGTTCTAGACAAAATACTTGCAATCTAAATTCAACTTAATAAATCAATAAACTTAATCCAACACATAAACAGATTAAAGACCAACAAAACATAACTCATGAACATCTCATTAGATGCAGATAAATCCTTTGACAAAGACTAACATCTCTTTATGATAAAATTTCTAATGAGAATGGGATAAAATGGATACACCACAACATAATAAAGGCAAATTACAAGTCAGCATGAAACATCAACCTAAATAGAGAGAACTCAATTCCTTTCCATTAAAATCAGGAACAAATCAAAGATGTCCACTTTCCCCATACCTATTCAATATAGTAATTGAAATAATTAGCTAGAACAATAAGACATCTGCAGGAGTTCAAAGGTATACAAATTGGGAGGGAAGAAGTCAAAGTATCCTTATTTGAAGATATGATTTTATACAAAGTGATGCTAAAGAGTCCGGTAGAAACCTTCTACACCTGATAAACACTTTCAGCATAGAAACAAAATACAAAATAAAAACACAAAAATCAATAGCCTTCCTATTTAACTCTATCCAAGCAAGTATAAGACTTGTATACTAAAACATTTAAGGCATTGAAGAAAGAAATAGAAGAAGACACTAGAAGGTAGAAATACATTCCATGTTCACAGATCAGTAGGATTATCTACGGATCATGAAAATGGCCATCCCACCAAAATACAATGTATACAGATGTAATACAATCCCAATCAACACAATTCTACCACAATCTTTAGAGAAACTGAAAAAAAAATCTTACACATCATATAAAGCGCTTGCGTGCGCATGTGCACACACACACACACACACACACACACACACACACACACAAATCACAAAATAGATGAAGTAATACTGGATAATAAAATAAATGCTGTGGGCCCCACCATCCCAGTTTCAAGTCATACTATAGAGATATAGTAATAAAGGCCGCATGCTATTGCTATAAAAACAGATGCATTGATCAATTACATTGGATTGAAGAGACAGAAATAATTTCACAGACCTAATACATGATTGACAAAATGCCAAAAATACACACTGGAGTAAAGACAACATCTTTAACAAATGGCACTGGTCAAACAGGATGACTTCATACAGAACAATGGAAATAGATCTATATCTATCACTTTGCACAACACTTAACTCCAAAGACACAAAGAATTTTCTAAACAGAACACAGATAGCACAGGCATTAAGACCAATAATGAATAAATGGGACCTCATGAACCATAAGGGATTCTCTACATCAAATGACACAGTCATTTGAGCAAAGTGGTAGCCTACAGAATGGGGAGGAAAAAAAAAACTTTGTCAATTATACTGATAGAGGCTTAGTATCTAGAATATACAAAGCACTAAAAACCAAAAAAGGACAAAAACAAAAAAAAAACTGATCAAGAAAATAAATCTAAAATAATCCAATTAAATCTGAAGTATAGAACTAAACAGAGAGTGCTAAAACAAAAAACAACAACAAACAAAAATAAAAAATAAAAATAAAACACAAGTTGTTGAGAAACACACACCCAGAAAGACATACTCAACACTCTTGGCCATCAGGATAGGTTATAGGTTGAAGGTTTTGTGGCTGGGGTGGTACCCCAGTCCTTCCATTGGGAGCCCTGTTGATTACAGGAGGTGGCCTATTCAGGTTCCCTATCCCCCATTGCCAGAGGTCCTCTCCAACGTCTCCATCATGGACTCCAGTGAGTTTCCACTTCCCTTAGTCTCCAGATTCCCACTTAGAGTACTTTCTTATTTAGCAAGTGATAGGGGAGGGCTCAGCTCATTGTAGGTGATGTCATCCCAGGGTAGGTTGTCCTGGGTTCTCTAAAAAAGCAGGTGAGCAAACTATGGGGAACAAGCCAGTGAGCAGCATCTCTCCATGGCCTCTGCCATGGAATGGCAGTGGAATCTGTCTCCAGATTCCTTCCCTGTGTGAGTTTCTGTCCTGACTGACTTCCTTCATTGATGAACCATGATATGGAAGTGTAAGCCAGATAAATCTTTTCTTCCCCAACTTGATTTTAGGTCATGGTTTTTCATACTCATTTTATGTAATAAATTAAAAAAAGTAAAAACCAAGTGAAAATATCAGAAAACATCAGACAAAGGAAAAGTAGAAGAATTTCCTCCTAATTTGCTGATCTTATACCTTTCAACTTGTTTGTAAGGATGAATGTATCAGAAGAAATCACCATTTTGCACAGGGAACTGAGGAGAGCTCACATTACTTACTAGGAAACATAGAACAAAACACACACTATAGAAAGCTCTACAGAATTACAAAGAACACTCTGGCATTGCATTTAGAGTAGCTATGTAATACTCTTAAGCATTTTACAACATCAAATATGTCAGCCAGATGGTTGTGATAGTTTGTTTTCATATTTCTCATACAGCAGAATATGTGGAGCACTGGGGGAGGGTACAGACAAATATATTCACAAAGGAAGCAGAGCAAGCATAATGAGACTCTAACTCTGGGCAACTGTTAACAGACACTTTTCTAGGCGTTTCTACCCATGCCTGATGGAAATATTTTAATCTGCTACTTTAGGCTGGTTTTGACAGAATTATGTGAGTATTTTATTCTGACTTGGGGTTATTGAAAATTTTGCATGAAAAATTTAAGTGGCTGCTAAAATTTTTGATACGATGGCATCTTCAGAAGAATCTGGTGTTTTGTATAGGAGACAAGATGTCTGCTTTTATTTATTTATTTGGAAATAATTTCTCCTCCTCTCAATTGAAATGATGATCAACATTTTTTAATGATTTTTCTTAACAATTAGTTTCAAAAAGAAAAAGCTTGGGTGTGCATTTCCTTCTATTAAAGGGAATTTAAAATCATAGAATGATTTAAAGGCACTGCTTATGAAGTGCATTCAGAATATTATGGTTGTGTAAGCACACAAATGCAAATTTTCCTCCCAAATATTGCTTCTGTTGCACTATTTGTGTAAGAGTGGTGTAAAGAAGCACAAATTGTGATACTGAACTTTTAAGGGAAGGTAGCTATCTGGACCATCATGATGATGTTCGCATAAACACAGAGTCACTGAGTGTGTACCCTTGGATTCATTTGCTTTGTGCAAGGTGAACATCTCCAGTGTTCCATTAAAGAAGACAGATGCGGTCTTCTGCCTTGTGAGACTTATGACATAGTCACTCTAAATTTATCCTGCAAACTTTAGCCTACTGATGAGTATATTTACCTATCATAGTAACTGCAGCCCCTGCCTCTCCGACTGCAGGACTGGGCTATTCTGAAGATTAGAAGCCATTCCCTAATCCGTTTCTCTCAAGTACTCAATCTTTCTTTATGTTTCCTGGCCACGTGGAGGAGATAAAAATCCACTGTCTTTAAATATAGCATAGTGTGTTTTTCTCCTAGCACCGTAGGATGAATAAAATAATAAATCATCAATGAACAATTAGATAAATAAATGATTTTTCATCAAGAGTTAAGTGCTGGCACCTGTTTAAGGAATGTTGCTTATTGGTAAATACAGAAGCCTTTGCCTTGCCCTGGGAGAGTCTGGAGGATACATACAGAGAGTGAATTTTATATGGACAACTGCAGTGTGTTCACAATCTCATTATATGACTTGAACCATATCACTTAGCATGCTATGTAAAATACTGTGTGTAGCACACCTGAGAGTGCCCAAGAGCAATAACTAGAAAACATTTTATGTTTTCGTGCCTTGTAAAGAATAAGCCTTGACAGAACACAATTTATCTTACCATCAAAATCTTCACAGCTTCTGGTCTCTGCTTTGATACAGTAAATTACATTAGATATGTTTAGGGGAACTTCAGAGCTCCCCACTCTGATCACATGTACTCCTTACCTGGCTCTCGTGCTCTTGCCTGTTTCTGTGATAATCAATTTGGTCTGCTGAGATGCACTCATGATCGTATTCAACATACTGAGAGTTACTTTCTTGTTCAATTTGAAATCCACACAGGTGTCTATTATTAGGCGTCTGATTAATAGTACCCACTCTTCAAATGGGGGGCTTTTATTTTTCCATTCTCTCTCAATATACAAAGACATAGTTGCATTTTTTTTTTAGCAGTAATAAGTCAAATTTTATGGTTAAGTTGAAAAAAAAATACTGGAATATAAAGACATTTATTCTCATTTACAGGAACGTTGGGAGTTCAGAATTCATATGTTCAATAAATATGAATTATTTGTTGCAATGTAATAAAATAAGCTCTGACCAAATTTATACTTTAATGAAACATAGCCCTTACAGGCAATACAAGTAATATAAAATACTTTATTTGATCTTTTGCCATCCCACTCATTTCTCAGATATTTACTGAACACTGGGTCTGTGCTGTGCACATATAATCTGTTGCATGTCAAACATTAGTATCAAATAGAAGAAATCTGTACTGAAATGGGTGCCTTGACTACTCTCAAATAGAGCCTCAGGAAAAGTTATAGGGCACCTAATTCAAAGGAAATAGACTACGGCATATGAGATATTTCCTTTTGGATAAGTCCTCTGTGTGTGTGAGAGAGAAAAGAGAGAGAGAGATTGAGATAACTAAAATTTTTTAGTGTAGTAATATATACTAAAGAGTAAAAATGGGCCCAGTATGTTGATGATAGTTAGGGATAATTTATTGACTTTAGTAATAATCTATTGTGATTACATATCCACTTTACCACTTCAAATATCACTGTTAAATGTGAAGATCCTGAGGTCTATAAAGATGTCAACATGGAATTATTTAGTTGACAGTAGTGAAGACGCATTCTCAGATGATCACTAGAGGAATGTAGCATGACAGCCACAAATGGGTCCACAGATAAACCCCACACACATCCAGAGCCCTAGAGCAGGTCCCTTTGAATCCCAAATCCAATGAAGTCCTAAGTTGCAAAGCATAAAGCACTCACTTATATGCATCAAGGATAACGGGGAATTGACGGCAAAGAACCGACGTATATTGGTTGAGGGAGACACACAGGGTGTTCAAAGGTAACGTGGAGCTCACTGTAAGCTGACAGAGAAGAGCTTTGCAGATTTTATTCTGTTAATTGGTTTCCTGGGCTTATTGCTAGGCTTATTTCCCATAGAAACATCTTCTCAGGTTGAAGAGGTAAACGACACCCTCAGGTGAATGTTATTTAGCTTCTGCCAACCTTGCATTCCACCCGATAGACCGATAGACCTCTGGTTTCCTTCTTCAAAATATGAATAACTTACATAAAAGATACCTTAATTTAAATGAGAAATTAATACACTCTATTTATGGAAAATATGCCTCTTGTGGTCCTCAACTTCCACAGACACCACTCTGGTGTATCATTGGCTACAGGGACCACTATAATGCTGCCTAACTCATCCCTGACTACAATTTTACCTTCTTCTAGCCCTTCTTAAACAGTAACCATTCGTGACACGTGGCTCTTCTGCTCAACACTGTGAGTGTAAAAACTATGAAAGTAAAAACAGGTGCCGGCTCTGCACTCATGATAAGGTCCTCCACAGCACAGCTCCTGGAACCCCCTTTATGTTTCTTACTGCTTATACCCCATTCCCTCTCAGGTTGCCACTTTGGCTTGCTTGGCACCCTGGTCCTTAGCACCCTGGTCCTACCTCAGCACTTGCTCTTGTAACCTCATCCGCCTGGAATGTCCTCCCAGATGCTTACTCTGTGAGCTCCTTTACTTCCTTATGGTTTTAGTCAACATTCCCTTCTTAGCAAGGCTGTTTCTAAAATCCAAATTATCCCTTACCCCTCCTGCTTCCTTTCCCTCTCTACGATCCTGTATCTCATAAGTACTCTGTCACTTATTGTCTGTCCCAGCAGCTTTCTTGAGGGCTTTCCTGATTCTGCTCTATGGTGTGTCCTGTGGAACAGGCCGTGTCTAGTTGAGGGAATGTGGCCACATGAGGTCTCCAGGATCAATGAGCTCATCCAGTGTTAAATGCGCAAAGGCAGTCACTGGGTGGCCATTGCCTTGTTTGTGGGAAATGCAGTGAAGGGGAGAGGGGTTTACTCATGGTTCCAGCGGTTCCTCCAGCAACAGCCTAATTTTCCACTGGAGTCTGTTAAACACTGTAAATACGCCACTCCCATGTTTACTAATTAATCATCTTTCTTGCATTGCAGAAAATTATCAGTATTTTATAAGTAATCAGAAATATATATATATATATATATATATATATACATACAAATTTTCAGTATCTGAAATTTTATGTGTGGCATATGTGTACAATATTTTGTGAAATACATATTGCATGTGTCTGTGACTACACATGAAGTCAGGAGTATTCCATACAGAATTATTTATAACAGAGTACTCCTGTTTCATTTGCTATGGGTACATTTTTAAATCACTTTTAATATATAAAGCACATAAAACATTTATTTCTTTGTAAAAGAATAATTATAACAAGTGAAAACAAGACTATGAATATCTTCCATAGTATTCTCTCTTTTAATCATATCAAATGAAAAAATTATGTATCCTAAGTGGAATTTTTAATGGATGATTTTTAATTTTGTCTGTCTTCTAAAGTGTACAATTATTCTCATAGATCAATGATTCTAGGGATGTTAATAATTTATCATGTCTTTATCCCTTTCTAGTGCTTAGTTATAATTCACACTATAGTGCAGATACTAAATTAAAAAAACAAAACAAAACATGATCGATCATATGTCACTCCTTAGTGCTGTTCTGTCCCACAATACTTAACATAAAGTCTGAAAAAATCTACTGTAATTTCTCTTACGTGATAGGAACTTTAATGAGAGCACAATCCAATATAGTTATTGTTTAGAAACCAAAATGACTGGAAACCCTTTAATATTTGGTCTAAGTGACCAAGAAGTCAAGAAAGCATCTACATCCACTTGTAAGCAATGACCACAACGTGATGCTGCTGTGGAATGCTGTCCTCTGGGCAAGGTGTAGCCATTGTTCTGCTGACCGTTCAGTGCCCGAGTTTACCTGCATAATATCTGCTTGAGGTTGGTACACTAATGTCCTGGGGAAAGGGCTCACAAGGTCCCAACCCCTCTCTGACAGTATATTATAGGAAGTTAGTGGCTGCTAGAGAGGAGACGTTTTCTTCAGTGGTGTAGCTGTTGTTAAGTTTCCCATGCTTATCTCTCCCATGCTCCTGTAAGGAATGCTAGTTAAACGCATTGGTTCACCAAGCTAGTCTTGAGTGGAACTCTTTCCTCAGTGAGTGTCTTGTATGTGGTGAGCACATGTTCTTCTTTCCCCCCCAGGAAAAGTTCGTACAACAAATGCAAGTAATGAGTCTCATTAAATTAACGATGTAATGATTGTTACATGTATTGGGTAATTATTAGTATATTATTATCAGAACACTCAGGTGTCCTTGTTTCTTTCCCTAGGTGTCTAGAGTCGGAGAAACTCCACTTACCTGGGAAGTGATATGGAGGGTCGCAGAGAAGCACCATGCCTTTCCCTTCCTTGACTTTCACCTCGGGACGCTCCTCGGGAGGAAAGGGGTCGAGATCTGAGTTCAAAAGGGAAAAGGGAAATGTTCACTCTGCTCGAGAGAAAGAAGTATTTGTCAAGTGTGATCTTACAGTAAATTGATTTTGAGATATGACAGAGCTCAGCTGGCTCTGGACGCCCAGGGGAAGCAACGTGTTTTCATAGCGGGATTTGCGCATGACATCCAGTTCTGTCGTGGACTCGCAGCTGCTTGCACAATCTGAAAGTCAGACAGGTTCCAGCTGCCCTAAACACACGTTCCTTTCAGGCGAGGGAGAGACCGAGTGAGGAAATGCGGTGAGATCAGGCAAAGCCAGAGAGCTGAGGGAGCTCTGCGGAAGGATAGGTGTGTATCCCTTCCTGCGGCTGCTCCGACACCCAGTGAAGGAGCTGAAGACAGGACCCTGGTTGGATAGTGAGAAAGTAATCAATCCCTTGCTCCTTTAAATTCTCCTTATTCTTTTCTAAATTCATTGTTTCCTCTGTGTGTTTTAACCTGACATTGTGCTTGATTTTTTTGATCCTGAAGTACTTTGGTTCTTTGTTTTACTGATACTGGTTCTGGTTCATTTCTGTCAGGCTTCATTTGTGATCCTCACACAAATTATAATACCTACATTTTACTCCCCTTAACGCTGCCGCTGGAAACCTGTGTGATCTCCCTGATATATTTTTTCCAGAGGAAGCCTTAAAGGCACATCCCTGGAGGTGATGCGCAATCGGCACCGTGAATGCCTTCCCTAGCCTCACCCGCTCATCGGACATTTATTAAACTTGGCCAAGTTTGACCTCTGTTTGTGGAACAGAAGCTGAAATGCTTTGTCCCATCTTAGAGTCCTGGCTCCTATTCTATTGCAGAGACAGAAGAATGTTTTTTGTCATTTAACTTGACTTTCTTTGAAAAAGAAAGAAGAAAAAAACTTGAGCGAAGTGCAAGTATTGCATTCTTTCATTGGAGTTGGTGGGGTTTATCCACAACTTTCTTTGTTACGTTACTTTAACGTTACTGTTTCTTGGCCTATCTCAGCCTTCCTGGTGATCACTTAATTTTCTTGAAACACTGGTTTCATCCTGTAATGTATTTAGCAAAGATAAAAATCATGACGTAAAATCACAATTACCTCATCCAGCTCCCCTCTCAATGTAGAGCTTTCCTTCAGAACAAATTCAACTTCTTTTTTTAGTATTTTTTTTTTTAAATTATTGGTCCCCATGAGAAAAAAAGAAGTCTCAATTCAAGTTTAAAATCATTGACTAGCTAAAATACAGTTTAATTAATTCCAGTCTAGAGAAGTTCAATGTTGAAGAGCCGGATATTTTCAGGTATGGGGGAGCTTAGGAGAGGCACACACCACTCTGTATATCACAGATATTTTCTCTCCTAATAACTAATTCTCACCCTTTGGGAGTCTTCATTGAGAATGCTGGCTTCGCCTCACTGATGCTAGATTGCAAAGAACCATCCAGGATTCTTTAGAACCTAGTCCCAATTTCTTTGACAACATTATTTCTAGAGCACTCTTAGTACTTTGAGCGTGTTAAGCTTATCACAGACAGTCCTCTGTCCTGATTGATAAATTTCCTCTACGGCACATTCTTGTCGGTAGTCAGTTCCTCCAAACTTTTCTTTGCTGAACTCTTAGGGCTGTACTCATTGGTATGTCTTGAGGGTCATGCAGAATTTCTGTGTTTTAATTGAAAATTTTATGAGTGCATTACTTGTCTTGCCAACAACGACCTGACACCTGTAAATGAGCAGATGTTGTGTGTGCGGTGTGTGTGGTGTGTATGTGTGTGTGTGTGTGTGTGTGTGTGTGTGTGTGTATGTTCCACCCATGGAAGCCAGAAGAGGGCGTTGAATTCCATGGACCTGGAGTTATAAACGGTTGTGAGCCATCAACATTGGGGTTTGGAACTGAACTTGGTGTTTCTGGAAGAGTAGTCAGCACACTTAACTTCTGAAACATCTATCCAGGAGAAGTAATTTTAATGAAAGAAAAAAACTGAGAGAGTTAACTGTCCCAGATTGAACCCTCCAACATATGTCGATTTTTATCAATGATTGAAACACGTGTAATTTTATTTCACACAAAACCCCGCCTTTAAAAACGCTACGACTACTTACACCCGAAGCTCAGGGTTGCCTCTGTGCTCCTGACCATCCCGTAGTTATTTGATGCCAGGCAGTAGTATATCCCAGCGTCTTTCTGTTTGTCAGGGTTGTTGATGACAAGGTTTCCTCCTACCATACTGTATCGATCGTTCGTCAGGTCAACATCCCCATTGTTCATTCTCCATCTTGAGAAAAAGACGCTAATGTTACACTGAAGTCATGAAGCCCAGAAACCCTATCAGGCTAACATCACTCTGAAGTAGTTTATGTACAGCTGAAGTGAGATGATGGTATGCGCGACTCGGTGATTAGATCTTAAGGACCTACAATTCTGAGTGTCTGGCAATATGAACAACAATTTAGCTAAGGTACAGAGATGTAAATGCTGACTCCTGACACATTCCCTCATCTCAAATTAGGTATTCTAAAAGAAAAAAAGTGTTACTGAGTTTTATTCCAAAAATTGATTGCATATGGTTAGACATGAGCACACTTGAGAGTCATCTATTGCTAGGTAGTTTTGCATAGATCTGGGTACATTGTGTAAGATATTCAAAGCATATTTCTAGCAGAATTAAAATATAAACTATTAATATCTTACTAAATAGTATAATTTTTTTCAATAAAACTAAAGGAGGCAGGCTGTCTGCTCAGCAATTAACACGTGTTGACCACTAGGGGGCGATCACATAGTTTAAAATTACTCCAATGGGTCTTAACTCCAAGTCACAAATAAACTAGTAAAATCAGATTTTCTTCAGCCCAGACTTAGTGTTCACTGGTACCTTTTCACATGATTAAGGGGCAACTTTTGGTGAAGGCATTTCCCCCACCATACAGTCCTAAACATAAAGATGGAAATCCTGTAGTGGCTGATGAGACCACTGACTTACAGGGAGACTATTATAAACAGGAGTCTGCCATTTTGGGAGTGAGTTGGTGAGAAGACAGCAGGTAGAACAGGCTTTTCATTTAAGAACAAATCAAGTAACAAATCATTTTCCAAACATCCCTTGCTGTGTCAGAGTCCATCCCATAAAGCCTTGTCTCATGAAGACCACCAAACAAGAGTCCTGACCATGAAGTTCAGGAGGCAGCTGTGGCTACTTCCTGGATCCCAAATATATTTATGATGCCGGTAAGGATAGTGGCAAATATACATGAGAATGTCTTTATAAGTCAGGTCACTAGGACAAGCCCAGTTATAATCTTTAGGGCGTCAGAGCTAATTTTAAAGGCAAGCATAGAGCACCATGCATGACCCGTATCTTCCAAATGCCCAGGGCAACCCTGGCCTTAGTGGAGTCAGAGCAAGTGGCTTGGAATGACCACAGCACAGGTTTCCTAGTTAGGCAACTTCAATTGCAGGGATTTCCCCCTATTTTATTGACTCCAAATTGTGCTTATTGCTTCGACTTCCTGTGGAAGTGCTTGCTTGGGGTATCATTTTATGCCTCACTGTGTTTTGGTAAGTTCATTGTCTATTTGCAGAAATGTGTATCGGAACCCCTGCACATGCCTTTAAATATGCTTTGTATTGCAATGCCTGCTGCATGGGGGTGGGGATGGGGAACAGCGTGTCAAGGCTGGTGAATGGCAAGTCAAATTCCTTGTACATCTCACCTCTCAGGATGTCACCATAAGTAACTCCATGAGAGTGTTACATGTGTGTTACATGTAACACCATGAGAACATGTTACAAATGTGAAGCTACTGTGTGGAGGATGGATCGGATGGTTCCTGAGGGTAGCGTGGTTTGCTCAGTAATTAGGTACATTTGAAAAAAAACTGAGACACTCCTTTCTACCACCAAACATCTTTTCTCCTCTTCCCGTTCAAACTATCATTTTGTTGTCAGATGCAGCAGCCTCTCTATCGGGACTACTTGGTCCCTCCAGCTCCCTTAATTAATATATAGACAGTCTATCCAGCTTAACCTGTGGGATGGAGTGGGTGACATATGTGCCATATTATATTTCATTCATACTGCCTCTGTGGAGGGAGGGGTAGACAGTAAGCTCTGCTAATGTGGTATTCCTAGAAACAGTGTCTGAGCACAGTGCCTGCTGACTGGCTATCTCCATCCAATCTGGAGGGTTATGGAGAGGACAGTATCACAGAATCTGCATCGCTGAAATTGGCTTGAGAGTTTTACACTATTTGGAGGCTTCTTTAGAAATCATCACACCTCTGACACAGCATCTTTGCTTAACATACACAGTCAAGCCACTGAATTTAACAGTGTTAGCATCCTTCCCTGTAAAATTCTCTGTGGATAAACCTGATCCACAGTCTGTCACTGATGCCAGCCCCTGTCCATGACCCTGTGCAGAGGCCATTGCAATAAGCTTAGCAGGCAAATAGCTTTTATAACAGATGTGTTATTTATAATTTATATTGTGTTCCCATGCATGAAATTGAGGCAATAAAAATAATTTCAGAAAGATGGTGATTTTATACCTAAATTCATATTTTTCTTTAAGAGGAATTGTGTAATTATAGCCAGAGGCAAAAGAAAATGAACACTGTCAGAATTAAGTGGTGGGAAGGGGTTTTCCCTGGTAATAACTTTTATAACAATAGAAAGCTATTTTGCAGTATGAAGAAAGCCTACTATCAAAAATTAATTATTAATTGACAGCCTTCAATTAAATCAAGTGACTATCATCCACTACAGTCTCATTTTCCCATCAATCATTTGTTCTTCTTTCATGGAGCAACACCACAAAAGAAATTCAAATTCATTGGCATTTAGTTAACTTTTGGTCTTTAGATTGGATTAAACTGTTGGTATCACTTTATAAAATCTGGTAGCCCAGAAACCCATTTTTACTTCTTACAAAGTCTTTATGATGGCACAAAGAGGAAACCCAGAGAGATGCTCGATCATTATTTGGAAGATAGAGATATTTAAGACTCATTTTTCTGCTGGGAACACAGCTTAGTGGTAGAGTGCTCGCCTGACATGTTCAAACCAAGCACTGCAGGAAGCTTTTTGTGCTGTCAGGGATAGAGATTTGAGGTCACTGAAAAAGGGTAACACCTTCTACAACTGCCTATGCAAACTTCTGAATGTAGTTAATACAGAAATAGATTTTAGTTACCCAGGGCACTGTATACAAAATTGTTTTACCCTCAAATGTATATACTTAATGCTTTCTATAATATTTTATTTGTTACAAAGCAACAGATGCCTTAAACTAATATCAAAACTATGTGTATTATCTATATATAAATAGATTCTCATGTATATTTAAGAAACTATTATGTACATAAATATCATGCAGTGTTTTCAATAGTGTGTATGCCAATATCTGGGTTGATGTCCATGGATTTTACAAACTTATTTTAGAGATTTCTCCACAGATCTGAGGTCACAAGTGCCACTTGTACTCTGCAGTCCCCCCTTACCCCTCCATTCTGAAAAGAACAGTGGGGTGCATTACTTGTAAACTGGAAATGGGCTAGCTCGTGCCCGGCAGTTAAGTGAAACTTTTCCTTCCAGCGACTCTTCTGGGTAAATGGTATTAATCGGTTGCTCTTCAAAAATGGGTCCAAATCCTTTGTCCTCCTCAGAAACTGAAACAAAAATAAGATGATTTTATAGTGTGCTCCTTTGTACGTCAAAGAAAATGTGGTTGCACCCAAAGTACTTCTTTTCTGCCTGTCTCTTGTTTCCAAATGGACCATTTGCCAGTTAGCTCCTTCCAGCTCCTTCCGTACTTACGCACACGTTCACTTCTCTGGGTGTCTGCATGAGCGCTCCCCCTCTCTAAAACCATCATCGTACTTATACTTTTCAAATCAAATTTTCTGTACTTGGGACCTAGCCATGGTGTTAATTCCTTCAGAAGGTTGCCTTCCGTCTTTCCTGTTCTAAATGGTTCCCCTTTGTGGCCCCGTAGCTTCACACTTGCGCTGTGTGACTCAACACACCCGCTGTGATTCCTGATGCAACCTTCTTCTCAGCACAACAGCGGTGCTTGGAGACACTTGGCTGCCTTTAATAGCTGTGCCCTGCTAGCCAGCTGCCAAGAGGTCTGGGATGTAAAGGTGCCTAAAGATCTTAGAGGATGAGAATGGAGAAATAAATGAACTCTGGAACACCCTAGAGAGATTATCCTCTCTTTAGCAGAGTCCTGATCAGGACTCGCAACCAGCATCATCTGGGACAACATATACACAGATTGCACGAGCATGGGAATTGATCAACTGACTTGAAACCCATCACAAGTACCCACTTTGGGAAATAGTTGTCCTCGGCGTCCATTCTCTCTGGAGGGAAGAACAAATGAGGCCACAGGGAGGGTTGAAGAGGCGGGAGACACCCACATGCCATTCAAGTGGTAGCAACTACAAACAACTGTTAAGAGCTATATGCTCCAAATGAAATAGTATCGAGCCAGGATACTGAAAAGGAGGGAAATTCCTCCCTGAGGTTGCTGGGGTGGCTCTGAGAGATGCAAGCCGCAGTTCACTCCTGAAGCCTGTTTTGTCAATATTGTTTTGTCATTGTTTTGGGGTTTTGTTTATTTGTGATAGTCTCATGTAGCCCAAGGTGACATCATAATCAGGATTTTCCTGACTTCACTTCCCAGATACTGGGATTGAGGGCATTTGCAATCATGCCATTAACCACCCCCCCCCCCGCCCCCAGTTTACCTTTCTCCCTTTTATTTAAAATGTTTTTTCATATAATATATTCTGATCACAGTCTCCTCCAGTCCTCTAAGTTCCTCCCTATCATCTCCTCCCATCTGAACTCTTCTTTCTGTCTCTCCTTAGAAAACAAACAAGCATCTAAGAAATAATAATAAAATAAAATAAAACACAGTAAGATAAAACAAAAGCAAACAAATCAAATTGGCATAGGACAAAGGAAAACAAAGAGAAGAAAAAGAGTCAAAAAATAAAAAAATTAAAAAAGCACAAGAAACACATATAGACCCAAACACACACACACATTCGCACACAGAGAAATCCCCAAAACACAAAACCAAAGCTATAAATATACTCAAAGCACCTGTAAGGTAAAATTACTACTATTACTACTACTACTACTACTACTACTACTACTACTAATAATAATAATATTAATAATAATAAAAAATGAATGTTTTGACTCAACATGATAATACCAAGAACCTCCAAAGATGTCATTGAGTTCGCTTTGTATTGGTCATCTACTGCTAGGCATGAGGCCTACCCTTAAGAGAGGTTTGTTTCCCCACTGAAAGTCACTTGGAGAAAATAGATTTTTCATTTGCAAGTGATTATCAATTGAGGACAGCTTTTGAGTTAGGAATAGGGGCCTATGCCCATTTCTCCTTCCAGTTCTAGGACACTTTCTGGTGCAGACCACCAGTGCAGGCTATATGCAAGTTCCCACATTCTCTGAGTGTTTGTGTTTGTTGGTCATGCCATTTTTAAAAGGCCTTCTTTCTTTGGCCTCTTTCATCCTCAAATGGCTCTTACACTGTTTCTGCGTCCTCTTCTGCAGAGTTCTCTGAACCCTGAGGAAACAGCTTTAATGGCAACATCTCAGTTAGGACTTGGTGTTCCAAGATCTTCCACTCTTTATATATTGTCTGGCTGTGGGTATTTGTATTCCTTCCCATCTGCTGCAGGAAGAAGCTTCTGAGTATAGCAGAGTGCTGTTGGGGGCCTTTATGTTGCTATGTTCCTTTAATAGAACAGCAGTGTTTGGATTTCCCCTAGGTCCTGGCCAATCTTGTCTCAGGTTCTTTCCTGGCCACCCAAACATCGTTAGTATGGGTCTCATTTCATGGAGTGGACCTTAAATCCAATCGAATATTTATTGGTTACTCCCACAAGCTTTGTGCCACCATTGCACCAATGTATCTTGCAGGCAGGTCACCATTGCAGATTGAAGGATTTGTAGCTTGGTTTGCATTTACATTTCTCTTTTGGTAGTGTGTAGAGTACCTTCCAGTATCATGAACACTAGTCTGTACAGGTAAAGGCTCTGGATGGGCACAAGCTTGACTTCTCTATGTCCAGTGAGTTGTACGGGTGCTGTCTTCAGCAATATGGTCTTACAGTAAGTTTGTGGAGAATAAACAATAGCCTTGCCCATAGCTTGAGTTGTTTAGGGGTTCCAATGCTATCCCTTTGGCCAATAACTTGATTGGATGTAATCTATTCCTGGTACTAGAAGCTTCATTTGTTGACAAGAGATTTCCAGTTGAGGTCCTGAGCTTGCTTTTAGATAGATGGTTTAATAAAAGTAGCACAATGATCTTTATCTTCTCTAACATCAACCTATAAAATCCTGCCTGAAAAAAAAAATCACCCACTAATAGTAGCAAGGCTTTTACCTTTTGTGATAAAGTAGCAATTTTATATATAATGGGAAGGCAATTATGCAAGGAGTTTATTCAAATATTAAAGAATTTATGGTTAAAATTTTATAGGTCAAACAGAAAATATACAGCTGCATTTTTTTCTTCTCGGTGGCAAGATTTTGCACAAATGATGTGTGAATATTTTTAAATCCTCTAACTTCTATAGGAACAGACTATGAAACCTTAGTGGGCTAAAATAGTGAAGCTAAATTAATTTCATATGAAAAAATCCCACTTAAAATATTACAGTTTTCTCATTTCCAGGATAAAGCTATGCAGTTTAATGAATATATGTTGCTTGCATTTCTAGAATTTCTATCCTGAATAATACACTGGATCCCCTGTGGTGCTTATGGAAAATTCTGCACAGGTTATTTAGGAACTGAAACTGACACTTGAGACAGAGTTACTAGCCAGGTAGTGGTGGAACACTCTGTTAATCCCAGAACTTGGGAGGCAGAGGCAAGCGATCTCTGTGAGTTCAAGGCCAGCCTGGTCTACAGAGTGAGTTCCAGGACAGCCAGAGTTACAACATAGAAACCCTGTCTCAGAGAGAGAGAGAGAGAGAGAGAGAGAGAGAGAGAGAGAGAGAGGAGAGAGAGAGAGAGAGAGAGAGAGAGAGAGTGAGCTACTACATCATCTTTGCCTCCAGTAGTCATGCTTAGCAGGAACCTAACCCCATCACCCAATATGGTGACCCCATAGTCCCCTAATTCAACAGGAATGCTCAGACCAGAGAAAGATCTTCCTGGGATAACACAGTATGAGATTTAGCAAAGAAGCCATCAAAGTCACTTTATACTCAGTCTATAGAAAAGGCTGTCTTTACCTCTTGCTGCTCTAGCAGTGGTAGGATGTGGATGACAGTTTTTGATGTTTTGGTAGTTTTATGGAGTTAGAATGAGAAAAAGAGAGAGAAAGAGAGAGAGAGGAGAGAGAGAGAAAGAAAGAGAGAGAGAGAAAGTTGGACTAGACATCTCAGGTTAACTGAAGATTTTACTGACACTTTTTTCTTTTGATCTGTTTGTTCTTAATACAAGCTCATTTTAAGAACAACTCGTTCATTTTCCAATAAATAATGTAGCCATCACAACTCTACCACATGAGTGATTGTCAAACGTGGTTAAAAGATTTGATAAGAAAGAAATGGATCACACATGCGCATTTGGAATAAAATCTGCAGATGAAGGACAAGCTGCTCTGTCATTAGACTTTTAGGTTCATGGAAGTCACGGTCAGTGGTGCGAGCTAACATAGGGTCCTCACACTTTTCCCATGTGGAGGCAGTCCTCTGGGCTCTTGGTGTTTAGTTTTATTTCTAGAAATTGAACATAAGATTGCAGTTTGTATTTAGGAGTTATTTTTAAGACACTTTTATATCTGTCTTGAGAAAAATTCTGTTTTATTTTCAGTCTGAAATATGCGTTCACAATCTGTTATTAAACAGAATTTTGCATAAGTAGGTTGTCAGATGAATCTAAGAAAAATCCATTAGGAAGTAAATCAATAGCATCAAAATGTGAAAAAGTCTATTATTAGAATTTTTACAATATTTACAATATTCCTATCATTATGGATCTGAGAGTGGTCCAAGCCCTCTTGAAATACAACGAACTATCCACAGGAGGTGAAAGTTACATTGCTTAGCACAAACTTCTAGACAGTACTGGTCCTTTCTGCACTGAATCAAGATGTTTAGGACTTGGGTTTTGAATACTCTGGTACTCCCATCACTTAGGGTGATGGGTAAGAAGCACCATCGCACCAATTTACCATCCCTAACAGTGCAACAACACTGGGAGTTCCTCTCAACAGGTGTGCATAAGTCCAGATTTTAAAAAGATGTTGATTGGACTAGCAGAACAGGTTATATGGAATAAATTCTTTGTTTCGCTTTACCTGACATGGGAGTTTACCATGTCTTCATAGCCCTCTTTGACCTCGAGTCATTTCTAATACTTCTAGATGTGGCTGGGAATATCTCCAAATTACTAACTGCATGTCTAATTGCACCCAAATGTATAGTCTGCAGTAGCTGAAGAGGACCCATACTACCTCAGGCCATGTCATTTCTTTCAGGGGAGTCTGGGAAAGATTCCTTTATTTTAAAAGGAGATGGATAATAGGAAAAAGAAATGCCCCTCTTCACATGGAATACTGCTCTGTCTGTGTGGCAGACCCGCCATGCACTGCAGGGAAAGCTGGAGAGAGGCTCACGACAGCAACCACTTGTACACCATGGTGGCAAGGAGGCAATTGTCGACATCCGCTGCTACAGCTTGCTATATTCAAAGGGTAAAATACATCAAGGAATTGAAAAGCTCAAGCATAGGCAAAAGTATTTTCATTATTATACTGCTGTCAAGAAGATAGAATATTAAGTATAGAGTATGAAAATGACATGATGATGATGATTTATCATCATCACCATCATCATCATCATCATCATCATCATCATCATCATCATCATCATCATCATCACCACCATCATCATCATCATCATCACCATCATCATCACATCATCATCATCATCATCATCGCTATTGGTTTGTTGGCATAGGGTCTCTCTGTGTAGCCCCGGGTGTCCTGAAACCGGCTATGTAGACCAGGCTAGTCTTGAGCTCACAGAGATCTGCCTGCCTCTGCCTCCCAAGTGCTGGGATAAAAGGCGTGTGTCACAACTCCCCCCAAATATGGAATGTCTATGTGTTGATGTTGATCTTTATAAAGAGGGAGAAGTTGACAATGGGGAGAGTAGAAACATTTTCTGTTGCAACTTGTTAACTGGACCAGATGAGACAGGCCTACTGCCCAAGAGCTGGGCAGGTGTGATGAGCCCTACAAATGGCAGCAGCTCACAGCAGTACAGATAAAAGCAGTGAGAGGTGAGCAGAGGATGTAAGACGAGCCTGTGGAACTGTCTTCTCATCATTACTAATCTCCTTACATGATGGGAATCAGATCCAACTTCTGAAAGTCAGAATGCACATGTGTCTCAGAGGGATGGGGGTGAGGAGCCCCATAACGTGTCTAAGGACAAGGGAGACGAGTGTACAGGGAAATGCAGTAGTTGCTTGGCAGTCACAGCTTTCTACCTGGAGTGAAGGGTCACACATTTGAATTTAACAGAGCTGAGGGGGTCCTTAGTGATTGTCAGCCTGGGGATAAATGAGCTTGGTGACATATGCATATATCATGTCTCTCCTCAGAGATGCACCTGACAAAAGGGGGTGGGGCATTGGCCTGCACAGAGGGAAGTTACATGAAGAGCCATAGGGAGAGGTCACAGGCAGCTCGAGGCAGACACTGGAATTGTACCTTCACAATCAAAGGAAGATGTGGAGTTACTGGCAGCTGAAACAGGCAAGGATTGATCAGGTTCCAAGGGACCACTGTCCTGTTAACACCTTGAGTTTGGGTTCTACTTTCTTGGGATATGAAAATATAAATTTCTGTTCTTAGTCATTCAGTTTGAGGTGTTTTATTATGTCAGTGCAATGAAATGGCTGCACTTAATTTTTTTAGTACTATAAATCCCAATTGCAATTAAAAAGGAAGCCATTATGCTTTACTGTGCAGCAGGGTTTCCAAGGATTTATTTGACAATAAAATACTTCCTAATAAAGTTCTTGCTAATATCCTACAGAAATTACAATTGTCGGTTCTTTTTTTTTTAATTTAAACTTTTATCAGTCACCTTGTCCATTTAGAATTTGTGTCACTACTAAATGTTATAATACTTCAAGTTTCCTTATCTATGACTTCCATCATTAAGGATACCTTGAATCATCAAATAATTCCTTTAAAGCGTAGTTCAAATTTTTTAAAGAATTTGTATCTTATCATCTGTCCTACTTAGGATAAGATTCTTGGAGTTTATGCAGCTGTACCACTGATCTTCATAAACTGCACATGTAGTGATTCCCAGCTCACAAGATAGGAGGAGAAATGACAGTGGTGGGATTTGGGCTGAGAACTTCCTGTTATTGAGCCTACATGTGGAAATCCTTCTCAGTGCTAATACCATCGTTTGAATTTGTCATGGAGGTTGTCGCACTGGAGGCTTCGCAGTTTCTTGCTGGCTGTTAATTCTGTCCTGATGCAATGGCTTCAGTAAGTTAGCAGTTAGCAGTTAGCAGTTGCAGAGCACAGAGTCCATCAGTTGCTATGCCCAGCTGCTATTGCTGTGTTCTTTGAGAGGTTCTTGCAGTAAGAAACCCTGTGATTTTGTACATATCAAAAACAGAAGCTCATAGAAGTTGACTAATTTATGCAAAAATATAAGCTTAGCCAGTGAATTCCAGCTCTAGAAGCAGATCCAAGTTGGTCTTCTTTTTTTAAAGTCTGATCTTTCAATTATGCCACCTTGCCTCTACTTCAGTGAAACCAGTAAACATAGGAGAGGCTATACCAGCAGGATTGGTCATTACATCCAACACACCTCAAACATAAATTTTATGCCGTCTGTTGGCCCCTAGTTGCGGTGAATCTTAAGGTTCCAAATACACTAACACGAATTTTCTTTCTCGAAGAAAAAAAAAAAAAGAGCCTTTCAAAAGAAATTAAGCAGTTCTAATCTTTAAAACATTGACTCAAATTTCACAGCACTGCATTGTTACGAAGCATGTAAGACAAAATGGAGACCACACTGAAACAATGACTAGTTTTCATCTTCCTGAATCCCTAATGTGTGTGTCAGGCGGGGAGGAGGGGGAGAGAAACGTCAACAGTCAAGTACGTTGTTTTATGATCTCAGAAAAAAAAAAAATTACAAGATTTCTAAGTGTCCCCAAAATAATTTGCCTTCAGGTTTAGAGCAATCATAGCTTAAAGCAGGAATCAAATATCATTATACAAAAACAAAAGCTATTTAAAACTTACCTCCATGACCATATCTTCTGTGCCATGTAAACTCTTAAAACAAAAGAAAAGAAAAATATTTTTATTTTTATGGCAAATAATTCAAGAGTGTATTCAAACATGATCGAAAAGTCAGTGGAATGGTCAAAACTGCTCTTCATACTTAAGATTGATGCATCTTTACATCTGTGTGAATTTTTTTAATTTTTGAATTTTATAGTGGAAGCATTAATGTTTGGGTATGGGTTTAGAAGTATAATAAAAACCTTTTCTTATTTCATGTATGAGAAGATGTCAATAATTACATAAAATTTCCTTTCTTGCATTTTATACGCATTATATATGCTCCTCTGCACATGCATACCATTACTGGGTCTATGTCTATTACCATTATCATTAAATTTGTAAGTACTCACTGAGGCAGGATAGGAGGAGGAGGGACAGGATGGAAACAAGGGAAGAAAAAAAAATTCCCTCACCCCAGCCTCTGAGAGTCAAGAATTCTAACATAGCTAGCATTTGCTCAAGGCTTTTGGCCCTACTTAGCTGTCAACCCAGCTTTCTAGGGGTATCAGCAGGAACCCTCTTTGTGCTAAGCTAGTGGTTCCCGGTTTGATCTTAAAAAACTGTATTCCTATCCAAGGAACCCTCTATTCTTCCCTAGCAAAGTAAGTAGGATCCATCCTCTATTCTAACTTAGCAAAAAGAGGGGAAGTGAAAAAATTTCTCAGACACCCTTGGAGATTTAACGTGAGAGCCACCAACATGGTGTGTATGTCTGCCATGAAGAGAACTGTGACTGTTCCATGAGAACCTTACACAGATGCTAGATATTGGAACTTAATTTTCCCTAAGCCCCTTTCCCTGTATTTCTAATAAAGTCCAACTCTGCTTTATAGGAGCTTGTCTTGAAGTTCCTTTGGCTTCAAAACCAAGGATCTGGTTTTACTTGAGTGAAGGTCCCTGAAAGACTGAGGGAGAGCCTCAGGCTGCTGTAGGCAAAGCATGGTGAGGCGGCTTCATCATCTCTAACGAAGATAGTGTCAAATTCTGGAACTGGAATAATAAAAATCACCATCTCCTCAAAACTCACAGTTTTTATTTCCCCAAAAGTAAATAATAGCTGACCATATTGTGGTCCCAGCACTTGGAAAGTGATGCAGGAGCATCAGTAGATCAAGGTCATCCTTGGCTAACTAGTAAGTTTCAGGGTAGCCTGAACCACAAGAGGCTTTCAGAAAATCTAACTAAATAGTAAATGCAATACAGTAGTCTTCAGGCACAATCTTAAGGAGACCTGAAGAGACTGGTATATAAAACCACTAGATACAGGTGTCTTCAGCTGAATAGCAACTCAGCAAGTATTCACTGAGCCTCAGCAAAGGTCATTAAGATGGAGGTTTGAGAGAGAACAAAAAACCAGTTGTTAGGTGCAGCGGTTTGAATGAAATTGCCCTCCACAGACTCAAAAGAAAGGGAACTATTAGGAGGAGTGGCCTTGTTACAGAAAGTACGGTACTGGGGGCAGGGTTTGAGGTTTCAGCTCAAGCCCAACCAAGTCACACTCTCTATTCCTGCCGCCTGCTGATCCAGATGTAGAAAGCTCAGCTCCTTCTCCAGCACCATGTCTGCCTGCATGCTGCTATGCTTCCCGCCATGATGACAATGGACTAAGGGGCTGAACTGTAACCCAGCCCCAATGAAATGTTTTCCTGTACAAGAGTTTGCTGTGGTCGTGATGTCTCATCACAGAGATAGAAACCCTAACTAAGACATTAGGAGACACACTGCCAGTAAAAATATGTGTTTAGTCAGAAATATCTCTGAATTTTCATATATCTCTGAAAGAGAGAAACACGATCATTGTGCTGAGAGCTCAAAGCTGCTGTGTTGTTCTTTATGTGCCTATAGACTCCATAGAATATTTGGACACTGTTTTCCCAAACTTGAGCACACCAGTGAAAGATGTATGGGGTTCAGATCTGTGCTGGATACTCATAATAGCTATGTGCTTATTAATTTTCAGGAATGCTGTGACTCAGTTATTAAACACAGCTATCTAAACTTACCTGAATGCTAACTGACAAGTGCGTAAATCATATTAAAAGACAAAAAGAAGACATTTAAATTGTTACTTTTACAATGTCTTACTACATGTTATTATTATTAAAGGTACTGATGTTGATTCAATTGTACACAGAGGGAAGAAATGGCACCCATCTCATCCAGTTCTACATCAAATAATGTTAAATTAAAATTGGCCATCCTGTGACAAGTGTTTCCTTTATCAGAGATTCAAAGATTGTATTTTACTGCAGAAGGTAGACTGAACCTAAACAAAAATAATGCCAATCTTAGCCTACAAAATGTATTTACTAATATGACCAGACCCAGATGTCAAAAGAGGATATTAGTTCTGATTTCACGTGAAAGACTTCATGATAAGCAGACATATTGATCATGTTTGCGTGAGTTGTGGAGAATACACCGAGGCTTTTTCTTACCTCCGAGACAAGATGTAAAGGAGATGAGCAGGAGATGACTGAGCAGCAATGACGTTTTCATCTTCTTTTGAGTAGATGGTTCAGTTGTCAAAATTAAGGAAAGCTTTATGGCAGTTGAGTGCTATGAAGCACCTGCATCAGAAAAGACGGGAACATTTGTCAGAGGCAAAAAAAGAAGCAAAGAAAAGGAAGACAAGATAAAAAAAAAAAAAGGAAATGGAAGTAGGAAAAAAAGAGAGTGGGAGGAAGGGGGGAAACGAGGAGAATTGGGAGGAATAGAGGGGCCGAGAGGACAGGAGAGAAGGAAAAATGTCTGATATTTGGGGGCAGGGACGTTATTAACTCTGTTTTGTTTCATTTTTCTGATTGTAGCTGATTTTAATACATTCACTTGTAATGCGAGGAATCATAGCCCAGGCCCTTGGCTGGCCTCCCAGCATGCCCATGCTGATCGGGATTAGTCACTCTGATGTGGGATAGCCAGGTTTCTTTTCTCCTTTATCACCAAATACACTGATCACATACTGGAACTGTTATATTGTCAACATTTTAAGAGAGATGGTTTTAATGGGTTAAATTTAGTTGAAGCTCAGATCGAAAAATTAATTTAAACGTACTCTTAGGAGTGAGGCCCTGGGTTCCTTCTCTGAGGCCACATAAGAAAGATACACTTAGTGAGAGCTTTGGGAGCTCAGAGGATAACAAAGCATGAAGCCTTTTGCTGTGTTGTAGGAAACATTGACCAGAAAGGCCCATTGCTTCTGCCTGCAAGTCAGTGTCTGAGCAGGGTCTTGTTGCACAGCTGAGACAAGACTCCATGTAATCACCCCTTGTCGTTCCTCTATCCCTTCTGTTTTTTATGTACTCATTCAATGGGTGTTTCCCTTACAGGACAGCATCTCCATCCCTGTCTGTCAGCAAAGATCAAGATAGGTTTGGTGTGGTTCAAATCTTTAATAGCTGGGGAGTCCTCTTTAAAAATGAGGGCTGTTTGCCATAAACTAAGCTACAAATGAAAAAGTGCCATAAACTAAGCTACAAAAATCATGTAACAATCTAGTTAAAATATTTTCTTTTGGGAAGTCTTGCTTCCAAAGAAGCAAAACTTTGCTTCTTTGCTTGCCAAAGAAACTAATAACCATGTGGTTACACAGCTAGGATTTCACCCAGCATCTTGGAATAGCTTCATGGCAGTGTGGGGCTGCATAACTGGTGCTTCCTCATCTTTGTGGTGAAGTATCTCTGTATAAGCAACAGATACGGGAATCAAAGTCAGAGAGAAGCACCTGCTATTAAAAAAATCTCTGGTCAATGGCAACCCAGACAGGTACACCAGTCAGTGTAACGAGCTGGATTGAGTTTTGCATGACGTTCATCTAGAGAGAAGAAGGTTATCTTTACTGAAAGCGTTGCAAACACAGCACTATGGCGACTTAAGCGAAGCATGAAGGTGGAGATGCTGGGTAACCTTCTACTGGACTCCTGGAGAACAACATACCTTGGAGTATTAGAGGGATACCCACTGAAACAGAGTTTCAACTTGAAAAGACACAACATGTTCTCAAAGATTTAGGAATAGTGACACAGGATATCCGCCAGACAGGAAGAAAGGCAATGAAGGGCCATCTGCAGTCCACGCTTCCAAGCATCATTTGGGGCACATGCATATTTCTTTCAGCTACTCTGCTATACACGGCTGGATCCTGATCCATGGCACATAAGACTCTTCTCATGTAGCAATAGATGCCGCCCACGTCAGAGACCCCCTTTGAGACACATGAATCCCAGTAAGTTGACAAGTTAATGTCTTCTGACACAAATAGCCTTGTGAATGGTCAGTAAGTGCCTGACAAGTGTCTCCGTTAATGGCTGATAATGTCACTTGGAAGGAGATAACAGTCCCTTCCTTTATTCAGACAAGTGTGAAGTCTTCCAGCAAAGAGAAAATCCTGCTTTACAACCTAAAGATGAGCAGCCTGAAGCCAGAAAGTGACAAGAAGTCAAATTGGAGACTTGATAGGAAATAAGAGAGGGATAGCTATGATCTGATATGTACCAGACTCCCAAAGACCCCTTCCTTTTGTGAGTTCTTTCAGAAAGCCAACCTTCTGTCTTTTACTTTTTACGCAAACCTCCCGCCATACAATAGTCCGCACTTTCTGACTTCTAGCTCTGACGTTTTATGGCTTGCCTGCCCTGTTGTGTTTTTTTTTCAATTCCAATAATGTTCTCGAATGTGTCTATCATTGCAAGTCTTAATTGTCAACTTCACCCAATCTGCCATAGCCTGGAAAGAGTCTCAGTGAGAGATGGTCTAGCACAGGCCAGCCTGTGGGCGTGTCTGTGTTTTGTCTTGTTTACGTGAACTGAAGCGGGAAAACCTGTACATGATGTGCAGCGCTGTTCTCTGGGTTTGGCCCTGGATGATGTAAATGTTGAGTGATGGATACAGGTGCACATATACGTGCATTTCTCTCTGCTCATAACCAGGGCTATGATATGGCTGTTTTAAATCCTTGCCACCTTCACTTCCTGCTATGGTGGAGTGTAATCTGGGATTGTGAGCTAAAATACACACGCCTTGTCCTCTAAGGTTTATGTGCACGTGCCTATGTGGGTGTGTGTGAGTGTGTGTGTATTTTACCAGAGCAACAGTGAGGGAACGAAACTGTCTTTTGAGATCATTGGTTTTACGACGACAGTCATGTCACAGTGAAATTCCCAAGCACTGTTTCCGAGACACACAGGAAAAAACAAAAAAAACTGCAGTATTATTTATTGCTTTTTATGAAAGTGCACTCAAGGGAGATAGTTGAGATATATAAACCCACAATAATTGGTGAGTCCCATGAAGATTTCACCTATATTATAAGATGTAATTTCAATTTTTTTAAGTCTTTAATGTAATAAGATCTCCTTTAAAATGTATATGGTATATTTACAAATTTAAAATTCACACTTTTACCTTGATAGAAAACCTATTGAAAGAAAAGAATTCAAAGTTCACAGTTTGCCAAATGTACTTCTTATGATAAATGCACATTATATATATATATAAATTCGAGTTCCCTACTGAGTCTATTGTTAAATTCTTTTGTCAAGATCAAGAACCTGCAAAGGGAGCCTGACATTCCTTGTGTCAAAAGCATAGTAGAAATCTCTTGTGATTAACTCCAGATTAAGACAGGCTCAGTGGTTAAGAGCACTGGCTGCTCTTACAGGGGACCCTGGTCTGTTCCCAGCACCCACATGGCACCTCACAACCATCTGTAAATCCAGGCCCCGGCTATCTAACATCCGCTTCTGGACTCCATGGGCACTGAACACACTTGGTGCACAGACAAATGCAGGCAAAATAATGCATACACATAAAATAAAAGGAAACAAATTTTCAGCAATATTTTAAAATAAAGTATAAAATGCTAATTAAAACAGATCAAGAAAGCAGTTTTGAAAGAAAAAATACTGATGCTGCGTGCTCAACACAGAACTATATGCTAGTCAAAAGAAAATAGAGAATCAATGTTTAAAGAAAAACAGAATTTTGTTGCTATTGTTGTTGTTGGAAGTGGTAGTGGTGTTTGTTTGTTTGTTGCTTTTAAATCAGGATGGATTTTGAGAAAAAAAAATTTGTCTGTATTCTCAAGAGTCCTAATTGTTTGAAGAGGATAAAGTACTTTTAAGTATATGAGAATATTGTAATGAGTAAGTTATTTAATACATGAAAATATGAATTGAATTCTTGGGTTAAAGGGACAGTAGTAACAAGTCATAGTCAGGCAATATTTAGAATATCATTGCTAGAAAACGAACAATTTTCTGTTATACAACTTTATTAGCGATTTCTAGGGAGGCAAAGGCTATATGCTTGGAAGAGCTGTATTAAATTTAGAATATCTAGTTTAACTTTACTATTTTCATTAAGCAAGATTGGTAAGAAAAAAAAACACTATTGTAATAAAATATTTCCAGTTCAGTATATGAAAAATAATGAAGGATGGAAAATATTTTTTTTCAGGAGGAAAGGGAATCAGCTAAATGACCTGAAGAAAGATTATCAGATTTATTTAAGTGATCCATGATATCAATAGCATCAACTATAGACATAAACAAAAATCACTGATCCTCAATGTGTCAATCAAAATTTGGAAACACACACAAGGTGAGTGTTTTGGCTTCAAACCCTCCCATAGGGTTCTGCACAATATTTAGGATGAGGCCTTTGGTGAAGAGGAAGGTAGAAAAACACAGACAGGTAACCACGTCAAAACTTTTGTTTCTATGAAATAATCATTCTCAAAGATTAATTTAGCTAAAACGCGTACAAACCAAACCACAGAGCACGTGCAGTTCAACAGCAACAGTAACCGCTGAATTTCAACACCGCTCCAAGGTGTTTAGTATAAAGTGTTAGAATGCGAGAAGGATAATCGGGCTCATAATTATTCCGATCGGAGAGCAAGGGGAACTGCAAGCGAAGCTGGGACAGTTTGGTCTGGAGAGAACAGGCAGCAGCATTAACCGAAGAGAAGAGGAAGTTGGCAAACAGAGGAAGAAGGCAGGGCGCCTTCTGTAATTGGATCCTTGGGGTCTTTCATTTTGGAGGAGTGTGAAAGGAAGGAGCATCACTCTTAACCTTTTAACTCTACAAGTAATCTGGGAACGTGGGGCAAATACGGAATTAGCTGTGCCCACACACAGCGAGTGTTCTAGAAAGTTAAATAAAACCAAAGGGGGGAAAAAAAGAATTCTAGGTCTAGGATATTATTTAGCACTTCTTCCTTCTCAGATAGTGCTCAAGATATCTGGGAAGACAGACCAAGGTTAGGACGAATTGGGAGGTGCGACAGATCTTACCGCTATTTGACCCCAATTACTCTGTGTCTACTTTGTATCTTCAACACTGGGATATGTATTCCACCTCCAACCCTCATGTTTCTCACATATTAACTATGGGAGTAGGAAGTACAATGTACTGTGTGAGGCTGTTGCTGTGAAAACTTACGGTGTCATTGCTTGATACATAACAGTTTTCATTCTACTAGTGCTAGACATCCAGTTAGATGATAGCAGGACTACAGCCTTTCCCCATACTCTGCAGCTAATGAACTGTGAGTCCTGGAACGGCAGAACTCTAATGACTGGTCAGAGGAATGGGATCTAAGTCAAATCTCTGGCCCTGGATGGAGATGTTCCATCCTGACCTGCCTGGAGGTGAGAACGGAGTTAGGTCCCCACACCACATAAGGGCAGGGTCTGTGAGAAATCATGAGCTAGAGTTAAACATGTAGAGAGTGGCTCAATTTAGAGCCTATGAACCAAGTAAAGGGGGTAGGGAGAGAGTAGATGAAGATGAGCGTGACATGTGACCACTCCTCTGATGCAACACACAATGCATGGTCACTCCTCTGGAGGTTTGGGGAGCCATGCTCACAGAAGGATTAAGCTCAATTAAAATTTATCCCAGTACCAATGCAATTCTTAACTTAAGTCTCATAAAAGGCATTCACTAGGAAGTGAAGTAGTATTTCTCCTTGTGATGACCCCTCTTTATGGAGTCCGTCCTCATATTTTCTTTAATACATCTATGTTACCTCTGTTCACCCCTTGTTTCTTTCCTTATTGTGCTTGGGTATGAGACCATGAATTTGGAAGCCATTGGCTCTCTAGGTGTCTTTGATGACTGTTGATCATCTGACACCCTGGTTCCTCAAATTAAGCTCCCCAGAGAAAAACCTTGCCACCCTCAAAGAATACACACCATTAGTTCTCTAATGAATAATTATGTCAATGTGGTTCAAGGAGTCTTAAACCTTACAAGATTACTGTCTAGCAAGAAATTTTCTGAGAAAGTACAAGATACTGTCCCTCTTCTATAAAGGTCAAATTGTACCAGAATTCTTAGAATGGATTCTGACCACCTGAGCAAGCTATGCTTGATCAACCATCCTCAATAGGCCAACTAAAGAGACAAGACATTCTGAGAATGAGAGAAAGGAGATTTGTGCAGCACGTTGGGAAGAGGAACTATGGGATCTAATGAACCCGAATCCATCTATGGTGTTCTTATATGTGGCTTAGGTTTAACTAGAGGATAAATACTAAACATGCCAAAGCAGTCATCACAGGGCGGTCCTACTCAGTGTTAGTCCGTCACTGTCTCAGCTCCAGTGTCTTTTACAAGGTGGTCTCAGCCATTTCCTTCCCCCAGCTTTAGTCTCTGGGGAAATTGCAGTAGCTTGGGGGCCATTGTCCCAATACTCTGATGGCTGAAAGGAGGAACACCAATGTATTCCTGGAATATCTCTATTCCTGCTATGACACTTATTAAAGCAAGCAGGTCTGCCAAAGACTTGGATAGGAAAAACACCTCCTCAAGAAAAGCTGTCCATTCCAGATATTATAGAAAACGTGCAAAGACTTTCTTAATCACGTCATTGTTTCATTGGTCGCAGGCCACTCTCACCCTTGAGAAAGCCCTAATGTCTTGATTTAAAAAAAAAAAACAAAACAAAAAAAAACCAAAAACAAAATAAAAAAAAAAACTTCCTCTTTTTTTCTATCATCTACAGTAAACTCTATGAGTTTCATATGACTTCTTATGGCAGAGATCAGATGGACCAGGTTGCCAAGCAGAGTCTAAAGCAAGATGTTTATAACAAGAGCTCCATCTGGACAGCAAACACGTCATTCAGGTACTTTCCATTGCTCTTCTCTGATTACACATAAATGAAGGACTGCATCTATACCTATATTCTAAGCACTTCAGAGAATGAAAATGTCACTTTAATCTTCTTCAATAAAGATACGATTGTAACAATAATGACAATCTGTTCTTGAGGCTTTGGGCTTTCTTAAGGATTATCGTGACCTAGAAATACAGTCTTGATGTTTTACAACTATTTAAAGATTGTAGAAATGACGTTGCTTGAAGTCTATCTTTGAGTTTGAACTCATCAGATGTAAAGTTTTATCACGGTTCATGCCTCTCTGTGGCGTACCATGCCTTTCTCCCTTTACTTTAAAACATTTCCACTTAATAGCGGTTAATCACCAACTAGGCAGCATATAATTTATCCCATTAAATGGGATCTTGCTGGTTGGGTGTAAAAGCGTCTGACAGCTTGTCCATACATTTGCCTTTACTGGTGATTTACTATACTGTGTTACCCGTTGTGCTGTCATCTGTGACTCCCTGAGCACACCCCTCAGCAGCACAGTGAAGCGCATCTCATTCTTGGAAGGAAACTGCTCTAAGCGCTTCTCTCTGGAGGACACGCCACATGACTCATCAGAGTCAGCTCCACAGCCCCCATGGGTCTCACAGTGCTGGAAAATGAAATGACAGAAGAAAGAAGCAATCATGGCTGACACAGACCGTGGCTTCTCACACTCCCAGATGGAAACCTGATTGATGTCAGTCACTACACCTGTTGCTGCATCAGATCTTCACGGTTTCTAGATGTTCTTAGGTGCATAAGGGCAAATAAACCTACCACCTTAGTTCTTTCAAAGAAATTGGAAATAGAAATTAATACAAGAAAATTGATTTATTATGATTTGGCCAAAGGATAGATGGTAGCCATCATACATTTTATAAAAAGCTGTAAGACAAAGGCTAGAACAAGCATAAATGTTACTGAGAGACAAGCCAATCACTGTTTCCTTGGGGCACTTGGACCCTAGTTTGCCTCCACTTTCCAGTATGGAGACAATTTTTCACTCAGGTTTGGGTGGAGGTAACTGGATATCTCAAAGGTTCCACAGTTATAAAAGAAATCTCCACTTGTTCTGGATCCAACAACGTTCTTGGTCTTTCTCTCCAAGCCTTTGATCTGTTTAAAGCTGGAGCCCTTTGTATCTTTTCTCTGGAGGTCAGGTTCAATCTCCAGATTTCTGTATCTTGAATATGACAGACACAAACACACTGGCAATACTATAAGACTGGCCTGGCAGCAGAATGGGCACTGAGACATCAAGATTACATATCAAAGAAACCAATGACATCAAACGTGATGGAAACCTGACTAAGGATTTTATGTAAGGGACACATGCAACAAACAAATGTGTGCAGTTGTACGCCTACTGGATGGCTCACCAAGGAAACAAGGAGGCATATTTCATAAGTGCATACCCTGCCAGACCTCAGCAAAGGGAACCACCATCCTGGCCAGTGCCATACTCACAATGGAACCCCGAGTGTCTGAGCTCAGATGTATTAATTCTTTCAGAACACCTCAGGTATTCTACTGATAGCACATGCAGATCATTAGCAAGTAAACAACCCCCACAGAAATCCAACACCTGCAAACAATACAAAATGCCCTAGATAGCCCCTCACCCAACAGTGCATAAAACAATTTCAAACATAACTAAAAATAAACTTCTCCAACAAACGTGAGACAGAATAGGCCTAAATAAATGACCCATAGAACGTCACAAACCTTAAGTACCTGCTCCATTGAGCATCTAACCTCATTTCCCAGCTCTTCAGTCAACTTTATAACTCAGATATGCTTTCTTAAGAACTTGCTTCTGTTGCTACCATTATGCACATGTCTCGGATCCAGTTCCTTATTGCAGAAAAAATAGAAATAGGAAATGCTAATAGGTACTCTCTGGGTGTACATGTGTCTATAGTACAATAATCCAAAAATAATTCAAAATCAAACACAACATAAATCCATGTTGTTCTGCGAGCATCCACTTATGTAGCACTATGTGATGTCATTAAAAGCTTTATTCTGATAGAACATGTGAAGGTGGCACTTATGAACATCTTTGTTCAGATTTGAGGCTAATATTTTATGAACTTCAGTGCCTTTACTAACATACAAAGCTGACTGTTTTATAGAAACATAATTACTTACTGATGAAAAATGTATTTTTAAATATTTTCTTACTAGCATTTCTTATCATGTAGCAAATTAGTATGTCTTTGGATTGTACTGTGAAGGCATACTTGATTTTAAAATTTTCTGTATGATTCGTTGACTTGAGTTTCATTTGAAGACATGTAAAATGAATCCAGTAGCTGTCTCTTGTAAGGGCAGAAACCATGTACCTACTCTAGCAAAACTGTTGCCCATGTGGATACCCTTGATGTCAGAAATCATACACCATCTACCCAAACTAAAACTACTTCAGCAACCTCTCATGAATGGAGGGTCTCCGTGATTAAACTTCTCACAGCACCTAACTGAGACAAGATGGTTTAGCTGAGTGAGCATCAAACACTAATCCAGGTGTTCACTCATCAAAGGTATTCTGGAAAATCACCCTCACTTAAAGGAAACAGACTGCATTTACTACATTGAAAATCAAATAGACACAAACAGAGAAGAAAATTCCTTACATCATGTATACCATAGTTAAATCACTAAAAATACAAAACAAAGAAAGTGTCTTGAAAGCTCAAAAGGTAAACACCAAGTCATATATGAATGAAGAACAATTAGGAACACAGCTGATTAGAAACTTCAAAGACAGGAAGAGTTGGAACTTACATGTTTCAAGATCTGAACAACCACAGCTGTCATCCTAGACTATTATATGCCACAATCTGTCATAATTGAAAGAGAAAGTAAAATATTCTATGATGAAAACAGATGAAAGGAATTTATGACCAGAAAACTGATACAGAGGATGCTGAAAGAATCCTTTAGACTAAGGTGAATGATAAGCACATTGAAGAAGACAATACTAGGAAAAAAAGATCCAAGATTCTAGAGCAGGTTAATCAAATTGGGATTAAGAAAGAACAAAACATAGTAAAATCAGAAAATAGTAACAAATTAACATTCAGTATTCAATGATAACAATAAACAATAGTGGTCTAAATTCTTCAATCAAAAACCATAGACTAAACTATAGGCTACAATTATATTAAAAATCAGCTGTCTTCAAGAAACAAACTTTGCAATTAAAAAAAAAAAAGATGCTACCTTAGGGTAAAAGAGCAGAAGAAAGAATTATTATATTTATTTATTTATTTATTTATTTATTTATATTTTTTGAAATAGAGTTTCTCTGTTGTAACCCTGGCTGTCCTGGAACTCACTCTGTAGACCAGGCTGGCGTGGGACTCACAGAGATCTCCTCTGCCTCCTGAGTGCTGGTATTAAAGGCCTGGGCTACCAAAGCTAGGTAGAATAAAGAATTCTAAGCAAATGAAATAAGGAAACAAGCAGCATCACTATTCTGGTATCTGACAAAAACTTAAAATGATGCCATTCTGAAGAGACAAAGAAGGTCATGCCATTCTGGTTAAGGAATTATTCTAATAAGAAGACGTTACAAGTAAACAAAAATGTATCCACTTTTATAATACACAACAATTATATGTAAAGAAGCAAATTAAACCCAATATAATATTAGTGTATGATGCAATTCTCACAAATTGATGGGTCATTCTGGCAAAAAATAAACAGAGAAGTACATGGATTAATGACGTGATACAGCAAATGGACTTGAGAGACATCTACAGTACATTTCATCCTAAAAATGCAGAATACAAATTCTTTTCAACAGCTCATGAAACTTTCTCAAAAATAGACTATATATTGAGACAGCAGATTTTTGCAGAAATAAGAAAATGGAAATAATACCCTGAATTCTAGCTGACCAGAATTTAAAAGCAAAAACAAAACAAAAACAAGAGAAACTACAGAACATACATAAGCTGCAGAGATTAAACAACATGCTACACATGATTAATGAAGGGGGTCATTAAAGAAATGAAGAAAGAAAATTTAAAATCCTGAAACTCAATGATCATAAATACACAAAATTCAAAAGCCTGTGGGATACAATAAAAGCAGTTCTAAGAGGAAAATTTGTAGTTTTAAGTGCCTACATTAGGGAAACAGATTTCAAATAAATAATTTAACAACGTACTTGAGACCCCTGGGAAAATAAAAAGAAGCCAAATCCCAAATCCTCATATGGAACAGAAAAGTTAAGGGTAGAGTATAAATTAATGAAATAGAAATTTAAAAAGTATGAAGAGTCAACAAAACAAAGTTTGTTCATTGACAGGCTAAACGAGATTGAAGGAATCATAAAAGATATACTTATTTGGTTCAGACCCAGAGAGAGTCACTGCTGAATTCCACTAGACTTTCCGTGAACACTAGTGCTTCTGAAACTGCTCTATGAGGCAAGAGAGAAACAAACTGGCCAAGACCCTACTAGGAAGTCAATATTACCCTGATTCCAAAAGATACAAATATACAATGAAAGAAAATCCAGACCAGTTTTTCCAATGAACAAAAATTCTCAACAAAACACTTGGAATTCAGATGCAGGAATATATCATAAAGATCAGTCTTATGATTAAATTGGCTTCATTCCAGAGATGTACGGATGGCTCAATATATATTAATCAATAATCAATACAAACGGGCTCAATGATGACAAGATTATTTCCATGGACATAGAAAGGGTTTTAAACACAATCCAACAGTCCATGTTTAACTTACAGAAGAAACTGAGTGTTTATGAACACAGCTCACAAGAATAAAGGGCTTTTGTGACAAAACTATTGCCAAGATTTTACTAAATGGAGAAAAATAATCCTAAAGTATTCCCGCAAAATATGTGACAGAAAAAGGGTGTTTTACCCTCACCTCTCATTCAACAGAGTACTGGAAATCTTATCTAGAACATTAAGGCAAGAGACACAAACAGACAAAGAGAAACTCAAAGAGAAAGGAAGCAGCCAAAGTATCCTTATCGACAGATGATGTGAATGTACATAAGAGATGAAAGTATATCAGAATTTTTTGAAGCTAATAAACACTTTCAACAAAGTAACAAGCTACAATTTTAGCATTTAAAAATCAATAGTCTCCTACAAAACCAATAACAAATACATTGAGAAAGAAATCATTTCTAAGGTTGTCGTTTGAGAAATCTGGCCCATACCTACATAGTCATTTTTGTGTTGTGATGATGCTATCTTGCTCCTCTGCTCTGTTCTGGGGCAACGTATCCCGAATAAGTTAGTCCAAATAAGTCATGAAACCATTAGTAAGCATTTAGTCACTAACAATCATTTACAAAGACTTTAGAAATATTTCCTTGTAACGGCAGGCTGTTCAACCATCGTGATAAATGAATCTTATTTACACAGATAGAGAAACAGATCTATTTACAAGTACTCCTATCACTGCTTTAAAAATGAAAGAATGTATTCCGGGATATAGATACACAGGAAAGCATGAACTTCAAATCTCCAGCACACCTAGTGACAGGTCATTAAGAAAGAGCAATTAACCTAAAATGCCCCTCGTGTTCCTTACCCTGTTCACTCAGTTCTTGTCTGAGGGACACTTGTTATAGGTATACTTCTAGGAAACAATGAGACAAAACTCATTACAGTTAACGACAGGCTATTCTATGTGAAGGACACCACCATATTCTACTGTGGGCTTAAAAAAAAATCCAACAATCAACATGAAAACCTCCCAGTGCTTCTCAGATCTCTTCATTTTCTCAAGGTGTCAGTTACTCAGGCTGTGAACTGGATCTGAATTCCTGCTTCACAGAACCACTGTTAGGATTAGCAAAATTAAAGTCAGGAGATGACATTCTGGAAATGAAATTAGTTTTGGATTTTAAAAATTCCAATCTTTTAGAAAGGCAATATTATATGTTTAAATGCTACGTTCATTAATAATCAGCTCTATATAAATCTTATACTTCTCCAGTCAATCACTGAATTATTAAATACAATTTTAATGTAGTAGATTTTGAATGCTCTTCAGTTTCTCAGTGACTCTTTTCAACTCTATCTGTAATGATTACGCCTTTGGTTTAACCTTTTAAATGCAGTATCATTACTGAGATTTGAACAGCTTGTTGTTGTGGTCAGATGTATTTAGTAAGAATGCAGGGAAATATAATGCTCTGAATAAAAACATCCGAGGAAAGCATTTCTTCTCCAAAAGTAACTGTAATTAGCATCCACTTTTGCTAGAATAGATTCAGGTGTGGCCCAGCTGGAGGTTAGAGCTACCATGGGGTACAATGCTCCTCAGGTGGCATAAATCTAGCTCTGAAATCTCAAACCAGACTGTGGGAAGCATATGGGAAGAGAAGCAATATCCAAACATTGCAGTGGATGGAAGAAAGTGTGAAATTACAAAGTCAGGAGTGACTGAGGAAAATATCGAAGGCTTTTTTGAAGGATATGGATGTTAACTGGGTGTTGACAAGCCTGTGCCTTACAGAACAGCTCACGGCTCACATTTCATGTAATTGGATGTGTGATTAATAACTTTCTTATCTTTTAAAACACATATTTATGCCAAGCAACTTAAACTCAAAGTATCCATCTGTAATACCTTACAGGAGACATATTTTTTCACAAGGAAATAAAACACATGTGTCCTAGTGGCTATGATAGATTTGCCTTTACTGAACAGTCAGGAAAACAACACCTTTCAGTGCTGTTGCAAAGACAACACATTGCTTCTGTCCTGCATTTTAGGGCTGTGTACAAGTGTGGACAAAAATGAAGAATAGTGTATCTCAAACTATCACCCCATGGAACTTACGTAATATCTACCTCATACGTTAATTTTCCTTGAAATTAAAAAAAATGGAGATGTTAAAGAAAAGCAGAGGTATGGAAAATGAACAAAGCAAACAAAATGACTTGATTACCGTGTCAATTCCAAGAAAATTCTGATGCCAACAGTGACTGAAACACTAGCTTATCAAGCAGGACTTAATGATCTCTCTTTCTAGCCAACAGAAAAACCATACTTCATTTCATTTTAAAATCGCCAGATTCCTGGGCTTGGTTTGGTAGAGAATTGTTGAACAAAAAAAGCCTGATAAATAGTAAGTGAAATGGACGGTCTGCTTAGTTTCAGTGTGAACTAGGGATGGATAACAGAAGTAAAACTGACAAACCCTCTGCTGTTTGGATGCAAACAACTACATTGAGTCTGGTGATTAACAGGAATGATAAAGCAATGAGGGAACGCACACACATGGGAGATGTCAGGGAAGGTATACACGCACATACACGCACTGGCTGCCACAAGTCACTAATCTTTTTATTATCTCATATGATCCCGGTAAAATCTGCCTGAGATATTTAGAGACTGGATGTAAAGAGTCATATAGTTAAGAGTCATGTATATCACCCCCCAAACACACATCCGCTAGCAGAGTAAGAGCCTGAATTATAATACTTCAGATAGAGTCTAACCCAAAGTCTTACTGTTTATTTTTCTGTGAAGATACACTGTGTTTGATGTAGATCATGAGAGAAGATATTTCTTAAGCAGTAATCCACGTAATTCTCATAATTATGAGTAGGGGTATTGCAAAGCATAGTCCAGAGATTACCTGCTTATTAATAAGACAGATCCCTGAGCAACACCCAAGAAAAATGAAGAGTTTCTGGGGAATAGTCCAAAGATCTGCATTTTAACCAGATGCCCAGGAACTATTTAAGTATCTCAGAGTTGAGGAATTACTGTAGCATATTAAGGGAAATTTGAAGTTTCCATTACAGAGAAAATCTATGGTATAATAACTGTGAGAATTTGTGTTTTGAGAGCAATCCTTAAGCAAATATACTCCAAAATCCACAGATACGCATCCTATGATACCTCATCTCTTAAAATGAGTCTGTACTGTTCTTTATATGTCTTTCAATTTGTGTGAAAAGTGAATATCCCCAATAGCTACATCTGATTGACTTTGCCGTATTGAAATGAAAAGGGCATTTTGAGCCAAACATGATGGTGCATGCCTTTAATCCTAGAGCATGAGAGGCAAAGGCAAATGGATCTCTGTGAGGTTGAGAACAGTATGGTCTACATAGTAAGTTCCAGGACAGTCAAGGCTGCACAGAGGTACCCTGTCTCAACTAAATGGGAGAGAGGTAGGGGGAAGGAAAGAAGTATGGGAAAAGGGAGGAAGAAAGAGAGAAAGGAAAGGAGGAGAAGAGAGGAAGGAGGAGGAAGGGAGGGAGGGAGGAAAGGACATGTTGATAAACTGCTTTGACTAATACCTGAGATATTCTAACTTTTATATGAGACTCTCTTGTTGAACTATAATGAGCTGACTAAATGTGCTTTTAACTTCCATTTTTGCCCAGGTACACTTCACACTGATCTGATACAGCTGGGTTACTACAAAGATCTGCATGCTGTAATGCCAACCCAGCGAATCAAATCTAATAGCCCACAGTGGGATTTAATAAGCCTTGACAGCAGAAATACTCTGTCCCAGGAAGGCAGAATGAGCCAATTTCTTTCCCCTTTGCTCTCCCTCTCTCTCACACACAAGCAGAGAACCTGTGAAGAAACACTACCAGATGGAAGAGCTCATTCACCTTCTACAGTGAGCACTAATGACTTCCTGAGCTGCACTAGTCTGTCTGTGAAGCTTTACTCCTCAGTGGAGACACCCATGTCTAGAAAAAGGCTTCAGTTCCTACTGCCATTCCTCCCTTGAGAAGCCGCTCTCAGCCTTTCTCTCTTGAGCCTCTGCACAGGCTTTGGGTGTCAGCAGCTGTTTCAGGTCCCTCTTTCGGTGTCCTGCAGGAGAAAGTGCGGTCACTTGATACTTCACCCAAAGGTGCATACAGCACCTCAGTGTCTTCTTGCTCTCACCTACACCGAGAAGCGATGCTAGTGATGCCATTACTCCTGCAAGCTGTTGCTGAGGTGATCAGATATGCCACAAAGAAGCTATCCTTCTGAGAACATGATGTGATCTGCGACAATGGAGTTTTAGAGGGAAAAAAGGCAAAGAACATAGACAGCATGTAGGTTGTCGTAGCTGTACGTGAACTGGCGGGCAAGGGTATTGGGATCTAATAGATCAGCATAGGATCTCCTGGCATCAGCATAAGGAAAGTGTATTCATAGTGAACATTAACTTTGAAAATTTTATAAGCATGTGGGGTTTAATAACCATGTTTTGAAATTAAAATTTCTTCCTTTCTCCTTCCTCTTCCCAGCCCTCCCAAGTTCTGCTCCTCAAATTCATGGTTTCTCTTCCTTTCAGTAACACACACACACACACACACACACACACACACACACACACACACACACACTCCTAAATCCATAAATCAAACCTGTTTAACCTGTGTACTTGCTCTTGTATATAATCACAGGGCTGACCACTTTGTGTTGTATAACCAATTAGTAGGCTCTTCCCTGGGGAAGACCATTTCTCTCTCTTGATTTCCCCAGTTTGTCTATAGTTTATGGAGATAGTTTATTGCGTAGTGGTGAGGCTCAAGTGTTTTTTCCCCTTCCATGTTAGCATGTCCATTGGTGTCATTGCTGCCAGGGCTTTGTTTAGGTAGTCATGTGGATAAGGCTCCCTGGGTGTAGCTTCTCTGACATGTCTAGGAGACACAAGCTGACAGCAATTTTTTTGTTTCTCTGGCTCTCACACTCTTTCTGCCCCTTCTTCCACAATGATTCCTGAGCCCTAGGGATGGAGTAGTGTTGTAGATGTATCCCTTGGTACTGGGTACCACACAATTGCTTGGTCTCTACATTTTGATCGGTTGTAGTTTTCTGTAATGGTCTCTGTCTTTTGCAAAGAGATTTTCCTTGATGAAGGGTGAGAACTACACTTATCTGTGGGTACAAGGACAAATATTTAGACTGTAGTTAGAAATTATGCTGGTTTAGTAAAGTGTCAGTTGTAGGTTCTCCCTAGGATCCATGATTTTTTCTAGTTGCGAGCAGTTAACTAGGATTTCAGTACCAAACACGGTTTCCCTATTTTTGAGAGAGCTGTTGGTTTCTGCCAAGGGGTGTGCACGTTATTGTACCTTTAGGGTTATAGTGCTATGCTGGGAGTTATTGTGGTTCCTATCTGAGTAGGACTATTGATTGCTAAACCTTTTTTGAACCACATAAGAGAACGGCAATGAGTATGTGTACAGTAGCCATTTAGATATTTGTGTTTAATACATGATATGCCAATAACTATATTTCTAAAAATGTTCCTCGAATAATGAATAACACAATTACTGCATGAAGGTAGATAGATGGAAACTTTTAACTTCATTTATTCTGCTTGTTTTTGTTATAATCTTATTAAGGGCTAGTAAGATGGCTTAGTGGGTGAAGTGCTTGCCACAAGCCCAATGACATGAACTTGATTTCAAAAACCATCATGGTGGAACAAGAGAAACAACTTCTGGCAGTTTTCCTCTGACCTCCACATACATGGTGTGGTACACAGACAGACAGACAGACAGACACACACACACACTGTGGCGGGGGGAGGTACTCACATACAAATAAGCAAATAAATGCAAAAATAAATTACTTATTAAAAATTTAAAACTATTTAACAACAGTATCCTGGTTTAAGAATTTCAGATATCATTTAATGAAGAATGAATGGTTATTTAGATAATTACTAATAGAGATTACTCCTTTTGCCTAAAATTTTATGGCTCACTGAGAAACCTTCCTTTCCATATTCACTGTGTAGATTACCATATCATTCTTTTAGAGTCAGGTGAGACAGTACTTTGCAAGTCAAATAAAATTCCTTTAAAATATTAATTACAGTACAACTTTTGAGGACAGAAATATGGATATAATGTACTTGATTAGATGAAAGATTTTTACCCAGGGACTGAGTACTCGACACGCTCTTTTTTCTTTTTAAACTAATAAACCAGGTCTCTCTGGCATGCTCTGGACCCTCTTTCCTTCCCACAGAAGAGGGAAGTTTCTTTTCTGTAACTCCTCTGCCCACCTAGGGGATGGACCCTCCAAAGATGAACTCATGGGAAATTAGACCTAACGTAAACATTGTATCTAGATATGAAGTCACACAGCTTGCCAATTATATCAAATGGGGAAGCTCCTCCCAGCATCTTCATCCCGGCATAAGGCTTAGCGGGTTCCTTTTCTTCATTATCGGACTCTGTAGGTAACAGTGAACTCTGCTCTTAGCATGTGAAGTGCCTTCTTTAAGCATCATGATGGCACACTGTGAACTGAACTCTAAACATGTCCTCTTTTCACATGAGTACTTCTTCAGAAAGACTGAGCATAATTAGTTATGATTGTGGCCGTGCGTGGACAATATAGTATCCACTTGTTGAAGCACTTCGAGTCAGAGGTGTTAAGTACATTCAGACAGTTAACTCCATACACACAGGTTTTCTTCTCTTCCCAAACAGAAACTAGAATTCTTGCTGATATTAGAAATATGACTGTGTTTTCCCTCCTTCAGTGATTGAACACCAAGCTGTAAAAAGGATATGCATTGTTTTCCCACACTGAGGTCAACTGTTAACCACATAATTTTACTAATCTACATCATTCATTTTGGGATTACAGCACAAATGCATTTCCCTTCCAGAGTTTGTCTGAAAAAACCAAACAGAAGTCAGGTTTCTCTGTTGCACCCACATATGTCTTGAGACTCCTTCGTGGTAAGTGGTGCCTTTAATGAGAGAATTCTCAAAGTCTGGCATCAAGTTTCTCATCTTCAGAAGCCCCAAAGTCTTTATCTGACAATGATGTGAAAGGATGACTCTCTTTGGCTTCTGTAGGATGTCTGGAGGAATGGAGAGATGGAGGGATGGAGAGAGGGAGGGAAGGAGGGAGGGAGGATCTGGAAAGAGTGATTCTCTCTACTTGGCTCTTCTTCCTGTACACTAGAGCTGCTTAACATCTGAAGTAGCTCTTGTTTGTTTCTTCATTTTAAGCCACTCATAATAATCCCACCCTTATTTTTCCTCTCCTTTTCCCGACTTAAAACACAGTTGATGAAGACTATGAAACGGTGTTGATGAAGACTTAATCATTGGCCTGGCTACTTCTCACCAATTCCTCCTCTACAATGAATTCACGAAGTGGACAGAGAGGTGTGAATTTCCTGAGGTCAAGTTGAAATCTTACTGATAATAATCTAGATAGGAACTATCAAATTCCTTTGATATATCCAGTTAACGTATTTTCAAAGGATAACTTGACAAGCCCCACAGAGCAAGCAGCTGCTTCTACAGGCCTGCGCACAGCAGCAAGGTGACACAGGTGAATGCAGCCACGTGAGCAAGGCTTTGCTCTATCCATAGACGGTGGGTGCTTCTTTTTAGATGTTCTTTCTCAAGTGGCTTTCAAATTATTTGACTTTGGTTGGTTTTCACAGAACTGCTCACCTCTTTGGATTCTGTTCCTTTGCTTCAAATGAAAAGGCATTTCCATAATCCTTTTACCAAATCCTTCAGAAAATGCTGCCTTCACTATCAATTAAGCAGTTTTGACAATCGCCTTCCATTCAGGCTGGAAAGATGGTTTAGAGCACTGGATGTTCTTCCAGATGACCTGGGTTCAGTTTCTAGTACCCACAAGGTGGCTCACAATTATCTTTATCTCCAGTTCTAGGGGATCCAATGCCCTCTTCTAGCCTCCATGGGCACCAGACATGCATGTGATGAACAGACATACATGGAGGCAAACCACTCAGAGACATAAAATTTTTAAAATGAAAAATAGAGTTAAAAATACTTTCTGTATCTTCTGTTTTAGCAGCAGAAATATGAAAATAATTTCAGCTAACAGAAAAAAGGTAAACACAAATCTATTTCATTGCCTTTTGTGTATTAGCTTTTTTTTTTTTTCCATGACAGGGTTTCTCTGTTGTAACTCTGGCTGTCCTGGAACTCACTCTGTAGACCAGGCTATTCTGGAACTCACAGAGACATACCTGCCTTTGCCTCCTGAGGGCTGGAATTAAAGGCATGTGCCACCATTTCCCAGCTATTAGCCACATTTCTTTCCAACACTAATCTGGTCTACAACAAGAAAGCATAGGATAAAATTACAAATCATACCTGGACCTACCCCTGTTTCTTAAACATCTTTCGTTATAGACTTGAACTGTGTTTCTGGTATTGGCTTTAAATAGTGATTCTCAGCAGAGAGATGGCTCAGTGGGTAAAGTACTTATCATGCAAGCATGAAAATCTGAGTCTGGTTAATCTTAGCACTCTTCCAGTGAAGGTGTAAAAGGTGGAGGCAGGGGAATTGTTGTGGAAGTTTATTTCTAGTTATGTTTAAAATAATTGTTTTTGTGTACTGTTGGAAAAGGGGATGTGTAGGCCTTGGCTTTTGGTATTGTCTGCAGGTGTTGGATTTCTGTGGGGGACGTTTGATTACTTATGATCTATACCTGAGGAGTTCTGAATCAATAAAAATACCTGAGCTCAGACTCTAGGGGTTCTACTGTCAATTGAGTATGGTGCTGGCCGGGACGGCAATTCCCTCTGCTGAAGTCTGGCAGAGTTTGCATGTTTGAGAATGCCTTCTTGTCCTTCTTGGTGAGCAGCAGCAGCATACTATGATAGGGAATCTTGGGGCCAACGGGGCCAACCAGCTTGGTATATGTAGCAGTAAACAAAACAGATACCGTATTTCAAACAAGGAGGAAAGCAAAGAACAGCATGTGAGCTTGTCCTCTGACTTCCACATACGTGCTGTGCTGTGGTATGTGTGCACCCCCCGACATACGCATATGGCATCACCACACATGCACACACACACACACACACACACACACACGTCACGCACATATTAAATACAATTTTAAAATGCTACATTCTGAAGTTAAAATTGATGCATTCATAGAGCTCTTTTTAAAGATGTAAGTTGTTTTTACATCTTTTAATGGAAAATCTTGTAACTGATTGTTTCACTCATGAATAGTTATACACTCCATACACATGAGGAAACTGAAACCATCTGAGTTGATTTCAAATCTTAAAAAGACCTTTCCAGCCAGCACGTAGGAAAATTAATCAGCATGTAAATAAGACCATTTATCAACATAAATTTGGATGCAGGGTCATAAAGGCCCATGATAATGTAACAAATAAACAAAACATAACATGTCCTCAAATGATGGAAAACCACACACATAACTGGACAAATGGATGCTATTGGCCCAACCAAGAAATGCTACCAAGACAGGAGGCTGTGGGGTGCTGATCGTGTTGAGTTGAGGACTCTGGGTTCAAGGAAGAGAAAAGCACCCCTGTGCCCGTCACATTTGCCTAGAGATGGGTTCTCTAAGAACCAGCTCTCAGTCATGTGAATCCCCTCTTGGGAATTTCACCTGACAGGACAGATTAACTCAGATTCTAGGAGACCTCACCGAAGGTTGACACTATATCCAAAGAAAACATTACCTATTCTTTTCAAGGCCCATTTATTTTTCTCTGAACTCATTTATTGTCCACGTTTCCTCTCCCTTATGAAGACATAAAATTGTCCATGTTTTACTGGAGTTGAGGTTTTTCTTTTCACGTGATGCCCTCATGCCCATAAAACATGCAAATATATCTTCTCCCATTAATCTGTCTTAATGTTAATCTAAGTAAGGAAGCCACACTGTCCTCCCAAATGAGATGTTTATGGAAGGACAAGACATGTTCTGTGTAGACAAGGCCCTGGCTTGTGCTATCTTTTGCTCATCCTATTATTTTCTGAGTCCCTGAAGCAGGAAAATCATCCGCTGATTATGTGTTCCATGCCTGAACTTAGTGCTATTCTGAATTATCAGGTAAATAATGTTCAAGATAAAATAGGAATCGGATTTCAAACAGTGTCAGATTCCACAACAGGATACCAGAGAACACATATAAATGAAAAAGGAGAAGTAAGAAAGTTCAGCAAAGTAGGGAGGCAGAAAAATATAAAGTGGATAGTGGTTTTCCTCTATGTCCATGACTGTTATTTAGGAAAAAGGAAAATAAAGGTTCGGTCCTAAAAACAGTGCAAATGATTGTCTCACAGTGCTTTTTTATGACTCAGTTTCAGAAATGTAAAAGCTATATGTATTTACTGATACAGCTAAAAGGAATAATGTAGAATTAGAGAAATATATAATTTCTCTTAGGAGATTTAGTATTATTAATTTTTCAAAATTGTATTTTCTATCAAAACACAAATAAATCTCCTAATCTTGACAAGGTAAATCTCAAAAACTGGGTAAAGGGACTTTAGATAATATTAAAACACACAATAGTTAATGTTAACAAAACACTGTGAATATATATAATCCTGTTTAATCCTTACACTAGATCTCTGAGGCAAGTGCTACAAATACCTCAGTTTTACACAGAAAAAAAACAAAAAAACCTAAAACAAAATGATAGGAAGTTAAGAAGTAACTTAGCCTAGTTCATAGAGTTAATTAGTTCAGGTGCCAGGATTCATAACCAGGCAATCCACCTCTAGAGGCTATCTGCTTAAATATTGTACCTGACTGTTGCTACGAAGACGGTGACAATTTCACCAAAGAGTAAAGCTCCATAATAAAAGAGTGATGTTATTCTAAGAATGAACATGTTTATAAAACCTAGCACCGTTCAACACTTACAGCATACCAGGCTTACTGTCCATTTCATCTCATTCCCTACAACAGCCTTGGGAGATAGGTCTTGCTGTGTGTTCATTTTAGAGATTTCACAGTGGGGTATATAGGTTAAGTAACTTGCCCAACACTGTGAAGCTGTGGAACCAGTAAGTAGTGAGATTTATACCTGGTTTTAAATTTATACTGCCTCTTTTCTTTTTTTTTAATCTGTAGAAATACTAACAAGTAAGTGAACACATAAAATATTTAACAGGAAGGACTATTGTACTGAAATTTTCTAACTGGAAAAATATATATTCTAATCTCACTTCATATGTCAATATAAACTCAGATGAAATAAAGATCCAAATACAAAATTAAAGCACTTTAAATAAAACTAATAGTTGAAGGAGATAATCATGTGAAATCTCTCAACAAATGAAAATAAAACAGGGATTTTTTTCTCTCTCTCATATAAGAATTACAAACATTTTAAGAAAAAAACATGAATTGGGTAAAAGTCTCAAACTGGTTGCAGACAAAGCTCTGAAGAACTCATAGCTAGAGATGCAAACAACTGTATAATCATCATAGGTACACAGTTGGTAGGCATTGCTGGAGATTGACATGAGAGAATAAATACAAATAACTGTAAGGGAAGATGGCTCAGTTGGTAAATTGTTTTGCAGTATGAACATGATGACCTTGATTTGATTCCCATCATGAATCCTGGAAGCTGGGCACACTGACAGGCCTGTGATCCCAGCACAGGAAGTAGGTGCATCCTTGGAACTTGACAGTCTAGCTGAACTAGGTTCAGTGAAAGTCTCTGTCTCAAAATGTTAGCTAGAGAACTACTGAAGAAGGTACCTGGTACATACCTCTGGCCTTAACATGCATGTACACATGTGTACACCACACCTGCTTGCACACATGCACACACAATAACACATACATGTGATAAACATGCCTACACTACACATATACCATACATTATACATACATACAAAATGCAAGCTCAAAAGAGCTCATATATACGAATACAATTTTATAGAATTAATTCTATTTATAGAATATAGAGAATTTTATATATATATATATAATATAGATATAGACTATAGATATAGAATAATATAGAATTAACTTATAGAATTAAGTAAAACTCAGTGTTGAAATTGACAGAACATTTTTCACACACAATTAAAAAGTAGTAACTAAGATAACATTTTGAGAAAATAATTTATAATATGCCTCAAAGGACTGAAAAGAGTTCAGATATTTTCACGCAGATATTTTGATATTTTATGGTGGTTCACCATAAATACGTATTTTAATGGATGAATTTGATTTGTTTACATCATAATGGGGCAAAATAATAAAATATCAGTAAGACATTAAAACTATACATAAAACTTTTTTATATTAGAACCAGAAAAAGATTTTATTCAGAAGTAGAGTAGAAAAACAAACTGAATATCACCTAACCTCGAATTACAAAATATGCAAAAACTGAAAAAAAGAGAGGGCAGATACACAGGTGAGGTGATGTTCGACTGTAAAGCCAGCAAAGGGCTAAGATATGAAGATTGCAACTTCAAGGCCAACATGGGCAATATAGTAAAATCCTGTCTCAAAAATCAAGAAAATAAATAATAAGGTGAGAAAGGAAGAAAAAGTATAAAAATTATGAGCAATAAAACATATAAAATTAGATTGAAATACATATATATCTAGATACATGAAAACTGCAATAAATATAAATGATTTAAATTAATGTACATGTTAAAAAGCAAGGATTCTGAGAACCTAAAGAAAATATCCATTCTGAAAACCATAAACTAATATGTACTACTAAAAGTAATAAATCATAATGGACAGCACCAAAATGTAGCTATTTCTGTGTGGTGATGTCATAGAAGCTTTTAAGATTCATTATAAATTTTCTATACAGCCAAATTTCCCTAAGATAAAGAACACACTATTATTTCATTTGTAAGAAAATTATTTGAGTCTATTGTTTTGGTTACGTACAATTTAATAGTGGCTGTGCTGGCAAATATCACTGGAGGCTTATAATTTTAGCCTTACATATATATTTTTAAAAGAGTTTTGACAAGTTCTAGGATAACATAAATTTAAAAAAAATACTGACTTCAAAGTGAATTATTGAAGGGAAATCACAATACATTGCCTATAGATGCAGAATTAATAGATTTTTTTTTCTACTTTTAAAATTAGGACCTGCTGGGATTGGAAAGATGACTCAGCAGCTGACTGCTGAGAGCTTTGGTTTACAGTACCTACCTCAGGTGGCTCACCATCACTCGTAACTTAAGGATCTAACACCCTCTGGGTTCCACAGATCCCTGCACATATGTGGTGCACACAGACACACATATGTACACATAATTATAAATAAATGAATAAACCTCTCCTTAAAAGTCATCGCATGCCACCACCCTTTCTTACTACAGGGTGGAAGATGTCTCTGTAGGAAATTTAATCTTCAAACTGTGTTTCCTAGCAACGCGGCTCAAGACAAGAGTATCTTTCTTCACATCAATCACTTACATCTGTGGAAAACGCTTAAGAGCATCTTTTTCATTCTGTGAATAAAGTTTGAATTAGACTATCAGGCAGCTGCAGTGTACACACAGGAATACCGATTCTACAAACACCAGCGTTTCCCAATGCACTTGGAAATAGTGTGACGCCTGTGCTTTTAAGTTCGAAGAGACACAATTGCACTTCCCATCCTAGCTGTGTGATTTCATTAACACTTTGAATTATGAAGGATTTCAATTAAAAAAATCACAGGAAATACTGAGGACCGTATCATTTTTGCTTTCCAAAGACATGAAATAACCACATCTAGAAGCGACATATTCAATTTTCAAAAAGCAGCCTTCTCATTGCATTTACCTTGAATGTGAATTAAAATCACCTGGGAATCTTTGAAAGCCGACATTCTGTTTTACAATTCAGGAGGTTCCTATAACATGTAACCAACTTAAAAGCGCGATGCTTTGTGCTATCCTACACTGAGGGATAAACTGTATTCTCAGAGTCACAGAAAGAACTCCTTTAAATATACCTTTTTAGGCAAATATTCACAATAAATCAAATATAAACTTCAAACACCGAAACCATAAAGGAAATGAAACAATTAATGCTTTGTGTTTTTTAAAACAAGAAATCAAAACTACAGCATTAAAACTTGGTTCCTTTAAGTTATTCTACTTATACTAGAAATATTTTGAGTTTAAAACATGTTAAAGGAGACATTGTACACATGACTGAGGTTGATTGTCAAAGTTGATGGAGACGGGAGACAATGGACAAGGAATTAATGACAGGGAGATGGACAACTCTCCTCCTTGCCCTTGACTACAAACTGGCTTGGCCAGAAACCAGAAATATCCTTGGCTCTGTTGACATCTTGTCCTGACTGGAGGTCAGAGAGACCAACAGTGTTTACGAGCCTTGGCTCCTATTCTGGTTTCTTGTTATCTTTCTTCTCGTTTTTCACAGAAGAATGTGTATAGGCATAACTTCCTGGAAGCTATGCATGATGGGATGCCTGAAAGTGCAGTCCAGACACCAGCGTGCAGAGGCACGTGGACACCATAGGTGGCACCACTAAACCAATCCGATCACACCTGTGGCACACCAGAGCAAAATGCCACTGTAACTTGGTAGTGGTGTCTTCCGCCCATCTGTGGTTAAACAGCTTTAAAGTAATGCATTCTTGGCTCTATTGGAAACTACGGCTCCAGAGATCTCCAAAACTGCCATGTGTGTTCACTGAGGCTCTTGGAGTTCCGTCTGCCATATTAATAGCATAGTGAATTTTCCCCTTTCTTAAGGGCTTTTCAAATTATCATGGGAACAGTCTATATAACTTTGTCCTCATGCACACAGGTAAGTGTGATTTTCATCCCTCACCAAGGAAACTTCTCTTTGCAACAGAGACCACTTTAGAAAACAACAACCAATTAAAACACAGATTTGTGGATTCCAGTCCCAATGGACACATCTAGCTCAAGACTAGCCTCATGCCTAAGACTCAGGAAACCATTGGCAGAATTATTTCACTCCAGAAGACAAGAACTGATTAAAAAAATAAAATTCCCCGTGTAGTAACTTAGTGATATTTGCATTTCTTGTAGAAGAATGTAGATGGCCCCAGACTTACTGAAGGTACAATAGTAATTTAAGTGCTGTCACATGGAACCCGAGGAGTAGCCAACAGCTAAAAGAGGTGCAATTGGGATTGTTTCCTCTGAAAAGAATATTGTTGAGGGTACAAAAGGAAGAAGAGCCAGAATCAGAGAGTTTGCAATATTTTCCTCGCAGAATATCTGTAGAGAACTATGAGAAGGTGAGTTTGAGCTCAAAACTCTCATGGAACGTATTTATTTTCAGGCTAGAGCAGCTTTAGAATGGCTACTGTGTGGTTGCAGCACAGGTTTCTTCTCTTACCCAACATTCTCTGAGTCAAAGATAGGAAAAACACAAACTCACTACCAAGGTTTATTTCCCCAATGCGTCTAAATAATTAGGTTCGATCAGTAGTATCAAGAATCGAAAGACTCTTCTTATACATCATTTAGATCTAGATTCTGAGAAGGAAAGCGGCCTGAAAATGGTAACAATGAAACCATTGTTTTGGGATCCGTACTCTGGTCCATTCTGGAAGCCTTAGCTGCTTCTGGCACGTTAGTGATTTCAGTGATATATGCCAGCACACATCCTTCCTCAGTCAGCTTCTCTTGGGGCTTGTGATATCACCAAAGGAGTACCAAGAGAAGTACACTTTTCTTGCTGCCATTTATTGTCCCACGAGGAGATTATTTTCACCCATGACTCTAATTGAAATCATACTGGCTAGTGATTACATCCATCATTCCTGTACTTTCACTTCTATGCTATTTAAATGCAAACCTATTTATTCCTTCTATTTTAGCCAAGAGGCTGGATCATCCTGTGCCAAACTTGATGACTTGGTTTTTATCACACCATCTACTCTGTAAATACAGTTATGTCTGCAAGAAAGAATGCTTGCTGCATCTGCTCTAAACATGCTTACATCACCATCAACAAAAACACAATACAAAATCAAACAGACAGAAAACCAAACCGAAACAAAAGAAACTCACCAAAAGGGAATCCTCCTCCTCGGACTTCCAAAATAAAGACTTCAAAATCATCTTTCAATCAATTCTACAATATAGGTGGCTTTGGAGTTTCTAGTACCCCACATAGGAATCTGTGTGTGTATCAGCTAGAGGTTCCTTCTCTGTGTCTTTAATCTGCCTTTGCTCTCTATTGCATGTTTATTTGTGAATACTTGTTGCCCCATATGAGTGTGCTACTTAGGTCTTCCCTGTGTGCTAAACTGTACCGCAGCCTTGGAGCAACCAGCAGCAAACTCCACAAACAACAGCTTTCATACAGACACCATTGGAACCATCATTAGAAGCTATCACTTTTAAATGAGGCAAAGGGAAAACCCTCCTCTCCCTGGGTACATGGCAGGAGTTTTGCAGTGTCAAACCTGTTAAAATCACTAATTTTCATGCATTCTTTATTTCCTTAATATAGCTATTCCTTTTGATGCTTATTTTCCTGCAAATAAGTAAAGGAATTGGGGGATGGGCAACTTGGCTTCTTAGTTGCCTTTGGAGCTTCCATTGCTATCTTGCCTGACTTAAACAAAAGAACTATCTTCAGCCTAGCAGCCAGATGGTATATATTCTTATACCATCACTGGTCATTTTGCAGATGCCACAGATTCCTATGTGACATTGCAGCTGCCAAGAATGTTTATAACACTTTGGACCAGACATTTTGCTATCACAAGCCTAACACTGAATGATCCTGAAGCCATTTCTACCCAGGCAAGAAGGGTAACACTTTCTCTGGTGGCCTGGCAATGGGATTGGCAGGAGTAGCGCAAACTGGACAGGACTGTAGTGGCTATAAACATAAACTTACATGAGAGGCTTTCTGTAACTGGTACAAACAGCTGCCTCTGGTTACATAAGCAAGTTTATATCTGATTATTTAAGCCTTCTGTGGTGTTGTGACATTAAGCCCAACTGGAGAAGGCTTTTCTCCAGTGTTTTTTGTTATTTTTGTTTGATTGTTGTTTTTTTTTTTTTTTTTGGCGGAGGTGGGGGGGTTGTGTGCCTGTTTTTTATGGTATTGTCTGAACAGTTAACAAGAAGAGAGTCAGCAGAAAGTGCAGCAGCTAGATGCAAAGCAGCAACTGTGAAGTTGCCACCATATTGAAGAAGCAACAAAGCTGTGAGCTCTTGTCCACAGAAGAAGATGGGAGCTGGGTGGCCCCCAGACCCAGATGCAAAGGTGGGAGAACTGTTATCTATACTCAGAGCTGTAAAGGAAGCAGATCCCCGAGGCTGCTGGCTCAACAGCAGCAAAGGGCAATGATAACGGCAGTAGAATGTAAGAGCCGGTATACAGTAAGTAGGACAGAAAAGAGGCCAAAAAGAGAACGCCAAGTGTTGGCTCACTAAAGAGTTACAGAGAACAGTCAAGTCCACAGGGCTGAGGGTCTCAGATAGCCAGGGCAGGAGCTGAGAATGCCACTGTGAGGGGGTTGATAAGTCTGATTAAACGCTTTTTTTGGCTTCTGTAACTTCCATGCGCAGATAACCAAAGATTGTTTTGGGACACTTTACTTGACAAAAAACGGCATTTTTGCTAGCTTATCTAGGTACTGAAAGTCTTTTTGTGGATTTCCCCTTTAAAAATTCTTCCCTATAACCCTCCTTCACAGAAGTCTCAAATTTGGCTCAGAGATTGTTTGTCCTGCTAGCAGATAATCAATAAATCTTTTAATTTTAATTGGATTCAGTCAGGGGTCACAAACTCTATAACAAGGGCATTTACTCTCATGCTGACACTACTGCTCATGTCCTTCAAAGATGCTGGAACTTAACTTCTTTGGTCTTCCAATGTGGCCTGAAGACTCCACTCATTAGGAATCCTCCGGATCCTTAGTATCAGATTGGAACAGCTGAAGCAATGTCCAGCCTTATGGGCTGAAAAGTTAGTGGACTTTCACCTTATCTTGCGTGATGACAACCATGGCTAAATTACCCAAATTATATCATACAAGCTGATCTAATAGAGCCCTTTTGTAGAATACATTCAATGAGTCATCTTCACCTATAGGAGTCTAGCTAGTACATATGAGTTATCAGAAGTTGTTCTAGAGAAGCAGAGTTGTAAAGATTAATTTCTTTAGTGGGTTGGTGGCAACTGGGGCTGGCTCTCTAACTTAACTGAATCTATGGTTATTTAAGACTTTCCTGAGAGCATAGAATTCATTGATAAAACGTAGTAGGAACTATTTAGATAACTATATAAAATGAATACATTTGATAGTTCTGATTGTGAGAAGCAAGAAATTTACTGTCTCTGCATAGAAACTTTTTGAATAGAAATATCACTAAGCTATCTGGTTGCTTCTAACATCTCTAAAAAGAAAAAAGAGATGAGCTCAGAGATCAATATCCCAGTTCCAGATGTGCATAAACAAGACTAGGCTTCTAAGTGTACTCAGAAAGAGAACCTTCTTTCTGACAGCCATAAGGCTCGAGTTGTCAAAACTCAAACCCAAGCCCTCATCAAATAATTGGCTGATTTACAACACAAGTTTAAGGCCCAGGCTCAAAGAATCTTGGCAATTAAAGTAAGACACTGAGTGGAAGAAATGTGAGCCTGTTCTTGGGATGGAGAAGTATGGAGAATCCTGCTGAAGCTGGAGGCCTCAAACACTCAGATTCTGATGGGTTTATTCTGCAGGAAACAGTGGTCTATCCATTGGAGATAACCAATGTGTCTTTTAACAGGTGACAAACTGTGATAAATTTTATCATGAATAAAGATAATTAAGGAAATTTAAAAGTGCTTGTTACATTTATAAACATGTCCTTAAGGAGATATTAGTATATATAAAAATTTGCATACTTAATTCCTAGACAATATGGTTGCCATGAAAACAATAAAGTCTTTGGAGGCCATCAAGATAAAAGCGATTCATAGAATTAAAAGTATTTGTTAATCTAAAGCATTAAAAATTTTAGCATGAATGCTAATAGGAAACAAAAATAACTACTACATTTTATAAGTTTTCATATGAAAAACATACTAGCAATAAAATCAGTATAGTTTATATCATGTTTTAAGATATATGTATTTTAATTATAAGCATAATCCTGAAGTCCTAAATTAAAGAGTCTAATATAAAATTATAGTTATTCTTTGAGACATGAATTCCATTTATATATCATATCCATCTGTATGTTAGTACTTTTCATATATAATCCAACTAAGTCACTAAAAGTATCAGGAATAGATATTCACAATAACCTTTTAAATTCATATGCAAATTATCTTCAGTTTTATATTATATAGCACTTTTTAAAATTAATTTTTAGCTAAGCATTTTCAGTCATAAACATATGGTATTTTAATTTCATGTTCTATAGGAATGTAGCTGTGTTTATATATTTTTATTAGGTTAACAGCATGGTGTGGTTTAAACCCTATACTGACATTCTATGAATTTATGGTTTGGGTAACAATCTTTCCCCTTCAACATAAAGTCATGCTTCTGTTAGAAAGGATGATAACAGTATCACAGTCAATTTGTAGCTGAGAGAATGCAGGAAAACAACTATCTACAAAATACTTAGTGAATGCAACAAACTCATTCTTGATTGCAAGCCAGTAATAGCCTTACATCAAGAAAAAAATCTTATGATTAGAATTATATATTTTCAGATTGAAAATTGAGATACAAATATTATCTTACATGCTAATATTGACAAAGACACCAGCATTACAGAAAATGGCTGTTTTTACAGTAAAATGTTGTGTGTGTAATCACACACATTCCAATGAACAACACTACTTTTAGTAAAACCACAATGACCATTCAGTATACCTTTGTTGTTACAACCACACACAGTTCCAATGAACAGTACTTAACCCTATAGTAGAATGCCATTGCTACAACTACACACAATTCCAATGAATAGCACTGCCCCTACACAACAATGCCTTTGTTACAACCACTCATAGTTCCAGTGAACAACACTTACACTACAATAGAATGCCTTCGTTAGAACCACACACAGTTCCAGTGAATGGCACTGCCCCTACAGCACAATGCCTTTGTTACAGTCAATCACAGTTCCAATGACCAGCACTATCTCCACAGTAAAATGCCTTTATTACAGCCACACACAGTTCCAATAAATAGCACTATTCCTTCAGTAGAACATCAATGTTGAAACCACAAACAGGTCTGATGAATGCCATTGTTCATACGAAACAATGCCATTGTTACAGCCGCACATAGTTCCAAAATTGCCACTGTTCTAACAGTAGTATGTCTATGTTACAACTACACACAGTTGCAATGAATGTCTCTGTCTCTACATTAGAATGGATGTCTCTGTCTCTACATTAGAATGCCTATATTGCAACCACAAACATTTTCAATAAATAGCACTGACTTACAGAAAAAAAATGACTTTGTTACAAGCACATACAGTAACATAAAGGTGCTCTCCCTACAGTAGAATGTCTTTGCTATGGTCACGCACAGTCCCAATGAATGCCACTGTCCATACAGTAGAATGTTTATGTTACAGTCACATACAGTTCCAATGAACAACACTATCACTATGGTAGTATGTCTTTGTTACAACCATACACAATTCCTTCTTTCCACAACTCACTAATGCTATGTTCTCATTTTTTTGTTTTATTTCTTTTAATAATTCCAGAGAACATGTACATTTTCTTGGAGGAAAAGAATGGTCTTCAAAGTATATTATTTACATTTGCAAGTCAAAATAATCACCATTCCAATACTTTTAATCGGGGACAAAGTAATTGATGGTTGTTAGAGTTAATTTGTGTTTAGTTTGCAAACCATGACAGCAACATAAAAGGGAAAGCCATCAGAGATTTTTCAATATAGCACAATGACAACTTTCCTTCTGTAGAGCCTACACATGCTACTTTTCCTTAGATAGACTTTGGTTCGTGTTGAATAATAGATTGTAAAAAAAATGAACCTTTTGCAAGGAAATGCAGTGATGAATTTTATATCCTGCCATGCTAATTTTTCAACGGTTGAATGTGTATTTGAAAGGTCTTAGTTTAAGTCTTACAATCACTTAAGTAATTGTATTACTTGTTTTTAAATCTGAATCATTCATCAGTGTAGCATTTTATTCACAAGTACCATAAATTAATATGTGTTAAATAGTTCTATGAATATAGGCTTTATTATTTGTTAAAGGCCTGAAATGAATAACAGAAATGTAGACTGAAAATCTATAAATAATAAGTAACATTTAACTCCACAACAAAACTAAAGTGGATGTTGTTTTGTGCATTTGACAACATTTTAAACCATCTGGCTCTTCCAGTTACTGCTTTAAAAGAAAATGTAGCTGGCCTCTCATCATGTGGCATTTACAATCTGAAGATGTAGTGATCAAAATTCAGCAATGTGGAATGATGGGGCTGGATGAAGGAAACAGAGCCACAGACCTCTATGGTGTGCATGCCAGAGAGGTACCAATAAAGCATCAAAGGAGGAAATCCTAGGAGCAGGGCTACCTGAAGCATGTCAGGAGCAAAAGTGGGCCAGAAAGTTGAAGCATATTGCAAGAGGTGTGTCTGCAGAATTGAAAGGGAGAGAGATGCTGAGTTAAAGGTATTTCATTTTGAGTGTCCCCGAATCACCCACTGTGGATTTTATAGTTATGGTTCTTCGGCCATTTCAGGTTGTTATTTTAATTCTTAGGTATATAGGTACTGATTAAACCCAAATATGTGCTTTCAATTCTCATAGTATTTCCCAGAAGTCCAGTGGTTTCCTGCTTGCAGGATATGGCTCACAAAGATACCAGGAACAACTAATTATTTTCTAAGTCTATAGGAAAGAATAACTGTAATTATTTCATAACTATATAAGTATATTAACTAAATAATAATAGCCAAAATGCTGTCATAGGGCAAACCAAAAAATGTTCTACTATTAATTTCCTTTTTTCCAGTGTAGTCACTTTTAATAATAATGTGAGGCTTTCTATTCTACTTTGGGGAGTGGTACTGATCACTACAGCCAGCTGGTCTGTGGCTATTGATCTAGATCACGAAATTTCCAGTGCTACCATGCCTTACAGTTATCTTGAGATTTGACAGTGGATTTTAAGAGGAATGACTAGCTAGATCCATTGCACAACCAAAGTGTAATTAGATGTATCTGAAGATATTGGAAAGTACATAAGCCTAAAGCTAAAACTGTATTAGACAGAAAACTTCCTCATTATGGAAGGGTTATCATTCCATGGCCAGTGGCATTTTTTCACAGCAGGAGTGGCTGTTTTCATGTGGGTGGATTTCATAGCACTGGTGACACAGAATCTGTATCGCAGAATCAATTCACAGAAACAATTGTAAACAGCCAGAAACTCATTCAATTAGGTAAATTACTTCATGAGTTATAAATGCATGGTTGCTCACTGATAATGAATACCACTCTGACTTACACATTCTATGTGATTAACTTCCTTAATTCTTACAGCCAAGTAGGTATATTTTGAGTTTTTTAATATTTTATTTGGATGTGTGATATGCTTGTAGGTACATGGTTATGAATGTGTGTACATATGCGTACATGTCTGGTGTGTGTGTGTGTGTGTGTGTGTGTGTGTGTTGCGCATATGTAGTATATATATGCATGTAGAGGCCAGTCAGAGACCAATGTCGGGTTTCTTCCTCAAACACTTTTTGGAAACAGTGAATCTCACTGATCCTGGAGCTCACAGACTCAGCTAGATTGGCTCCATCAGGGCCCAGGATATGTCCTGTCTCTGCCTCCATACTGATGGGATAAACAGACACACACCATCAGACAGCAAGCACTTTAAGTACTGAGCCATCTTCTGAGCCCCAGTAGGATATTTCTTAGAAGAACATAGTGAATAAACAAATTTAAAGTAGGAGTCTGTTAGGAATTATTAATGAGGGCTGGAGAACTAACAGAGCTATTAGAAGTGCCCACTTCTCTTGCAAAGGACCTGAGGTCAGTTCCCAGCATCTATATTCGGTAACTCAAAACCACCGGTAACTCTAGCTCCATCAGGATCTGATGCTTCTGGAACTTATGGGCAACTGCCCACATGTTCACTCACACACTCACAGGCATGTTCACGCACCTACACATACACACACTAAAAAGTAATTTCAAAACTATCAACAAACCTAACATCTCTACCAATGAAATAAGTGAACATACTCGTATTCTTAGTTTCCCTCTTTCTGGCTAGGATAAAGAAAACATCTTACCTAACAAAAAACACATGTCCAAGTGGATCAAAGACCTCAGCATAAAACTAGGTACACTGAACCTGATAGAAGAGAAAATGGACAATAGTCTTGAGCACTCCTATTGTACAGGAGACAACTTCATGAACAGAACACCCATAGCATAGGCAGTAACATCACCAGTTAACAAATGGGACCTCATGAAACTCTGGAAAGCTTCTGTAAGGCAGAGGAAGGGCAATGCCAACTGGACAAAATGGCAGCCTACAGAATGGGAATTAATTTTCACCAACTTCACTTCTGATAAAGGGCTAATATTTAAAATATATAATGAACTCAAGAAACTACGCAGCAAGAAAACAAATAATGCAATTTAAAAATGGGGTATATATCTGAACAAAGAAATCTCAAAAGTGGAATTTCAAAGACCATTAAACACTTAAAGAAATGTCATCATCCTTAGCTATCTGGGAAATGCAAATCAAAACTACTCTGTGATTACATCTCACACTTGTCAGAATGGCTAAAATCAATAACACAAATGACAGCTCATGCTGGTGAGGTTGCATAGCAAGGGGAATACTCCCCCATTGTTGGTAGGAGTGCAAACTTGTACAGCCATTATAGAAATCAATATGGTGATTCCTTAGGAAATTGGAACTATATACCCAAAGGAGGTGCCATCTTACCAAAAGAATACTTGCTCAGCTATGTTCATAGCAGTTTTATTCATAATTGCTAGAAATTGGAAACAACCTAGGTGCCTCTCAACTGAAGAATAGAGAAAGAAATTGTGGTACATTTACACAATGGAGTATTACTCAGCTACTAAAAAATGACTGCATGAATTTTTCAAGGAAATGGATGGAACTAGAAAAAAATCATTCTGAGTGAGGTAGCCCAGTCTCTGAAAGACAAACATGGCATGTACTCACTTGTATGTAGATATTGACTGCTGTTGCAATCCACAGATCCAGAGAGACTATGCAACAAGGAGGGTCCCAGTGGGGACAAAAGGATCTCCTCAGTAAAGGGTGAATAAAACAGACAGTGCAGGAAGGCTAGGGGGAGGGTAGGAATGGGAAAAGAAAGGATCAGGTGCGGGGAGATGGAGGGAAAGAGAGACTATATGAAGAGACGAACGGAATTGGAGGACATTTAGAGGGGATTTGGAGACTTAGGGAAGTGATAACTCACTGGAATCCATGATGGAGACCCTAGTCAGGACCTCTAGCAATGGGGGATGGGGAGCCTGAACAGACCATCTCCTGTAACAGGGCAAGGCTCCCAGTGGTGAGACTGGGACATCATACGAGCCACAAAATCTTTGACCTATAACCTATCCTCCCTACAGGATCGGCTGGGACAATGGAAGGGCAGAACTCCATGCGAAAGGAGTCAACCCATGCCTGATACTGCAGGGCAGAGCAGGAACTAGAGACTGGATAGCACGTAGATGATTTCTGATGGTATCCTGCTATCCTCATAGATTAGTGCTTAGCCCAATTTTCATCAGAGTGGCTTCCATCAGCAGTGGATGAGAGCAAATGCAGAGGACCAGAACCAAACATTGTGCAGAGCTCCAGGAACACTGTGGAAGAAGGGGAAGAGGGACTGTGCTAACCAGGTGGGTCAAGGACATCAAGAGAATAAGCCATATGGAGTCAACTGGCCAGCATACTTGGGATCCCATGAAGCCTGAAGCTGCAGACATAGAACCTGAAGGATCTCCTAGATATGTTTTGCGGTTGTTTGGTTTGGTGTTCTTGCAGAGATCCTTCAGACTAGAGTGTGTGGGGACATTCCCTGATGCTTTTGCCTGCCCTTGGGACCCATTTCCTCCTGCTGGAATGTCTAGTCCACCCTTGATGGCGGGATTAGTGCTCAGCCTTGTTCCATCTTATTGTTCCCTGTTTGATCAGTAACCCTGGGAGGACTGCTCTTTTGGGGGGAGGGCAGGAGTGGGAATGGGTGGGTAGGGGTGGTGAGGGTAGATTTGGATGAAGGGGAAGATGGGAGGAATGGAGGGAGAGAAGGAGGTGTGCATTCTAGCAGAGAAGAAAAATAAGTAAGTTTTTTAAAAAGTACTTTTAATGATAAAGGAGTGCTGTCTTAAAATCACATGGGGCAACCATCAGTATTTTAACTGCTTTAACTTTTGTGCATCTAGGAAAATAGCATCGCTGTACAAAAGAAATATCGAAAGAATTAAAATGAGTGAAACTTTAAATGTACAAAGAATCTGGAGCACTTCTCTTGATAACTAATAAGACACTTATCATGAAACCTTGGTTTTTGGGATCCATTATTGATTCACTCTTTATTCTCTATGCCTTGGGACACTTGTGAGTTGTTTTCTCCATCCAGTTGCTGTGCCTGTAATTCGACATGTAATCTAAGACCTGAGGTTATTATGGCATTATTTTCACAAGACAGTCATTTTAAATTTTTTGATGATTAATTTAGCTATTTCACAATGGCATACATGTATATAGTGTATTCTTAATACTCTCCCTTTGTTTGATGTTATAGTATCAATCACACTGAATGATAAATGTTAACATTTTATCTGTGACATTATGGCTTATTTGTCTTAAAACCTAACACCAAATTAGTACATGATGAACTGTTTGTACTTAAACATTTGTAAGAGTAAAGGGACTATAGTTAGTTGTCATACAGAGGCAATCCAGAAGCCAGTGGTTAAGCTGGAGCATTAATAAATCAAGTAAATAAAATTTATCAAAAAGAAACCCAAACTGAAAATAAAATCAGAAATGAAAAACTTAGAATGTCGGACAAAACCCTCAGAGATAAGCTTCACCGGCATCAACAGAGTACAAGATGCAGAAAAGGGAACTTTAGGTCTTGAAGACAAAATACAAGAAATGGATAGCTCTGTAAAAGAAAATGTTAACTCAAAATCTCAGGCACAAAACACACAGTAAATCTGGGACAGTATATAAAGGCTAAACTTACAAATCATAGGTCTAGGGCATCGGTTCTCAACCTGTGGGTCACAACCCCTTTGGGGGTCAAACAACCCTTTCACAGGTGTTGCCTAAAGCCATCTACATATCAAATGCTTACATTATGATTCAGAACAGTAGCAAAATTACAATTATAAAGTAGCAACAAAATAATTTTATGCTTGGGGGTTATTGAAACACGAGGAAATACATTAAAAGGTCACAGCATTAGAAAGCTTGAGAATCACTGGACAAAAAGAAGAAGAAGAAACCCAGGTCAATAGCACAGAAAATATTTATAATAAAATTCATAGAAGAAAATTTCCCCAATTTAAAGAAGGATTCTTTCTCAGGAGCTACAAATTCCCCATCCAACGGTCGTCATCTCTGGGTTAGACTACATTGGTAGCACCCAGGGACACGTGGGTGCAGACAGGTACTCTCTCCTTGTTCTTATTTTTGTATATGATTCCCTTAAAATTTTCCTTGAAGGAATTCCTAGGCCCCTGACTCTATCCTTTCTCAAGTTCTTCTTTCCTGACTTATGCTAGCCAGTGTTCTTCCACAACTCAGCACACAACCTTCTATTTTTGAGAATACCTGTTACACTACGACTTTTCCTTTCCTTTATCTTCTTTTTTTTCTTTTCTTTTCTTGCCTAATATAATATGATTATTTCATTGCCATCTTGGAATAGATATTACCTTGATCTGTAGCCATGACAACTCAATGCACAAAACAATACAGTGATAGCTAGGTCTACAAAATGAAAATAGATCATATGATATTGACACCTCCTATAGGGAGGAAAAGGTCACAGGATCCTCACCTGTAGTTCTAGCCCTTACTCCTTCTTACATTCAACCCCAATTCCAGTTGATCTTGGGTGTTAATGGAGTATAAAAAAAAGTATAAATTTAATTTAAAATGGGGCCAGAGGTTCCATGATGCAGCTTCCACGAGGTTATCAGCCATGATAAGGTGAGACTTTTTGGTGACTCAATTGATTGAAGGTACCCTACATTCTGTAAGTATACTTAAATATTCATGGATTACTTGACCTGCTAGTGCCCGATATAGTGTGAACAGATATGTCCTCCAGTATCTTCAGAAAATGTTGATGTAACAATACTTTTATGTTGCTTTTATTTGATCTCCTTACAGCCTTTATTCCTCAAACCTAGCTCCTGAAATCAGCATCAAAACTATTAGCCTTCTCCAGGTCTTCCCCTGGTCACTGATGTTAGCAGTGTAAACTGTGCATCTTGGCAGGTAAGCCCTCACAAACGTGTCCAGTTATTCAACAGATGGCTCCATACATTCATGCTCAGCCCTACACCATTATTCCAGAGGAAAAATTAAAACCCCTCTACTCTTTGCAAATTCTAGAATTTTTATATATGTTCCCAATCTAGAAAGAATTCTAAAAACCTTAGAGCCATTCTCTTTCTTTCTAATACCTTTCTACTTGTCTCCATAATTATGGTCACTTCCTTAATGTTACTTGTTTGCAAAATGTTTTGTGCCTAAAACTGAGGATGCAGAAATCCTCTCTAGGGTGAGCTGAAGATACTTTTATGACAGATGCAAGAGGTGACTTTAATCCACTCTCTCCTGGTAATTTTCCTCTTATTTGAAAAAGGAAAACTTTTCTTTTACATATACTTCCCAGCAGAGTGACCCAGCATGGACACTCCACAGAGGCACTAAACAATACAGCAGCGGATATAATGTTGAGAAACGCTGCTACCAATTGTTGAGAAAACAAATGAGCATCAAGGAAGTTAGCCCAGGTCAGGTAGTTTTCCATTTCTTTGCATTCAACCTAATTAATAAGTAAGTCATCAAGGCTAATGTGATTTTTCCCGTATAATAAAGAATCCAAATAAATGTTATATTTGACTCTTTACCACCCGTACTAGTTAATACATAAAAATGAAAACACAAAACAGTAAACAACAAATCCTATCTCACTTTGGAAATAACAAACATTCACGAAAAGGAAGAGGAAATAATTACAAGTTTGAAAGTGCCTCCTCCATATAAGTAATAGATTGCCTACGAAGTTATATATTTTTGTTCCTAACAGCTTACCAAAGCCTGGACTAAAGTTATATAGTTTTAGTCAGTTGTATATTTATACAAATTTTATTGGAAAACCATCTCACAAGATATAGGACTATTAAAAAATTAAATGCTAAGGACTTGTTAACCAAAGAACATAATGGGACAATAAAGTCAATGCTTTTGAGAAAAAGACATGACAGAATTTCCTGAACTAGAAATAGAAATTGAAAATTATGTAAAATGTGTAAAGTTCTACAAGAGCTATTTCCAATATTTTAAATGAATAATCAGTAGCATCAAGCCATTACTCAGAGTCTAATTGATATATTTAAGCGAGACAACAGATTTATTTTAAAATGTCAAAATGTACAATATGCTGAAAAATATATTTTTGCAACCATTTAAAATCTATGATGAATATTTATGTCAGTTCCTAACTATGTGAGAAGAAGTATATCTTTAGAAAATCCTTTTGGAGGTTGTCTGTTCATCTGTCTACTTGACTGGGTTGAGAAGCACCCAGGCGATGAGTAAAGCCTACTGCTTGGTTCGGAGCATCTCTGAGAGGAACCACCCTGAGCATTGCCTATGGGACAGGAAAGAAAGAAGGATAGGAGTAAGCCTGGGAACACAGGCACTCATTCTTTCTGCCCCCTGGCCATTTTAGTGTGAGTTCCTCAACCTGGCCACACTGTGCCATGCCCTCAAAGCTGAGATATACTGAAACTTAGGAAACCTGGAGAAAAACCGACAATTCCTTCACTGGAGTTGTGTTGGCTTATATTTGTCCTGGTAAATAAAAAAAACACGAGTGGTATAGTGATGTTTTGAGAAAAGGCTAGTAAGTTAGACATCTAAGCCAGTTATTTTCTCTCTAATGCTGTCAGTAGACATCCCTGCCATTTGGCCTAAAAGTGGGCCAAAGGAATGGGAGATACAGCACAGGAAACCTCAAAGGGAGTGGTGACTATTGCTGACACCAAACTAAAGCAAAGTGCTTCATGGCCATTATCTATTTGCATGCCTAAGTTTCCCAGGAGACCGTACAGAAAAATGGGTCTGTATGCATTTTATTGACCACTAACTCCAGTTCCAGTACACTGTCTCACACACAGTGGGTGTTCAGTAAATATGAGTGGAATAAATGAAATGGCAAGAGCAAAGTTTTGAAAGCACAGGATGCCTGTTTCATTCGCTGTTGAACTGTGAATGAATGAATGAATGAATCATGGACTACCTATGCCTTGGCTTGGATTCTCAAATGAGTCTTTCAGTAACATTTGGTATTTTTGTTAGGTCCATTCGGCAAGGACTACATGGAACTACCTACAGTTGCCTGTTCAACATTTTGGTTTGTCCACAAATAAAGAAAACCATTCTCCAAATCGAAATTTGAATTCTGGAGTCTTGTCCACCAAGGTTCTTTGTACACAATCCTTTAGAAGGCAATTTCCACCTCCAACCTCCTACCCACATCTAGGGTAAATTTTTTCTGACAATTTTTTTAAACACCTGATTGTACTGGTCAATTCATGAATGTCCTAGTAACCAAAGATGTATAAGTTCAGGTGGAGAAAATTTAGAAGGAATTCTAAAACTCAATTTCTTATGTGTTGTCCACACGATATAAAAAGTAATAATTATAAGATGTTGGAGAATATAACTACATTTAAGACAAGTGATGTTTACGGTTACACAGTAGAGAGAAACATTCCAGTTAGTCATTGCAGAAGAACTCCAGTTGCTCTTCAGTAAGACATTGAAAATCTAACAGGCCTTAGCTTGAAGTTTTAGAAAAGAAGACTACAATGAAGAATACCTTCCTGCACAAAACCAAGTGACTTAAAATAGCTTTAAAGAGTATGAAAATTAATAAAAGATTATCAGTGGTTTGGGAATTATAAAAATAGAAACGGTGAGAGAGTTCTATATAAGGTTTCTCCACAAAAGCAGAGAGGAGCCTTTTTAATCAAAGATGGGAATAAAGAAATTCAAGCATGTAATAAGTTCCTGGGCACCGAGAGGCATTATAAAAAGTTTGTGTTGCCTCCATTTCATGATACTCTTTGTGTCATCAATGTAATTTTAGATCTTAATTAGAAGTGGAAGTCATTTTAGTAGCATTTTATTAAATGAAGGAAATGTATACGTATGAATTTAGGACTGATGCTCGGCAATGGATCACTAGTGTTAATGTTCATCTGCCTCTCAGGTATTTCCTATAGCTCTTTGTCACAGCAGGCTGTATTTATATATTTTTTTCAAACACACAGATATCGATAATAATTAAAGAAAAGAGGTTATGAATTTCAGCAGGGCATAGGAGGCTCTGGGGCAGCCTGGGTAATGATGTCATATTTTAATTAATTTTTAATGGGGGAAATGTGCTATTTGGAATTGGGAATACTAGAAAAACAGTACATGTGATTCTTAATACACTAATAGGCACTTTTAGATAATAGAAAGCATCAATTTGATTTTTTTAATAAAGGCTTGGAAGCTTCAGTCACACCATGTGCTATAAAGGGCCCCAGTTGGAAGATTATAGATACATTTTTAAGGCATATCCACAGAAGGAAAGATCAGGAAGCCAACAAATTGTTTGGTGATTCAGTAAAAAAATAATTGTCTTACCTCGTAATAACTAACTTGGTAAACATTAAATACAACACCAATGATATGTGTATTTATATGAATAATATTTTATGACCAAGTATATTAGTACGAAAGTATAATTTCAGAATTTGAGAGACTAAGGGAAGATAAAAAAATTAAAGCCAGACATGAACTGAACAAAGACAACAACAGACATGCCAAAGTGGATGGGGAAAGACTATGAGGCCTCAACCCTATACCAAGAACTACAAGCAAGTAAGGAATGTTCAGAGTAAGAGAAATACTCTTCCACAGGGAAGAGAACACCAATTGGTTATCCAATACCAAATGGTCAGCCCTGAATATCTACATATGAATAACACACATACTAAATAGGTTATATTTAGAAATATTTATTTATATACATATACAAATATATATGCAACAACAATCAATGGAATAAAAGAAGCTATGAAAGAGAGCAAAGAAGGTTATAAAGAAGGGTTTGGATGGAGGAAAGGGATGTGAGAAATGATATAATTAATATTATAATCTCAAAAATAAAAGAAAAATGTTTGGAGCCAGCCTAACATATAAAATGGACAATATTGAGGAAATAAAAATAAAATTTTAATTTCAGTTACTACTTTTTATGTCTAAGCACTCCACAGGTATTGATACTCTGTACCCTGACTAGCTATGAGGCTCTGTATCCATCACTGTCCACTGCAAAAAGATGCTTCTATGATGAAGGTTGAGAGTTCCTTTAATCAATAGATATAAAAATAAGCTTTCAACATGCTGTTTGACACTATATGTGTTTAGTAAAAAAATGGCAGTAGATTGTCTCCTTGGGCCTGTAACCTGCCTAGTGATAGGTCTTGGTCAGCTTTATGTGACCAGGTACGAGTTTCATCCTGTGAAGTGGGCTTTATGTCCTGAAACTGGTTGGTTACCATGATGGCACTCATGGTACTATTGAACCAATGGGTATATCTTGTCAGGCTGGTTATTATTGTATTTCACAGCATTCATACCTGAGTAATATTCTTGATGACTTTTCTCCATCAGCAGTCTGCATAGCACTATGAGAGCTAGTTAGAAGGAAAGAAGCCTCCGTATTGAGATTGACTTAATTCCTTAATGCTATGTAACCCAAGTTCATACCACAGTATAGGGTCTTACAATCAACTTCTGGTAGATAACCAAGAGTAGCAACAAAAACAGAAGCCTGCTTTTTTGAGGGATCTATGGGACCCCTGACCAACAACTGGAAGGATGGTCAGTCATGAAGGCATCATTAGCATTGTTTCATGTTTTAAATTCTCTAAATAATTTGCCACACTTTAATTATATAAAATCAACCTTTGGTAAGCGAGATTTCATGCTACATTGTTATTAGGCTTGAATTTATTTTTATTTCTTTCAGTCTCTGTATTTAAAAACATTTTCAAGAGAGGATTTCACTGTATAATCAAAATTAGTCTCACACTTTCCATCAGCTCCTCGGCATCTAGGATCACAGGCATACAGCATCATTCCTAGCCTTTGTTAGCATTTTACACATATGGGTTATACATGTTGATGGGATCCCTGGGATATTTCCATTCTTGTGTGTATTGTGCAGTGATCATGTCCATTTGCCCTGCTTGCACCCACCTTAGAATCCTTCCCCATCCCTAAAAGCTCCTCTCCATCACTGTCTTCTCCCCCCTTACACCTCTCTCTTGGTGTTTGTTATTCTACCCCACACCTCTCCAGGGTTGCCTCATTGTCTACACCAGAGTGAAAGCTTATGAGGTTTGAATTTTTTGTGACTGGCTTATTTTATTCAGCTTCATGTTCTCCAATTCCTGTTATGGCCCAGGAAAGATTGGGATTGTGTTCTTTTTATGGATGAGTAGGATTCCTTTGCGTCAAAATAGAACTTTTTTGTTGTCATTCATCTGCTGGAGAGAAGTTAGTTTAGTAGCATGGAATCCATACATTGTCTGTCTTGCAAAGTGCTGACATAAACATGATGGAGCCATTTTCTTGAGGCTATGAATATTTCATCTCCTTTGGGTATAAGTCAGAAGTAGAACGTAGATCTAGCTTCGGTGTTCTGAGAAATTTCCAACTGATTTCTGTGATGGCGGTGCTGATGTACGTTCCCCCCAACAGTGTTTATACTTTTTCTCAGAAATGCAGATGTTGTAAGCAGTTCTACAAGCATTTCCCAAGTGATTCATGAGCAATACGAGAATTGTTAAAGACAGCTGCTGCTAATAGACATTTTAAAGTTGAGTAACCCGAAGTTTAGAAAACTTGATGCATGTACATAAATGTCAAGGGACTAAACTTGGGCTTTCTGTTCTTTGCTTAGTCCAGTGTGGTGCATCATCATAGCTCTAAGCGTTAGTCCTCTTAGTAGGATCAGGTGCTTTTTCTTGACTACGCTGTACCTTAGTAACACGGATCCATCACAGACAGGAACACACTGCATCTTCATACTGTGTTTGATTATCAGATGATAATAGCAAGCAATGGAGAAACAAAGGAGCATTTCCCGTTCTAATGCACTCTTCATTTTTTTCTATTAAAAAGAAGAATCAGATGCTCGGATTTCCTATACCATGAAGTCATCCCATACAATTCATATGAAATAAATTCAATAGATACATCATCTCCCAAAGACTTAAGTGACCTTTCTGGGAGTCAGACATAAGACAGAGCCTTCAAAGGCTCTCTTGGTTTCCACTGCCATGCCATTGACAATTTCTCCCACCACTTAAGACTATTCTTTACAGAGATGTTTGCAAAATCCATCTTAAATCACAACCAAAGGACGTCATGTGTCTGAACTCCACAAATGAACTCAGCCTATCCATGACCATTTTTGCTGCCTTTGAGGAATATTTTGTTTCCATTACTTTAATTTCCTGTTACTTTATAGCTAGCCTCACTCACTCCACATTTAACATCAACCACAAATAAAAGAGGTGCTATGTCTCTCTATGAATTATTTCAAAAACCATCCAGATTGACATATAACTAAAATTTCATTCTCTCAATAACAGTGAAATATTGGGCACTATTAGCTAATATAAAATATTCAGTGAGGAGGCTGAGAGGCTAGATCAGCAGGTATGCGCATTTGCTCTCTATCCTGACCATCTGATTTCAATCCCAAAGCACACATGGAAGCAGAGAATCAACACACATAAGATCTCCTATGACCTTCAAATATACACATACACACACACACACACACACACACACACACACACACACGCACACGCGTGCACACACATATACACACATGCACACACACACGCGCACACACACACACACACACACATGTATACTCTCACACAAAATGAATGAATAAATTAAAATATTTCAAAATTAAAACATTTCCCTGTGGTATACTTAAATATGTATACAAATACTTCTCAAGTGCCCCTGAAGAAAATACAAGATGAGTCAATGTTGCTGTGCCCATTTCTCCTTAAATAGAGTATGGTTCTGTCAACAAAACGCATTCATCAAAGTGTGATTTTGCTTTGAAATGTGATAATGAACACTGGAGGCTAACACTTTACATTCCTTAATATTGTTTGTCTTAATCTACCTTGTTGTTATGTCATGTTATTTTCATATTTCTTCTGCATTTACCATCTATTTACATAGTCAAGTTTCACTGGGATAATTTAATCCTTCTTAGTTTCCTAGGTGATAAACAGTAATTCAATAAGCTATATTTCAAGTTTCACACATACATCTTCTTTAAGCCACTGAAATTTCAGTTTAGCATAATACAATAAGAGCATTTTCAGAGAGTCCATTGACACAAGACTAGCTCTATTAATGAGCTGAGTTTACACTGAGGCTGATCTATCTTACTAGGTACCTATGTCCTAGTCAATGCTTAGACATGGTTCTCCCAATATTGCCCATCTGTGGTTGAAATCTAAGAATACTTCAGGACTCAAATTCTTAAGAATTTGTTGAAATGGACAATCGAAAGATGAAAAAGTAATTCGCTAAATAACGCTTTAAAATATTGTTATTGTATTTTCAAATGCTCATGCTTCCATGCTTCTGTGTCCTTCAGTACAAATGCCTAGATGTTTGGTCTTTAAACAACGAAGATCAATTGTAGTCGTAAGCTGCTATGACGGGTCAGCAAGGAGACATGGAGGCATATTTCAGAGGTGTAAACTCTGCCAGACCTCAGCAGAGGGAACCACCATCCTGGCCAGCACCAGACTACATAGTGGAACCGCCAGCATTTAAGCTCAGGTGTTTTTTATTGATTCAGTACTCCTCAGATATTCTACTGATAGCACATGTAGATGATTAGCAATTAAACAACCTGCACAGAAATCCAACACCTGCAAACAATACAAAATGCCCAGTCAGCCCCTCACCCAACAGTACATAAAACAATTATTTTAAATATACCTAAAAATAAACTTCTGCAACATTTACCCTTTTCTGTATATATGTAAAAAAAAAAAACAAGCCTTACCTTTACAACACAATTTAACACTACAGCAGCAAAATTATTTGCAAGAGGAACAATCATGAGTGTTGCTAACGCAGAGGACCAAATGAAACCAAACATCTATCAAGCTTTCTCAATGTCTTTGGACAGCAGAAAAACATTATCAATGTCCATTGATCTGGAATTCACTCACAGTCTTCTTACCTACAAAGGGCTTGGGTCACTTCTCTGGCTCTGCCCTCTACAACACACACAAGTTTATCCTCCAGACTCTGGCTGGCTCCATTTCACTGCCGCTACTGTTCTTGGTGGTTGTCCCATGGTACTGGCATCTTCAAAACTGCTGGGATCCCTTGCTGCAAGTGGGCTGCACCTTCACCAATGGGCTCTACTAGGCTCTCTTCATAGTACCAAGCCTCAACTTGTCTGCATGACCCCTTCATCTGGGCCTTTAACTACTACTGAGTCTTCACCTTCACCAATGGGCTCTACTGTGCTCTTTTTATGGTGCCTAGCCTCAACTTTTTTATATGACCCCTTCATCTGGGCTCTCAACTGCTACTTTGGCTGCATCTTGACTAATGGCCTCTTCTGGCCTCTTACAGGGCCAAGCCTGTTCTCCAAAGACCCTTTCATGCCTTCAAAACTAGTACCACCTGGGTAACACTTACAGTACCAAGTTCAGCTGCCAGCACAAGACACAGCCTTGGCCAGTTCTGGGAGATAGCTTGTGTGTGCTGACCCTGGGGTTTTAAGATAGAGTCTGGTTTGCAGGAAAAACAACTAGTCCTTGTCTGCAGGAAGGGTTCCCTCGTGGGCAGAGTTCTCATCACCATCACCAATGCCTAGACTGCTTGTAATCAGGTTTGCTGGGGGAAAAAAAAAACAAAAAAAAACTGTTCAGTTTAACTAAGAGGCTTTTTGGCTCTAAGCCTTGCTGCTCCCACAACAGCAGGGGGTCCTGGGCCTGTGGGAAGAATCTCTGACTGAAACAGTCTGGCAGTTTGGCATTTCTCATCACTGCTACGGGTAAACATGCACCCTTCTTCATAGACCTCATTCACGAGATCTTGAACTTCATACACATACATCGCAGCTATCAGAAAACTCAGTTTATAGAACAATATGCTCTGGTTTCTATTTCCTGTGTCCTGGCTACTACCAAGGGCAGGAAGGAGCCTTGGCTCCATGATTAGGAAAAGCAGTTGAAACCTTGTGTTTTCCCTGCTCCCAGCTGAACTCTGTTTTCACTCTGAAAATGTCTTCCTCTAAAGGCCTCTCTTTTGTGACTCCCTTCTGAGCCCACTTTCTCATTTAATTTTCACAATTTTCTCTTCAATGAGCCTTATTTCCTTCCTCCCTCTCCTCTTCCTTCAGGAGCCTTCAATTAATACCTTAATCTCTGTCCTCTGGTAGCTTCCCTGAGTGTACTTATCCAACTCCCTGAGGTCTGGAGTTTCCTTCTTCCTTGTCTCTGCATTGGATTTGCTGACATGATTTTGGCCCCATGTTGCAGGTGACACTTATAGCAGTATGCTGCTGTCGGGGGCTCACCAAGAGAGACACGGTGGCATTTTCATACGTGGAAACCCTGCCAGACCTCAGCAGAGGGAACCACTGTTATGGGCAATGCCATACTTGATTGACAGTGGAACCCCAAGCCTCTGAGCTCAGGTGTTTTTATTCGTTCAGAACGCCTCAGGTATTCTACTGATAGCACATGCAGATCATTAGCAATGAAACAACCCCCACAGAAATCCAACACCTGCAGACAATACCCTAGATAGCCCCTCACCTAATATTGTATAAAAACAGTTATTTTATGTATAACTAAAAATAAACTCCCCCAACAATCAATCATCAGAGAATGGGTGTCATTTCATTCCCAATAAAGAGTAGAGTGGTGGGTTCTCAGTTGATTGACTTTGGATTAACCAAAATATATTTCTATCACTTCAAGAATCAGCTATTTCAGTCCAATTGAAATTAAATGAAGGTTTTGTCTTATTTATGTGAGAGCTATGCATTACTGAAGTAGAGAATACAACAAAAAAAACCCCTCAGATTTGGGGGTTTTCTTCCATTTAATAATTACAAAACTCTTGCAATGCCAATGAACTTTCTTTCATCCTAAAAAAACAGTTAAAGCACAGCTTCATTAAAAATAACACTATTTGGCACTGATGTATTCTGTAAAGGTCTCATCCAAATATATCTAGGCAAATAGTGATCTGTGCTTTCCTTTAGCAGAGTATTCTGGCGCAGATAATCACTTTTCTCAAAGTGTTTGTTATTAGTTCTCTTTAGATCTACTCCTCTCAGGGGCTCTCCAGATATTGAACTTTTTAAATAATCGTTAAAGTTATTTCCTTTTTTATTTTCTTTTTTGATAGTCTGTCTGTGTGGTACAAGCAGGTCTAAAGTCTCTAAGAAACTGAGGCTGGTCTCAAACTCAGAATCCTCTTACCTCAGCCTCCTGCTTGCTGATCCCAGACTATATCACCCAGCACAGACTCAAATCAGATACGGTTATAGTCTGAATTTTGGTATGACTCTTTTCTTGTTTGCTATTGTTTCCTTCCAGACAGGATTTCTCTGTCATAACTCCGACCGTCTGTTCTGCCTGCCTCTGCCTCCCGAGTGCTGGAATCAAAGGCGTGTGCCACTGCCACCAGGATTATCATTTTATATTTTATGATCTGTCCTCAAATGTGAACAGGAGACTATATGGATCATATTCAGTCTCATATAAATCTACTGCTGTTTTTTAATGCTTCTTCGATTGTAGTCTATTTAAGCATAGGTACTAGGAGTCCATTGTGTGAATGAAGAAGATCTTTGAATCAGCACGATAATACAAAATATTTAGTAGCATTTGACAGCAAACAGACAATGCATAAATGCTGGGGATCCAGAAATAGGCAGAATGATGTTGGTCTAATGAAGACTGAAAATATGGTGACTAACAATAATAATAATAATAATAATAACATTTTATTACTTTTATTTCTATGTTAGTCAGAGCTCTTTAAAGAACAGAATTGATAGGGCCAGATTTAGGCTGAGTCTTCCCACCTCAAATGATCCATGAAGAAAATCCCTTACAGGCATGCTCAGCGGCTTGAGTATTAGTTGATTCCAGATGTGGTCAAGTTGATAGCCAAGATTAGCCATTCCAGTCCCTAACATTCATTGACTAATATCTGAGCCCTACTGTCTCTTTTGTCTAACATACCTACAGTACTTCTGTTGAATAGAACACCTTTCCAAGTATTAAGGCCAAGGTTTTTAAATTAAAATTTTCAAACTGCGTTTCATCAACCTCCATGTTTATTTCAGTGACCAGAATGAGGCATTTATAATATCACTTTTCTTTTAAAATCATTATTGCAAAATTATCATCACTGATCGGGATGGATACGAAGATGTTGAAGCACCATGAGGTTTTTCTCCACAGGTGCTGAAGCCCATGGTAAACAGGCACTAGTGATGCACCATTCACATTTTTAGAAGTACTTAGCTCTAGCTATATCCCAGCCCCTTTTCAACTGTCCTTATATCACCCTCAGTCACGTGACACTGTATCTTTCCAATACATTATTTCAAAGCTATTTGAAATCAGATGTGTTTGTCACTAAAAAACATTCTGCTCTTACAGGATTCACCATGTGTTTGATAACATAATGGGTTGCTAAAAGTCTACTAAATTTACTAAATTAACAGTGTAAGTTAAACAAATAATGTCTGAAAATCCACCGTAACAAGCATGGTTGGTATGCTCGCACAGGCTATGTGTGTAAGGCGCTATGCTAGACAATGGGCATACAATGACAGACAAAACAGAAGGGATGCCTTTCACGTTTCCAGTTGTAGATGGACTACCCTGGCAAGCAGGCTTCCTTCCCTAGTAGATTTCATTAGAGCTCCTTGGTTAGTAGACTGCCCTGGTTATTAGACTTCCCTGGTAAGTCGGTTTCCCTCCTTTGTAGACTTCCCTGATTATTAGACCACTTCGATTAGCAGACTTTCCTGATTATTGCACACCTTTGATTAGTAGACTTCCCTAATCAGACGTCCTAGAGTAGTAGATTTCCCTGATTAGTAGACTTCCTTGATTAGTAGAGACTTTCCTGATTAGTTGGTTTCTTTACTTAGTAGACTTACTTGGTTAGTAGACTTCCTTGATAAGTACAGATTTCCCTGGCTAGCAGATTTCCCTAGTTAGTAGACTTCTCTGGTTAGTAGACTTCCTTGCTTAGCAATACTTTTGACCCGGGCTTAGGTAGCTGGAAAGGAGGTCTCCAAAAAACCCCCAGAGGGAAAGATATTTAAAAAGGTATTTCCACCAGTAATACATATTTCAGAGACACCAATAATTCACCAACATGAATAGCTCAAACACTTTTATTAATCAAGCGCCTTAATGATGTTCAGCTACCTTCCAAAATCAATGTATTTCTTCAAATGCCATTTTGTTCTGTGTCTGTGAGTAGAATGGTTCACACTTCAGCAAAGTAGCTTATCTTTATATTTTGACTTTGTTTAAGAGATGCTTATTTTCTAAGCATAATCTGGACGTCCTCCTGACTAAAAAAAAAACGTTAAAAATAAATTTTAACTTAGAAAGGGCTTGATTATCTACATTTTAGGTAAAACGAAAGACAGATAAAACTTTGAGTATAAAGTACTTAGAATACCACTGATAAAGAAATGCATGGATATTTGAAGGTGCCTCAAAAATGTCAAGAAAATTTAGAATTACCTGGATGTATTAGAGGAGCTTAATTATCTCAGTGTTGAGCCCAGATCATAGCCTTGCTGGCTTTCAAGTTGTGTTCATGAATCCATCCCTCCTATGAGTGTGAATCATTAATTCATCGACTGTAATGAATAAATCATTATATAAATATTTTAAACTATCTTGCCTGTCTTTTAATTGCCATATTGATAAAGCCTTATTAAAACATTAGGATGATCCCTAATGTCAACTGTAGCCATTCCATACTGGTGACTGTATGACTTTCTGAGATCCACCGTTGCCTAAGTAAACTTTCTTCGTTTTTCTCTCCCTTTCAGTAGACTCGTTTTATCCATGGCAACCATGAAATATCTCCATGTACAGGGCAACTGAATAAGGAAGGTCCTAATAAGTACTTTATGAGTTAGGAGTTTAGTGTGGTTCTTATATGTTCTTATATACGGTGATAGAAGTTGATTGTGAATAGAGGCAGAAAACCAGAAGTTTAAAGCCCTCCTGTACCACAGGGCCAGCAAGAAGACAGCTCAGACACTAGAAGTGATTGCTTTGCAAGTCTGACTAGCCCAGTTCAATCCCGTATCTCTTGGTAGAATGGACATTCTATACTCCTGAGGATTATTTGCTAACTTCCACTTACACATGTGTGCCTGCATCCATTCACATCACACACACACACACACACACACACACACACACACACACACTCACACGCACACGCACACATGACTCATAAAAATAGGCACACCATTGCATTTTATAATTATACCTGAGACACTGATAAATAATTATGATTCTCTCACTAGAATATGAAAGAAACAAGAGTTTATCCACTCTTATTTTCCTTCAAGGTCTGCCACATTGCCTGGTACCTGTGGCATTTCTCATAAAGGGTTCCTTCACTTAAGAAATTTGGTCCAGTGTTTATGTGTGAAAGATTCTCCAGGATAAGTTTGTGCATATTGGCAAAAGAGGGGGGGTGTCTTTCCCACTTAGTACCCATGCAGGTATGTAAAGTTCGGTTACAATGGATATATTAATCCAAGCTTCTTCTGCAAATATTACTGAATGTGGCACTTTTATATTAACCTGTAGTGATAGTTGCCAATAAAAATAAGTTTGGCTCTGTTGCTCAACTGTCTAAGTGTTTACAAGTATGATGATTTCCTAAGAACAACGGTGATGGGGTAGCCGAGGCTAAAGGCAGAAACAGGACGTATAACATATCTTCGTTATGTTAACAGCCACACAGCAATTCGGAAGGATGATGCTGTGTTCACACTTTCCACCCTCTTATAAAGTCTGTTTTTGGAAGAAATCAGACTCCTGATCCTAGTGGATAGTTTACTTTAGCATTATTTTCTAGCTAGGTCCTGACATGTTACCATGATAAAGGCCATCAAAAATTCAAATTACAGAAAACACCAAACTAAGGAATAAAGTTAAAATTCTAGCCCTGGTAATGTTACAGAATAAATGTCCTCCATGGTAAGTATCTTTGAGTTTTATAATAAATTTTTCTCTATAGATGTTTGTTCATGTAAAGCATTTTTCAAGATTATAGTAAAAGACTCCTTTTTTTAAAAAAATATTATTTTTACAAGCTGAAGTACAGGGGAATTGTGTGGTGGATGTCTTTGATTTTTACCTGTTTGTTTTGGAACTTTGGTGTCATTATACTGACCTATTCCTTTTATTAATGGTCCATTTAGCCCACTCCTGGCTGCCCATGTCTTCAGTAGCTACCCCAGCTCTTCACTAGAACCTTTTTGCCAAGTGATACATCATCCTCCATCTGTTGAAATTGCCATGTTCTTTCCAGCGCAACTTCGCCTCCAGCTTCCCTCCCAGCCACCTACCTTGCTGTCCTTCCATCTGTCAGCACAATGAACATCTTTGCAACCTATTCCTAACCAAAATGATGGCCAGTTTTACACACAAACTTGCCAAGCATTCATTTCTTAAAGGGCCAGTGTGATCACAATAATGACTTACTACGCAGTCTCATAGGTAGAGATGAAACACACATTTAACATTTGAGTTCTACATCCTAAAATGATTGGTTGTACCCAACATAAGTGACAATGGCTTGAATAACAGGGTGAGTGTCCTTCCTAAGGGCTGATGCTTCTCACACTGTTCTCTGTAGCCCTACTTCCTGTGTGGTCCAATCTGTTAACTGTACATGGTTCCTTGTCCAACATTTTGTATTCAGTGATTAGAGACAACCATTTCTTGAATACCACATCCTCACAGCATCAATTCAACTCTGTAAGCTTAGTTTTGTAAAAATATGTTTTAATTAGGATATGTGCTACAGACGCTTATAAAGTATCAAAAACATTATGTAAATAGAGATAGGCTTTGGTGCTTGTAGTTTTAAAGTTTGCTACTTATGTTGCAAGAAGAACAAACCTTCCCTCATTGTTGACATACTTACTCGACAAATGGAGACTTGTTTTCATGGAGGAAGTGAGAGAAGACTGAAAGTTAAGGAGGTCATAGAAAAACATTAAGAATCTTATATTTTGTTAACTGTTCATATTTCTAAATTATTTACTTCCTATAACTATGACTCTGAGAGCAGGAAGGCCATGCTTATTGGAGGCTTACTTGGGATTTATCTTTAAATTTCAAATAATAGCTAGATAAAAAGGCATTTTTGTGAATGAAACACTTAGATTAAAGTACTGAGAGTAGAATACACTAGTTATTCTAGTTTTAACATACTAAGATAATGTTTCCATGTTTGCTTTTTATTAGTAGTTTATATGTGTCATGCTTTTTAAACATCAGCGTATGACAATTCTGAATATTTTTCATAATGTAAGATTTGATAATTCATTAAAAAAATTTTGCTGGTAATTTAGATTAAGAAATAAGGTGGCACGAACACCTCAAGATGATAGACTTGTTAGCTTTCCTGTAGGTATTACGTATGATATAGATATGAAATAGACCCACGTTGGCACCTAAGCAGAGGACTGTGCTCTCTCCTCCACCTCCCAACCAGACTCCAAGTGTCTTGATAATGATATTTAGGTTTGATAATCATAGAAGACATGGAAATGAGATGATGCTCAGTGGTCATTGGAAAGACAACTTGTCATCCTCTCAGATACTAAGAGAAAAGAGCATCTCGCCCCCGGATCCTTTACACAGATGCAGAGAGGCTGATCCGGAGGCAGAAAGGGTGAGGGGGCTGAGTGACTTTCAGTGGAAAAAGAAGGGTCAGGGGAAATACTTGAGATAGGCTGTTTTGATTTCAGTGGCCTCTGGAACACAGAAACTAGTGATCTTCTGCCTGTCCCACTAGTAGCAGCGGCGAGTGATTGGTGACCCAGAGTAGGAGCCAGGATAAAAGACTGATAAGGTATGCGCTCTGAGTTGGTTGGGGTGCACTTGAAAAATAAGTTCAAGTTGTTTACCAATCCAATAAGTGTTTACTGTGTGAGAGACAGTCTCCTCAGGGTCAGTAAAGTCAAATCTTCAGAACACAGAGAATGAATGACTGGCAATCATGAAAAAGAAATGTTGAAAATTATGTGGCATGAATCAGAAGCTTCTTTGGCTGCCAATGTATTCAGTGAGATTATTAATGTCTGAGTGCTAAGTATGTGCAAGATCAAGTCTTACACATTATCCTTGCAGAAAAGGTTTAATAAACTGCCCCATCATTATTCTCCCCAACTCTGTGATCTCATCCCTCTGCTTCAGGTCTGAGTTTAGGAGAGAGGCTTTGAACCTTTCATCAATACTTCTCATGAATAGTCTTCTACAAGGGTCCACTTGAAGACTGGAAATATGGGTCTTCATTTCTTCCACAACTTTTGGCAAATACTTTTGGCTGACAGTATATGGTACCTTTGGTTTTTATTTGTTTGAACCCGTAAAGTCCATCATCTTCTTTTGCAATGAAACACCAGACACCACATAAGATCTTTAAATAAGTGGTTATCACACTAAGTCACCTGTGCAAGAAGGTATTAAGAAATTATAAAAAAAAAATGGAGTGAAAGAGAGAATCAGCTGGTAAAATAGACTCCAAGCTTTTTGTCCTAGTCAAGATTTCTATTGCTGCAACAAAACACTATGGCCCAACAAAGCAAGCTGGGAGGAAAGAGTTTATTGGGCTTACACTTCTACATTGTAGTCTATCACTGAAGGAAGCCAGGATAGGAACTCAAACAGGGCAGGAACCTGTTGGCTGGAGCTGATGCAGAGGTAACTGAGGGATGCTGCTTACTGGCTTGATCCTCATGGCTTGCTCTGTCTGCTTTCTAATAGAATCCAGGACCACCAGCCCAAGGGTGGCATCACCCACAATGGGCTGGGCCCTAACCCATCAATCACTAATTAAGACAGTGCCTTAGAGCTAGACCTTGTGGAGGCATTTTCTCAGTTGAGGTGCCCTCCTTTCAGATAACTCTAGCTAGTGTCAAGCTGACATAAGACCAGCCAGCACACTGTTCTTATAAGAGACACCTCAGTCGGCTCTGTTTTTTTGTTTGTTTGCTTGCTTTTTGTTTTTATTATTGTTTTTGTGAGACAGGGTCTTATTATGTAGCCTGAAACTCATATATCTCTGCGTCCTGAGTGTTGGAATTAAAGGCAGTCATCGCTACACACCTTAGTCATTTCAAAGAGTATTTCTGGAATCCAGAGTAATAACTCAGCATTTAAGAGCCTTTGCTTCTGTTTCACAGGAATTAAGTTCACTTGCTGCTATCCAATCTGGTGGTTCACAACTATCTATAACTGCCATCAGCTCCAGGGTAGCCAGTGATCACTTCTGGCTCTGGGAGCACACGCACTTGCCATTCGCACTGCTATACATAGTTCAAATGTAACAAAAATAATTCTTAAAAATAATATATATTAAAATTATTTCATATAGTATTCAGGGAAAAGTTTTTAGGAGGGAATACTTTTATCATTTTTTTCCTAGGGGAGATCAGAGGAGATGAAGTCTCTCCATGTCAATCTTTGTTATTAGTTCATAGAGGGAGAGCTCTCCATGGCTTTTGAGAGGATGAAATTGAGGACAATCCATGGGATTCCCTACGGGAAACTTCCTCACCACGAAAATATAAGCTACTATATACTTAACTTGCATACATGTTAACGTTTGTGAAAATGAGAACAATATCCCTCTTCAAATATTGTTATTTCTCTTAATCTTCCACAAGTGATCCACAACGTCCTACAAACCTTAGCTTAATTACTTACATATGTGTGTGTTATTTTGCATTACATCATGAAGCTGGTTTTTATCTGTTCTAATAAAGTTTAATTATTTGGGTTTGATAAGGACAGATTGGGATAAGAGAGGAAAGACAACCTGTTATTCCCACAGATGCTGTGAGAAAAGACTGCCTTCACAGTTGGCTCTTTCAAGACACTTGGAGTCTGGTTGGGAGATGGAAGAGAGAACACAGTCAATGTGGGTCTATTTCATATCCATATCATACGTAATACCTACAGGAAAGCTAACAAGTCTATCCTCTTGAGGTGTTTGTGCCACCATATTTCTTAATCTAAATTACCAGCAAAATTTTTTAAATTAATTATCAAACCTTACATTAATGAAAAATATTCAGAATTCTCATACGCTGAGGTTTAAGAAGCATGATGCGTATACACTACTAATTCAATCAATTTTTCTTCCAAACCTTGTGTTTTACGTTTGGCTACTACATTCCATGTCCCATTTACCCTCTCCTGTTTGTGTTACATCATATCCTTCAGTCTCCCTTTCCAACTATGTCTAATATGATTATCATCATGTCACTAAAATCACCAACTGAGTTCATTTATATTACGGTTGATGTTAAAAATTCTCATGAATGTTCTGGTTTCTCCCAAGTTATCATACACAGAAATTAATCCCAACTACTGTTGTAAGCGGGCACTGAATCCATCTCATCCCACGTTTCCCTCTCATGGCCTAAAATCTACCTTTTATGTGACTATCAGGATACCGTATTGTATTGTATTCACTTGATTTTCCCCTTAGCCAGCTGCAGCATGTAGTACTACCATTGCACTCCACACTCAGAATTTACTACGTATCCCCAGGCCACAGCATCATTATTATCTTTCTTTTCTGTTTTCCTTTGGGTCCTAAGGGCCTCCTCAGGCAGGGGGCATTTGAGAACTGAACCCTGTGACTCAGCATCAAGAGACCTCCATCGCTGGGTACGTCCCCCTCTCTCTGATTCCCTGTGAGAACTCCACCTGTGAGTTTCCTCATGTAACTGAACTAGATTAGCTCTGCCGACTGAGCACATCAGACAGAGCAGGCCGTCTGTACCACAGCGTGCTGCTGATAGAAGTCCAGGTGATGGAGCGAAGCTGGCAGAACTGCTGTGCTCTGGGAAATGTCAGGGAAGTGGATTGTCTGGCCTCTTCTTGCTGCTAGGGATTTCTTTGTTTTTCAGGAAAATGATCCCCATTGTCCAAAAGAAAAGCTAATTGGTTCTCTGCTGTTGGTTACTGATAGACGATTTAGCAAACATGTTTTTAAAATGTAGTCTCAACCAATATGCTTCATGCATATTATGTCTTATAAACTATGAGGTATAGTATATATATATAGTCACTAATAGTGTAAATGGACTTGGAAATGTAGCCCTTAAGAAATTTTACAGTTCGAGTCCTTCACTGAATACTTACTGATGCTATTTTTGTACCCCAAAGAAAAGCTTAGGAATTCATGTGCTGAACTAAAATTTACTTATTTGCACTTATGAACTGCCATCATATTTAGTAAGCTGTTTTGATTTATGAAGGTCTCTGACCAAGATCATCATACAGCACTCTGTGCTCAGGTTTGCTGAGTTTTTTGCAAATTTTCTTTGTCTCACATGCAGGGAGTTCTACAATTGCCATAAGCTTAATTTTTGAAACACTAGTAAACAATAAAACTATAACATTCCAGCAAATCTCACAGCATTCTACTGACCCTGTCCTTTTGGAATAATGTGTTCTTGACAGCAGAGGAAAAGGCAGCACGGGTAAAAGTCAAACTGCCCTGTTTCCAGCAAGGTCTTCCCTCAAGGACATGATATTCCAAACCATTCCCTTTACTTACATCTGCTCAAAAACTGAGTATGAGTGAGAACTGCTGTGTTTTCCTTACTTCCCAGCGAACTGAGTGTTTTGGGTGTGATCACCGTTTAGTACAATGTGAAATGCTGACATTAAGGCAATAATCTTAGCCAGAGTCCTGCCACAGCCCTGCTAAAACTTCTCCAGCAGGAGGTAATTTCCACTTACTGATTCAGCTCACTTCCAGGCTGCTCCTCCCTGGCTGCCAGCTCTCATCTGAGGGAGGCACACACATCTAACTTCCTGCACATTCTTGAAAAGCCTTTGCATGCAAAATAAATACTTCACAGCCATACTGTCAAATATATAAGATAATGTCATCTCGCAATTAACATAATAACTGAGAGCCCCGTGCTGCTGCCGAACACCGAGATCCAAGTCTATGTTACCGGCACCGAATCACCGTTATCCCAGTTCAGCACATCCTCCTGTGCAATTACCTAACCTAGAGAAAAATCTTGGACTCACCGTACGTGTTGAATCATCTGCCGATCTTGGTACAATATCTATTTGAAATCGTCCCTTTGAATAGATTTAAGGGGAGATATGACAGAATATGCCTCTCATCTGCAGCAGAAGGCAAGTTAAAAGGACCTCAAGCTGTGACCTCAGAGGCAGGCACAGCCGCTCCCACCCTTCAGCCAACCTTCTGCGGAGAACAGGTTATAAGACCGCAAAGCTGGCTCTCTACATAGCAATACTTTCAAATACAGCATTCTGGGCTGTGAGCTGTGGATTTACATCCCCGAACCCGGCTGGCTGGAGTCAATGCTGCTTCTATGCCTGAAAATATTAAGCATTTCACTGCAGACACTTCATGCAGGAAACTCTCTGAGGCGACTTCACAAACCCTGTCATTCTGTTTGGAGACTAAAGAATGAGCAGGGCATGCATAATTCATGCATTGGAGTCTTCAATGCACTTCCTGTAGCCTGGGCTCTACCCAGTAATGGGCTATTGATCACCTCATCCCTAAGACAATCGGAGCTCCCTCATTGGTTAATTTCCACAAATAAAATTACAACCTAAATCATGGGCAGAAGCCTCCAGCCCGGCTGCAGCTTCTCAGGGAAGATATTCCCAGAGCCGAAAAGACATCTGCGAGCTGCAGAAAGTGGAAGCTGGACTCTTTAGGGCAGAAACCTCAGAATCTGTTTTCTTTTCTTCCAGAAGGCACACTCACTGCAGGGTGGAGCTGGGTATTTCCCCCTATAAGTAGAATGCATAACGCTGTTTTCTTTTCGGAGACATCAACAAGAACAAATGAAGATTAAGGAAACAAATACAAATGAGTCCCATGTGGCAGTAAAAATCAGGAGCCTTTCACCTAGCCTCACTCAGTCACATGTCTTAGGAGAATTATTCTAAAATAGTTAGCATGTCATTTCAGCAATGTACAAAGGGTTTCTTTTATTAAAAATCATAATGGATAATGTGGTTTTCCGTATTAAATATTCTAGACCATAATTGCTTTTATTCTGGGTGTGCCAGTGTTTCTGCGATCTTTCTCTAAGAATTTAAACTTCAAAGAATACACTATTTTTACAATGACTGGAAATAAAAACAGTTGTTGAACAAAATTACATTTAATTATGATCATATTCATCAAAGAAAAACAAATGGCCTGGGCACATTAAAATGCCTTCCTAGGATTTGCAGAAATGCTACTGTAGGAGATCCCTGTGGATCTGAAAATGTATCTATAAATCATGGGTGTCTACTCAAAGACCTCTGGACTAAAACTAGTTGTCTTATGTCTTTGCATAGGAGGAGTAAACACAAAGTCACCGAGAGCCATGAGATCACATCTTCCCAAATCCTTTTTATACACACACGTGAATGAACACAGACACACATGCAATTCATATTTCTATGCTATCATACTTGATTCCCTGTAGAGCCAGGGTGAAAAATTCTTGGCTCGGGGCTAAAAACCACTATGAGAGAATAGCCATTCTCTCACCTTGGATTTGACACTGTGTAGAGTAATTGCCTTTAGAGAAGTCCTGACTATGTTTGTCTTCAATTAGTAAACCAACAGTAGACACCAGGGTTTGCAGGTAGTAGAAGTGATACCAACAGAGGTGCAGTTGAGAGACAAGTTAGAAAATACACTTTTTTTCCAAGGTGTGTGACCCATAAGATCTGCACCTGAGTCTACACGGCAGTGTGAGAAACTAATCACCCAAATTCTTTTGATAAGACATTCTATATTCATATTATTTTCTTCTGCCCTGGTAGTTTCTACTTTTATATGTATATGTTTGTGACATTCTAACAAATTCATTATAGTTAAATGAATTAAATTTAACTAAATTAATTAAGATTACATAAATTACACAGTAGGCCTTTTCTTGTAACTTTTAACTTTCTCTGATCAATGATAAAAGTTGGGGATGGAGAGATGGCTCAGCAGTTAAGAGCACTGACTGGTCTTTTAGAGGACTCAGGTTCAATTCCTAGCACCCACTACAACACACAAGCAACTGTAACTCCAGTTACAGAGGATCCAGCACCTTTTTTCTGGCCTCTGAGTACACCAGGTGAACACATAGTAAACAGACATGCATGCAGGCAGATTACACATACACATAAAATAAAACATATACATCTTTTAAAATTTAAGGTAAATAAATATACAACACTAATTCCTAGTTCTACTAAAAAGTAGCTTTCACCTAATATTTGAATTTACTCTTGGATATCGGACTACCAAAATCATTTCTTTGGTTTAGTAAAAATGACCTAATTGTACTTCAATCTCCATGTAAAACAGGCTACTACAAACTCTACCATTAGTTACAGAATAATTAAAACTACAATTTAAAGTATTTAAGTTGGTAAAAATATTACAGATAATTACAACAGTCCCTATTTTAACCACACTTACTAGCTATACCAAAAGCAGCAGCTTTTTCTTTGGGAAGCTGAATGCTTAAATGAATGCATGAGCAACTCCAAGTCAGCAAACGTCTGAGTCTGTGCTGCCCCTGGAGGGCCACTGAACAGCTTTGGGTACAAACAAGTCTGCCTTTCTAAAGACGCATCAGGGAAATGCTTGAAAATGATAGTCTACTAATCTTCTCTGGGAACAAACTCAAATATTTTTGAAATTGTTGAGTCAAAATAAACCTTCAATTCTAAACCAATCAGACATACTTCATTATGTTAGACCCATCTCGTTATGTATCTTCTAGTTCTAAAAATTGGTAAATAGCCTTATATTCTTAACTTCTTTAGGATTTTTGTGCTTTTGAAAAGTGTCCGAAAGCGTGAACAATTTAAGAATGTTTAGTGGATAACGATATTAGCAAGATGTCAGAAAAGGAGGCAATAGGCTTCCTTCTCCTTCCATTCCAGGACAACAATTAGAGAATGAGAAGCAGCAATGGCAGGGGTACAACTTACAATCTAAAAGAAGTGTAGCAGACACGAGGGGACAACGGCACACGCAACGTTGGTGGGTGGCCCATCTGTGACATTTAAAGACTCCTACAAACCTGGGGCGTCCGTATGCAAGGGGTACCACCATGGCTCCCACTGTTCCCAGTGGCTGTCTCTTTGCAGAAAATGAACTTTTGCTGCTAGACTTGTCAACAGCCATTGTCAGTTTGAAGTTTCTTCATCGAGAAAGTATATTCGTTGCCTATCCCCAAAAGGATCCACAGTTGTACAGATCCTGGAATCATGTTCTTTCCGAGCCTTCAAGTTCTAGATCCACTTCTATGGCTGTATTTGTATATCCATGCTTCACACAGTGGTGGAACTAGGTCTGTTGAGACAATGAGCCTCAAACCCCAGGTCTGTAACCTGTGTCCACAGTTTGCTTTGGAACCCTTGCTCCACTGCCATTAAATGAGCAATACTTCTGATATCATTACTGCTGGCAAGCAAGTCAGTACTTCAGGCTCCATAGTCACTGTTTTCTATGTGAGCCTTCACTCTGGACGCCAGCTCTGTGATCACCTCTCAAGCACTTCCGCTACTTCTGCAGCAAACACATCCATACCTCACAGTGCTGATGCTTCAGTGTCTCGACATCCTCCTGTACTCTGAATCCCGTCTCGTTACCAGCACAGCAATGGAGGGACCAGTGCCAAGGTGGCCCACACATACCATACTCCAGGAATATCTGTCTCTTTCATGAACATTGTCACCGGAGCATGGTGCTGGGATGTACATTAGAACATGAATTTCCATGACAAACAAAATTGATCAAGAGAGCCAAAAAAAAAACTTGATCGGAAAGACCTCAACCACCTGCCTGCACTACTCTGCAGATTCCTCCAAGCTTTGCCAGTAGTTTCCACTGTTATTTAGACCAATGGTGTCCTCAGCTGAATGTATTACACGGAGACCAACCTGTCATCTTAGAAGCACATCAGTTCCTGAACATCCTCATAGCCATCTGCAAGGGAAGGTGTTTCACCACCAAATCCAGCTGCTTGTTTTGAATTTTTTGTTTTTTGGCATCTCTGGCTGTCCTGGAACTCACTATGTAGATCAGGTGGGCCTCAAGTTCACAGAGATCCACCTATCTCTGCCTCCCTAGTGCTGGGATTAAAGGTGGCTTTAAAACTCGGCTTCCAAAACCAGTTTGTAAAGCCAAAGAGATGAGGTACTGCTCCATTAAATTATGCAAAGCTCAATATAAGGCAATGAGAAAGAAGAGAAACCAAGGGCATAATGCCACCAAAGGGTCACAGCAACATTCTAACCATAAACCCCAAGGAAATAAAAATCTACAGATTGCCTGAAAATAACATCAAAGTAGTTGTTTCAGGAAGGCTCAGCTGGCTTCAAGGAGCATAGGCAAGATTTTAGAAGCACATACAAAGAGCAGATTCAACTTAGTGAGATTAAAAAAGGTACAAACACAGAGTAGATTCAATTTACGGAGATTTTAAAGACTATAAACAACACGACTTCAACACGAAGACAGAAATTTAGTGAAAAACAATTCTGAAGTTAAAGAACACAATTAATGAATTGAAAATGTAATCAAGAATATGAAGTTGGATATGATCAAAGAGAAGAAATTTTTTTTTTTAATTTGAAGCTGCCAAGACATTTGAAAATATTTGAGAAGGAAATGGTTAAAATTAATTAAAAGAATGCGTATATTACATATATGGTACAACCAAGTCACATTTTAGAAACTATAAGAGAAGAGAAAGAAAAGTGTATAGAAATGGTCAAAGAAACAATGGCTGAAAAGTTCCTGAATACGGAGAAAGACATGAACATCTAAACACACCGTGTTTAGTTCTGGTTCAACCTCAGAAAATCCTCACAAATCGATGTATAACCAAAATGCTAAAAATAAAAAACACAAAAAGAAATTGAAAGAAGAAAGAGACAGGAATTTCTTCCAAAACAAAAGATCCTAATTCAGATTATCAATACATTTCTTGAAGAAACTTTGAAGCGCAGCAGCCAAGGAGCCACCCCTCCCAGCACAGACACACGAACGCACAAACAAAAACTCTAGCTAGGAGCACCACGTGTAGCAAAACTGTCTTTAAAAAAGCAGAAGAAATAAAACTATTCCCAGACAAATAAAACCAAAGGAATCCAAGTTAGGGCTGATTCCTGGAGCTGAAGCTCCAGGGATCTGATATCATGAATATGTGTGAATAAATTCAGGAAACTGCTTATCATAATAGTGCTGAGTAAATCCTATTCCAGGATACAAGTTAAAAGACAAAACCAATACAGGCAAACAGCAACAATACCTTGTGGATGAGTACTCAGTGCGTAAGACATAAATTGTAACAACAAGCATTAAATATATATGTTGAGGGATAAGAAGTTTTGAATATTATCATAGCTAAGCAAGTGTTAGCTTGAAATAGATCCTTATAAGATGCAATCCACAAAGTTAAACCTTATTATAGATAGAAACAGGAAAAATAAAACATCAAACCACAAAGACAGCAAGAAAGGAAGACAGAAGATGTGATCAATTAAATAACCAGAAAATAATGGCAATGTTAGGCCTTTGCCTATCAATAATTCCCTGTAAATGGATAAGGTACTCTAGTCAAATGATAAGGGTGGTTGAATGGATAGAAAGGTCCTATAAAAGGGTCACTTTGCTAATAAAGGACACACAGATGAACATAAAGTACTGAAAAAAGATTCTGCAAAGTCAGAATAGAACAGATGGAGCTACACCTAAATCAGACAAAATGGTTTTTAATAGAAAACTATGAAAAGAAGATTGAGTATAAACATGTAGAGATGATAGAGATGAAAGACACACACACACACACACACACACACACACACAGCATTGCAACTAATATATAAAGCAAACATTAATATAACTTAGGAGATAAATGGAATATAATATAACCAAGAGACTTTAATACACTACTGACTAGATGCTAGCAATGATTAGGTAATTTTGACAGAAAACTAGTAAGAGAACTATAGATTTGAATATCAATATAATACTATAGCAACCATTGCTCAAAATTATTACATTATTATTCTAGCATATAAGTATATGCCATGGGCTTATGCCTGGATGTGTATATGTATGCAAACACTGTGAATATTTCATTAAGTTTATTCAGCTCACATCTGTGAGCATTGTGTATACATGAATCTTTCCCCTTACCTGATTTTGTTTTACAGAAATATTTAAATTCAACCTGGAAAGCCATAAACTTCTCCTTAAGTACAGCAATTCCAAACTATATTTGGGCAAAAGTTTACTGTAACACACTTCCTGTAAACTTTTGTTTAAGAAGGCAATTTTAAGTTGCTTTTGATAATTAAGTTTCACAGAATATTTTATTTTCTACCAGAAGCTAAGTCCTGTGGCAGGATATTAATGTATCAGGAAGTTCTTTTGTAAAATGATTTGGTCTAATGTAGCTATTTGACAGGAAATCAACTTTGCTTTTTCATAGGGAGAATTGTATTGATTCTAGGAACTGTAATATCCTTTAAAAAAAAAAAGATTTTAATCTTGCTCACTTCGGCAGCAGACATACTAAAATTGAAGCTATACAGGAGAAGATTAGCATGGCCCCTGTGCAAGAATGACACACAAAACAGATTTTATCGTAGGTGCTTGTAACATAGAAATAAACATTCAGTCTTAAAAGTATCTTGAAATAAAAAAAAAAACTAATAACTTAGTTCTACAGGGCAGGAGTAGGGGCCTTTTGAATAAAGTGATACATTACTGAAATACATGTTCCTATGGAACATAGGTAGTTGGTGTCAAGTAGAGAAAAGTCCTAATTTCTGAGGGTAACATGGTTCAGATGGCTTCCTTTGCATAAAACTGTCAGAAGCAAAACCGTTGCTCAAAGGCACCATTAGGTGGCTTTTGAATGATGTCATCTTAGCAATAATCCAAATGAAAGACACAAAGGGAAACCAACTTGGAAAATGGAGGCAAAGTAAAAGCACTTTAGACTCTAGTGGTGAGACTTTGAAGATCGGCATCTCCTTTCCATGACTAGCATGGGCTTGAGACATTCAAGTGGGCTGTGGATTTGGGCTATGGGCCAAAACCCAAGCTGGTATAATGCTTGGCTAGCATTGTGAAGGCCTGGCTTCAACTCCCAGTTGTGCCACGGGTGGGAGGGAGGAAGGAAAACTGAGACTTATTCCAGAATTGAATGTCTCTCATTCTTACTCCAAAAATTAGAACTAAGTCTGCTGAAGTCATTCCATAACAGCTTGCAAGAGCTTATTTTAGCTTTTAGGAATTTCACAAACCAGTTTTTAAATATAGTCCTTATTAATAATCAAAAATATAAACTTAAGATTAAGTAAGTCACATTTAAATATAAGAGCACAAAATACATATTTTTGAGTATATCTTAGTGTTATCAGTGTTACATATTTATACTTTGTATACTTTCTATATTTATATTTACTATAAATAAATATGTATTATTTTTACTTGTAATGTCTATATAAAATGAAACATGATGTACTATGTACGGTGCTAAGCAAGGGCTACAAAATTAGGTCTTTGGTTTTCTTATTGACTATAGATAACCAGTTGCTACACATTTATCAATACATCTTAACTCACAGTTCGGCAGAAATAGTATAAGAAAACATGAATCACCCCCAGCACTCTGGAGGCAGAGGCAGGTGGATCTTTGAGTTCAAGTTCAGCCTAACCTACATAGGAAGTTCTAGGCCAGTCAGGACAACACAGTGTGACCCTGTCTCAAAACAAACAAACAAACAAACAAAAAACAACTCTAAGCTTCTATAATAACAGTATTTTCATTCAAAATTTCAATTGTTATCAGTGTGGACAGGCAAAGGTAAGCTCTGGAAACCTTCCTCTGGCAAGACGAACAATCACTGAACATAGGGGTTCTCAGGTAATATCTATGCCAAAGAGAGCTGTACTTTTACTATGTTGACAGTTTGAAGTAACAATCAGGAAACTGTCAAATACTATCCAGGAGGATGTGAAAGGTAGCTAATCAAGGAGATCAGATTATTTTATCAACTTCATAGAAAACATCATAGAAATATGCTTTAAACCACCTTTTATGTTTCCTTCTTCATAATAATGTTAAGAGATTGAAGATGCTATAAGGTGGCATATACGCGTACAGTATTGTTAGTCATCCTCAAATACATGTTTTCCTGTGGTTGAAAATAATCATAAGGTAAATGCCTAAAAGACATAACAATTTAAAACAGTGCTATGGTTTAACAGAGCCAGACAACAATGTGAATTATAGATTCCTACAGAATTCCTACAGAATTCCTACAGAAACGGTGAGGAGGAGGCTGTGGCAGTTGCAGACCAGGATCTCAGGAGGGCCAGTGGGATCAGTGTCATTCCAATCCCTGCCTACAGTGAAGCCCCTCACGAGACCTCCAGGGTCCTTGAGTACTAAGTAAGTATTGGCCCTCAGTACAGGAAGAAGCTTGGACATCAAAACAGGGTACCAAAGAGTTTTGGACAAAGCTAGGAGAGCTTTCAGGCTTCTTGGAAAAGTGTATCATCAGAGCTCTGTACAAGAGCAAGACCCAGATGGATGCTCTAGATTTAAAGACTGCTTATCCAATAAGAATGAAGATGGAAAGAAGAGGGACACAGCAGCCATTAAAGGAATTCTTTCACATATAATTTGGTGTCTCTTTTTCCTGCAAGTGTGTGGCAGAAGTCTATGGCAGAGAAGAGAGGATTGAGACATACACAGGAAAGAACAGAAATGATTTCATCGCCAGAAAATTTATACCTCTAGCCCCTGTCCAAGGTAAGTACCATTTTCCATCTTCACACACAGAGCAAATGATTGCTTTGAGTGAAAAGTCACTATTCTGTACCTTTTCTGTGCTTGGTATCATGTAGGTGTTCTACATAAATATGAACAATTCTATTAAAAAATGCACATGGAGAATGAGATGGGAAACCATGCACTTAAGGGTCTTTCCTCTCACAAAATAAATTCTCCATGCCACTAAAGTAGAGTACAGAATGCAGGGAGAGGGAAATGTTGCTTTAGGAGGGATAGGGTAGGGTAAATCTAACCAACCAAACAAAAAAACCTGGGGGAGGTCTCAGCTGTTTCTAGGGTACTGCCAAACACAAAATAGACATCTTCCATGGCCATGAAGAGGGACAGGAAACTCTCCCCTAAGACCAGTGGCAAACACGAAGCATGTATGATGTCATGGTGGGGAGGTTGTTATAGTCTCCTTTCTGCTGCTGTGAGTAATAATAATAATAATAATAATAATAATAATAATAATAATAATAATCTGACTAAAAACATTTTAAGTGAGGGTAAGAATGATTTGGGTTATACATCCAGGTCATATTCTACCACTAAGACAAATCAAGTCAGGAATTCAGAGGAGGAGCCAGAGGCAGACACTGGAAAAATGCTGTCTTCCTCTGCTCCATGCCACATAACTTACACAGACCAGGGTCAGTTACAGAAGAAATGGTACTTCCCACCGTGATCTGGGAACTCCTACATCGATTAACAATCCAGATAATCCTTCATGGATATACTCATAGACATACCTGATAAAGACACCTACTATATCAAGACCTGTTTTTCAGGTGACTCTAGCCTGTATCAAGTCTACAGTTAATGTTAACTAGAACAAGGGGTAAAAATTAAAAAAATAAAAATTAAAAACACAACACAGGTCCACCAGAGTCTTCTAAAACTGAGACTAGAGCAGAGCAAAGAGTCAGTAGTACCCCACCTGCCTTCCCTCAGTTGAGTATGCAAATACAGGTGGGGCAGAAAAGGAAGAGATATCCTCTATGGTAGCTGTGTTTATGTAGATGCTGTACAAACACATAGTGGGTAAAAAGGCCTTCAGACCACACTTTATGCATCCCTGTGTTAGAGAAAACTAAAACTCTGCCCTATACAAGTGAAGTATCTGAAGTGTGTTTATTACAAAAAAAAAAAAGAAAAAGAATAAACGTCACTATGAATATCTATTCTTATCCTATCAAAATAAAAGAAACTGTGACATATAAGTTATCAGAGCCAATTGTGATTTTTTTCATACACTTATTCACCTCATTTAACAAATACCTTTTTGTAAGATACAAACTATAAAAGAAAACTTAGGATCCTTGAGTTGTTCTGAACTCTACTTTTCTGTCTTAATAATACCCTCCTCCCCCCACATACACAAAACAGTGGCTAAAGCAAGTTTTATGGACTATCTCCAAGGAAACTGTAGTTTCTATGTGCCAGGAATTCTATTGTAACTGATGTTTAACATGTCAAGTTGACACAAGAAGCATGCTCTATTCTAAGGAAGAAATAACCATTACTCGAGAGTCTATAATTCTTTTACACACCATCTTAAGGAGAGGATACGTACAGCAGGAGGAAACCGTGCCAGACTCAAAAGGAATGGATCCACTCATGAGAAACACCAGATATGTTAGGACCGAAGGATGTCTGAAGAGAGGGAGAATTATGAATGAACGTAGTAGGAGTACAATGGAAAAAGAAATGATCTGAAAAATGATTTAGACCACAGGAAGCAAAAGAATCCAGTTATGTGGGATGTTTGCTTGTCTGTATTTTAGGCAGCTTGACACAAGGAGTCCAAGCCTGCTTCTCATGTTGGCACCCAGACAGGGTAAAGTGCAAAAGTCTGCAATGTAGGATTTTGAATCCATGACCAGGTGACAGAGAGCAGCTAAGGCTTGGCATTGTGAGAGCTCAGGAGAGGCCATTGGTGAAATTGGAGCATGAGTCACAGTGGAAACCCCAGGATTGAAGGGGTCATGGAGAAAGTCTGAGGTTTGGCACCATATGGGATGGTCTGAATCTGAAGAAACTCCAAGAGGCCTTTTGTGACGGTGTAGCCTGTGGAGTTCCCAGCATAGTGAAGATGCCAGGACTGTGGGGTAATCACCAAGGACAGTATTAACTATGGAGTAGAGCTGACTTGAGCCTAAGAGATGAGCTATGTGTGCTGTGAATGGCAAAACCCCAGATGGAACTGCTCAGGTCCTTTGGGAGCCCAGAAGATGAGGAGTGAAACCCAAACAGGGACCATGAACTACAGGATTTAATTTACGCTATTTGATTTCTGTTTTGCTTCAGAACCAAAGTGGTGATCCTTGATTGTGACTGTACACTAGTTTTCCCCTCTTGGAATGAGAAAAAATATAACTTGCTTTGGATTTTATGAGAGCCCACAGTTAGGAGATTTTTATCTTCTAAAGAAATGTTCAATTTTCAAAAAGACTAACTTCCAATCGTTGCAATTTGTAAAGATTGTGGGACTTTTAAAAGTTGGAATGTGGAAAAGTTATATTGTGATTGTAACATAAGATCTTGGGGTCAAACAAAAAATAAGAAATGATCGTGGTTTAATAATGGTATATTTGTGTGTCAAGATGACAACAGGTCAATTGTGTTGACTGACTTTTGTCATCTGGGATAAAGGAACTTCAACTGATGGCATATCTCTATAAGACTGGCGAGAAGGGAAGCTGTAGAGCATTTTCTTGATTAACAATTGATGTGAAATGACCCAGCCCACTGTGCGTGGTTCCACCACCAGGCAAGTAGTCATTGGTTGTCTAAGAAAGCAGAATACCACAAGGAGCTTGTCAGTAATCATTGTTCCTCCATGGCCTCTGCTTCGGTTCTTGCCTCCAAGTTTCTACCTCTAGTTCCTGCCCTGACTTCTTTCATGATGGGTTACTGTGAGCTCAAATAACCCCTTTCCTCTCCGAGTTGTTTTTGTTCATGATGTTTTATCACAGCAAGAGAAAACAAAGACAACAATGAAAGGCACTTCTAAGATAGGATTAGCAGGACTCCCGGTGTTCCAATTCTATGTAGGGAACAGAGAGGAATTTGTTCAAAATACTACACTTCTAACCCTAAGCAAATTCAACAGGTAGAAAGCAGAGTTGCAGAGGATGGCAGTCTGCACACGTGTACCCCTTCCTGATACTGTATTCTAGCCACACCCTAAACCTACAGCATCTGTGCATTGGAATTTGGAGTCTGCATACTTCTTGCTGTTCCTCTGCTCCTCTGGCCATTCATGCTTCCAATCTTTTTTGTTTAATCAATTTTATTGCTCTTCTAAATCATGTATTCTGAGGACTCTTCCCTTCTCCTCTTCCTTCTCTCTTTTTCCCCCTTTCCCCATCTCTCCTTTCCTTCCTTCTCCTCTAGACTCTGAACTCCTTTTACTTCCCCTCAAATCCCTTCTCATTCTTCCTCTCCCTGGTTCTACCTCAGAGTACAATAAAATCATGTAAAATTTATTAAAATACGTCTCTAGACAAATGCTCTTTCTGAACTCCAGACCCATCAGACCAATTACATTCTTGACATTTATGCATGGGTGCCTCAGAAGCTTCTCAGATGTAGGCAATTTCTGATTCAATTTTCTTTGTCTTTTGCCTCCCTATTCTAAGAAATGATACTACTCTCATTGAACAGACCAGAGATGCCATATTTTATACTTGAAAGATCGCATATGTGCTGATAAGATCGATCTGCTACCAGCCAGGAAGTCATCTCTGCACTACACACATGTCAGCTTTATATTTTCTCTTGATTTTCATTATAAGCTTTTGTCATTATAAGCCAACTCCCAATTCCCCAAACCTGCTTCTCCCCTAATTCTGTCCATTCTAATAAATGACCCTCCCACCCTATCTACTGATGTGTGAACATTATGATGATTGTCACCGTTTTTACTCCCTAATTATATTCTGACTCCATCTACTGATTCCCATCTTCATTGTCAATAACTGAGTTTAAAGCCATCATTATCTCTTGCTTAGACTATTGAAGTAGACTAATGGAAGATTCCATATCCACTCTGCTGTCCATAGTGAAAGGAATCTTTTTAAAAAAAAAAAATGTAGATGCTATCTTGTTATTTACTGATAGGAAATATCCAGTGTTTTTCCACTCTAATAAATATTTTAAGTCTTCAATAGAGCATACTCTATCCTGTTGCCTCCGGACCATTTACTCAACCTCACATTAATCTCATTTCTCCTGACATTACTATATTTTGACCACATTGTTAAGATGCCTAATTTTAAAATTTATGCATCCTTTGCCAGGAAAATATTCACCAAATATCTTATTGGCAGGCGTCTTTGTCTTTTAGGCTGTGTCTTCTATTCTATCATCGTAAAAGTTAGAGTGCCCCTCTTGCAAGTCACCCTAGATTAGCTTTACCTTTGTTGCTCTCGTAAAATTGTAGCAAATGACATAGTTGTGCAATTACACAGTTATTTACTAACTGTTCTACTAAAATGAAATTCCTGCTACAAGGAAGACAACATTTGTTTCATTTTGCTTTTGTCTGTCTCAACAACTGCTACCTGTGTTTGGCTTCCTTGAACTCTCTTCTGTCACTGATTCCCACTGAGAATCATCCTATCCCAGAATCCAGCTAGCTGTTGCTAATCGTAATAAGTCTAGCTGTTATCTCTGCTTTTTCTCCGAGGCAGCTCCTTGGTTTCTGGAAATTGGATGAGATGGCTTCTGTTCTTCTGACTGTGGATGCAGGGTTGGGAGTCTGGTTGGAGATGAGAGCCTGCTCTAGAGAATTCTTTTGTGGCTCTTTTCCCTGACTGTGGTTCACAGGACTGTTCTACTTCTGGAACCTCAGCAATGGAGCTGACATTTGCTTTCATCTACCTTGGGGAAGCCTCTTTGGTTTGGAAGTCTGCTAAATGTTTTAACACTTTTGTAATTTCACACATATACTTTAAAATAGAAGATATTTTTAGGTGGAAATTAAAGAACATTTTTTTTAGCCTTGTTTTCAAATGTATCTTCCTTCCTTCCTTCCCAGTTGGTTATAAGGACAGACAGCAGCCTATGATGGTGGAGGGAATAATTTCTGTTTCTTACATCCTGAGTCTTAATGCCACATTGTACACATCCAGACTGTCCAAATGCCACGTAGTACCTACCAAAATTATAATTAATATAACAGTAATATCTATATCAGAGGAAAATGTGAGGACTGGTTAAATGAAAAACCACTAAATAGAGAGCACCTTAACCTGCTAGCCACTACCACCATATAAAGTCCCGGCAAGGATATGCAAAGCTGGTGTCTACATTGCACGGAGCCCATGCAGAGCTCACAGGAGGCAGGTTTACAGTCCTTATTTGTCCAGTGGTTGACAAACACACAGATTTTCTGAGTTGTCTTCTTTCCCAAGTTTCAATGATTCAGAAAATATCATTTTCCATTAGTAGAGCCATGTGTAGAATGAAATAAATAACTAAATAAATAAACCGTAAGAATATAACTGAGGTTTTCTAGTGTGAAAAAGTATTGAGTAAGTGTGATCTAAATCATTTAGGCCACATAATAAAAGAGAGTGAAAGACCTTCCCCAGGTCCTCGTTCTGCCTGTTGGTGACTGTCCCACCTCCACCAACCTCTTCCTGGGACTCTTCTCACTTGGCTTCTGGCAGACAAACCCTTCTTCTTTTCCCCTTGCTTCTCAGACATTTCTTTTTACCTCTTCTATTTAAACATTTCAAGATCGAAGGTAAAGAAATCTCTCCTCAACCAGTCAAAAATAGTTTGATCTATCATGTCTGACATATAAAAAGAACCTAAGTTTCCAGCTAATCAACTCACTCCTGAGCTTTCCATTTGGATTTGAGCAATGATGTTTCGAACACAGACAGTACACATTTGAATTTGGCTTTCCTCCAAAGATGTGACCTTCTCCCAGTCTTCCTTACTCTAAGGACACAAGTCTCCATCCATCTGCTCTCTAGATGTCGGAGTTTATACTCTCCCCTTCCTCTGAGGCCACTAGAACGTTATCGTTCCATGTTTGTCAAATGCATTTTGTATTATGTCCTTGCTGCTGGTGTTAACTTAGTCTAGGCCGTCATTCTTCTTTGTACTAACTATTAAGTGAGCTTCTGAGGATCCGTCTTCCCACCTCCCACCGGGAAGCACTGTTAGAGTAACCATGCCACTACTTAATTGGCTCCATTGTTTTCATTATCTTCTTAATGCAATGTTGATGCTGTTGTATGTCTGCAGTAGGTTCTGCATCTTCACTATACACATCTTTTGCTATTTGCCCTTAGTTATTACATTCCGTTTACCCCAGGCACCCCTATTCACCCTAACACCAGCCTCTATTGGAACTGGCTGCTCTGTTGGTAAGAAGTACTCTCCCTAGCCTCTTTTTGTAGCTACCTTTCTGTCATCACCGAAGTTGCTATGACTGTGCAATTTCCCAGCCTGGGCTAGATATTCTGTCATTCAATCTTGCAATATTTGTCCTTTTCCTGGTGGGAATTAAGATAGTTTTCATTAAACACATATTTTTGTGAAGGCTTATTTAATGCCTTCCTCGTTTGACAGCAGAATCTTACTTAGCTCTGCGACTCTGCTGCTTATCCTTATATTTGGCATACAAGGCATACCAAACAGCTTTCTAGTTTCATGTGGGACAAGGTATAATCCTTCCATCTATTAACAGAAATGGATTCCATAAGATGGGAAATTGGCAGCTGTAATAGATAAGATATTGGTTCTTTTCAAATAAATAGTTTATGCTCATATTCAACTTCAGACTGTGGCTATAAATTCTTACATGGTATTCTCTGTCCAAAATAGTTTGTTTTCCCCAAAATTTTGTCTCCTTGGCATGCCACTCCCTCTCCATCTTGAATTCCGCTTTGATCCTGGGTATACAACACTCTGAACTCTTTGACTTGCACTGTGCAACCTTCTCTGAAAACTCTGTGCCCACACACCCTCATGTAAGTGAGACAAGCTCATTTTCTGCATGATCCAACTTAATTCTGTCCCTCTTGGCATTATTGTTTGTCAGATTCCCACCTAGAGTGTCAGCCAAAGACAGAGCATTCATTAGCCATTATTGATTCCAGTTAATTCTATCTTGGATCTCCTTCTGTTTTCTCTAGGGATGCTAACTTCAACACAGGAAACTCCCTTCTTTACCAACTTTTATTGTCCTAGTACAAGAATTTTAAACTCCTGAGAAAAGACCACTCGGAGCACAGATCCCTAGGGATTTTATATGGAAGTCTGGGCTATGCCCCTCAAACTTACTTTCCTAACAAGCTCCCGAGAAGTTACCGTCAGTGATGTGGCCTCCAAGTATGCTTTGAAGACATTCTTTCAATGGCTTGAGACAAGCTTATCAAAAGCTGGTAGGAAGCTGTGGTTTTAGAAACACCAGGATTGCTTTAGAATCTCTTAGAGTTGATAAATATGGTCCAAGGTATTTCTCTGTTCTTGTTTAAGCTACCATATTCCTTTTACATTATGTAATCTCTATCTGCTCATAAATCTTGCCAGTGGGAAATATGGCTGCTTATATTTTCCATTATGACATTTAAAAGCACAGTACTATTTTGCTACTGTCAAGTGTTCTTCATTAGAAAACATTCACTTAAATAATGAAATGCATTGTAGTTTGTATGCGGTAGCCCAGCTTTGGTTTTGGGCATGGTGTCTATTGGCTATAAATTCATTTCATTCCTCCTGCAAATTAAAAATAACATATTTACAATGTTGATCTTATATTATGTGCACAAAGAAAATAGTTCCATATTGTCTGCCACATCTAATCATTTAAAGCTATTAGCCATTGTTTTAGAAAAAAATTACTAAACCCAGCACTAAGCTTTACTTCTGCTTACTGTTTGGCATGAAGCAAAGGCCTGGAGTCAAATGGTGTGAATAAAATTACAACGCTTAATTTCTTCCAGAATAGTAACAAGTTTTGTTTACATTTTACAGTATATAATAATATAAGGGCTTTAGTCCCAGCTCTCCAGAGGACCAACAGAACTAACAGGTTAGATGTACATGCACACATATCACTATATACTCAAAGCAAATAAAACCCAGAGAGAGAATGCTTATATTTAGAACACATTATTCACACACATGTTTACAGGTTCCTTCTCTATATATAAGTCTGATAATACATATAATGTAGGGATTTTGCCTATTCTTGTTACGATAGGGTCTATATTATACAAGGTGGTTTCAAACTTCTGAAATCAGTGATACTCTTGCCTCAGACTCCCATATATGTGGAGCTACAGGTGTATATGATTACATCAATTTTTGTGATAGGAATATATTTCTCATATTTGTTCATGTGCATTATATTTTATATCTATATTGTATGTATTTATTTATTCTTCATATATTTAAAGACTGTTAGTTTAAGGAATTAGTCCACAGATATTGGTATGAGGCTGCCGAGGAAGAAATCCCTATAGCAGGCCAGAAGGGCTGAAAACTCATAGGATCTGAAGACATAAACAGAATTACTTCAAATAGGTGGTGGAATGAGGCCATTCTGAACATGGCAGGCAATTCGTAGAACGTGCTTTGCTTAAAGCAAGCAGACTGAGATGTTAACTACGTGTTCAAAATGTCTTCACAGCCACACCCACATTAATGTTTGTTTAAACACCTGGATACTTTAGAACAGCGGGTCTGCACACAAAATTAGTTACCATACTCTTGAAAAACTAAATAATTTCGAAGGATTTCCATGACTCAACTCAACTTCCATGCCTTCCTGTCCTCACCTCGGGGCTTGGGCATGCTCAGGTCACTCACATGTAGGGAGAAGTGTTAGAAAGATGTTCTGTGTTCTCTGTTCTCAAGCCACATACCCATTGATTTGTGTCTTACTCTGACTCTTTTCTTCTTTTCTTCTTTCCTTCCTTCTTCCTCTTTTTCTTTTTCTTTTTCAGACATGGTAATCTGTGTGTAATCCTGGCTTTCCTGGAACTCTCTGTGGAGACCTTTTGCTTTGAACTCACAGAAATCCACCTGCCTATCCTTCCTGAGTGCTGGGATTACAGGACACGCTGGCTCTTACTGAGACTCTCAGTACATCTCTGTCTGTCTAGTAAGTTTTGATTGTGGAATTTTGTTTTCTTGGTATTTCTATCCCCTTCAAAGAATTTTATAGTACCCAAAAATTGTTTACTTAACAAAACAGACAAAGAAATAAAAGTTAAAACAGAAATTTTGGGTATTTTTAGGTTATCTTTCAGCAAATTGTCTCAAAGAACAGCTTTACCAAATAGTACAAAATTCAATTCTGCTTATTTGAATGAAATCATTTAAAAGATGTAACTCCTTAACAATCTCTCCATTACATGACAATATTTACATAAATATCCATAACATTTAATAAGTAAGACACTTGATAATTTGTCAATATATCATTTGGGTAATATTCCAGGGGAACATAATTTTAACGACAATAATATTAGTTTGGTTTTATTTGAATTATAGTTTTTTTTACCATCAATTCAAGAAAAAAAAAGTTATTTCTTTTCTGACTCAAGGGGCAGGCTATAAAACAGCAGGACCTCAGGCAAGTCAGCAACCAATCTATCTTGAAAGGAATAAAACCCTATCCACTCTGCACTGGCTGGCACAACTCTCTCCCAACAATCCTCCATTTAGATACAGAAACAAACTGCCCTTTGTGCTTTGTTTATGCTATAACTGAACCATTACTCTCAACACACTTCAGAAACTCAGAGATAATGTTGCTGTCTCTCACAGACATAACTAAAAACTATTCACGCTAAGTGCTGCTGGAGAGCCTGGTCACCTGCGCTGATTATCTCATTGTGCCACCGCTGGGCTATTAAACCATGCTTCTTGTCTTGCCGAAGATCTTTTGGTTTTTCCCACATACTAATAAAATGCTAAACTACGTAGTGCTTATCAGATAAGATGCAAGATCTAAATTTACTCACCTGACCTCTCACCATCCCCCTAAGTATTTCTATTTCTGACCTATTAGGGGAGGATTTAAACAAGTAGAAACAGTCACAATATTTTATGGGTGTTGGGATAAAAATAAGTACCAGATTTAGAAGAAGCAGAAAGAATAATCTCCCTGAAGGGCTGAGTGAGATTAGGAACAATCTCATACATTTGAGTGACATGGGAAGAGTAGACATTCTCCCAGTGCCAGACAGAGAAGTTCCTTCAGGAAGAGGAAGCTATATACCAGAAGCAGTAGGCTGTAAGGAATGGAACACCTTGGCTCCCACTCTACGAAGACTGACAGAGTGAGAGACATCACTTAGAGACAGAGAACACTACATTATCTTCTATCTTATGAATTTCACATTTTAAAACGTGAAGTTTCATTGTGCCTCATTTCTTGATTCCACAGTATCTACACACCCTGATTGTTGCCACAGGATAGATATTAAACAAATATTTATGTCTGAGTACACAGATGATAACATTTTCTAAATACCTATGCCACTTTGTCCAGGGTTATAGCAAGTTTAAAAATATGCTGTAGTTAAATGTGTATTCTATAAATATAACAAAATAAATAATTGTAAATTAAGAGAAAATATGAGATAAATCATTTAAATCAGGATAAAAAGTCATACAGAAGTAGAGTTTGGAAATTAAGTAAATTCTGTTCCCTCTCCCCACTAGATAAGCCTATCCTTGGGCCTGTCTGGAGAAATTATTCTCATGCAATTTGTTGAAACACTTTTCTTTTGCTGTCTTCTTTAATGCTTTAATTTTCTGCTGTCTCAGAGCCATAGATTTTCTACCTCAAGGAGAACAGTAGAAGAAGAAATGTATTTAGGAAATATCAAATTGAAGTAAGTAATTACTTATACATGGAAGGGATCAAGATAAGAAACAATGTCTGGAAATAACATAAAAGCTTAGGCTAAGCAAGTCTAAGATCACTGTTAGCCTCTGAAAAGCAAATGCTTTTTTTGCTGTTAAATGTCTCTGTGTCAATGTGTGCAAATCTGTCATCCCAACACTTAACTGGGTCCTGAATTACTACTCGTAGATCTGATCAGAAAAGAAAAAAAAAATTGTTGTTCCAACAACACAAAATGAAACATTTGAGGAAAATGGTTCTTTCCCTGACTCCAGCTCTTGTCTTTGCAAGTTGTGTGGGACAGTAAATCAGAAGTCATGGTGCTTGTCCCCAGTTGTGAATAAAAGCCCAGCTCTTCAGTGTCACAGAAAGGGCCTCCCTGAAGTGTGGGTAAAGTCACTGTTGGGAAACAGGTAAAAACTGTTTTCTGGGATCTTCATCCTGGGATTTTTAGAGAGGCTTTGGAAAGAGTTTGAAAAGAGTATGGAGAAATATGAGATCTTTACAGGGCTCAATTTTCTTTGTTTGGTGGCAGTAGAGGAGGGGTGGAAAGAAAAGCTTCCCCTGAGGCTTAGAAAGCTCTTAGTAAGAGGCGCTGGCACTCTCTTCTTGCCTGCAGAGTACTGGGAAACAGAATCTCAGGTGTCTGGAATGCTGCCGGGTGCTGATGACAGGCAGCAGCGAAATGGCCAAGAGGGAGCCACTGACCCAAATTCTTTCCTATGGCGTTGGTTATGCCCTCAGGAAGAGGCACCAGGTCCTGCCCCTGCCGTAGCCCACGGATTCTGGCTGCTGTTACCTGGAGGTCAAACCTTCAAAGGGCTGTCCTGATCAAAATGAAATGACAGTATTCTAGAAGTGGTAAGGCTCATTTGGTTTATTGGGATTATGGTTTCCTGAAGCTGAGATAGACTCTGAGAGGGAGAGCCATGATAGGGAGATTCATTCAGTTCTCAAAGATGGGATGTTGAGACCAGTGAGCCCCTTTCTCTGTCCTGAAGACTGATACTGGCATTATTCTCATCAGTAGCAGTGACAGCTGTTGCAGCCTCTTTCTATTTTGTTGTCGTACGTGGTCTAGGAATTGATGTCAAGGCCGTCCCTTCTACCATCCCGGCCCGCGGGATCTTCAACCAAGACCCCAGGAGAAGGCGTGGGAATGGGATATGGGCAGGGGCGCGAGGAGTGAAAGGCAGACAATCTGTCCGGTCAAACCTTCGATTTATTGAACATATAGTACCAGTATTTATACAATTTTCGAAGTGGGGAGAAAAGCGTGGAATGCATAAGCAGGTATCTATGGTAACCTTATGTCCATTATGACTAGAGCAGAAACAGATCTTTTTAAAAGGTGGGATGCTTTGTGTTTCAAGCCAGCGCCCAGGGGTCTGCTTACTACATTCTACTCCCGTTATTCTCTATGGCAGAATATAACGTCTGTATTTTATCCCATTTGTTTGAACTCAGTGTTGCAAATGTATAATAAATTTGACACACTATCTGTAATCTAAAGTTTTAGCTGCAGGGTTTTGTATGGTAGGCTGTTACTATATTTAACCTTATGTTTCATTGGCATTCTAGAACATGCTTTGGGTGAAATTTTCATGTACAGTTCTGATACCAAACCTAAAACATTACATAGACGTGATCACTGGTGACATATAATGGGAAGAATACAGGAGGTAAGTTTTACAATGAATCAAGACAATGTGTTCTGAGTTAAGGAGCTGTTTGATTCTAGAAATCTATTAATTGGTATAACATTGTAGTAAAGACTGTTTTCATCTGCACCAGGAGGACAGCGAATGCTTAAGGTGAGAGCATAGGCTGAGTGCAGAGGGCAGTGTATGTCAACTTTGCCAATTACAGAGGCTGTGCACTGGACCATAGCACCAGGGATACCACCCTGGGAAGTACTCAGGAATGACCTTCAACAAGACTAGTCATGGTCTGTGAAGATATCTCTCCAGATATGATGTAATGAGGAATATTAATCAATTAGATTTCAAGGATTTAAACCCAAAGGCTAAGAATTCTTCACATGTTTTTATAGCATATTGTCTGGTGGGATATATAGAAATGTGAAAATATTGTATCAATGGTAATAAAACAACTTTTACATTGAGGAACAGAAAAAAGAAATCTATGGAAAAGCCATGAAAGTGGCCAAACTGGTTGAAAGTTAACATTTTTGAAGACTTTAGGACATGAAAAGGTTCAGATTTTAACACAAAATAAAGAGGAAAGAAATAAGATATTAAAATTTATGTACGAATGTTTTGAAATATTTCAAAATATTACCAAAGCCCATATATAACATGAGTTACTATTTTAGTTAATTTTTTTGTGTTGCTATGATAGCACACTATGACCAACAAGGACTTACAGATGAGTTTATTTGGGCTTATGGTTCCAGAGGGAAAAGAGTCCATCATGATAGGGAGACATGGCAGGCAGTAGGGGGTGTGGCAACAGGAGCAGGAAGTTGAGCGAGCACATTTCCAACAGCAAGCACCAAGCAGAGATAGCAAACTGAAAATGGGCTGAGACTAGGAACTCTCAAAGCCTGCTCTTGGCATAACTCCTTCAAAGGTCGACCTCCTAACCCTCCCCAAACAAGCCAATTGTTCAAACACATGAACCTATGACGGGTATTTCTTATTCAAACCATAACAATTACTTTTTATACTTTCTATTTTTTTTCCATGAATGTGTATTTTTTTAACTAAAGCAAAGTTAGTTTTCTAATCTGCAAAGAGTTTTCTAATCTTCATAACAATGCTTTCCATTGTCACCCCCTTCTGCTACACAAGGATAATAAAACGGTCTGCCTCTGTGCTTCTGTTTTTACAAGTATTAGTAGAGATTTAGAATTGAAAGATTAAGTTTTTCACTATGGTACAATGTTTCATACAAATATATCTTTATCCTACCATTTTGAGAAAGAGGAGAGCAATTATTTCAGGAGTTCGGGAAAATTTCTCTGTAATTTAAGTGTTATTCACTGATAGGTGATTCAGTAATCAAAATGCAAATAGGTAGATTAGAGTTTCATCTATCTTTCATGCCAAGCGTCAGCTCAGGATAGCATTAGAGAAATAGCAGAAAACCATGCTTAAAATACAGATTATCTCCATCTGGAAAAATCAACCTCAAAGTCATCACAGAGGCCATAATTATGTAGCAATTAATATTCATGCCAAGGTCTTATGCTAAAGAGTCTGGAAAGATTCTAAAGACGTGGAAGACATGGCTCTCTCCATATACATTTTATAACTCATTATATATGTATATGAGAAGGAAAAGTAACAAACGTTTTAACTAAACACTAGGAATGCAAGACAAGGGGGGAATTCACTAATATATAGTAAGAGTGTGTGTGCTATGCAGTGTGCAGTGACGGGGAATTTATATATGCCGTCTACAGTACTGTCATGGTAAAATGATGCAGGAGAATAGAGGCATTTTAATGACTGTAACAGGTCACCTTGAAGGAAGTCCCATCTCTGACTCAGCTAACTCTATTTTCCATTTTTACATCTTACACCTTCTTTTCCTTATTTCTCTTTCTCTCCTATAGGCTCTGATTTCTAGGACTAGATCTCATGGTGAACATCTTCTGAAAATGGCTGAAACTAACATCTAATTAGCAAGACCATGGCACCAACAGAAGCCCATAATCCCTGCCTTTGTTTCCTTCACAATACCAAGACTTCTATAATACAAGCATTTTTCAGACAAGCTGTTAGAGCATTCTTTCTCAGTCATTCCTGTGTGAACTCCCTGATAATGAAGCATACTTCCTCACTTCCTCATTCCTGGTTTGCTGTTACAGCCTTTCCAGGACCTTGGCTAAGCCTTGCTTGCAGGACTCTCTGGAGCCAGGAACTTTGTTCTAACTCTGACAAGACCTAGAAAGATCCTCATTTTTGTAATAGAGTCACTTGTTTTTAGTCACTTACTAGGAAGGTAAGAACAGAAACATAACCTGCTGAATTATGGATTAGCAAGCTTCAGCTGGAGTGGGTCATTGAGATGCTAACAGACTTTGTAACATGGTATTTACACTGAAAAATGAATCTTTATTTATTTAATACATCTGGAACTTTCTGAATGAACTTCAGCTCCTCATTGAGGCTACGAATGGAAAAAGATGTCAGAAGCCCTAAGGGGTCATCATGAGGCAAGATATAGTTGCCGATTGACTCAGGTTCAGAAGTGCTCTGGATGTTCTGAGGAAGAGTAGTCTCTCCATCCTGGGAGTACCACAATGGGCAATTAAGCACAATCACTGTCTCAAATCCCAAATGACACATGGACGCATGAAGCTCACATGTGTACAGCTATTGTACTCAGCCGTTTCTGGAGTAGTGGAAACTCACTACTTGGGATGTTCTGGTGAACTACCATGGCCATAGTAGCTTGTTTGTAATTTCTAATCACTGAGACACCTTGGCTTTGCCTCTGGTTGGCTTTTAGAACACAAACAGATTGCAATAGATGGGGTAATCCTGCAGGAACTGGCGAATGGGAGTACATCTGGTTAGAGGACCTTAAAAGGGGATCACTGGACATCCTGCTGGTCAAATAATTTTCTTTTTAGGTGGTGTCTCCCTGTGTATCCCTGGCTGGCCCGGAACTCACTATATAGACCAGGTACACAAATCTGACAGCATCTGTCTCTCCAGTACTGCAACTAAAGGCACACACCAGTGCCTGCCACCCAAAGAAGTACTCCAGTCTAGTAAAATGCAGTGCATAAGAAGCAATAGCTAGTAATTTATAAAGTCAGTGTTCAAACCAATTCTGTTTGACACTCACTTTCAGTCCTCTACATCAGAAATGCCCTAAGACTTTAATACATTCTCCAGATAAGTCTGTACACAAAGGGAAAAGTCAACAAACAACCTGTCATTCATAAGTAGTTAAAAAAGAAAACCTCCACATCAATGTTATAGTGCAACTCTTTGAGAAAACAGAACCTGTATTTTTATAGACAGCTCAGTCATTTTTGGTTTCTAGCTCAGGGACACTTAAGCACGGACTCTCTTGCGCACACTCAGATTTCCTTTTATTTAATAAGCAATTCTTGTTTTGATGAAATGAAATGAACGGTCATGAGATTTTTTTTCTCCATTAGTCACACTCAGAAAAGCAAAATAATAGCTTTTAATATCTACTCTATAATTTATTCTCATTGAAGAGAAGCTCACGTTATTAAAAATCTGAAATAATTCAATTGTGCGATAGAATAACAATAATAACAATAATATGATGTAATGAATAGTCCCCAGCGACTTTGGAAGATAGAGGACAGCTGGAATATTTATCACAGAATTCCCAAAAGTGCTAAGCGGAGAGGTTAGTGCTATTTGATGCCAAAGAAATTACGGTTGATTAATGATAGCTTCCAAGTTCTGAGTAAATTATTAAGGAAAATCTGTGACATCGTTTAAAGTCATATAAACTGAAAGCTATAAAAATATGGAACTCTAAAAGTAACAAGCAAATGCAAATTTGTTTCACAGATAATATCACTCGATGTTATATTTCTAATTCATGATCAATATAAACAGAAACTCTAGAGGAATAGGGTTTTATAGATGGGTACACGGCCCATTGGTACCAGGTTTGTAATGAGCATCAAAATGAGCTGATAATGAATATGTACTTAATGATGAATAATTATGTTATATATTTGTCTATGATCATACTTATTAGGTATTAGACATGTTAAATCTTAAACATGAAAGAAAAAATATGAGGTCTTCAGAGTAACATCACTTAGAAGACAGAAGTGAGAAGCACGAGGCAGGAGCTGTTCACAGAGAGATAGAGTCTTCTTCCTAGACAGTGGATTCCCATATGTATCCAGACGCTGTCGTTGCTTGTTTAGCTGTTACCCATTAGCCTAATTGCCTTTCCCTTGCACATTCCTCCCTCGTTCCTCTAGCTACTCTCAGTTCTTTGTAGTTGGTCTTCTCCAGTTAACTGTCACAAATGTAGGTGGGATTTCTTTTACTTTCGTCTTGATTACCTTTCCTCAGATAACCTCGAATGTCCGTATTTCTGTGATCAGAACTCAAGGCAGTCTCCTTTTGAAAAACTCCCACCCCTCAATACCTCCTCCAACAGCAGAAGTAGAACAGGGGAGGACCAGCAGTCTTGGAAATGTCTGTGACAACCACTTATCATCTAAGGGGATAAATCTTAGTGGAATGAATAGAATATGATAAACACACATTCAGCAGAAAGACTCCGCATGGAATGAAAAGGTGAGCGAGAGATAAGATGCATAAAGAACCCTGTAGTTGTTAGGCTGCTGTGACAGCTCAGCAAGGATGACAAGGAGACATACTCATAGGTACAAACTCTGCCAGACCTCACAGATGGAACCACCTTCATGACCAAGGTCATACTCAGCAGTGGAACCCCTAGTGCCTCCGCTCAGGTGTTTTTATTCTTTCAGAACTCTTCAGGTATTCTTCTGATAGCACATGCAGATTGTTAGCAGTTTAACATCCCCCACAGAAATCCAAACACCTGCAAACAATGCAAAATGCCCTAGACAGCCCCTCATCCAACAGTGCATAAAGCAATTATTTTATATATAGCAAAAAATAAACTTCTACAGCAGAACCCAACCCATCTTCCCAAAGCTGATGATGAAGAAGATATCAGAAGGCACTTGGTACCTTTACAGCTGAGAGCAACCTTTAGTTCTTAGCAAGGAAAAAAAAACAAAAACCCGAATCCTTTCATATAGTACAAGAGTGAATTCTGCCAGCAACATGAATGAGTAAGAGGTCAGTGGAGCAGAGTAGGACTGCACCTTGATTTTAACTTGGTGATGCTCCTACTGGGGCTCTGGCCTAGAGAGCTGTCATACAATGTGTAATATAATAATTTATTGTATTATTTCAACACAGAATTTATTTAAAATGCTACCTGTGGGTAACTTATTATAGCAGAAATAGAAATTTAATATAATAATTAAAGTGTGTTTTACATGTGTGCATCTAGTTATTCCATTAGCTGAAGTCTGTATTTCTACAATGTTTTTGTTGGGTTTTGCTCATTTATGTTACCCCTCATACTTTACAATTATTAACTGCTAACCAACTTCTTTAGAACTTATTCTAGGGGCAGAGATAGTATATCCACAGGCAGTGAACAACAAAGAGAACCTCTCTTAATCAAGGTGAAAGACATATACCCACACCCCCCTTTGCAATCACACACACAAATACACATGAACACACACACACACACACACACACACATACACACACACATACACACACACACACACATATACACAGACCCTCGTGTTATAAAAATAACTTTATCCTGGAAACAGTGACTTTAGGCTTAATCTGTAAAATATTTCTTTATTTTTCCCCCAATAACTCTGAATCTAGACACACTCTGAATTATTTAATGACATTTGTTGAACCACACTGAGGAATTCTGACATCAAAGCTGGAACAGAAACTGACATTTCCAAATCTAACCAACGACAGTATCTGGGTAGTATGCTTCCTTGTTGTACCTTCTCAGTGGTAGGCTTGCTTCTAGTAGGCCTTGCCCTTAGAGCGTTGTCCTGGCCCTCTGTGTACCTTTCCTCTTACACATCAGCTGGGGCCACGCTGAGCTTTTGTGCCGCTCCCAGCTCTGTGACTGCTTCCCACTCACCACTTCCTAGTCTCACTTACCTTTATTCCCTTTGAATTCTTGCTTTTGTTTCTCCTCACCACCACAGCAAAACATTTGAAAAAGGGAGTTCTCATAGTTATATTTATAGAGGTTTTCATTTCTCATCTCTGAGAAAATGAAACTTTAACCTATTTGAATTTATCCTTAAGGAAACAGAATTGACTTACTCTATGTTCAGCAAAGGTTCATTAAGCAAAACTGGTAAGAAAGTTACAGCTTTTCCACTCAGCTTTGGGTGTGTGTGTGTGTGCGTGTGTGTGTGTGTGTGTGTATGAGTGTGCATGTTAATGTATGTGTATCACTGTGGGGATACGAGCATTTGTAAGCATGCTATGTGTGCATGTGAAGGCTGGAAAACAATCTAGGCACCGTCCTGGTCTTCCACCTTGTTTAAGGCAATCTCTTGATGTTCAGCAGGGCACATGCTGAGCTAGGATGCCTGAGAGATTCACAGATTGTTCTGTCTCTTCATTACAGGTGCGCTGGGATTACAGACACGTGCTGCTGTGCATAATTGCACGTGGGTTCCGGGGATCCCAGCTCCAAGAGTCACACTAGCACAGCACTTTTTATCCACTGAGCCATCTCCCTAGGCTTCATCCACTTTAGCCACCTCTCCATCCCTCTACTCCGCTTCCTCATGAACGTAATGAGAGCCACACGTGACGATTCTGATTGTTATGAAAAGTAGTAAGCCACTGTAAATGTAGTTCACACTTTATACCCCTGCTTTATGAAAATACATTAATAACACAATAAGAAGACTCAATATCTGACAAACGCAGGAGAGATTTAAGGATTATACTTTGTTTTTCTAATTTTAATGAACTACAGATCACTATTTCCTTGATGGTATTTATGAATCTCAATCTTCCCAATCAGAATGGGTAAGCTGCCTTTGGGTTTCCATGGCACGTATACATACACCGCTGTAGTGGTTTATTTACACATATGGGGTGAGCTTTGTGAAAATCAAATCATCTATGTATACTTCTTTATGGTTATCTCAGCATTTACTACATTATAGGTACTTCATAAATACTTTTGACAAATGTAATTCAGGAATGGAAATGTTCAATAAAAATGAATTCACAGTAAGAGGTTTCTAAGTACCCCGTGCTTATAATTTTAACCTCTGCTTCCTTTAGTAACATTAGGGAAAAAGACTTTGAAGGTTGATATTAGTCCCAGCACTGGTGAGCGACAGTCCTTGAGGTGATGGTGTAGCCTGCGAAGCACAGCCTGTTTTAATCTTCATGCTTGTCTACTTCACAGGACAATGAAGTGAGGCGTGTTTTAATTCCATGGTGTAACAAATTTTAAATTCCCCATTTCCTGAAGCATCCTTGCAAACAGAGTGAGGACAGCAGATGATGAAACGTACTTAAAGAATGGACTGCTCCAGGTAAGAAACCGAAATGAGTGTTCAGCTGAGCTCTGCTCTGAGAAATCTCTGTTACTGAGGGTTTTGAGTTTGCTGAGTGTAGTCCTAGTATGCCTATGGGGGGGCGGGGCTCAGCATGAAAGACAAGGAGGCATTCTCATAGACTCAAACTCTGCCAGACCTCTGCAGAGGGAACCACCCTCACAGCAAGTGCCGTCCTGGAGAGTGGGACCCTGAACGTCTGAGCTCAGGTGTTTTTATTGATTCAGAACTCCTCAGGTGCAGATCATAAGCAATCAAACGTCCCCACAGAAATCAATACCTGCGGCAATACGAAATGCCAAGACCGGCGGTCTCTCACCCAATTGCATGAAGCAATTATTTTGTAAAAATAAACTTCCACAACAGCTGATCATGAGTTATTTTCCTTTAAAAGTAAATCAGCATCTTATTGCCAAAGACTCCTACACACTCTTTGAGACTTTAAGATAAGGCACAGAAACAAAAACATTTATTTACCCTGCTACTTCTCATATGTACTTTTAAAGTTTAGATATAGTTACATTTCATTGAAAATACTGTCCTGAAAATTATGTTTATAATATGAAATCACATACTTCAATTTTGTATTTATTCTTTCAGAGGAATTTTCCAAGTCTAATATTATGTGATACACACACACACGTGTATATGTATCAGAGTTAAGACTGCTCAGCCTTCGGTGTCTAACAGGCTTCCCACTGACACTTCAACAGCAAATAGGAACTGAGCTCACTTTCCTCTCTGGCAAAACAGCCCCTGTCTCCACGCCTGTACTGCACAACACATGCCTTCACGTCTGTCACCCCATCTACCTACTCTGTCACAGCGCCATCATGATGGCTGATGTCTCTTGCCACACTCTGCACTTTCCTCTCCACTGCCGCTGCCTCTGTTATGAGTAAGCCTCCACGTCAGGTTATTGGAAGGATGGCACAATTCGCTGTTACTTTTTAAAAGCTTGGTCACCTCCATTAGACCGTGGATTCTTTTCACTGAACTTTGGCAGACAAAGTTAAGACCAGTGTTTGGAGTTCTAACAAGACTGGAATAATCACCAGCCAAGGGAGCCCACAGAGCTGCACCCTCTAGTTACATAATCTTTGCTGCATGTCCCCATGCTTCTTTCTCTCTAGCAGAGCCTTTGCCTGTGCCCTATTCCAGGCTCTTGTTACTGGTCATCATGTCACAGAATACCCTTCTCATCTCTTCTACCTGACAACCAATAAGACACATAGTCCTTCCCCTTCCTAGGTAGTTGACTTACTTAGCTGTGAGGAAACAGAATTTACATATTTGGCAGACCTAAGGGAGTAACTGCGCTATTGCCAACCACATAACCCAAGCAGAACCTCAGATTCCTCATTTCAGAATGGGACTAGCAATGATAATGTTAAGCGTCTTGCTTCATACGGCGGGAAGACAGAACGGTACAAACTATCTAGGGTAAGTAGTTCACCGCTTGAGCTGCAGTAACAAACAAAACATTATTACTGTCAATAATTTCATGACCTCCTTATTCCAGCTTACCTTAGATTCTGGCTTCTAGCAACAACGTTATCATATACAGTTTAAATATGTTTTCTCTTTCTAATTCCTTTCTGTATTGGGACACAATTTCATTATATATGTAGGTGTAGGGAAAGAAATTTACTACTACATATTCTGGTTATCTTTTAGATGTGAGAAACGTAAAAACAAACACTACTCTTGAGTGCTTCTCATAAATCAGAATATTGCCAGCCTCACAGCTACTTAGAACATTCCATTACATACAATACATTGCCATATGTTTTTATTTCTTATGCTGAACATGCACACATGATCATATAAAGGGCTTACCTCAGCATGGTTCCAAATTCAGTTTCAGAAATGGTCTAAACTGTATCTTCAAATTAATAATTATGAAGTTATGGTTAGTCCACTTGGAGATTAATGTGATTTTGCTTTCCATTAACATTTACAAAATGTTCTAGCAAGTACCTGCGACATTGTAATGCCCTAGCAGCATTAAGTCTGTCCTTAGACCAGAACCATGTGATTTCAGCATATTTGTAAATCACATTTTGAAAATTGGTGAATACTTTTAAGCATTTGATACTTTTGGCCTTTTCTGATTCATTTTGAAGTCTAATTGCATATATCGAAACCTCCATCTTATTCAGCATTATCTTCTATTAAAAATTAATGTTTTAAATAAAACTGCTGAACTTGTCCTATTTTATGACGGAGAGCACAAAGAAAACTAGAAGAGAAGAAGGGGGCTTTTGCGTGTTTTCTTACATCGATATATATATATTGAAAGAGATCTATCAGTTGGAACATTGTTTGTTACGTCACAACGTGCAACCTTAAGAACCAAGAGCTTCTTACGTGACAAGGCAAAAAAATCACATCCAAGAAGACACTTGAGATAATTTATTTTCACAAGAAAAGAATGAAATATTAATGCGAGTAAGAACAGAAAGCACTGGGCTCCCAACTTTCAGTGGCCTTTGATCCTGTCATTGCCATCCTAATGGAGAGTCATCTTTTCTCCTGAGGAAAATCTGAAATTGGATTCAGAAATCCAAATATAAGCAGACATTAAGGGAATCAATAGACCCTACTTTCGTTATGACAGAGAACAACCGAGAAGACCCAGTCTGCGCATAGACAATCGCACTGGCCCTTATGTAGTCGGATTTACCTAGTGTGTGGCAAGCTGCATTGTATATTGTTACCTCGCGCTGTCGACTCATTTCAGTCTAGTCTGGATAAAAGACAGCGGGTGAAAGGGACATTCCGTGGAAGGCAGGCTTAATAATGGCTAACAGTTATTCAACCTATCTGAGACGAGGGTAAAATAATCAAATGAACATCGCATTTAGGTTTGTCTCTAGTGAGTACGGGGACTGTTGGTCATAGAGTCACTGACAGAGGGAAGGAGGCTAATGCTCATCCGGGGTATCTGGTGAATATTCAGGATAGATCTATTGCCCAGACTAAGAAAGAAAGAACGTTTTTTTATTTAACAATCAAGTGCCCACTGGAACAGAAACTGACGTGAGAAATTGTATTATTATTGTGTCTTATATGAAGTGTGCCCCTCCTGTCCCTCTGTCTCCTCTTGAGGTCTTCTGTCCCTCAAGAGATATTGTCATAGGCATACTTTTTCCTAGACTTTCACCTATCAGTGTAGATAAGACCCTTAAGACCTAAAGCAATCATTATTTTTTAAAAAAAATCAGCTTATCTTTTAAGCTTATTTTTATGTATGTGTACATACACATGTGTACATATGTGTACGTACACATACATACAACTGTGTGAGTTGCTAGCAACCTGAGGTAGGTGCTGGGAATGAACTCTGCTCCTCCGGAAGAACAGCAAATGATCTTAACCAAAGAGCCAACCCTTTAAGCCATAGTTCATGTTCATATCCTGAGATTTACTGTTCTTTTGGTTGCTCGTTTGTACTCCACATACACGAATTTTTTTCATATCCATTTTGTTTTTGTGTCTTTGGCTCCATTCCCAGCTGTTTATATATGACTCAGCACTTCCTTACAGGGGTCACCTTACCCATGAGCATGGGGTTACTTTCTAATGTAAAGAAAAGCTTGACTCATTAATGACTCATCCTCCTTTCTGAGCAAAGCCTTGTAGCCTCTTTACCCACAATTCCTTTCAAGAGAAAACAAGACTCTTGAGTTTTGTATTCTGGCAGCTACACTGCTCCTTTTTTCTCAAGGAGAGCTAGATTTCTAACCCAAACCTACACACTTAAATATGGAGCCTGATTCCTCAAGAAAATTCTCCATTTTGATTGACAGGGTTTTGGGAGAGTCTTGAAATAAAGCTTGTTCATTTTTTCCTTCATGGGAAAAAAGGAGGAGCTGGAAAGACGGCTCAGCCAGAAAATGGAGCTTGCCACCAAGCCCGATGGCCTGAGTTAAACTCCCTGAATCTACATTGTGTAAGGGACACATTGTATGTAACACAAACACACACACAAAGAGAACGAGAGAGAGAGAGAGAGAGAGAGAGAGAGAGAGAGAGAGAGATAGAAACTATCTATTTAGTGTTTTTCTATTTAGAAATTAAGAAAAGAAAAATAGCACTGCATGAAAATGTGAGACGGGCAGGATGAAAATTATGTCCTGATTTTATTGTAGATATTGACTATCCTAAGAGTCCATAGAGCTGGAAGCTAAGTAATTTATTGTCTGGCATTTCAGATCTTTTATGTCTAAATCCTTAATGAGCCTAACCCTCAGACCAAGTCATTCGTATGGCTGAACATGTTTTCCCAGCTGGGAAGTGTGTTTATCAGATGTGACAGCCCTTGAGTGCTCTCTTCCTAGGCAGACTGAGAGTTTCTTGTGACCATCTTGTCCCACCATGATCACTTCCTGAAGTTTTCCCCAAGTAGAGCTGTTTTCTTAAACTGTATCCACTGTCTACAAATACTTCACAGAGGCTTCAAGTTCTGCAGGCTCTGTCTGCTCAGCTGTCAGTCAGTATGAGAGGCACCTTGGTCTAAATGAACTTACTGGCTTGTCTTCCCAAACAGGTGAACTTGTGGGTGTGGCAAGGCCTTGGTCTTGAATGGAGTAAGTCACATTGCATTTTGGTTTGAGGCCCTTTCAAGGAAAGAGAAAGGATCCAGATATCTTAGGAATGCAAACTGGATTCCAATCTCAAAGGCTTTCAATGTGCTCCAGAAGTAAATCTGTGGGAAGAGACACACCCTGAAGAGTCCAAAGAGCACTTTCAGAAGAACTCAAAATGGGGCTGCACAGAGCTGTGCTTTCCTGGGAAGGTCGTTCCTAGGGGTCAAAGGTGCCCTGCTGTGAACTTCCATCACACAATGCTTACAGTGCAGGCAAGTTGAAGTGCAAATCCAACCTTGCATAATCAATGTCTTTTAAAAGGACTCTTGGATTTGATCTTGTTTTTACTTATCTTTGGGGATTTTTCTCTATTGAATAAGTATTTATCGACTGCTTTTTGTCAATAACAGAAAAACTTTCCTTTGTGACTCAACCCTAAGGAGACACATTTCAAGGAATGTCTTAAGTGGTAGCGAACTTCTTGGAGTGCAAACTTATAATTAAGGCTCCAAACCTGGTTACTGATAATTTGGAAAGCTCAATAGGAAACAAGCCTCCTGAAGCTTGCTGTTGATATTCTTCCTCAGTACTAATTGCTCCTTTACTTGTAGCCACACATCGAAATGACACCAGACATCAGCTCTTAAATGATACTTTTCCTTGGTGGAATCCCAGACAAATGAAAGCCAAGAAAGGTTAAGCTTTTATTTATTTTAAGTTGTCCATGAAGAAAAACTGTTAAGCAGCAGTGTTCCTCTCCATTAAAAAAAAAATAGCTGACATCAAATTGAGAAAAAGATGCTTTGAAGGATACTTTAAGTACCTGACATATTGAACATATTTTAGTTAAAGAACCCCATCTTGACAACGGCTTTTTCTTTCTTTCTTTGTTGAGAACTTCTATATTTTCACTTAACAAACGCATATTGTCTTCATTCTCTGGTATATCTGCATCGCTGGCATCTGTATCTTTGAAACTTGGGCTCATTATTAAGCAAGATAAAGGCTCTTAAAACAGAAGCATCTTAAAATCATAGCAGCCAATCTGATAGCAGAGATGACCAGTAAGTGACTCATAGAGAGCAGAGCGTACATTAAATATGTAAGTGATAAAGAGATGGACAAGTCAATGACTTTTTATATATTTGTATATTTTTATATATTTATATATATTATATATTACCTACATGTGCAATAAGTGACATATCTGTGAGAATCCTTAGCCCTAAATGTTTTAGCGGGTTCTAGGGGTCTATGCTCATGAAGAGTCTCAAATGCATATTGGCTGGGAGAATGCAGAAACTATATGATTTAGGAATATCTTCAGTGAAAGAGAAGAGAAACAAAACAAAGGAACAACAGAGAAATAGCAATGATCTTGCCTCAAAACCATGACAGTACATCATGTGGAAGGAGGCACAAGCCGTAAATAATTGCTTTTGTAGGATTTACAATACATAATGAGCCACGGGTGAATAAAATAATTTTTGTAATATTGAGAATCTGTTATTTCTATAGCTGACACATGAAGCAGTGCACTACTGTGGTACCTTTGTTCTTCACAGTGCATTGCTGTCCATCGCTGTGTTTGTATGCTTGCTTCCCCCACCCCTCCCACAACGATAGTCATCGAAATTTTTCCTTATTTCAAGAAACATTCCTCTTAAGCCTTTGTGAATAATGTGCGGCTTAAGCTGTAATCCAAAGCTGTAAGTAGTGATTTATGATTTTGATTGATTTTGACTGATGGCTTCTATATTGCACACAACAGCTGTAGCATCTTGATGTCCAGACTTAAAGCATGGTTGTATTTTCCTTGTAATTAGGAGGCTACGGTAAATTGTAAGTGACCAGAAGCCAATGAACCGTAGGCTTGCCTGTTCATTAGTCATCTCTCTATATAATAGGTCGCATCAAGATGTCAGAAAGATTTCAGAGCAAAGAGGCATATTGTCTTTGTACCCAAAACTATGATGAAGAAAACAATTACAGAAGTAAAACTGAACCATCCAAATTTCTCAGTTTCAAGATAATTCATTAAATACTGAAAATTTTCCCAAAATTAAGATACACAGAAGGAAACAAAACTAAAGGAACATGCATCATACTAAAAATTTAAAAAAGAATTTAATTAATCTCTTGACTTAAATGTTAATTATGTCTTTAATACAATAGCTAAGTTTTTTTAAACATGTCTCTTCCATATAGTAGATTTTAAGTGATTACTTTCTTAATAAACATTATCAAGAAACACTTAAAATTTTGTTCTAAACTCAATGTTTTTTAGTAATATTTGGCTTTAAAGTGGGGGGGGGTGGTTAGAGAAATGTAAAAAACATGGTCTAAGTTAGAAAACCACCAGCATGATAAGTGTTCTCCTGATGAACAAAGTTTCCATAGCAGTTAAGTCACATTGAGAGTTAAATATGTGAGTTGTGTTTCATGAAATTAAACTGAGTAGGGAAAACTGTAATACTCTTTCTTTAGTTCACTTGTCTGTATGTCTTCTGTCTATGAGAGTGTATGCACCATGGTGTAGATGCCCGCAGAGGCTAGAAGAGGGTATCAGATGTCCCCAAGTTGGAGATACATACAGGTGGTTGTGAGATACCTAACATGGGAGTTGGAAACTGATCTCAGGTCCTCTGCAAGAGCGGTGAGTGCTCTTAACCACTGAGTGATATCCAGACCTAACGATACTTTTCAAAATGCGTATGTATCCCATTGAGTTTATTTGTTTGATACATTTTCACAAAAGTCGAAAATTGTCACTTTTGTTTCTTTTCATTTGTTTTTCCTTTCCCCAGTTGGAGAAGACTATCAAGCACTACAGCACATTGTCTGTAATCATTCTTCCATTACAGGTTCCCTTGTAAGAGTGCAATGGCCCTGCATATGGATGGCAGAACTACTGATGGAGATCTACTTCTTCCCTGAAATGGAACATTCAAAAATGAAATCCAGCTTTTGAAATTCCCCCTAGACATTTTCTTCTTTTATGTCTTTCTCATAAGAAAACTTATTTTGCTGAGGAATCTTTCTAGAAACTCTCAAATATAAGCTCTTGCTTTTCCAGGGGACACAGATTCAATTCTAACACCATTTATGACTCACAAACATCTGTAACTCCAGTTTAAGGGGATCCAATGCCCTGACACTGATTCCAAGTAAATATTTCTTCCTTACAGACTTTAGTCATCTGATTGGCCTGTTCAAATACAGTCAATGGTTTCCCAATGTCTATTGAAAATGTATCTGGGGCTTATCAAGATGTGTAAAGATACCTATATCCCTTTGTGGTGAGCCTGGACATTTAACAGAGAAAGTAGAATTACTAGGCAATTGAAACCATGGAAAAATTCAACAGGTATAAGTATAGAATCATTCTTCCAAGCATAAAACACTTGAAAAATATACATGTATTTCATTTAATCCTTGGTGTTAATTCCAGACTCAATTTTGATTACTTAATCTCTTATTTTAAATTCTTCACATTACATTTAAAATTCTAATACTAGGTCTGTGACTATGGAATCCATCACATAAGGAATGAAAAGAGTGTATAATTGCACACAAATGAGTGTTCCAATCAAAGAAACAGATGCTTGCATTAACTTTTTTCTTACACCACATACATAAAAAATGAACATATCTTCACAACATGTAAATGGATGTATTTTAGAAATGATCTGATTTGAAATCACCGTGGTAATTCACAATTTTAGATAACATCTACATTACATTATTTTGTAGATCTTCCTGTGGGTAGTGCAATAGGTTACCATCAAACTGTTGGGGCCCAAGCTGCTTTATAATGCTGTAGCTTAAATGCTCATAAAAGACGTATTTTTCCCTATTTTTTCATGTTATCATTTAATAGTCCTGAATTGAGGTGCTTCTGTATCAGTACAAATTAATTACACAGAATTGGGCCTCCTCTAGCTGAGCAGTCTAATCAATAATACATTCTTCTTAAATCATATATGTAATGGTTAATCTGGGTTGTCAACTTGTTTGGATCTGTAATCAGCTAAGAGACATGCCTCTGGGTGTGTCTGTGACAGTATTTACTGGGAAGCTTAATTAAGGGTGGAAGGTCCTCCCCAGAGTGGTCAGCACTTCCTGATGATGGCCAAAGATAGGAAGGTATCAGAGCAGTGCTGCTTTTGTATGCCCACCTTCACTCATTACTTGTGAGGGCATCCACTCTGCTGATGCAAACTCTACTATATCAGAACCCAGCTTCTTTGGTTTTCTAATGTGGACAGAACACCAGCGGCTACCCACCAACCCTCCAGGCCTTCAGTGCCAGATCTGGTGGCTGAGCCATCTGGCCTTGTAAACTGAGAAGCAACCCAGTTGACATCTCAAATGTAGACACCACTGTTAGACTGTCCAGCCTGTATCGTGTAAGCCAGACTAATAAATTTCATTCACTCTAATGGCTTTGTCCCTCTAGTGTACCATGACCAACGCAACCTGTTTTTCCACATCTAGCAAAATATCTGCGAGAACAACACTAAAGAAATGATAACACTGTATATTACTTTCAGTTGAAAATTAAGTTCTCAACAAGTTATACTAACACCAATTATGAAAAAGTAGGGGGGGGGTCAATTTCAAAAGAGTGATGAGATGGCTTAAAGAAGACAGTTCTGGTTTCAAACCACGATGAGTAGTTTGATCCCAGATTTTAATATGCTGTGACAACGATTCTGAGCATTCGACAAGCTTTCCTGTTCCAGTATGATGAGATTTATTTCTATTACACTTTCCTGTTACAACATCACAGGCCCCTAAAGGTTTCAGGAGACCTGGTTGGATTCTTTCTGAGGTTCCTTGAAGCTGGATTCTCTACCACATGAACACCCAACAAGTGAACACACTGAGGTTTCTGATTCAATAAACAAAGCAAGACTTGACTCCAGAGATTGGGAAACATATAATTAAAGCCAAAACCTTAGTAAGGAAGAATCCACATCATCGGTTTCCTAATGATTAGCTTCCTAATGCACCCATCCCTAAGTGTATTGGGTTTTGTAGACAATACAAGTGTGTTGTATTTCATATTTATTATTCTACATAAACTTCATGCTTCAGATTTTTTCAGTGTGGCTCAAATAACAGAAAAAAGTATTCACCACATTATCTCAGTCTCTAACACAATGTATAGCCATTCCTTTTTTATATACATTTGAGAAGATCTGTGGCCATATTTTCCTTAATTAGTTTACCTTCTAAGCCTCTTGTACTCCCTGTGTTGGCACTTGGGCTCTGAAATTCTGATTCATTCTTGTGTACATTCTTACTGCCAATTTTCCTCTCTTAGTTCTGTATTTCCACTCCCAGGTAATAGCCAACCTAAGCTGACTCTTCAGAAACACTGAGAGGCCTTTTAATTACTTCCTCTGAAAATGTCCTGAGTGAAGCACTGGCCCTGAGGGCTTGAGTTTTCCAGATGACTGACTTGGTGATTCCTCAGAAGAACCTGGTCATGGGGACCATCATTCAGGCTCAGTTCCTCAAGAAGCCTTTTCTCCAGACAGTGGCTTGCTCTCCAAGGTGCTAGTAGGTATGCTAGCTGTCATTAGTAAACAAACTCGGCCACCATTCAGGATACAGAGCTACTTCAGCCTTGACCAGGCTATGCTGTTAGTTTGCGTACTTTCAAGAGTCCTGGGCACAGCGCAGGACAACACAGAAGAACTTGCCTCACACTTCTCTGCCCTTGGGTCTTCTCCTATCCACATACGGTTCTCTTTTTATCCTTAATAATGTTGCCCTATATGGGTACAGAGAAACAACTGAGACAGCAGGCTAAGCATGAAGCACTTCCTAGAGAATCATTCCTAGAAATATGACATTTGTTGTTTCTGTAAAAAATAGCTCCTAGGCCAGGACCAGGAGGGAGGCAGTAAGATTCATACCTCAAGTGCAAATGTAAGGGAATAGCAACAAATTCAGTGAAGTGACAAAGATGTGGAGTGAATACAACACTCTAAAACACTGAAATGAATATAAAGATCTGTGATGAATAAAACATAGCATCTAAAAGTCTATATATTCTATATCTAGTTTAACATACCTTCAGACCTCTGTGGTACAATACCAAATAAAAAGTTTCATTATTTTCTCCCTTAGAACTTTTGCTGTTGGCCATGGGCTAACACTTAATGTTTTACTCCTTTTCCCAAGGGATTCTCAATTGGCTGTGATATTTAATATTAGGATCATATTTATTAGATCAGAGGTTATATAAAGCAATTCTTCCATTATTAATAAAAATTGTTTGCATGTATATTTAATTCAAAGGTATCTTACAAATTCTAAATTTCATCTTCCTATATTTTTTGACATATTTAAATTCATATTTCCATAATATTAAGATATGCTACAACAAGTCTTAATTTGTAGCTTAAAATAACATATTCAAGTTGGGGATATGCTCACCCAGACCTTTTACTGATCCGGATTTTGGGAGAGTGGTTCAAATTGACTGACAAAGCACAGTAATTTGGGAAAGACTCTCAGTGTTTGAAATAACATTCAAAATGTATAGAGCTCTCTACTATGTAATGAGCAACTTTAGGGGAACCAAAATACAACAGTAGTCTCCAAAGACTCTAATATAGCTGAACAATTTTCATCTCCTAGCAACACTATAACCATCATAATGTATGCCTGGATGAACAAAAGTTCCACAGTTCACCTATACGCAGAACATAATACTTAGTAATCGCACGGTCCCTGAGCAAGTAGGACATCAAATGCCACAGCTGAAATGACCCTTTCCCTTGCAAAGGCTGGGAAAAGCCAAGGAGCATTGGAATGCACCAAGCAGGCCAACCCAAGTGTTCAGATGAGATTAACTCCCTACTAGTACAGTGGGAAGTAAGCAAACAAGTATTTTTGCAAAGAAGTCTGCATTCCTGTAGGTATACTACCCCATCTAGTGCTTAGAACACTAGGCATACCAGGTCAGAACAAGCTAAGGATGCCACTGCTCATGTAGTCTGCACATAATGCTTCTCCCCTTAGGGAGCAGTGCACAGAAGCACATAGACAGCCTATATCCCTAGATGTTTATGGCAAAGCACCCAGGGCTAATAGTCCCTTCAACAATCATGGGGTTTTCAATCTTGAGGACAATGCCCATTTCCCATGGGCTCCCTAGAAAGCTTACCTCCTGTTCACCTCTCCTGCTGGCAACCTTACCTCCTATTACAGTTTACTCCCTGACACTAAACTTATCCATCCTGGTAGCACGTTTACCTCCCATTAGGAAGCTTATTTCCTTTATGACTAAGGTTATTTCCTGTTTCCTTTCAATTAATCTTGTATCTTGTAGGCAGTCCCTGGGTACTGTTCTCCTCTCTAGATCACCTGTCTCACTCTGTTGTGCAACTACGTAATTCACACTACAGCAATGATAAGTAACTGTCTTGCTGGTTGGTACTATAAGCCCATGCAAGACTCTCACTGGTGTTTAGTCAGAAAACATGACCTTACAGTTTGTTTCTTTGTGTATTTGTTTGTTTTGAGGTAGGGTCTTTTACTGGATAACCCAGCCGGCCTGGAAATCACTAGCTAGATCAGGTTGACTCAGAATTCACAGAGATGCACCTGCCTTTGCTTCCCAAATTCTGGGATTAAAAGCATACATCACTGCCTTCAAGCAACGCTTCTGGCATTATTTTATAACATACTGCTTTTAGTTATATAAAAACTGTTACTCTAAAACTGCATGCCACATGCTCCTGTCCCACCCCGGTTTTATGGCTGTTCTTCATCACATCAGGAGGGGTTAGGAAACTGACTAATGATGCATTACACAGACTGTATCCTGTATATTACAGAATAAATAAATTGTCCCTAATAGGACACATGCGAGAAGCTCCCAATTACCTAAACCTTGAAAAATGTAGAAAATACACACAGAAACACTTCTGCTTTTCCTCATTTGCGGTTTTCATTTTGCATTCCAACGAAGGGCCCACAGCTGACCTAATAAAAACCTGACTACCCAATGGGAAGACAACCTGCCTACAGCTGCAGTCCAGGCCAGGAAGAGTGCAGATTCTTGGCTTCAGTCTCTCCTCTAAAGGAATCATTCAAACCTTTCTGTGGCATGGAACACTGTGACCAGCCAGGAACTGAGATGAATATAACCTCTCTTTGTTTTACACCCGCCCACCAAAAGCAGCAATGCTTCAGTTCCATACAAGTCCCTTACTTGTGCCTCATTTGCAAAATAAAATGATTTGAGTTGGGGGAGGCAGAGAGCTGACAGTCAGACATAGCCTATGGTTTTCTGTTCTGGGCATGATTGCCAAATCTGTACATGCTTCCAGGAGTAGTACAAGGAACTTAACGGGAACACAGAGACCACTTAGAAATTACTCTGGTGTGCCAAGAGAGCTCCGCATATCGGGAAAGGGGATGCTGACGTGGGGGCAATCCCTATTAGCTGTAGGATATGGACATTGTCTTCTGACCCGTTTCCATTTTCCTTGTGACATTTTTATTACCTGTGTCACAGAATTGCAATAAGAATTAAGTAGCACAAGAACCCAAACTGCAAATTCTGAACCACTAGGTAAATGTTGTTAAGGAATTTAAAACAAGAAAAGATTAAAGAAAATGAAATAAGATTATGAAGCTAATCTCCACATTATACTGGAGAAACTTAATTAAAAATATTTATATTTTCACCGGTCCGTAGAAGTATGTGTTGTTAAGCCAAAAGCTTAGATCTAAGTTGCTTCTTATAAATCACTCTTAGAAACCGAAATTTGGGGATTAAAGAAATGAATTATTTGTACAGCTTACTAGTAGGAAAGTCAATTTGTATCTTTTTTTTTCAGATGTTTTAAAATTATTTTTACTTCCCCCAAAACAAATTAAAATAGTGGAGAGAAAATGGTCTCAATGTGACAATTTCTTATGTGTCCAATTAACTTACAAAAAAAAAAAAATGAACTGAAGAAATAATTTTATTCCATAACTAAGTAATTGAAAAATAAACATTGACTTCTGGACTTGTTCAAACCAAATGGGTATTATATAAAATACCTTGAAAATTCCAAATATACCCATTGACAATATTTAAAAAACATAATTCCTTATATTATTGCATTTGTTTTTTCAAACAGTACATTTTATAACAGATAAGTTTTATACAACAAAAGAATTCTGAATGAAAGCATAAAAAGATATTCGATTTATTCTTAGATTTATTTATCTAAGTGTGTGTGTGTGTGTATTGTGTATTTATGTATGTGTATGCCTATGGAGACCAGAAAAGGGCATCAGATCACTTACACTGGAGTTATAGGTGTTTGTGAATTGGGAAATAAACTTCAAGAGCAGCAAGTGTTTATAAATCATCTCTCCAACTGTGTTGAAATTATTATTTTTTATTTTAATCTTGATTAATTTTCTCTTCATTGCATAGTTTCTCTCCGAGACACAGTACCACAATCTGGATATTCATTAAGATCAATGTATCCTTGTTAAATCTATCTCTACTCCTAATATTTCTTTTCAAGTCCAGATTCCTATTTTCAACTTCCTATTAAATATTTCATTTGATTCCTTGGAGACCTCTGAAACATAAACTATTCCAAAATTAATCAAGATCTCTCACCATCTCATATTCACTTTTGTTTATATGTTCTTCTCTGAATGGAGATCATACTACCCACGTGTTAACTTGTACGTCAAAGGTATCAATTATCACCCTACATGACTGCCCATTTAAAATAACTGGGAGTCTACTTCTAAAGTAGCTGCTGAATTTATGATTGCACGTTTACTGTTATGGTCTCCTTGCTGAATCTCACCATGCATCATTCTCTAACATATATTTACTTCTCCATCCATGTAGGCATACTGATGAGAAGAAGAATCCACCCACAGGCCACAGAAACTCATGAGTCCTCTCTACTGCTGAAGGCCAGAGTCACAGCAGTCATCTGAAGGACCACTGCTTCCCAATACACATACATATTTCCAATTATCTTCAAGTTGCTGGCTCTGAGCCTGTAGAACATGTTCCCCGTTCCCTTTGGAAACTTCTAAAACATCTGCCTAGAGAATGTTCCAATATTCCTCTAGATGTAGCTTGTAGGACCTCCTCTGCACCACAAGCTCCCACAGCTAAATTTACCTTGCTCATCCTCATCTTCCAGATCATCAGATATAGCCTTAGCATGGAATTAGGAAAGTGTTTTCTATTCTTATTTGAATGTCTTATTTTCTCCATCAAAGGCATAGACTATTGACTGTTACCATTATATGGTACACTGGTCTGGGCACTGTAGGAACTTGACAAATGTCTGAATTTGTTCACTCTTTGATAATTAAACAATGTTTTAAACCTTCTGTTAAAAAAATATGGATAAATGTTATTCGAGTTTTTTGGTAATTGCTCTTGTGATGGTCTGAAAGGATCTTGGGTTACCCAAAGGAACACTTTCTGTCCTTGTGTTATTTAATTGCTTGGAAATATTTGTCACAGTTACCCACTTAACTGCATCTTGAGACATTTTTTTTTTTTGAGTCTCTTAACTCATATCTTGCAAATCTCCTCTGGATTTCCTAAACACTCATCCCTCTTTGTTGCCTCTTCTCTCTCCCTTCTATCTCTGAAGGCAAGATACTCTGATACTTAACCTAACACACTGCCCAGGTGAACTGAATAGAACCATGTGAAGTGTCATTTATGTAACCCCCAAATCTAAAATATCACTTTCACACTTTCCCTCTAAGCCTAAACTGCCCTGTTCTGCTGTAGAATTGGCACCTCATTTGGAAGTCAAGTTGAAACTTGTAAACTTCACATAACTTCACATTCACACTGTGGCTCAAATCAAACCCTTTATTTGTTTCTATAATATGTTTGATCAGAGCAATGACAGGATACACATAAAGGCATACATACACATATACACATAAAATACAGATAAGTAAATCATATTTTTAAAGTATAGCAAGATAATTGTGTATCACATCAAATACTTAACGATGGCAATAAATGGCTATCTTGCTGGTTTATACACTAAGTTCATCATATTGCTATTTCCCACAGCATCCTCCTGTTCATTCCATATCAGAATGCACCCTTACTCCTGACTCCATGTGGTCCAGAAGAAGGGGTTGTCAGGGGATGACAGCTCTGAATGTGTTACCACCCTAAAAGTTTGCTAGAGGAGATAAATGACAGCAACACTGACCTGTGAAAACCTGAGGTAACCTGTATGATTCCTTCTTAGTTTTTAAGAAAAATATTTAAAGTGTTAAAAAATAACGCAAAATAGATAGAAAATAATAAAATTTAATATAATAAAACATTTTTTTCATGGATATACTATCTTTGTTTTTACAAAAGAAATGAAAGTCTTTTTAAGAGTGTATAGAGTAAAAGTGTTATTGAAAACAAAGGTTAATTTACTACTGAAAACAATTCTAAGATGTATTTATTATTTTTGTTTTATGTGTATGAATATTTGGCTTGTACATATGTATGTATAGTGTGTGCATGTCTGGTGCTTGTGAAGGTCAGAAAAGGACACCGAATCACCTGAAAATGGAGTTAAGGATAATTGTAACCTCCGTGTTACTAGGTGCTAGAAACCAAACCATGGTCCTCTACAAGAGCAGCAAGTTTAATTGACAGCTACGTCATATCTACAGCTTCTGAAAAGACTCGTATACAAGTTAAGTAGAATGGCCTGAGCGTGAGTAGCATCTTCAGTTGCTAATGGCAACAACAGAGGCCAGAGGCCTCTTTCTCACCCATCACTCACAGTGCAGCACCTCCCACTTCTGTTCTGTTCGTGGCAAGTGCTCTCTACCTTTTGTGTGTTTAGGCATAATCATCACCCTACCTTCCCACAGTGTTCTGTGCAGACTTGCCTCATTGGAGTTCTAAGCCGCACCACACAGATTGGACGTGTAGAATCCTATATTATCTAAGGAAATGCGCTCTATTACTATTCACTCAATAATAAAATAGCCATATAACATATTTCTCAGAACACATCTCATCGTTAAAGGGCACAGGAGGGTAAGTGCCCCTGTGGGCCACTGAGTTTCTGAGACTGTGCGGGTGATACATCCACAGCAAGTGTGTGGATCTTTCAGAGTCAGCCATAGACGCTACATACTTCTGAAGCACCGCTTTTTTTTTTTAACCTTGTCATTCTGTAGCATCCTAAAAAGTGACCCAAATCCTTAACAGGACCTGCACAGCCACTCAAGAGCTGTCTGCTCTGCTTCTGTAATGGACCTTACTTTCCTTGAGCCTTTCTCTCTGTAAGCACTCCACGGTGTCCTTGTTCTCTCTACAGCGCAGTGTTCCTGACTGCCTGCCACAGAACATTTGCTCTTACTACATTTTTCCCAAGCCATGATATTCTTGGCAGCATAATACTTTTGCAAATTTGTGCTAACCTTCATTTCTGCACTCGTGTGCCTCCTTGGGGAAGTCTTTCTTGACCTTCACTCAGATTGAGTTTCTTTGCATATGCGAAGTGCTCACCTCACTTTTCAATAATACTTTTTTCATCATCACCATCATCATCATCATCATCATCATCATCATCATCATCATCCACTAGAATGTAAGCTACAGAAGACAAGGAACTACACTTTACTTTATGCATTGCATATGCCCCCAGAGGAGCACGAAGCAGGCTTTCTGTCATTCCCCATGTGTGAGCTGAGATTCACTCTCAGTGGCCATCCTGAGCCATTCCTCAACTGTAATGCTCAATGGAGCCTCTCCCTCATTCTTTACGGGTACTATCTGACTCTTTGTTTTATTTTTAAATTGTCAGTTTTGTGGCTTACACATATTATGAATCTGAGATGTTACGGATAACTCGTCTGTTTAAGTAGACTTCTAGGTGACTAAGCTCTGGCCATGTCTGAATTTGCAAGAGTTCTACTCAAGATAATGACCTCCATGCTGCATGGTCCCTGCTCATTCATCTTATTACCTACAAAGGTAAGGATTAGAAGCCCATCACAGATGAACGAGTTCCACAAAATGTCAAGGGGTTTTCCTAGATCTTTACTATGGTAATCTCAGCCAGTTCCATTTTCTTTGGAAACTGTGGAATACAAACCTTAGAAGAGATCTTTTATATAATTATCACGGTAAAATTTATGACACATCTTTTCAGTAGTCCTCAAAGAAAATATAACTGTGCTTAAATTAGATATGTTTACTCGTAGTGACCCAAAAGTGAATCCAGTTGAGGCCAGTTGTGCGGTAGGAAAACCTTGTCATGTCTTTGCTAGTCAATGTGCATCACACAAGGGACACTGAAAGGAACAGTGCAATCAGTGCTACCCTGAGCTGACATCCAGCCTCAATTAGAGCTCATGGTAATTTGAAAGTTTGATGAGGCCTAGGAATTTAGTCTATTCAAAAACAGCATTCTAATTTCTGTGTGATTCAAACCCTTAATGATGTTTCACGGAAGAAAACAAACAGCTTTTGAAAGTCCAAGGAAACGGGGGGGAAAAAATCTAGCTAAGGGAAGAATGGTAAGATTAAAGTAATATTTACAAAATCATACACACACATACACACAAATTCACACACACACACACACACGCACACACACACATACAGAGAGAGAGAGAGAGACAGAGAGAGAGAGACAGAAATAAATTCCTGCCCGCAATTGCTAGAGAAAGACCACAACTGTGCGTGCCTGTTCTTCGGTTTATGTTCAATCTAATTCACCCAAGAAATAAGACTCAAAATTTATTCTGATGCCTTATGTCCAAAGTCAAGTTGAAAACAAGTTACCAATCCCAATTTAATCATATATTTAAAAACGATTAGCTTTACAGAAAAAAAAAGCAGACTCTGTAACTTAAAATGAAGACATGCTTCAGCAACCAGTGAAGAAAGAACAAATATTTTTTTATTTTCTGAGTGCAGGATTCTTTTATAAATGCCTTACACTAGTTTATATGGAAAGTAAGTTACTCAGCTAAAAGGAAATTTTGCTGAGCTAATTTCTGGAGTGCCGTTCTTAGGATGGTATGCCCAGAAAACAGGAGAACATGAGCATTTTAAAGCAACTATGCTGAATGTTCCATAGCAAATGCATCCTCACCATGTATTTCGCTTTGAGAGGTGATTGAGTTGAACTGGAGTAAGAGTACCTGTCAAACACCAGGTTGAAAACACATTTACAATGAATCCCTTTAATTGGACTAATCCATGATGATAGTGGGCCAGTGTGTCCTCCAAACTTCTCCCGCTGTCATTTAATCCCCATTGTAAGAAGGATTCTGAATCTAACACTAATGTTTAAAGGGGAAGTCTGGGATATGATTAGGACTGGTCAAACCCACGACTGAAGAAGAGCAGTTTCCTGAGAAGAGGCTTAACTGTATGAAAATACACACCACTGGTCCCTGTCTCCTCCAGGGGATGCTCTGTACCCCCTTATGTCTCTGCCAGTGAAAACTTCTCCACATATGGCCTCTGAGCTGTTCACTTCAAGAATCACGAGCCAAAAGAAACTTACTTTCTCTACAACTAAACCAGTTAGTAACATCATGTATTGTGTTATTATAGTATCTTATACTATTGACTACAAAAACAAAACAAAATTTTATAAAGTATATATACAAACAACAAAACACTTCATACAAAGTATTTATTTTCAACATTTAGGAACACATAGTTTGGGGAAAGTTGAAATGAGAGGAGACCAGTTAACACGGACTGCATTTATAACCATGAAATATGATATCAAAGAAGAAACATGTAACACACATGCTATTGTGGGAATGTTGAATGTTCCCCAAAGGCCCCGTTAATACTTTTGGAAGAGGTAGAGCCTACTTAAAGGATGGCCTCTTTCTCTCTAATTTCTGGACTCCCAGGTGAGTGAGCAGTTGTTCTGCCACCTGCCGTGGCATTGCTAGCCTGTACCCTACCAGATGAGTCAACCTAATTGCAGGCTGAAACCCCCAAATCCTTGCCAAAATAAATACTGTCTCTTTACAAGTTAATTATTTAGGTGTTTTGTTGGTGACAGAAAGCTGAGAAGAGCATATCTTTAATTATGATTACTCAGATTCTCATCACATAGTTCCAACAGGTTAAAGATTTAGTCATCACATAGTTAACTTTCTATGAATACAGCGAGTCTCAGTTCAAGTATTTAATTAATTAAATTGTTAATTAATTAATTATTAAATAAATTTAATTAAATACTTGAACTGAGACTCGCTGTATTCATAGAAAGTCAAAACACAATGATCAGGAAAAACAGACAAAAGTACAACTCAAAAGCAATTTCTGGGAAAAAAAATAAAAGGTTTGAAACTGTATTTTGAAATTATTTTGGAAATTAGTCAAACCCACACCAAGACATTCAAGGACTAGATTATCAGATTTTAACTACAAATAAATCTTGGAGATTGCATATATGAGGGGAAATTACTGACTAGAGAATGTTTTACTTTTTCAACAGCACCTCTTCCCACTGGAAGATGATAAACTTATATATTTAAGACACTCAAAGATACTCAAAGAAAAGTCTCACTGAGGATTGAGATAACCCTTAGCTGTACTTAAGTATTAAGATTACAAATAAAACTACAAATATGTACATGGATACATACACTATGGTGCATGTATCTACTAACATAATTTCAATATACATCTTAATCAACAATGTTAAGTATAAAGTATAATTAAAAAACTGTTCCTAGCAAAGAGGTGAAATGAGTTGAATGGAGCTATTAGAATAAAATTTATTTTGAATGCTTTGTCACTGAACCGTCTAAATATTTTAGGCATTTATAAAATGGAATCAGATCTAGGCATAGAGGGCTTAAAATTTTAAAATTAAATAAACCAAATAAATCCAAAAGTATATCCAGTTGTAGTCTACAGCCCAGATAAGAACTATCTTAAGGGGCTTTGAAACAAAATAATTTCATTGAAAATTCTAGGTAAGCAAACTTTAAAAAAAAAAAAGAACCACAAAAGAACAATAAATGATACGCATAACAGTAATGCTGATAGTTTGGTAATTATAGACAATTACATAAATAATATAGGATCGAGATCATAAACATGGTTTCACGGAACTATAATTTTTATCATCTTTAGTTTTTTTGACACCTGGGATGTCTGGCATGGGACAAATGAAGCAGAGTGCAAGGAAGGAGAGATTCATAATTCAAAGTCATGAGTTTCAAACTAAAATCATTATGAACTGATAATATGCTTAGTTTCTGGTTAATTCAAAAAATGAAACATAATATCTATTTTTCAAATTGAAAACTTTCAAACAAAGAGAATCTCTCAGTGTGATAATTTCCCCTGGCACCCAAATTAAAATCGTGTCCTAAAAACGGAATCACAGAAGTTGGGAAAATGGCTGATTCTGATCCAATCATGTAACTGAGTTAGAAGAACTCAATCTAGGCTCATCATGAGTTGAAAACTGTAAAAACTGTCTGTGGACGCATAAAGATTTCATTTCCTCTCCTGTCTGGTACTGTACATATTCGAAGCTTAATAATGTGAGTGAAATAAGGCCTGAACATTTTTCATAGTCTATTAGAATGTAAAACAAAACTAAACTAAATTAAACTAAACCAAAAAGAAACCTTAAAATGTGGAGTATTCTGCCAAACTATGGTTTGTTGTTATTTTTTATTGTTCTGATACATGGAAAGGGAATATATGTGTCTGTGTATATGTTCATGTTCGTGTGCATGTGTACCCCTGTGTGTAGTACGTAGGTATATGTATACATACATGAGCATACAGGCAGAGGCCAGACGTCAAGGCCGTCCTCAATCTGTCTCCAGCTTTGTTGTTGTAATAGGATCTTTCACTGATCTTAGACATTTCTGATTGATGGGTTGATAAGCCTCATGAACTGTCCAGTCTCTGCCTTGCCAGCCCTAGGATTACAGGCATGTGTTGCCCACCTGTTAGTTTGTTTTTTATGCGGGTACTAGGAATCCAAAGTCAGGTTTTCTAGCTCACATGGATAGTTCTCTACTGACTGGGCCATCTCACCAGCCAAGTTTTGTTTTACAAAACAATGTCTCACTGTATAGCCCAGACAGGCCTAGAACTCACCATGTGACACAGCCTGGCCTTGAACTCATTTTATTCCTTCTTCCTCAGTACTTGGGATTTTGCAGTACTGATACTACAAGGATTAAACCACCACTGAGAATGTAATTTTTAAACAGAGAAGTTATAAAGGGTTACATTGCAACAGGAGAATGTTAAACAGTAAATTTCTTAAAATTCTCAGATCACGCAGGCATACACAAAACATAATTTTGAAATTAAGATCTTCCGGGTTCATAAATATAAATCAACTACTGTGTAAAATATTCATAATGCCAGAGGCTAGAAGTGTAAACGATTAGAAACATTGAATCACTGATGTGATTAGGAGGTGGCACTTCATAAAAATAGGGCAGAAATAATTAGAAACGTGCTAGCCAGTACTCGTGTACACCGTGGAGAATGAGCTTTGCCGGAGGCATCAAGTTAAGGAGCATATTTAGAGATTCAGTATTAGGAGATGAAGAGCATGTGTCTGGCCAGAGGAAGGGAAGAAGGGAGCACGCTGACATTTGTTATCTTAATCCTGGTCACAACAAGGCCTCACTTACCTACTGAGGAACTTCTAATGTTCTCTGCACAAAGCAACAGGGCAAACAAATGTCCTTTGTTTTTGCTTAATGTCAAACCATAGGAACATTTTTCTATAAAACATTTTATTTTTTTTTCATGGAAAAAGACCAACTGACCAGAGGAAATTTTTTTCTGAATAATAATATTTTCCACGTATATTTAGTATGGTTTCTAAAATAGTGAACAAAGGGATCATCCAATTGAGGGTAGAACAAGGTCATGGTTATGTGTGAACATGTGTAGAACATCTGTCAGATGTTCCCACTGAGTTCATACAGCAGCCTACACAGCCTGCAGCAGCACGTCAGCACATGAGTGTGTACAGCAGCCTAGATGGGCCAAAGCAGTGAGTCAGCAATCCCTGATCTTCAAGCTCACCATCCAACGGTGAGAGCTTCCTGAAGAAAAGACTGAGACCCAGTTAATCACTTTCCCACTATAAGGCAAACCTTGCTTACTATAGGACCTTATTTCTACTTATGTTCCCCTTTCTTGGGGAGAGTGTTGGGAATAGGTGTTCTTGTAAAAGGAAAGAATTCTCAGAGCTGGAGGACTGCTTCTTTCAATTGTGTTTAGATTCTCAGAGAAGTTACAGGAGCGTGAGAGAATACTTCACCTTCTCTAACAGAGTTCTTCACCTCACACTCAAGTTCAGGTTTTGCAATGAAACAATCTAACACAGAAAGAAACTAAAATTCATAATTTCGAAGAATGTGAAAGCAAATTCATACTGCTACAGGGGCACCATCGAGATGACAAAGCAAATTGTGAGACAGTGGAATATGTGCTCTCAATCTTCTAAAACATTTATTATAAATAATATGTAAAAGATTATAAGATGGGTATCAAATTATCAAGAGGCTGCTTCTCAGTTCCCAAGTTACATGTAATTATTATTTTCCTTAATGTTGCTCATGTCTAGAATCCTTTTGAGTATAAATTTATTATAAAATTATCTATTTATTACTTATATATTAATTATGTATATTTATTATTTATAGATATTTATATATAAATGTATTTATATATAATAGATACAAATATATTATATTTTTATATTTATTATAAATTTAATATAAAATTATTTATTTATTGTAAATTTATTATTTATATATTATTTATATATATTTATCATTTATATATATTTATATATAAATTGTTTATATATTTATATTTATTATACCATATATAGTATATATACTATATATTTATATTTATTATAAATTTATCATAAAATTGTTTATTATAAAATTATTATAAAAATTCAAATAAATAAAACACATCACAACAAATGAAAGTAGCGCATCTAAGGAGGAGGACAGATGAGATTTTCCTCTCTCCACCCTAGGATCTGCTCAGCATTGCTAGAGTCTTGAGGAATTCACGTGCTTGAAAGCCTTGGAACAAAAAACATCAATCCCACTAATCCACTGACAGTTTACTACAGTTCCTCATGCGGTGGTGGTCCCCAACTGTAAAATTATTTTCATTGCAATCTCTTAACTGTAGTTTTGCTACTTTTATAAATTGTAATGTAAATATCTGATATGCACATGATCCTAGGCTACCCCTGTGAAAGAGTCATTTGGCTCCCAAAGGGGTCATGACCCACAGATTGAGAACCGCTGCTCCAGACTTTCAAAGTTCGCAGGTGTGGAGAGAGCCGCCACAGCTGTGCCATGCTTGGAAATATTAATGGTTGCAATCACCATTGACAATGACACAAAGTGCTATGATGAGAAGACGCTGAGCTGCACTTCTCCTGCCTGTGGCTCAAATGGTCACAGCACATTCCTTAAACTTAATTCTAATCACAAAACAAATGAATTGAAGGAGACATTTCAGACATTCATCACTCATTTGTTTTTTTTTAGTAAAACTGAAAGACATAAAAGTAAGCATCACCTTCTGCTTTTACAAGTTAGATTAATACATATCTTTTTCAAGGTTGGGCAAATAGGCTCGAAATTTTATCATTAGTAATTATACCATTTTAATTTACTAAGTACTAACCTTCAACCAGTAAGATTGAAGTTTCTGGGGACTAATACTATAATTATAAACAACCTCATGTACTACAGAATGGCTTTATTTCGATTTAAACGAGATAATTCCAAGTTGAGATTCACACTTGGATAATGTCTACTAATACTATTCCCAACAGGAGAATGTGGAACAAGCTCTGTCAGATTTACGAAACAGATTTTTTTTAAAATCACATAAAGCTTACACCACTTCCAAGGCCTTTCTATAGTTTAGTATTTAAAAGGGAGTTTGTAAAACAAATAAGGAAAGAAACCTCAAAGTTCTAAGGACATTACTTCTTGGATGCTAGCAAGCATTATTTCAGGGATGATGAATGTGCCATACTTGTACTTTGGAAAGTGAATTTAGGACAAGGGAATGGCACCGAAGCCTGGGCTGCTGCACACAGACAAAGCAGGCACTGTCATCCAAGACTCATCTATCAGAAATGTGGGACTACACCAGGCACAATGGATGACTTGTTCTTGTGTTAGCCTACACATGTCAAGGAGTACTCCACAGTTTCAATTTATCTTATTTAAATGTTTATTAAAGAGCTCTAGACAAGTATTTCACAAATACAGTTTATAAAGAAAGCTTTGAAATACAAGATTAAATTAAACAATGAAATTATTTATTCTAATAACGTAAAATAAAAATGAGTATTTTAAAATTGCATTTATATTTATGAACTACAAAATGTAGGTCATAAGATTCTGCAGGTGTGTTGTCAATTACCATCTTCTATAGGCTCATCTGAACAATGTAACACCACTAAGACTGGACACCCAGACACCTGAGCACTTTACAGAAGCAGCTGAAGGGGTTTGCCCTTGATTCATGGGATGGGCGATGCTGAGCATACATACAATGCATACATTGATTTCTACCCTGAATAGAACTGTTTCCAAATACAGCCCATTAATTATACAAAGGCCCTAGCTGGAAAACCAAGTTGCCTGCTTAACAACTGCTCGAGGTTTGGTCTTGAGACACGCACAGAGAATATCCCTCAGTCCTGTTTTGCCTTGAGGCAACGTCTTTAACTATTCTCTATTTAACTACATAGTCCTGCTCACATAACACTTCCATATACTGGAACCCACACAGACCTTCCTATATAGTCAATGGCAGTCCTCACACATTACACCTTCTCTCTTCTGCCTCACTGATCTATTTAACTGCTGAATGATGCCATAGTAAATCAATCTCCAATCTCAATCTCCCCTCCCCCCCATGCATTTATTTATTTATACTCTGGTTTGATCCTCCAGCTCTCTGATTCCCACCTTCTAGGTAAGGACTCTTCCACTTAACAATGTTCCAAATTATTTTTGTGCTTTACTTTTTTGAACTTATGTATATATTTAGAATCTCAGATGTGAGCTTACATCATTTCCATCCCTCCCTCTGCCCCTCCAACTCTTTCTGTACCTCCCTCATTCCCTCTCAAATTCATGACTTTTTCTATTTGGTTACTATATATGTGTATGTATATATAAATAAAATCTACTGAGTTTATTCAGTGTTGCTAAAATGTATGTGTTAGCTTGTGTGTGAACTCTTAGCGCTGACCACTTGAAATCTGGTAACTTATTAGAAGACTTATTTTATTCATTTTTCCACCTTCACTCTGAATTTATTTATTTATTTTTGGGGTGGTTTAACATTATATATACGTGCGTGTGTGTGTGTGTGTATACATGTATATATGTATATACATACATACATATATATGTACATATAATACTCTCATACAAGTTATACCATACATCCTGAATCTTCTCCCATCCAGCTTCCCCAGCTTCTCTCTTCCCCAGATCTACCTCCATCACAACCCATAAATACCCCCAGAAAAGAACAGTCCCCCAAGATTACCATTCAAACAGGACATAGCATGGCAAGATAGAACAAGGCCTGGCACAAATCCTTACATCAAGGGTAGGACAGGCAATGTGGCAGTAGCAAAAGGGTCCTGAAGGCAGGTAAAAGGGCCAGAGACTCCCCCACTCCAGCCTGTAGGTGTTTTTCAAGAACACCTATCCAGACAGTATAAGATGTATTTAGGGGATCCTGCAGGTTCTGTTTATGCTGCTTCAGTCTCTGTGGGCTAGTCAGTTGACACTGTGGGGCTTGATTTCCTGGTGTCCTCAACCCCTCTGGTATCCACCATCCCTCCTCTCTCTCTTCTCTGGGGTTCCTCGTTTCTGCATGATGTTTGGCCCTGGGCCATATGCTCCTACCAGCTGCTGGAGGGGAGCTCTCTGGTGAAGATTGGGCTAGATCCCTATGAGCAGAGCATGACACCATTAGAAACTATCTGTAGGTTATCCAGTCTCTAGTTGCGGGCCTGCCCTGCAGTTTCAGGTAGTGGTTCCCTCTTTTGGGATGGGGTTCTGCCTTTCCTGTTGCCTAGGCTGGCCCTGAAATAACTCTATAACCCAGGTTGGCTTTAAACTGTGCTACTCTTGCCTAGCATCCCCAGTAGCTGGATTACAGACCTCCATCATCAGGTCCAGATACCAGCTTCTTAAAACTATATATTTTCATCTTGAAATGGTAACCAGCCTTCCTTGAACCCATTTCCCATCTAACCCCTGTTGCCTTCCTCTGTCCCTTTATGGAAAACCCCAGATTTCTTAAGATTATTTCCATTTCTTACATTCTCTGGAATCCAGTTCAATCAAGTTCTTACCGCTCTGTGCAGTAAGTTTTGGCAAGTCCCACTAACCTCTATACCATTAAATCAACAATTAGTCCTGAGTTCTCATTCTAATGAATTAGCACGAACACTTGGCACAGAGAATCTGTGTTGTCTTCAGGAGACAACTCCAGGACTTCCTAATCACCTATAATCACCTCTATGATGTAGTGAAGATCCAGTTCCCAAACAGCAGGTCCCACCCCTCCCCTTCCCAGATTCCCCCATCTTCCTATCTGGACTCACAGCAGCTCACCACAGTATCTGCTACTATCCAGCATGTTATACATTCAGTGACTATAAAAAGTCCATATTAAGCATTCACTGAATGTCATTTATCTATATCACCTATGTGTTTTCACACGTTTACTTTGAAAATATATATTATATGTCTCAGATTTTATCCCAGACTGCCCTCAAACTTATCCTACCACATCTGCCTCCAGAGTGCTGGGATTGCAGGTATAAGCCATCACACCCCATGATGCACCATGTTTTGTTACTGTTTCTATTATTATCCAGTGAATTATAAACAATTCTAATTATATGTCGGACAATAGTATATGACAAGTATTTCTAACATAACACGTGGCTTAACCAAATGTTTCCATCTCGAAGTTTCCCCTTTAATAAATCTGATTTCCATGTAATCCTTTCATACCACAAATTGAATTATATATTAACTAATCTGGAAAATAAGCAACAAACAAGAAAATAAATATAATATTGCAAATGGCTTAATCAAATTCTGGGAAAGCTCTATGAACATTCATATTATCTGGTTCTTAACCCATCAGATACTCATCTTTATTATCCATACACACACCTGGGTAACAGAACAGGACTGCCAGGGTACTTAACTGGATTAACCGAACAAAGGTGAGTCACTGATGCTGTTACAGGTGCTTACCTCATGGGTGCTGTGCTCATCTAAGGGCATCCAGAGAATTAAAATTAAAATAATCAATGTATATTCAACTGAAAGGGGCCCAATTTCCTTCATTTAAATATACCTTACAATATATAATGAGCTTCCTCAAACAATATATCTTGAGTTACGTTAATATACCTAATAATATCTACAAGAAATGTGTGCTTGGGACCAGGATTTTATGCAGGGTGACATATACTGATTTAATTTTATTCTTCCATATGTGAATGTCCAGTTGTCTCAACATCATTTGGAGAAGATGCTGTCTTTTCTCCAATGTGTGCTTTTTCCTTCTTTATCAAATATCAGGATGCTTCAGTCTTTGTTGTTGTTGTTGTATTGGTCTTTATGTTTATTTTGTGGCAGTATCATTTATTTTTTACTGTAGATCTATAATATATTGCAGTCTGGAATGGAAATCTCTCCAGTATTCTTTTTGCTCAGGATTGCTATGGTTATCTGTGATCTTTCCTAGTTTCATATGAAATTGAGGATGATGTTTCTAGTTCTGTGAAGAATGTTATGGGTATTTTTATTGGAATTACATTGAATCTCTAAATCACAATATTAATTCTACTAATTCGTGAGCATGGGATGCCTTTCCATTTCTTACTGCCTCTTTCAATGCATTTCCACAGAGATTTGAAGCTTTAAATGTAGACGTGTTTCACTCCCTTGGTTAGGTTTATTTCAACATATTTTATTTCCTTGATGCTATTGTAAATGGGAGTGCCATGATCTCTTTCTCAGTGTGCTTGTTATTTGTGTATAGAAGTATAGAAGAGCTACTGTTTTTTTTTTTTATTAAAGCTGATTTTATACCCTGACACTTTTGTGAAATTATTATTTCTAGAAGTTTTCTGGTAGAATTCTTGAGCTCTCTTATGGATAACATAATTTTCAAATAAGGGTAATTGAATTTCCTCTTTACCTATTTATATCCTTTGTCTTCTCTTGCCTTACAGCTCTGACTAATGCTTTTCGGGGAAGTTTATTTTTAGTTATGTTTAAAATATTTTTGTGCATTGTTGGAAAAAGGGATGCATAGGCCTTCAAGTTTTGTATCATTTGCTGGGTTTTTTATTTTTTTATATTGTATTTTTGTATTGTATTCTTGAATTTGTGTGGGGAATGTTTAATTGCTTATGATCTGCACATGGTATCAGTAGAACACCTAAGGAGTTCTGAATCAATAAAAATAGCTGAGCTGAGATGCTCCGGGTTCCACTATCGATTGAGTATGGTACTGACCATGATGGTGGTTCCTCTGGTCTGGCAGAGTGTGGACTTATGAATATATCTCTGTGTCATCCTTGCTGAATACACAGGGATACTACTACAAGTACTTCCAGCACTATGTTGAAAAGGAGTGGGGATAGTGGGTAGCCCTGTATAATTCCTGGTTTTATGGGATTGCTTCAAGGTTTTCTCCAGTTACGATAATGTTACCTGTGGATTTGTCATATACAGACTTTATTATGCTGAGGTATGTTCCCTCCAGTTCTAGAACTTTTATTGTGAAAGCATGCTGGATTTTGTCAACATTTTTTCCTGCATATATTGAGATGATCATATGGTTTTTAAAAGTATATTATTATTATTTCATCTCATCCCAGTCAGAATGGCTTACAGGAAACACACAGACAAACAAAACACTGACAAGAAACGCTTGTGAGGTTGTGGGGAAAGTGGAGCATTGTTGGTGAGATTGCAAATTAGTAGAGACACTCCAGAAAACAGTGTGGAGAGCTCCAAAAAGAAAGAAAGAAAGAAAGAAAGAAAGAAAGAAAGAAAGAAAGAAAGAAAGAAAGAAAGGAAGGAAGGAAGGAAGGAAGGAAGGAAGGAAGGAAGGAAGGAAGGAAGGAAGGAAGGAAAGGAAGGAAGGAAGGAAGGAAGGAAGGAAAGAAAGAAAGAAAGAAAGAAAGAAAGAAAGAAAGAAAGAAAGAAAGAAAGAAAGAAAGAGAGAAAGGAAGAGAGAAAGGAAGGAAGGAAGAAAAATCTACCACATCGCCCAGCTCTATCACTTGGCATATGGCCAAAGACTCCACATTCCACTTACTTCACAGATACTTGCTCAGCAGCATTCGTAGCTTTGCTATTCCCAACAGCTAGGACATGGAAACAACCTAAATGTTCTTCAATTAATTAATGGATAAGGAAAGTGTGGCACACATACACTATGAAGTACTATTCAGCTGTGAAGAAATATGAAACCATAAAATTTAGTTAAATGGATGGACCTAAAAAAGATCCTATTTAGTGAGGTAATCCAACGCAGAGAGACATGCGTTCCATGTTCCTTCGGATCGATAGTTCCTAGTTCTGAGTCCTCAGATGTGAGTGTAAAACATGGGGTAACCACAGAAACCAAGAAAGTATAAAGGGGCCATAGGTGGGAGTAGGGGGGAACTTGTGAGTGGAATAGCTGGATACAGGAAATATAAAGTAAATGAAAAAATGGAGAAGGGGCTCCATCTGGGAAGGAGAGAGGGAGTTCAAGACAGATGGAAAAGGATAAGGAACAAAAACAATAGAGTTGTTTGATAAAGTTTCAAGGAGTCATTTTATATTTACTATACATACATATACATATGTATATAATAATATAATATAATATACATGTGTATATATAATATATACATACATATGCATATATATTAAAGGAAGTTATGCCACTTGGGTTGACCACAAACTCACCATAAGAACCACACACCTTAAATGCTAGTACTCAGGAGGCAGAGTCAGGTAGATCTCTGTGAGTTCAAAGCCAGCCTGGTCTGCAGAGTGAGTTCCAGGACAGTCAGGGATACAATAGAGAAACCCTGTCTCAAAAAACAGAAACAAAACAAACAAACAAACAAAGAACCACAGACTAGCAAAATCCTGAATACCAGGCAGGAAAATCCTCTATACAAATGGCTGATAAGAGTAGTTCAAATGACTCCCCAAACAGTACAGACTACTGATCTAGCTTCTCAGGGGATGAGGATAAGCCTCAATGACTAAAGACATTTAACACATAAAACCACAAAACTTGGATGAATGGAGCCTGGATCTGACCTCGAGTCTCCCCTCTGTGGTCTACTTCCATGGCATTGCAACATATTGTGCAAACTACCAAAGAATCGAAGTGATTAAACTGCCTGCCCAGCTGCAATACCTATGAACCATGACAACAACCAGAAAGGCTACATTCCTGTAAAGGTGCAATGAGGGCACTCACGTATCAGTGGTGACTCACAGTTGTCTAACTGAACAAAAGGCCTGGTTAACAGTAGAGAAATTATATCTGGTGCTGAAAACCTAACCTAGCCAGCTTCCCCCAAGTAGTGAGGTTGTGGACATTAGGAAAAAAAAAAAAAAACCTAAGAGTATTACTTGGCTAGATCAGCATATTTCCATACTATATTATTCTAAATCGTTTTCATATACCCACAGATAGTGCATCTAGCACTAACCCCACCACCTCATCAAAGAAATCTCTCTTTACAGCAAATGGAAACCATCACAGGAAACCGCAACTGGACATAATGCACATATCAACAGATCATGGGAGCCAGCCCCAATAGATACTTCTACATCATAGCTCTTGAATCTTTGGCTTAAGGTATATCACAGAAGAGAGGCCTCATAATGTATGAGACAAAATACTAGAATATCTTCGGTGAAATAGTCTCTTCTAGAAATGTTTGAATAACCAAGACTGAAACCATGGCAACATCAATGGACATGTAAATGTGAAAGGTGGAAAATTCTGAGAGGGCCCACTAGATACTCAAGGATTCTTTCTGTCTTTTACCACACATATCCAGTCTTGGTAGTTTGAACTCTCTTTTATAACCTAGACTTTCCTATTCTTCCGTCTACTTCAATCCTGCATATTCTTACAGCAACCAAATGTTCCAAAGGTTTCCTGAAAATTATTAGTTGAATCTTTTAAACAAAATCTCAAGAGCAATTCTTTCATTCACCTCTGGTCTCCTGCAGGATTTCATGTCATTATACCCTTTGCATAGGCTGAAAAACATAGTGAACTCCACTTTTGAACTCTGCCTTGTCCCAGAATAAATCATTAGTCCCATAAGCACGTTTCTCCATTCCAGAACCAGCTGGGACTTGAGGTGGCTTTCTCTTCTTGCATTTATGTCCAGTGCTTTGCTTTTTGCAAAGACTCATTCTAAACGCCTACCCGGTTCCATCATTTAATTTTTACATTAATTAAGTAAGCGTTAGTATCACTTTATACACAAGAACTGATGCTTAAAAGATAAGTTAACTTGATAAGACAGCTAGTAAGTGGCAGAACTGATGACCTTTATTGCAATAATCTCTGCCTTGGTGTCACATTTACAGATGTTATTTTCAAAATACGGTTTTTATCCTCCACGCCCACGATTGCCTTTAAAATCTCAATTATCATGGGGACAGCCCTTAGGCCTAGACCAAGTCTGGCAGTCTACACTTAGTTTTCTGCTCTCTATCTCACACCTATGCTCCTGTCAAACTGAATAGAAGGACTCCGGCACATTCAAAGCTTTCTCAGCTCCCATCCCTCCACCTCACATAGTCCTTTTCAACTATATTCAAATATACAGCCCTGGAGCACACTTCCCCTCTTCTTCCCAACCCTGAAGAGCAACTTGTTCTATTGTCCATATTCATCTAGCACCTTCCCCTCCCTAAAGAGATTATTGGCTGAATTACTGGCTAATCCATTTTAGGAAATGGCATTCTCCCATGAAGGGCTGGATCTTGTTCATCATGAAGTGATTTCCTTGTCACAGATGGGCTGTGTATCTACTATGCATCAGCGCTTAACTCAATGCCTGGCACATAACAGATGCTCTATTAGTGGATGAGTAAAACTCAGAAAGTCTTTCATCCGCCAGTTCTCAAGGTCAAGAAGCCTAATACGAAAACAGCAATCCTGAAAGGTTTCTAGGGATCAAGCCAAAGAACATGGGAAAAACAGAGCTATGGAAATGACAGAAGCGTCACAAATCCACAGAAACAAACTTTGCCTCCTTGAAAGGCATGCCATTTCTAAAATATTGAGTAATCAAATACATGCTAATCTGGATAAACTCCTTTACAAAAAGACACAGGATTTTCTTCTTTCCCTCTGTTTGTAAATTCTTGTTTTGGCTGTTGAGCAAAGGAGCTACTATGGAGAAATAGCATCCTACCAAAAGCTTTCAGTTTCAGCCTCTAATCCCCTGTGGATTCAACTTGGCAGTCACCTTGTGGCACAGTGAAAGGGCAGGATGAACAAAGCTTCCCTGAAGCTCTTTTACCACCGAACAGCAGGAGGACATTACTGGCGCCCTTCAGTTGTGGCTAGGTTACATGGTTCATTTCAAAGATTTGGAGTCAACTTCACCCTGTAATGTGATATTATTGGGCCAGTTTGTCTGACTTTTGCAAGAACAAATAGTTTTGTGTTGCTTCATCATAGTCTAAAATATTTTTGAAAAAGTTAATTTATTTTGATTAAAAACTTATTAAAAAAAAGAAAAAAACCTTTAATAGCATAAGCATAATTGTATTATCTTAATCTAGAAACATGTAAATATGTAAAAATCTAGACTTTTTCTCCTACAGGCAATAACAGAAAGGAATTAAAGTTAGTCTCTCAGAAAACCAGATCCTTCCAGGTAGAGTTTTCTGAGTTTTCATGGCTTGCACATTGTTCTATCTGGTGAAGGCTTTGCATATTACTGTTTTCATTTTATGACTTCGAATTTTCCTTAATAGTATTTTTTATCAAATAGAATTTTTAAATTTATAATCTTCCCTCATAATTACTGCCTTTAAACTTTTACTTAAGAAAGCTTCCTGGCTCAAATACCAGAAATGTGTTCTCCTTTATTATTTTTTTGAAATTGTGGAATATTTTTACCCTTCCTTCCTTCCTTCCTTCCTTCCTTCCTTCCTTTTTCTCTTTCTTTCTTTCTTCCTTTCTTCCTTTCTTCTTCCTTTCTTCTTCCTTTCTTCCTTTCTTCTTCCTTTCTTCCTTTCTTCCTTTCTTCCTTTCTCTTTCTTTCCTTCCTTCCTTCTTTCTTTCTTTCTTTTTCTTTCTTTCTTTCTTTCTTTCTTTCTTTCTTTCTTTCTTTTTCTTTCTTTCTTTCTTTCTTTCTTTCTTTCTTTCTTTTTCTTTCTTTCTTTCTTTCTTTCTTTCTTTCTTTCTTTCTTTCTTTCTTTCTTTCTTTCTTGTTTTATGAGACAGGATTCTCTGTTATAATGCTGGCTGTCCTGGAACTTACCCTGTAGACCAAGCTGGTTTCAAACTCACAGAGATCCACCTGCCTCTGCCCCTGCCCTGCCCCTGCCCCTGCCCCTGCCCTGCCCCTGCCCCTGCCCCTGCCCCTGCCCCTGCCCCTGACCCTGACCCTGCCCCTGCCCCTGCCTCTGCTCTGCCTCTGCTGCCTCTGCCTCCTAAATTCTGGGATTAAAGGAGTATGCCACAACCACCTGGTAACTTCCATAAGATGTCTTATTCCACCTTTTGGTTAACCCACCCATTCTCCCTTCTTTCCTTTGTTCCCTGCCCTCATCTCTGTTGAAGCCTCTGGCTACCCCTTTCCACATCACACATACTCTACTATACCTCCAATTAAATTTTTAATTGAGTTGGCCTTTCCATGCACTCTTCCTTCAGGTTACCCTTCCTCCCACTGCCTTGTTTCCCATCCTCCTGAACCACTTTTGTGGCTGTAATGACTCCTAACCACTCCTAATGATATACAATTTTCCAAGTGCTATGTATCCAACACTACGTTAATCTTTTCCCTCACGTGTTGCTGTATTATCCTAAGCATACCAACCTAGGTTTATAAGCTCTTGTTGGTATGTTGGAATGTTCTGCCCTGTGGAATATGATGCTGTCAACATTATGATGAAACCATGGTCAGCTCTGTCCCTGATACAGCAACACCTCTTCCCTTGTTCTCTAAGTCACTTTGGCTGTACAGATCAAGACAGTACGATTACACTTACATTGTTAAGATTTTCTCTTTTCATTTAATAAATGTTTTTAAATGAAATACAATTACATTTCTTCCCCCTTCCCTTTCCCCAGTGTAGTCTCTATAAGGTACTCTCCCAACCCTTCCTATGACCATCTACTCCCAAGTTGAAAGTACTACTTTCTTTCATTATTGTTAAACACACACACACACACACACACACATACACATACATACATGCACACACATTCATGAATGTATGTGTATGTACAGTATATATAAATACAACCTGCTGAGTCTGGTTTTGTGTATATACGGTTTTAAGGCTAACTGTTCTGAATTGGACAACCGATAATGTGGCTCATACTGGGAAGAGGCTGATTACCCTTCTCCCAGCAATCACTCAGAGGATAATAGGGAGCTGAGAATGACGTCATTCTAATTTAATTTTAAAATGTATAGCATATTCCAAGCTATTCTAAATTCCAGAGGCATCCATGACCCATCTCTCTCTCGTCAATGCCTGTGGAGTAATGTAATCTTTGTTTCAACAGAACATATAGGTGAGCATCTCCAGGAAGTCCACAATAATTGTGACTGAGAGTAAGCTGGCCTAAACTGAGGATTTGAACAGATTCTGGGCAGGACAGGGCTCTGAACATGTTCTTGGGTTTCTGACCTGGTATTTCAAGATTCAAGTTAATTCATTTATGTTTTCCAAGGAAAATTTTGTTTTCACATGCAGTTTAAAATTTTATCTTACTATTCTGTATAATCCTCCCTCCCAGTTCCTTGTCCTGTAAGAATTCTATTACTGTCCTTGGATTGATTCAGTTAGGTATGTGTTGGTCTTAGCTTAATGTTCTTAGCTATGTCTGGGTTATGATTTCCTTTTGGTTTGTTGCTATAAAACTTCATAAAATATTGGAACATGGTATTCGGGATAAACAGAATCCATGTTCTTAGGCCATGGTCACTCATATTTGGCTCCAGAACAAACCCTCTCTCTTTCACTTTGAAGTGAAAAGGTACTGACCATACCTTTCACCCTCCAGAGTGCTCCTGGCTTTCTACTCTAACACTGTGCTGGTTTCTGTGAATTTAGAGCTGTGGTCCTGGCTCACGGCGTTCTACTCTTTTCCCTCCCTTTCTCCTGTGAAGGGAAGGTGTGGTGAGAGTGAGAGGCTAGCTTTCCTCCCTCCATCTTTCTGAGACAGATACTACAATATCATTAGATCGCAATTCACATTCTCCTTTCTGCTTCTTCCATTCTCTGCCTTCAAAGGCAGCAAGAAGCATGCTCTCCTCAGTAAGACTCACCCTGTATCATCTCTCTAAGGGCGAATGAAGGGTAAGAGAGTTCAACAGTGAATGCAAACACATATCCATCAGTTCAAGCTACAGCCTGTGGATTTTCTCCTCAGCACACCCCAGTGATCTGGACAGCAGACTTAGCTGCATCTGAGATGTGACCGTAGGGTCCATCGGTAGCTTTGCCCTGATTGACAATCACCAACAACACCTTAAATCATGATTCAAAATCAAGACGCTGTCAGTTTTGTCAAAAGTGTGATTTGCGTTTCTTCTTGTTCTTGATTGAATGGTTGTTGGTTAGAGAGGGGACTAAAGGCATTAACACACATTCTGACCACTCATACATGATTAGAAGTCATGGGGTGCTCATTCCAGGAAGGCTCTGTAGAGAGTGGGCTGCTGTACACCCAAGTTGGCTTGCCTCTTGGTCCTCCATTCTTCCTCTGTTCATATCTACGATATTGTTCTCTGTCCGAAGTCTGTATAGTTGTTTTTGGTGCTGATGAAACCACACCACGGACACAACAGCAGGAGAAAGAGCAGAGAAGCTCGATCTCCTTGGCCATAGAGGGTTAAATGGCCTGCCTCTGCACACCTTTTCTCGTTCCAATCATTGTAATCAGATTTCCTCATCATTGCGACTGAAAATTAACCTTAATAAGCAGCACGAGATTAGATGTTAAGCCCCATTCAGATGTCCTACACTGTTCAGTGCGTGTGTCACTGAGCCAGGGGCTCACACAGATGTGCCAATGAACACTGTTCTTGGCTCAGAGGAGCATGGCACTTACCAACTAAATAACATCTATAAAACTTACCAGTTTTCATCTCTAAGAGTTTATAAATGGCTCTAATTATTAAAAAGACATTTACTGGATTTCACAAAAAATAAAGCTGAATGCTGGAATTTGGGTCACTGTGGGAGTCTCTGCTGTTAGAGCTGTGGAGGTGTGTGTGTGTGTGTGTGTGTGTGTGTGTGTGTGTGTGTGTGAGATGAGTCTGTGTGTGCATTTGTGTATAGGTGTACATGTGGATGCCAGAGGTCAACAACACCAGGTACTTTACTCTGTCACTCTCCCCCTCATGAGATAGGGTCTCACACTGATTCCTAATGCTCAAAAGCTAGGTAGACCGGCCAGTCACCAAGCCCCAGGGATTCTCCTATTGCTGCCTGCTCTGCACTAGGATTATAGGCATGGGTTACATGCCTGTCCTTGTAGATGGTTTCTAGGAATCCAAACTCAGGTCCATATACTGTTCAGCAAGTGTTTTTCCCACTGAACTGGTAAGTTCATGTCTCCGTCTCTCTAGAATATTTTGTTGAATAAAATGTAAGCAAAATATTGAAGTTTTTGACAATAATATGATAAGTTAAATATGGTCGATCCACAATATTTATCCAAACTTCTCATGTATATTATGCTCTTTTACTCTTTGCAAAATCTTACGGCTCCTAAAATGATTTCTTTCTTTACTCTTCACCAATATGTGTCTCCTCTTGCATAATTGTGCTCATACTCTTTAACTAAAATAGACTTAACTACCAGCCACACTAGGGCGTACTTAAAGTCCCACAGCTAGGAGGTAGAGACAAGAGGGTCATGAGTTCAAGGTCACCTTCCGCTATTTAGAAAGTTAGAGGCCTGGTCTACATTGGACTCTGTCTTGATAATTAATTAACAAATTGAAATTAAACAAATTCAACGTGGTTGATGAATTGTTAAAAGATGTTCTTTGCAAAAATATCTACAAAATCAACTTTCCCCGCTTTGAACTTTTCAGCCTGTGTGTTGATTCTTTCACTTCTGAATCTTAGGAACACTTCATTTTTCATTGTAAATTATTACATTGTATCAGTTTATGTTTTATTTAGTGTGTGTGCCAGTGTGCTCATATAGAGGTCAGAGGTCAGAGGACAACTGAGGTGGGTGTATTGGTGAGGACTGGGGCGTGGAGAGCTTCCTCTCCGTCTACTGTATGGGTTACAGAGCTTAAACTCAAGAAGACTATTAGTCCTGGAAGAAAAATGCCTTTCCCTGAGGTGTCTTGCTATTCCTTCATTATATTAATTTTTTTACTTGACAGTGGTACATGATAATGACATTGGCACAATAATATAATATGTGATTGTTATTTAGATCCTATCAAATTCTAAGCAACTCATTGGCGTCATTTATTTACTTTAAATCTTCACTAGGTCGTTTTTCCTAATGAGAAATGAGCTGAAGAAGTTGAGTAGCTCCTCCAAAATGACACACAGTGAGAGGCTGGGACTTGAGCACATCTCAGTGTGGGGCCTGAGCTCCTTAGCCACAGTGTCCTGGAGTGTAAACTGTCTTCTGTTCTTCCCATGACTAGACCTCGTGAATTTATTATGTTTGGCTCACATTCAACCCCTTCCCGCAGTGTGACCTTATGTAGACTGTTTTGTGTAACTAAATGTGGGCTTCTAAGATCACTTCTTTGGATATTTCTGTTTCCCCATGCTCTAGGATTTTAACCAGAATATATTCCCAGCTGAAGAAGTTGACCTAATCACTAGTTGTAGACCTCTTTCCCTCTTCTTTTTAGTGGACTCCAGTTGTTTTGTGTATCTGCATTGACAGCAATTACACACAGCAGCCAGGAGATGATTAGCTTGGAAAGCTGAATTGTGTCAAGTTAATTACCAGTGGTGCATGCTGACTTTGATTCATGAATATGGTTTTTAGTGGGGGCTTTTAAAGGGCCATTTAATCAGCCAACACATCTTTTTTTAATACTTTAATGGAATTGTCAGGAGGAGAGGTACATGGAAAACCCAGAAAAGAGGCACCCTGGAGCACACTAAAAGAATTAACAAGCATCAAAGAAGGATTCATTTAAAAGAAATACTTTGTGGGCCACTTGGTCATAAAATGAACACTCCTTTCTTTAACTGTGGGGTGGGGTCACATCTATCATCAGTGCTTGAGACAGTTGGGAGCTGGTGCACAGCTCCCCCGGTACATGGTTCCCAAAGTGCATTAAGTAGAACTGTAGAGGAACAGGGACAATGCAAAAAGATGGGATGAAATAAAATTTTTTAAAAATACTCTGAAAATATAGACTATTTGGGGTTTATTACATGGTTTTTGTTCAAGTTAGGGATATTCTGCAATCCCTTCATACTTCAGTATTGAACAAACCCAGTGGGACTGAAGACTCACAGCCATTGCCAGTCCTTCACACTGCTCTTAAGGCCTGCTGTCTTCTCTGTCTCATGTTCTGAGCCTCTCTTGAACTTTTTGCCAGGAAAACACACTCATGTTTGAATACAGCTATATCATAGGAAACTATAAGCCTTGGAGTATGTCAAATTTTGCCACCCTATATATTCCAAATCATTTTTAAAGTCAATTGATTTATTACAGACTATAAGAAGTCTAAGTCTGAATGTATATCTCAATCATTGCTCTTAAGTAATTTGTTTCTGACTGAGTTAAACACTGAAGTAGTAAGCAAGCCCTCCTTCAGTTCATAAGCTCTGTGTCATTGGGAGGTATTGTACTCAAGGACACTGAATTTTGCATTTCAAACTTTGCAAATCAAGTATGACATCAGTCAACAAAATGTTATGATTAAAAATATCTTTCAGTGTTCATAAAAATATTCTTTTGACCCACTCTTCATCTATTCAGAGGCTAAGTTCATACTCATGACCTGTGTCCTTAAACAGAATACACAATTTCTAATCTTGCTATGGACTACTTTGTTCATCAGTCAATTGAAAGTGTAGAGTGTTTAGTCAAAGGGAATAAGTGATTATGTGTGTGTGTGTGTGTGTGTGTGTGTGTGTGTGTGTGTGTGTGTGTGTGTGTGTATAAAGGCTGGCCTCAAATGCAGAGATCTGCCTGCCTCTGCCTCCTGAGTGCTGGTATTAAAGGTGTGTCTGTCCACAATTATAGTTTTGAATCTGACTTATTTAGAATTATATGGATGCTGGGAGAGGGAGAGGGAAAGTTTTTGTTTAGTTTTGTTTTTTGTTTTTTAAATGATGTGACCTCTGGTGGTGTAGTCACATACCAGAGCAGACCTCAATCTCAAGATTAGCTTGGTGATACAAACTGGGCTTGAAGAAGGAGGAGGAGGAGGAAGAGGAAGAGGAGGAGTATGGGGAAGATAAAGAGGAGAGTGAGGAGGAGCAGGAGGAGGAGGAGGAGGGGGAGGAAGAGTAGAAAGGAGAAGAAAGAAATAGTTTCAAAGCTGGCTGATAAAGGATGGGAGCGTTGAGAGGGTAATAATGTAAGGAGTTGGGGTTGGGGTGAATATGTTCAAAATACATTGTCTAAGATTCTGAAAGAATTAATAAAACTTTTTTAAAAAACTATACTATTTCTAGACATTTTCCTTGAAAGTTCTTGAACCTGGTAAAGGAGAATGGAGAGTGTAGGTCAAAGAAAACCAATGTGACTCATAGGCCAACACATGACATACCGACCAATGTCATCTATCTACATCAAGAGGAAGAACTAGAACAAACAGTATATACGTTCACTAATTACAGATTATAGCTTTAAAGTGACTTAAAATAAATTATATTGTCCATCAAAATTATTCATCAACTTAGAATGGCAGAAAAGACATAATAAAATGCTCATTTAATTCATTATGATGTAGACAAAACCAGCATTTGCATACTAAGGAGGAGTGCCAAGGAATACTATTGGATCAAGGAGTTGACATCAGTGAAATCATTTGAAAGAATTTTTACAGAATTAATTTCTGTCAGCTTATCCAAACATTTGGACAAAAACCATTGTAGGCAAATTATGAACACTCCACTGCTTCTCCTTTCCTTTCTTCAATAGAGGCACTAATAGGAGAAAATGTGCATTTCAGTCTCATTTTGCACTAAAGCCATCTCAGTTGGTGATTTTTCTTCATGCCCTTCTATGCTGAGGAGAGGAAAAAAAAAAACAAAACTCCAGTCAGAGCTGCTGAGCAGTCTCCCGAGCTGCCCACTGGGTTGATCACCAAGGACTCCATTTTAGAAACATGTAAGTTTAGGTAACAAATTGGTAACATGTAGCAATGTGGTGTCATAGCTCTCTATTTTGGAGTAAAATACCATGCGGCCCTACGTCCAACATTGGAAAGGTAAGTTCACTCACAACATCTGCAGTAAACAGTTTTTCATGCTGTTACGCTTTTGAAATTGAATGGGACGTTTTAAAAGATAATCAGAACGCTGACATAACGTCTCATAATATCTCAACAGACACTCCACGGACAGAACACATCAGAAAGAAGCACTTGCCTCAATTAAGCAAGATAGGCATAACACTACTTTAACCCTATCATTCGATGTGGCAAACAACTGAATGATAGTTTTCCTAGTTGTCCTCTTTGTGACTTAAACTTTTCCATGTTATAATATAAATATTTTCTGTTATTAACTTAATGGTGTTTGCAGGTTTTCCTGCACCAAGAGTCTAATTACACAACCAAATGCCTACTCCTTAGGAGTCAGGGACTTAGTAAAAGATTACATGCAAAGTTTGTATGCTACACACCGATTTGTTTCTCTGCTAGAGCTTAATGAGAATACTTGAATCATCCCATCAAAATACTGGTCTATGAAAGTGTTTGTATTTGTTAGTTGAGACCAAATGAAGTCACTGTTTTAAGTTTAGAAATAGTCAGTCCCTGTAAGTTCATATTGCTCTACCTTATTAATGTAGACACTATAGTAAACTACCATTTTCTCTAGTTAAACCTTTATTTTCAGTAATCAGTGATAATAAATAGTGCTAGATTATATACTCAGCCATGTAAATATTTATATATCTTTCATCTATACCCTACGAAAAATCCCTATAAACAAAATATCTAATACCTTCAGTGTGTCTAAAAAGATTCTTCTTGAGACAGGGTCTTACTACATAGCTTTAGCCGGCCTAGAACTCTCTTTGTAGAAAAGCTGGCCTTGAACTCACAGAGATCCTCCTGCCTCTGCTTCAAAAGCATTTGGACTGCCAGCTATAGATGTGCATGCCTTTAATTCCAGTGTTCAGAAAGCAGAGGCAGATGGATCTTGTGGATTTAAGGTCACCCTGGCCTAAAAAAGGAGTTCCAGGCTAGTGAGGGCCACACAATGAGATCCTGTCTCAAACCCCAACACTCCAAAACAGAGTTCTAAGACTGCAGGTGTGTAACCACTACTCCCAGCATCCTTTAAAATTTTTTAACATTTATTTTTAAGTTGTGCTTAGAAGGCCTGGTTCAGATTATTGTTTGCATTTCAGTTTGATCTGTGGTATCTCAAAACTAAATAACAGGGGCCAGTGAGATGCTCAGTAGGTCTTGTTACCCAAGACTATCTTCTGTCTATTTTCAACTTAGAATTTTCTGTGTTTCCTTAAGAATTAAGGAAACTTCAAGAAATACTTCAAGTACACATTGTACCTGCTCTGTGTATTTCAGGCCTATTGTCTAATTATACATATATTTCCCCCTCTGGCATTTTACAAGTATGACCTAATAGTAGAATTGAATCTGTCGGTGAAGAGCGAGGAGTCATTTATCTCATTTGTAAAGTTGGTTGGCTTGGCAACCACTGCACATGTTGAGCCATTTAAAGTCCCCATTCTCGTCTGCCTTCTACTTTTGCTCAAGGCGGATACTAAAATTCTCAACCAATCCTCCCAAATCACTGATACACGCCTGGAAGTTTCTGGGTGATTCTTCCGGGAAGGCTTGGTAGACAGAGGGCTTCTGTAGTTGGCTTGCCTCTTGGTCCTTTCTTCTTCCTCTGTTCATGTCTACAAAATTGACCTCTGTTTGAAGTCTGTATAGTCACCTTAGGTGGTAATGTCCTGAAAACAGCAGGAAAAGGCTGTCCTGGGCCACACAAGGTTAAATGGCCTGCATCTGCACATCGTTGTCATCAGACTTTCTCATCCTTGCAACTAAAATGAACCTTCATAGGCAGGCAAGGAATTAGGTGCTGTTAAGCCCCATCCAGTTGCTCTAAGCTATTCAGTGCATGTGTCACTGAAGCCAGAGGCTCACAGCCATACCAATGCAACATTGTTCTTGGCTCAGGAAAGTGTGGTGCTTATAGACAATGATTTAGGGGCATGATAGGACAGATACTTGAACCCCCTTGTTTGAGGGAAGGTATCTCTACAGGTACATTTATTCAGCAAGATCGGTATCAGTAGCCACCCAGGATAGCCTTAAGTAATGTCTCTCTCTATTCTAGTTCCCTTAATTTCTCACAAGTATTATTCACAGCACATTTTTTCCCTCGACCAATCAGTTGTTTCTAGGGAACCCTGAGTGATTCAATGGATACTTTTATGCAATCAAACAACAACTAACTGCTTTTATTATACATGTGTGGAGAGGATGGCAGGCGTTGTAATTGCTTCTTGAAGTGCTTAAAGATTTTGTAGCTTCCTATGAGATGGGTTTTGATATATAAATAAACGAAGACAAGGTAGTTTTCTTTCACGTTATCAAATTTGATACATGATTTTATCGTATTGGTTCCACCATCTAATGCCAATATGTTGATATCTATTCATTAATTGAGTCTCCTGATACTGATGCCATCTTTTTTAAATTACTTTTTTAGAGTTGCATGCGTGTTTTCTGCTTTGAATCCAGATGCCTTTTTTATCTCTGAGGTAAGTTTTCTTACTGTTTATGAAATAATCCTGTCTATTCAGTCTGTGCTCTTTGCTAGGAATTCTGTTGAGCATTTCATCTGTTGACTGTCTCGGATTTACTTCGTGACACCTCTTCTTATACTGTTTACATTTTTGCATCAATGACGAGTGACTGCCGAACTTTCTCTTATAGGCAGCATATATCATAATTCCCTTTCTTTGCTCCAGTATTTTCTTTTCTAACTATTGTAAGTTGCCCTCTCAGAGATACTGCCAGCCCTCACATTTCCTATGAGGTAGCACAATTTTTCCTTAAATTATTCCTTCATGATTGCTTTTGTTTGTTTGTTTGTTTGTTTGTTTGACTAGTTTGGTATGTGGTTCATTTTCACCTCTTTGTTCTTGTTTTAGTATTTTGTCTATTGATTTTGAAGGTATTTTTTTTATTTCAACAGATATTTTTTAAACGTTTAAATTCAATCTTTTCTTGATATTATCAACATAAAAATAAAATTCTTTATCTCTTTTACTGAATTCCTTCATATATACTTAAGTTTAATCAAGAATGTGATTTAGTCGCTGTTTGACTGTTTTGATTTTTACAAAATCTTTTGGTAGTTGTGCCACTTCATATTTATATTGATTTTAATAAAGAATAATCATCTGTGCTCTGATTCTCATCCACTCAATGTTAACTTCCCACTCTAGCCACTTTCTTCCCATCTGCTTAAATACTCGTTTAAAACGTCATTGGCACTGAAATACAGGAGAGTTTGCAGCAGACCAAGGGGAACTCTTGATGCAGTGGGAAGTTCTGTGTGATGAAACTGTTCCTGGTCATTGGCTGAAAACAGAAACTTAAGCTCGAACAATGATTCAAGAGCAAAGGTCATTGTCACCCTTAATGGTGTGTTCAAAGGATGACTCCAGTTCTTTGGAAACAAAACTAGAAAGAAGTTGACAAAAGGTTTACATATCTCAAAGGATGGAGACAGAATTTGCAATTATATGTTTTCTAAAGGAAATCCAAGAGGAGAGAAATCGGGAGTCTCCCCTTGGGAATTACTAGCTTGAAGTTAAAGAAAGGCTGGAGAGATGACTCCGTGGGTAAGAAGTCTTGGAAAGACTCATGATCTGAGTTTCATGCCTAGAACCCACATGCAGGTAGAAGGGGAAACTGACTCTGCCCAGTTGTCCTCTGGTTTCCACACGCATGCCATGGGAACACACACACAAGCACAATGATAACAAATTTAATTTAATGTAAAAGTTGGGTCGTTAAATGAATAAAGTTAATCAAGCTGGTGAAGTTGAGACTGTCTTGACACTTAGAATTTGTCTTTTCACCATTTTTTGGTCTCTTCCCACTTTTTGTGAAGGAAGGACCACCTGGACTTCTCGCCTCTCTAACCATCAAGGTGACTCTCATGAGGGTTCTCATTAGGGTTTTAAACTTGGAAATGGCATTTTGTTTTGTTTGTTTGGGTTTTTTTTGGGGGGGAGGGTGTTGTTTTTATATCTTCAATTCACACTGACTTCATAACACTGTTTTCTCACCTTGGTTTGTCTTTGACTCCAATTGGACAACTGTGCTCTTGATTCATTTTTTAATTTTTTTGTCACTGTAACATGTTCTAATATGGTCTAACATGGGCTTTAATCTTTCATGCATAAATGGTTGTTTTATATTTTATGCATTTATTCTATGTGTATGAGTGATTTCCCTGTATGAGTATATGAAAAGAGGTCAGAAGAAGGCATCAGAGTCCCTGTAACTGGAGTTCCAGATGTTTGTAAGCTACCATGTAGGTGCTGGGAACAGAATTCACGCCCTTCGCAAGAGCAACAAGTGCTCTTAACTTCTGAGCCATCTTTCCAGCCACATTCTGCCATGTTTTAGTCGTATGTCATGATCTTCGAAGACAAACCGATACCTGCATACTCTTCACGGCAGCAGGAAATTTTGAGTTTTCAGTACTTCATAATGAGATGGGTTCTGCCTGAAAAGCTTCTGTGTCTTTCCAAATCCAGTAGTGTAAAACCACAAGGAAGGGTGTAGAAATTGTTTTGCTCTCATCTTGCTGAGTAAACTACCTAGCAGCTTCTAATGGTAAAGGAACAAAATTAAAGCAAGCCTGTCAGTCTTGACTAAAGTTGCTTCTTTCCCCTTTGTTGTTAAAAAAGCCATTATTTGGCTGGGCCAGACTTCTTGCCTGAAGGATAGTCTTATAGAAACCCAGTGCACTTTTAAAAGTAGAGTGTCAAGCATTGTGACTCACACCTATAATCCTAGCAAGTGGGTTGCAAGTTCAAAGTCAGCCTGACCTACACAGGGATTTCAAAAATAACTTGAGGCTATACGATGTGTCAAAAGCAACAAACAAACAAATAAGTGAAGCATATACATTCTTGATCATCAGTTAGTTACTTCAATTTATTAGGACTTCACACACCTGGTAGAGATATCATAATTTCCAATTGAATTATCATTGACTACCTTATTTCCCTGATTTTATTTGTTTGTTTCGTTTTGGTTTTTTTTGTTTTGTTTTGTTTTGTTCTTTCTAGTCAGTTGTTTATGGCAGTGAGATGCTCACAGGGCAATGGGTTAAAACACCTCATGCACATAACTAAATAACAGAGCCAGAAAACATTCAATAGTAACTCCATTCAAAGCACAGCAAGTTTTTCACGACATACATGCTTTAAAATTCATAACTAGTAAAAAAGGATGCAGTTTCTTTAAAAACTCAGAATTCAATGTTCTATACAGTAGCTACAAAGCCATCTTCTACTTAATTCCAGCTTCTAACATTTTTCCAGACCATTCTGTAAGTTAAATTTCAAAGACTTATATCAACCAGCTAAGAGGCTTCTCTGTGTGGCTTGATATGGCTTGATCACTGGACAAGCTCCTTAGTTATTACAGATGACAGCGTTTTAAAATCACAGAACAATTTGGGCTATCATTTAGAAACCTAATATGTAATGAAAACTCTCTTAAATGGCTCAAAATTAATTATCTATAACTCTGATATACAATTATATCATCATCCTCATGATGTGCATGGAAATAGCATCATGATAAGCAACATTCTGGGTTTCTTCCCATAGCAGTTACTCTTAAGCACAAGTGTTAGTCAATACTGGCCTTGCCTTACAGCTAAGATTTTGCAGATAATAAAGCAGAATTAGAGACTTTAGGAAACTTGCCCGGAGCCATAGGCAGAAAGAACAGACCTGCGTTAAGAACTTGTATCTTTGTTCTAAACTCATCACACTGCTCTGTCCTCAAACCAGATTTCTTTTAAATGGGAGTTGTACTTGCTGGAGGGCTTCAGTCTTCTTGGTACAAATATGCACACTTTCTTGCTAGGTATGGCATTATTTTATTCTATTGAGAAATAAATACAAAGCTTTATTACCTTCCAAACCCTTTTACCACACTAGACTTACTCTAAACCAACAGTAATTTTCACAATACTACAAAATGCTCACTATAAACCCTGTCTATCTGCTTAGGTGTGTGTGCAGATGTCCTCCGTGTCTACTTGCCAATCAATGAGAAACCAGTAACCGTGCTTGACAGTGATTGAAGACTGTGTTTACTGTCAAACACTTCAATGAAGTACTAGATGCTCAATGAATATTCAGGACAATATGGAATAGGGTCCTGTAGACAATTATAGATTACATACATTTTTAGAAGGCTAATCATTAGTCTGGATTAGAAACACATAATTTGTATTTCTGCATAAATTAGTACTACTCATAACAGGGATTGCAGTTGTGGTATACGTGTACTGAACCGATTCAGCACAGGGTTTGTTATTAGATGAGTTCAGATCAAGATCAGGCATCTAAAGAGGCATATACCAGCACATGCATCTTAAATACAAGCTCAGCAGAAGGGGAAGGTTGCCTTGTGCTGCATTCATAGCTGGTGTACATCCACATAGAGGGGCTTGTTAGCTGATGGGAGATTCTGTTATTCTCCAGAGTTTGAATTAATGTTATATACTTAAATCCCACAAGTAACGTCTTTTGTAGAAGTTTCATAAACAAATCTATGAAGTCTTGAAGTCAAGCATCAAAGCCAACTTTCCATGACCTTTCTAGTTGGCACAGAACACAGCATGATATTTTTAGAATTCGGATATAACAAAAAGGATTTGAAAGCCAGTGAAAAGACTCAACAGAAAGCAAACAGGAGCTAGTCTTGAGTGTTTGGTAACCATCTATCTACTGTACGTCATTGACTTCCTTACTCAGAAAACATTACAGAAAATATGAAAACTGAGTATTTGTTTCCTGTGGACAGGGCTCAGATGCAAAGGCCTGGTCTTTGATGTCATCTGAAGCATAAGTTTGACAAATGACGACATTCAGGTGAACTATAATGGTGGGATTTGGAAGAGGAGTTGGGAGACCAGCTACTGCAGCTGTCTTTGCTCTCAAGTGGCAAAACTGTGTTTTCCCTCTCTTTGATTTTTTTCATAATCATAGGGAGACTTAAATCATGCAGTTTTAGTTGTTAAAATGGTGACATATATTATAAATGACTTTTGTTACAGGCTTCGACCTTTCAAGGAAGTTTCTTAAAGGGCACAGCTGCCCGGCAGCCATATTGTCCTTACATTGCAGGGAAAATGTCATTCTCGGAAACTCAAAACACGTGTTGACACCAAATAGATGGTTTCTGACTTTGTGCCCTACTCTATGGGTAGCATAGTCTAACACCGCGTATAACATACATACGCACAAAAACTTTGAGCTATTTAGTAGTCATTAATTTCTACTGCAGTTTACAATGACGACTAATGAAACACATTACTGCAAAAGGCTACAGCTGACGCCAATGGATTATGGCTAGTAACTCGCTTTTCTAAACTCACCCTTTTAAAAATGGCCCGTCTTAGACGTAAACTTACAGAGAGAAGCATATATAGTAATTTGGGAGTATTCAAGGAAAGCAGTGTTACTGAATGAGAAGGTATTGCTAGCAGCTGGGTTGATCTCTCCCCCATATTCTATTTTTTTTCTACCAGTAAAAATTTCATACACTCTCTGTTGTCCAACTAAGAGCCACAGTTGTGCAGCAGCTGGGTTATCTATTCTATTTAGATCATTCAGTATAGAATGAAGAGTGATACTCTGTTCTGCTATCACAGCACAAGGAACTAAGTTGAGGGCAACAGTTTCCCACAGAGTACAGCCAAGGTCCTCCTTCTAACGTCAAGTTGAATGTTCTTTTCCATAATAATCACAGCTTCCATCCTTTGCACTGCTCTAGGAATTCTGTGTATATGCTTAGACAGTCGAGTTTAAAAGGTCTTCCATTTGCAAGCAGCTTATGGGGTAGGGGTGATAGTTCAGTGGTTAAATGCTTGTAAGCATGACAACATAAATTTGAACCCCCAAACCTATATAAAAAAAAAAGTCCAGGGGTGGTGTCATGTGCTTGTAATCCCAGTGTTAGAGAAAGCAAAGACAAGTGGCTCCCAGGGGCCTGAGGCTCATTGACTAACCAGGTTAGCTTACTTGGTAAATATAAAGCCAATGAAAAAGCCTGTCTCAGAAAAATTTTAAAATAGAAAGGATCTGATGAATGATAGCCAAGGTTTTCTTTGGCTCCCACATGTACATGCACTCATGAGCACACACACATGCACACATACATACACACCACAAATGAAATTGCTTGTGAAAGGTCCCAGAAAATATATAGCATTTTTTAACTAAGAGAGTTGCAGGGCGACTGCATGGTGTATTATATACATAAGAATTTCCCTATTACCATAGTCTGATAATACAAAGGTCTTTAATTTTAAATCATGGCTACTAATTCATATTCCCATCATTTCCCATCATAGTGTTTTTTCAGAAGAACAGAGGTTTTTTGAAATTCATTGTGCCTCTGAATTTTTATGACATTAGATCTGTCCCATTTCTGTCTATATTATTATTGTTAATGACATTTACAGTTGGTAAGTTAAATGGGACTTCTTAGTAAGTAGGGTATATATTTTATGCTAAAAAGAAGGATTCTAAATTTTTAATTGAATGACTTACACACACACACACACACACACACACACACACACACACACCAACAAGATGATGATGTTGAGTACTCCCGCAAATGAAGGAGAAGGAAGAACCATGAATCACCCCAAACTATGCCCTAATGGCCAGGTCCTCATTCACTAAACAACATCTTGCCAAAATAAAGAAAATTTATCCTTTCTTCAAATCTTCTTCTTCCTCAAGGATGGGGGACAAGCTCTCTTCTGTGAGTATGTGAGTAGAGACAATACTTTTATAAAATATCTGTACTGAAATGCACATGGCACGCATATCTCTAAAACCCATAGCTCATTTGCCTTTACTTCTCTTCTTGTCTCTGATCCTGCAAGTCAAGCCCTTCTTCAAACTAAATGTGACTATCGGAATGGTTTGCAGGGTCAGTATCTGTAACGTTTCCCAGGTGATTTTAATGTCCAGCTAAGGCTGCAAGCCTCTTGGCTACTCTAATTGACCTTCAAAATCCCAGAAATACTTGGGAATCTTACCACCATCCCTGAAGTGTATTTGCTAGTTATTTGTCACGGCTAATTACCCTCACCTCTCTTGTGTCTAAGTACTGGACTGCAGTTTGAAGTTAGCTAATGAGAATGTACCAGAACTCTTCCTTTAGCTTCTCTACTGGTTGGCTGTAATAAAAACTTAAGATGCTCATAGATTTCTTTCTTAACAGGAACAACAACAAAAAAAAAGTCAATATTTTTCTTCCAACATGAGAATAATCAAATCAAGCCCTGGAAGATTACTTAAGTTGTTTTATAACAGTAAGGGAAAAATACATTAGTAATATTAAACCAAGGAATACAGTCTTGCTAACGTGACATCACTCAGTACCTAGAGTAAGACGTTCTGTTCTTTTTTTCTCATTAGTTGATATCCTTAGTGGAGATATCATTAAGAGGTGCCAGCCAATCAAAAATCATTGGAATAAAAAGTATTTAGGGCAGTCATCCCCAAAGGACTCTCAAAAGGCAGTGTTGGCTTTTTCAAACACAAATTATGAGTACCACTCCAGACCTACAGAACCTGTTTCAACAATTGATTCTACCGACACAAAATACACATTCATATTTAAGAAACACAGGCTTTGAGGAGAGCTACAGCAAATGAAATTTCAGTTTATAATCCACCTTGTTATGTAGTCTTATCTCATTCCTCTCTGCATCCATTTTTCATTTCTCCATAAAATGCTTACAAAACCATTTCCATGCTGATAGAATTTCTTTCATCCACTGGAAAATGAGCATGCAGGCTTAAAGAGGTTCTGGTTTGAAATGATCAATATTTATTTCTTGGATTAGAAATGGAACGATTGCGGTCCCCTTTTTAGTGGATTGCATGCAGAAGAGTACTGCAATCATATTCTTCGTCAGCAGGTCCTGAGGCAATCACAATTCCCCAAGTACTTGAGCATAAAATCCAAGCTCAGGAAAGCTGTGGGCTATTCCATGTTTACTCACTTCGAATCATTGAAACAAAGTTGTGTATTTGCTTGCTTTGCAAGGTGTTTAAAAACATGCCCACAAAGCAGCTCACTGTAGAAAGCTCTTAACAACCCCAGTATTTTCTAAGGCCATCCACTGCAGGTTGGGTAGATCAATGTATAGAGGAAAGCTGATTTGAAACATCACTCTTAAGTAACAGATAATGTTGTTTGAACAAATGTAAGAGATGAGAACGTTCTGGTGGTAAAACATGAGCAATTGCATTTGTGGATATACACAAATATACTTTTTTCTCTTTCTAATAGAGACACGTGGCATGACTTCATTAATAATCACGATTTTGGTCATTCCTGGATTGGAGTGATGAGAAGTATTCTGATTCAGTAATACATAAATGAATGTGTGAAATTTTCACAGTTGCTTCTTTTAAGTCATCTAATTCCAGAAACCCCAAGTTGCACGACCTTTCTGGGTTTACTCCTGTTTAAAATTAGCATCTAGAGCTGGGCATTCGCTCAGTGGTGAGAGCAATTGTTGCTCTTGAAGAAGACCTACCCAGCACCAACATGGTAATTCACAATTATCTGTAACTCCAGCCCTAGGGTCTCTGATAACCTCATCTGGCCTCAGCCGGTACCAAAGATGCACGTGATGCATAAACTTTCATACAGGATCATCTACACAAGTGGATTATCTAGGTAATGCCTTTTTTATTTTTAAGGAAAATGATAATTGACTCAGCAGAACACAAGATCCATGGCAACCAGCATGGGAAATAACAAATCTACTTTGTTAATAGTGGTATCAAGTGAATGGACATCGAAAGTAATTTCAAAGGAAAGTATTCCCTGCTTGAGACAGAAATCTTCCCAAGGAATTTTAACTCTCTGGGGAATCCAATAACTGGTTACCACCACCTCTGAAGAAATAAAATTGTTTTTGAATGCTACGAAAATGAAATGTGTTATGCCTCTGCCTCTGCAATGCGTTTCTGTGAAAAAAAAAATGGCGACTTTTAAAAGGAGAGGGGAAATAACGTTGATCATGGTCGTTGTATGCTTGCTATGCCTTGTGACTGCTCAGTCTATGCTTTCAGCAAAGTATTAGAAAATTGGGTTCTATAGCAAGTATAAGCCATAATCGTGGTAAGCAAAGGTTCTCAGAGCACATTTCAGGGTGACGAACAAGAGCATTAGGGTTTATAGAAATAGTGTGTCTTCCTCTTTAGAGCTAGTTACTTTGCCAAAGTAAAAGTAGATAAGGCAGGAAAATGTTCTCTATGTGGTCATATTGGGCGCAGGGAGCTTCAGAAAGATATCACTGTAAAAAGGGCCTTCAGCTTAAAATAACTCTAAAATCCCCCTTTCAGTCATTTAGCAATATTGTAAATGACTGATCCATGTGCTCCTAACAGATATGCTTATATGCAAACAGGAGACTGTATTTCTTATAAAATAAACATGATGGGAACCTCTGTCCATGGCCAATGATAAAATCCAGTGTCCACGACACTTGTGAACTATTTTACAACTTTTAAAAAGATGTGTCTCTTAACAGAAAGCAGGCTCTAAGGAAGCTGTGTAAAAGTAAAGATCTATCAGTCAGCACAGACGCATAATTCTCTTTACTAAATACTATACAAAGTTTTATCAATTACTTACATTGAGTATCACAACATATCTTACAATAAAATAAGTCAATAATGAGAATATAATTGCATATTAAAAGAGGTGATTTAGAAGGCTTGGGTCTGATAATTTCGTAGCAAGTTTTCTTATCATTAAAAGTCAAGACATGCTTTTTTCACACCAGGGCTTAACTTCTTTAATATTCGTGAAAGTGCAAAATATTTTCATAGCGATAGTCTTTGTTTTGCTCGCTAAATCCTCAGAATACACTTAATAAAATCTGATGAAATTGTTGCCTTTCTTGGAATTATCCCTGCAAGGAAAGATGTGCTTTGTTTCTTGATGTGTGTTTGTTTTAACACTTTAAAAGACTTTTCTTGATCTGCTATCTTCTCTTCTTTAGTCACATAAATTATATTCCAGAATATATTAGATGTCTTTCTGTTGTTTGGACAAACCATGCTTGTTCTTTGCTTCTTCCTCATATAGTAACTCTAGATGCAACAAACCCCTTATCAAGCTAGGCTCAATGCATTCATCACATCCTGACTCCTAACTACAGACACAGTGTGTCTACTTGCCTCAAGCTCCTGCCACCACATGTCAAAATGGGATGCACCTCCTTCTTCAAGTTTTTTTTTTTTTCATCATATATTATTTTATCATGGCAACAAATTATAAGTAATATAAAAATTCAGTCTCTGAGAAGTAGGCTTTTGTGTGGTAACTCTGATTATGTGGTTCTTGGGCCTTGGGAACTAGTTTGTAGGAGGAATGTGGAAGAGCTTGAAATGTTGGGGTAGAAAAGCTTTTAACTAATGTCAGTAATGCTTAATGGACTATTCTGCTGGTAGCTTTGGTAAACAAGAATGCCAAGAAAAATACAAGCAGTGAAGTATAGCTCCTGAGGTTTCAGAAAACAATGATTCATTCTATTGGGAACTGAGGCAGGAGACATTCATGTGTCATTTTAGTAAAGAACATGGCTTCATTCTGTGTCCTGAGAACTTGAATGAGGCTGAATTTAAAGATAATTGACTGATTTGATTGGTGTAAGGAATTCTAAGACAGAGTAGCATTCTGCTGAGTTATGGTTACTGTTCACTGTTTGCATCTAGATCTTGGGATAGGGGCAACAAAGGGTAGGGCTGAAAGGTAAAGAAACCATGACAAGGCTGTGTGAGAGAGAATAAAGTTTCAGACAAAGAGAGTGAGAGCGCATTTGCTAAAGCATTGTCAAACAGACTAGTGTCAGTAGAGAGATTCCTGGTGCTTACCCTGGAACAACAGGAAAGGTGTGCTGAAGACAAGACTCCACCCAACAACTCTCCATCTTGTAAAATGTGGGGATTCATTCAAATGGAAAGAACTGAAACTCTGAATACCACTGAAGGAATTAGCCACTGCTACAAAACAGTTGTCTAGGAAAGTATTTCTCTAGGGTCAACACACAGATGCCAATGTAACTGTGGTCCAAGGGAACCAGGTTCCACCTAGAGCTTGCAGCAGATACTCACAATGCTGATCAATGGTACTACTTTTATAGATAAGAAACATGCAAGCTGTAGATGGTTGTGCATACCTCAAATCTCAGCATAGAGGAGGAAGAGATATATGCATCTCTGTGAGTTCAAGGCCAACCAGATCCAGAACAGCTAGGCCTACATAGTGAAACCCTGTCTAAAACAAAGAACAGCAACAACAACAAAGTTCAGAATTGAAACTGTCATCAAGTCCTTTATGATAGCTCCAGAGAACTCCTGAAGCCAGGCAATGTGTAGGAGAGTGGGAATCCCTGCACAAAAGACTTGAGGAGCCACTGCATGTATCTGTGAAGATGAAGCCTAAGTCTTCCTGGAGACCCCAAGATGCTGGGGATGCCAAGACTGTGGGATGTTGCCAAGCAAAGCTGCAAGCATGGAGTTGACCTGCCCTAAATAAGAAGCTATATGCCTTCAGGCATCAGAGCTGAAGGAGTAGGACTGAGTCTTTGGAAGCCAGATGATTCCAGCACAAGTCCCAGGATTTAATGTTTGCCCTGCTGGGTTTCAGTCTTGCTTTGGTATGATTTTTCCTTGATAAACCTCTCATTTTTCATTTTTGCAAAAGGAAAGGGTTTTTTTTTTTTAATTTTTTTTTTTTGCACCCTGTGGGTTGGAAGTATGTAATTTCTCTTTGATTTTTTTATAGAAGCTCACAGTTAAGAGATTGCTTTGAGTCTCAGATGAGACTTGGATTTTGGACTTTTTAAAGCATTCAGGAGGCAGAGTTAGGTGGATTTCTGTGAGTTTGAGGCAAGCCTCGTCTATAGGGTGAGTTCTAAGACAGCCAGAGTTACAACAGAGAAACCGTGTCTCGAAGAAAAACAAAACAAAACCAAAAACAAAACAAAGCAAAAAACATTCTTAAAGACTAAAACAATTTTGGAAGTTGAACTGAATGAATTTTGTATTGTCAGGACAAAGCATGAAAGCTTACTGCTTAAAAATGAGGTCCTCCCATGTCAAGTTGACAAGGGGGTAGAACTGTGGGTGATTAATATTGATTGTTATTGTAACAGGATCTAAAATCACATAGGAGACAAGCCTCTGAGCATGTCTATGGGGGATAACTTTGAATGGCAGGTTTCCTCCAGCTGCGACATTAGCTTAGATTGTGCTGGGACTCAGAAAATCTGATTGATCCTCCATCCCACGTAGCCTCCTTAATCCTCAGATATAGAACAGATCCCACATTCAGTACCAGAGCCTATTCTGTGCTCACTCTAATCACAAGCATTCTAGCTTTGGCTGAGAAACATATTGAATACAACCTAAAGACTGACCAAGAGGCATACCTGTGTTTCATCATAGGGCTCTTCCTACTCCCTGACATCACATTTGCAAATCACATATCACATCCAACCTCTTAGCCCAGCCAGATGTTGCACATCTCATGCTAGGGTCAAGCTAAGTAGAGCCTCTCCATGCATCTCCTCATACCCCGGGTCTAAGCTGGTGCCACATCCAATGCCCCACTCTGGTCTGGTCAGTTCCTGCCAAGGCTTGGACCAGGATGCACATACTACATGCCAGCACAACTCCCCGAGTCTACCTGATGTCATCTCATTCATTCCCCCACCCCCCATATGCCATATCCAAAATTCAGGACAACCCAGTATACTCCAGGTGTTTGTATCCATATCAGACACAAAACTAACAAAATTGACATGCCCAGGTATCATCACAAAAATACAAACAATATAGAAGCTCAAGGTAGTATTTCACCCCTCAAATTCATCAGTCCTGTAGAATAAGAATTGCTTAGGTTAAGTTCAGGAAGCAGAATCTAAAGAAAAAGTCATGAATTCACCGAATAATTCATGGGGTTTAAGGATGACACAAAGAAACAGCTCAATGAACTTACAGAGAATAAGTTTTAAAAGAAGAAACTTGTAAGTAATGCCCAAGAAAACACAAACATAAGGCTGAATGAAATAAAGAAGTTGACACAGGCTTTGAAACCTAAATTCAATAAAGAGATAGGGATATTAAAGAAAATGTAAGCTGGAAACAAAATGAAATTTTAAAACTCAATAACCCAACTAGAAAACCAGTAGGAAAGAATTATAAGTAGAACCAATCAAATAGAAGCTGGAATATCAGGACATGAAGATAGAGAAACTACAGCAAGCAAAGAAAGAATATGAAAAATTAAAAATAAAACCCACAGGAAAGGAGCATAAAGAAAATGTGGAAGACCATGAAAAGCCCAAAGCTTCAAGTCCAGGCACAGATAAGGAAGAAAAATCCCAAGTTGATGACATAGACCAGATCTTCCACAAGATCATAGAAGAAAACTTCTCTAAACTAAGCAAAGGCACACCATATACATACAAAAGCACACAGAACACCAAATAGACAAGTCCAGAAAAGAATTTTCCCATGACATACCACAGTAAAATACTAAGTACACAGAACAAAGAAAGGGTATAGAAAGGTTCAAGAGACAAAACAAACAAACAAAACAACAAAAACCCACAAGTCACACATCAAGGAGAGGCCATCATGGTAGCAAGTGATTTGCCTTGGAAAGTTTGAAAGCCAGAGAAAACTGGAAAATGCAATCCATGTTCTAAAAGACTGTGACAGTCAACTTAGATTACTGTACCCAGAAAAGCTAACTACCATACTTGAAGGGTAAAGAAAAAGGTTCAGCAACACAAAGACTAATAATATTCATTTCCAACAGACTTTCTCTAAACATTACACAGGAAGAAATGTTTCATAAGGAAGTGTGTTCCAACAAACCAACCTAAAATTAACCCAGGAAGAAGCACTTCATCCTAGAGGAAGGAATAAGTATAGCTAAGAGACTGTACAAAGAAAACAAACGAAGTTTTTGTTACTGAAACACAAAGTATGACTAAGTTCACACACAGCAAAAAGACAACTAAATGACTGCGATCATACACACATATTAATTGCCTCAGTTCTCCTTCCAAAAGATACAGGTTAGATCAATGAATCTAGAGACAAAATCAATCTATAGGTTCTATATAAGAAACATATATCATTTTTAAAGATAGGCACCATCTTAACGTGAAAGGACAGAAAAAAGAACTCCAACCAAATGGAAGCATATATGCTGCATTCACTTATAGTATTTGAACCAACTCCTTTGGGATTCCAAGACAGACTGAAAACCAGCAGCTCCCCAGGGCTCTAGCACCAGATTGATACTGCTGAGACATCCAGTCTCCTGGATTAAACAATTGCTGTATTCTCAGCCTTTCCAGCATGAGACAGTCATTGTTGGGGTGCCTGTACTATAGCCTGTAAGCCAGTCTAATAAATCCCATATATACATATATATAATTTTATATATATATATATATACACACATACACACACATAATTATATATAAATTGCAATATATAATTATATATTTACATATAATTGTATATAACATATATTCTATGTATAATTATATATATACCAAATATATAATATATAACATATATAACATATAAATCCCAAATACATATATTTAATATATTTATATTTATATTGACTTACAAATATTTGTATTTATATATATTTAATATCTATAAAATATGTAAATACATATTTAAATAAAATATGAATATTAAATATAAATAATAAGAAATTATTGTATAGCATATATTATATATGGGATATATTACATATAATATATTTATAATTTATATATTTATATGTATATATAAAATTACTAGATATATATTCTATATGTGCATTTTATATATGTATTTATTTATTTATATTCATTCTATCTGTTATGCTTCTTTAAAGAACCCAGACTAATACTTAATATGTTAGGGTGCGTGCTCCCTTCTCAATTATTGTAACCTGGACAATTCCCCAGGCAAGTTCATGGGACAAACTGATCCAAACAATTCCGTATTAATATTCTCTTCCTAGTTAATTCTACATTGTGTGAAGCCACGAATAAAAAATAACTACAAGATGCATAAGCCTTCAAAGAAATGGATTTTAATACAAAATTTGGCACAAATATAATGCTAGGGACAAGTGACTTCACCAACAAATACTATAAAAATATGTAAGAAAGAAATGGCACATAATTTTCATGGGATAGAAAGAGAAAATAGTTCTCATTCCTTCCCTAAGTTCAACGAGTACTAATATGATACCTAAGCATGAGGAAAAATATTATAAGCAAAAAAAAAAGGGAAACACAACTGCGAAGAAATATAAATGAATGGTCATAATACAAATACTACCATAAAATGGGTAATGAATGAATTAGAAACGCGTTAAGTGCTTATTCTAAGATTTCTATTTTAACACTTGAAAATTAACATTCACAATAACTTAACAGAAAACATATATGGTAATCTTAATAAAATTTAAAACTAGTAAGTAGAGTACATGGGAATTCCCATAGTTGATGTAAGTTATTTACAAAATAATATAAAATATATGTTGACGATATTTTAGATAAGAAAGAAGACGAGGAGTCAAGTTAAGATGACCAGATGCATTGGGCATTGCAATAGAAAACCAAGATAGTACAAAAAAATGCATTTATAAAGAATGTCATAAAGAAAAAAATATTCTCAGAGTATATTATTAACTTGAAATTTCAAATTATTGGTATTGGATACTAAGCTTTGCACTTTTTATTAGTCAACATAGGAAAATTGACCATATTTCTATTTATTAACACTTGAGTTAGAAATGAAAACTTGGAAGTTTTAATACTTAAAATAGAAGAATATAAACACCCCATAATAAATCTAACAAGAGACATACAATGTCTTTATACAAAAAAACTTAAAACATCATTAAGAGAAATTTTAAGACTTGGGCCAAGGAGATAGCGCAGCATGTAAAGATGCTTATTACCAAGGTAACTTGGTGACTGATTGATTAATGATTATTGATTAATCATCAGGATCTACATGATGGGAAGAGAAAACCAACTCCTGTGAATCATTCTATAACCACTATATACACACTGTGGCATACACACACACACATACACACACACACCTGTGCATATACATGAATGTACACATATACACACATTCACTCATATTCATGCACACACATATATACACGCACACAAATAAGTAAATAAGTAAGCATAATTTTTAAAAATTTAAGATTAAATTGACAAACAATCTAGTCATAATTAAAAGACTATAATTATTTTAAAATGTCACTTGTGTTCAAATTGATTTATCCAATAATTCAATACTATCCTGAATCAAATTCCCAAAAAAATCTTATAGCAATTAATTAGATGACTTTCATATTTATACAGACCAATAGTGAGGCTGGATAATGCACTCTCACAGTTGGAAGCCTATGCTAGTCCACAATAATTTATAGACTGTATGCATTGGCACAATGTCAGATAAAGTAGTCAACCAGAATAGAAAATCTCAAAGAGGGTACTGCTACATAGAGGCACTTGGTTTATGGCAAAGGTATGTCACTAAACAAAGCAAAGGATAATAATAAAGCATTCCAGACTTAGAGACATCTAGTTTGTCTCTTGAAAATGAAGAAAATCAAATGCAAGTCACAAACAAATATGAATTCTAGGTAAGATGAAGTACAATACAGTTTCTTGAAGACAACACAGATAAGTTACTTCTGACTTTGTAATGAAAGTCTATTAGACAAGATGTCAGTTGAGGAACTCATAGACATTGAGACCATCTCCTGATCAAATCACAGATGTAAAGATGACATTTGCAAATATTCTCACTGAAAACAAAATCAGAATGTATAAGTAATATCCTTTGAATCAACATGTAGCAGACAGAAAATACAACGATAAAAAAGCTAAAACTTTTAAACAGTCTCTAGAGCAGCATTTCCAGATGAACAAAACCAAAAGAGGTCTTCTATAAGTTATTAATGAAAACTGAAAATTTAAATGTATTTAGATGCTCACCTACTCAAACACCCACCCAGTAGACTGACTTAAGATAAATATTAGTCTATTAATATCGAATGTTGGCTAAGTAAGAAATCTCAGACACTGAGTTTGTATTGAAAATTTTAGCATCACCATTTTGAAAAAAAAAAAAAGCAATTTCTACTAAACTTTTAACTGAATATAGCATGAGTCTGTAGTTTTAATCATGAAAATATATATCCCAAAAATACTCCACAATTAATGTTGAGATCAGCTCTAAGTCACTATTGTGTGAAACTGTTTTTTCAGGCTGTGATTTGCCCTATATGTCTTCATTTTACAAATACCATCTGACTCCATTTTGAGTGCACAAGCAGAGTCATGGTGATTCTGTGACTTCTTGCACACTTGGTCATAGCCACCTGTCCAGAACAACCACAAGGCATGCTCTGATAAATAACTTATTCGTGAAAGTGAAAAGATACCACACTATACATTTATCAAAACAGCCTGGGGCCATATCATGGTTTGAATGAGAATGGCCCATATAAGCTCACAGTTTTTGAATGCTTAGTCTTCATAATTTCAATTGTCAGCTTGACACACCTGGAAAGAGGGAACTTCAATTAAGGAATTGCCTAAATTGGATTGACCTTGGATGCATCTGTAGGTCACTTTCTTAATATCTGATTGACATAAGAGGGTCCAACCTAGTATGAGTGGTGCCACCCTCAGGCAGATGGCCTTAGGTTCTATAAGGAAGGAAGCTGAACAAGGCAAAGGAAGCATGGCACTAAGCTGCAGGCCTTTGTGGTCCCTGCTTCTGTTCCTGCCTTCTGGTTCCTGCTTTGAGTTTCTGCCTTGGATTCCCTTCGTAATGGACCAAAGGCCAAATAAAAATTTTCTTTCCCAAGTTACTTTTTACCATTGTTTTAAGACATCAACTGAAAACCTAACTAGGACAGGATTGTTTGTTTGAATGTGTTCTGTCAGAAACAGGCATGTTTGTATCTTTACACTACATCAGAATTTATATTGAAAACAGTAATTTCATAGGTTATATCAATTTTTATGGCTTCAACTGGCCAAGTATTTCCCATTTCCCTTGATAGCTGGCAACTGACACACACACACACATACACATACACATGTTCTTGTAGTCTTACCTTAACTATCAGATCTGAGATATCAACTCTCAGATCACATATCACATATATTTAATAGGTATAGATATATAACACAAAACTGGAATGAGCCATACCTTCAACAACAGACTATACAGATATAACTGAAGTATTTGTATAATAAAATTACATAGACACAAAAAAAGGAACCATCATTACAAATTTGAACTTTACTCAAAAAATTTTTGAACAAAAGAAATCTGTTACTAAAAACAGTATATGTTTCCTGAGTCTGTTCTTATAAATTTCAAGAGTCTCAAAAATGTTTCACTGTCTTAGAAATCAAGAGACAGCTTAGTCTGTATACAGCAGGAGGACTTGAGTTTGATGGCTAGAATTAACATGAAAACAAAGAAGCAATGGAAACCATGGGTGTAGGGAAACACCCAATGAACAAAGACAAGACCAGAAATCAGCACCTATAATTACAATCTTGCCAAACTCAGATGCCTGGACATCACTGAAAAAACACAACCAGTAACAGCCAAGACAGTATGTCCCCACTGGGCCCAGCAACCCTACCAGTGTAGGCCCCTATAATTGCAACATAGCTGATGCGCAAGACAAGAACATTAAAATAGTCTTTAAAATATGATAGGGGTCCTTAAATAGAAAATTAATTAATCCATTAATGAACACACACAAACAGTGAGAGAAACTGAATAAAATATTTCAAGACATAAAAGTAGAAATAGAATCATATAGAAATTCCAAATTGAGGGTAATCTTGGAATGAAAAATTCAGGAACTTGAACTGGAACCTCAGAGGCAAGCCTAACCACAGAAAACAAGAATGGATGGCAATGTCAATCAAAGAAAATGCCATATCTAAAAACTTTGAGGCACAACACTTACAGGAAATCTAAGACACTATGAAAAGGCCAAATTTACAAATAATATGTATAGAGAAAGGAGAAGAAAACCAAGTCAAAGGCATAGAAAATAGTTCCAACAACATCATAGAAGAAAATTGCCGTAACCTAAATAGAAAGAGATACCTATCAAGATACAAGAAGCATACACCAAATAGACTAGACCAGAAAAGAAATTCCCACTAACACATAATAAATGAAACACAATGTATATAACCAAAAAATAACGTTAAAAGCTCAAGAAAAGAATACCAAGTAACATAAAAAGAAATATTAGAATAACACCTGACTTCTCAGTGGAGACTCGAAAGTCCAGAAGAACCTGAGAAGATGAACTAAAATCTCCAAAAGACTGCAGATAACACTCTAGACTAATGAACCCAGCAAAACATTCAAGAAAAATAGATGGAGAAATAAAGACAGTCCATGAAAAGGGAACACTCGTCTATTGTTGGTGAAATTGCAAACTTGTACAGCCACCATAGAAATCAGTGTGTCAGTTTCCCAGGAAGATGAGACTCAATCTACCTCAAAATCCAGCTATAACACTCTAATGCATGTATCTCAAGGATGCTTAATCCTACCACAGAGACACTTGCTCAACCATGTCTATTGCTGGTCTATTCACAGTAGTCAGAAATTTAAACAACCTAGATATTCATCAAAGAATAAATGGATAAAGAAAATGTGGTATGATATAAACTGGAATATCATTCTGCTGTTAAAAAAAAGAAATTAACAAATAAATGGATAGAACTAGAAAAAATTATCCTGAGTAAAGTGTCCCCGACACAGAAAGAGAACTATGATATGCACTTGCTTATATGTGGATGTTAGCTCTTAAGTCAAAGATAAACAAGCTACAACCCATAGAAAAACAGAGGTTAGGTATAGAGTAAGGGATTAAGGGGGAGGGATGCTCTCCCTAAAAAGGGGACACAGGATAGTGTGGGTGGACCACAGGGGATGGGACTGCAATGGGAGGAGGGAAGAGGAAGATGAGAGTGAGAAAACGGGCAGGGCCAGCTAAAATTAAGAGCTATTTGAGGGATCATATGGAAACATAGTACAGTAGAAGCTTCCTAAATTATATATGTAAAATTTCTATGTTATACTATATAACATATATATAAACTAAATAAGAAAACATATGGGACAGGCAGAGTCACAACTGGATATATATATGTGTGTGTGTGTGTGTGTGTGTGTGTGTGTGTGTGTGTGTGTGTGTGTGTGTGTTGCATATTTATTATGGCTTTGGTTTTGTGGTTTTTTGAGATTCCTGAATATGGGAAGAAGTAGGTCTCTGCATTTATATATGTTTCATGTTCATTTCTTGGGCTCTTTTCCTTCTGTTTGTTTTGTCCTATTCTGATTTTGTTTTGTTTTGTTTTGTTTTATTATTATCCCTTTGATGCCTTTTTGTTTTCTAACATGAGACAGAAAGGGAGTAGATCCAGTTGGGAAGAGAGGTAGGCATGACCTGGGAGGAGTTGAAGAAGGGTAAAAACTGGAATCAGTATATATTATATGAAAAAAATCTACTTTCAATTTAAAAAAAAAAAAACAAGTTTTTATAGAATACAATAATGTGTGCTTAACTAGAAGTAGGTGCCATGCTCCTCATTACTCCACCTCCACATAAGCCCAAATATCTTACCATGAGAAACTGAGCTAGTTTTCAAGTAATCAGAGTTATAATAATCTGAAAACAACATGTGAAAGCCAAAAATCAAATCAACCCATTAGTCATTTAAAAATATTTTCAATTAAAATATATTGCATCTAATGTATAAAAATATTATACACTGGCATTCTCTGACATAAAACTCTGTTATATTAAACAATTTGATTCTCAGACAGAAATATTACACTGTTCACAACATCTTAGTGGGCATCCTGACAGCTGCAGATACAGATCTGCATTTTCAGTAACCATGACAATTAAATGTGGTCAGATTACAAGCCTTAGGATAGAATTTCTGCTAATGCTTTGTGGTGGCAGGAAGGAAAATTAGGTCAGAAAGCCATAAAATTCTGATGTTTTCATCAAAATTATAACAATAAATATTTAAATGGTACACTGTAAAGATCTAATTCATATTTGCAAAACATCAGCATGTAAATTCCTATAGTGGAGGATCATTTTTGTTTATGAGCTACCTATGAATAAAACATTTGTGAAATTAGAATGATTTAATTCCTAGGGTTAGCACAATATATTGGTGAGCATAGGCATAGATTGTGGATACCATGACTCACAGAATACTAAAGGCCACTGTTCTAGTAAGGACTGGGCACAGAATAACCCAAGGACTGAAAACCTGAACTTTGTTCTGGCTGGTTATCAGCTAACAACAAAGAGACCCTGTCTCCAACAAGGTAGAAGGTGAAGACCCCCGAGGTTGTCCTCTGACCTGCACATGAAGGCTCTGGCATGTCCACAAGCATCAAACACACACAAACAAAAGATTTTAAACAGACCTCAAGCTGTGGAGTCTCGATGTATATTCTCAGTTTTTTAAATATTTGCTCTCTAAGATCTCTAATGTCCTGATTTACACAATAGGGTAATACATGTTTAAGGCCCATTTTACTGGATATGTAAAGCAATGAGATACCTCATGCAACATGCTTAAAACAATGACATGTACGGTGATGTCCAATTAGTGATTATTATTAATAACTGAATGGAGATTATAGAGTTAATACATTGGCAAAATTGGTAGAAAATAATTTTTATATCCCAACACGTTTAATTCTGAGGCAAGGTAGAGGCATGCTCTAAGCACCGTCATTTTAAAAATGAATTTCTTGCCAGGTGGTGGCAAGAAATTTAATCCCAGCACTCAGGAGGCAGAGGCAGGTGGATCTCTGTGAGTTCAAAGTAAGCCTGGTCTTCAGAGTGAGTTCTAAGACATCCAGAGTTATGTTGGGGTATGTTTGAACTTATTCTCAAATAGTAAGCTTTTTATCCAGTGGCCAGAGCTACAGCCAGAAGGTCACCTTCCTTAGCTATTGGAGACAGCTACTTAGGAGCTACTTCTGGAGTGCAGAAAGCATGCTAGTTTGGAGCACTAGCAATTGTTTATTCAATGGCCTTTGGAACAATTGTTGTTCTGATGTTGTCTGCCCACTGAGAAAAGCCTCTGATTATATTAATGTTAATCTTCTGCAGGGACTTGACTGCCTGATAAAATGGCATCATGTCAGCCAGCTGATGTTGGGGGTTGGTGCACTGTGAAGGTTCTATTCATTATGCTTTAAAGGCCTATGTTTTGGTGGGCGGTGATTCCTTTCAATAAAATACCTAGAGGTAATGTGTTAAGGAGAAGAAGAGATCAGAGGATGGGAAGAGGAGCTTGCAAGTCAGTCATGTGAGGTGAGACTCTGTGCCTTGGCCATCTAGGTTTTCCATCTCAGAAAGTGTCATGGCTCTCTATTGACATCGGCTGATAATATTAATAAATGTTACTTTAATAGTTACAACAGAGAAACCTTGAAAAAAAAAAAAGAATTTCTTTTTCATTATTTTCTTAGTTCCCACTGTTCCCCAAAATGTATTACTATAAATCTTCAGATTGTATAGAGTTTTGTGGTCAACAAAACTAAAGTGAAGTTGAATACCTCTACTTAGGAATATACCAAAAATTTTTGTTCACTAACTCACAATAAGGAAGAATTGTACTTTTCACCAAAAATAAAAAGAAATACACTCGGAAACAAACTGTAAGTGTAAAATAGTGTGTGTGTGTGTGTGTGTGTGTGTGTGTGTGTGTGTGTGTGTGTGTGTTTAAACAGTAAGTAGTTAAATGAATGCAAATATTCAACATGTATTTAGGATGAAAACTTTTGTTTTTTCCTCAAAGAACTGTAGAAAGTAGATGTACTTATTGATGAGATTAAAATGTAGCACACTGCTCCAAACCTTCAATGGATCATTAAAACCAAGACTAATGTCCTTAACCTGCTGACATTGAGAGCATCTCCATGGTACGCCTCACACATACAACGGATGTGAATAATAACAGTCCTTTCTTCTTTCACTTCTACACTAACATCTGAATTCAGGAAAATTATTCATTTCTCTGACTTTACCCATAAATGCAGGTAATCACACCTTTCTTAGATTATACTATATAATTACAGCATTATCCTTTCTGTTTCCCCTCTCCAAACGCTCCTACACACCCCTCTTTCAAATTCATGGCCCCTTTTCTTCATTGATTGTTGTTACATGCATATATGTATGTGACGTATAAGCATGTATCCTAAATATAACCTGCTCAGTCTATATGATGCTACTCATATGTATGTTTTCAGGGCTGACCATTTGGTATCTGATAATCGACTGGGGAGCTTGACTTTAGGGAAGACTGTTTCTCCCACTCTCGGCATTCCTTTGTTACCTGTAATTCTTTGTGCAGTGTTGAGGTCTTTCAATGTAAGGGTCAAAACCCATGCAAGAATTTGATAATCCTTGCAACAGAGTATGCATAAGTGTTTATGGTAAGGACAGTAATGTAAAACATCAGATGACAATGAAAACTTTCAATTAAGCAGAGAAATTATAATTATTTTGCCAATATTTAATTCCAGCCAAAAGAATTTATATATCTACAGTAGCCATGCATCTAAAAATGTCTCCTGCCTTGAAAAATACAGAATTGTTTAAAAGAAGTTAACTTTGTGATTTTGCATTCTGAAATTGTTGTGCCTGAGCAAGGATTTTCATTACAAAAAAATCATTAAAAATCTTTTATCTATCTTGCATAAGCCACAAAACCAGAATGTTAAGTGTGAAATACTATGAAAACTAAGGCCTGTAGTTTTTAATGGAAGCTTTTCTAGGCAAAGATGAATCCTCCATTTGCTGAAATCGTAAAAAAAAAAAAAAAATTGATTCAGGATTGTCCTTGTTTTATTCATGTCTCCAGAAATACTTTCGGAATACAAAATACACATGGCCTCATGGGACACAAGGACAGTTTAGTAATATTCTGTTTGTCAAGACATGCATTGTTGTCTTTAAGAAAATAATGGGTTACAATACAGTGCTAGAGTCGTAGTTACAGCTACTTGAAAAGCTTTGAATAGGGACTGAAAATGCAAAGCTGGAATCCTAAGGAGCGAGTCTAGAAATGGTAGAACCGAACTGGAGACATGGGAAGTTAGACAGGTCATCTAAAAGACAGATCAGAAGACAAGTGACTTATGTCAGAAGCTAGACCGCATTGGGGGAAGGAAGATAAGAGATAACAGGAATGGGGAGGAATGAGGCTAGTGAGAATCCTGGCATGGTTGGCGACTAGGGATGGAAGAGGCCTGAAGACTGAGAATGAATTTTAAAAGCTTAGTAAGTATTCCTGACAAATGAAATAAAAGGTGAATATAAAGGACCACAGGAAAGAAAAGAGGAGACCCCACTGAAGGATTTTCAGCCTGGGGATCTCACTATGGAATTTGCATTGGAAAGACAGCTGTGGGTATGAGGTGGAAATGAACTTGATTTAAAGGAGACTCTGAAAAGAACAAAGAGAAGTTCTCTGAACTCTGAATGTCTTTTAAAAAAACACAAATTAAACAAAGTGTTAAAAAGGTCAAGTAATTTACACAGTTACACTACTGTTACCTTAAACTCTTGATACTTCTAAGAGTACAGGTTGAGGACCAGATCAACCAACTCACATAAGGTATCTAAAGTGACCAATTGGAAGCATTCAGAAAGAAGCAACGAAGTAGCTCAGGAAGGCATGGCTCGCTCGGGTCTACAATGTCAAGCACTGGGCTGAGCAATTACCCAGCGAATTAAGGACCATCTGGATAATCCTAGCAGAAACAGATTTAGTGCATGAGTCATTCAGATAATTGTGTAAACAATGCACGCTGCTCCGGCTGAGTAACCTGGTCATTAATATCTTTTATTGTACATGTTGCCCTGTGGTATTTTTGGAATGGACAATGGAGGCTCTGAAAAAAAAAAAAGGAACTATCTCCTTACTAGAAGAACCAGATGAAAAATAATGAGATCTTAATAGACTGGAATGGTATTATATGTGTCCCCAGGAGGTACTTCACATGAGGACAGATACAAGATACACTCAAGTTCAATCTTGCCTCAGAGGATACAAGAAGTCAACAGTGTGGTCCTCATAAGTAAACATTTGTATTTAGTTGTGTTAGGTAGCAGAAGGCTCTCTGAGCTTGGATGCTACATGAAGTAGCAGTGTGAATAAATTTTAAAAAAAACAGTAAAATTATAAACTTCTGTATGTTAAAACACATTTCTAAAATATCACAGCCAGGCACAGTTGCTCATATTCAGTATCTCAGCACTCAAGAGGATCTCCACAGTTCAAGGCCAGCCTGAGCTACGTGGTGAGTTCAAAGTCAGCCTGGGTACAAAGTGAGACTCACTTCAAACCCCACTGCTTGACCCGCCCCCGATCCCCCACCCCCCGCCCAAAACAAAAAACAGAGACACAAAGGAGACACTTCTGAAAATGTCTGTTATATGAGGAATTCATGAATGCTCTGAGTGACCCCAGCTTCACGACTGAGAAATGCAAGTATCCAGTGAGTATGACTCCTGAGTATGGAATCGTGAACTCACCTAAAGCACAGAAAAACAACTTAAAAGAAGAACTCAGTGCATAAGTTTTATTATCAAAATAGTCACCTTTGAAAACCGTAATACCAAGTGTTAATGAAAATCGTGCGTTGCCAAATTGGTATAGCCATTGGCAGAATATAAATCAGTGCACGAACTTTGGAGAAGCTATTTGTCAGTATCCATTAAGCAGCTAGGCTGTTCTGTGTGTACTACCAATGCCTGGCCTTGCTAGTAACTTTTAAAAATTTATGACAAATAAATGACCAAAAATGTAAAGCATGAAAATTTATGTTGAGTTTCTTATCTGAGAAAATCTAGAAATGCTTCAAAGACGGGATGTAAAAGTTCACTTAGATGCCATATGCATCCTTAATAAGAATGGTCAATAAAATGGATAATGTGAAGAAATGGGGAATACAAAAACCAGTAGTCACTGTCACTATAACCAACAGTAAAAGGTAAAAATTGCAAATTTTATACACATTGATGATAATGAGGAAAATGATTCCTAGGCATGGTGGTCTACACCTTTAATCCTTTTGCTAGAGAGGCAGAGGCAAGCAAAGCTCTGTGAGTTCAAGCCCAGACTGCTCTACACAGTAAGCACAGTGAATTTCAATCTAACCAGACACCCTGCCTTAAAAAATAAAATAAAATAAAGTGGAAAGAAAAGAGAAAAAATGTTAAAATTGAAAATATCTCTCTACAAGGTAAAATTTTCTTTATTTTTAATGTTTCTTTAGTGGTTCTGCATTTCCCTTTAATCAAATTAATTTAAATTTTATCTTAAATTAAGTTTAACAACATATCTACGTATTTACATACTTTTGGATCTAATTTTACCCAGTGGGCCATTCATTCAACTCTAGTGAGCAATGCATTATCCTGCTACATTCCCAAAGTCACACAACTCAGTCTTCCTTAGAAGTTGAACCCAAATACGTCTTGTTTCATATAAAGAGTTTCAAAATATAGGAGAAGCAATAGTGAAAATCTAACACACAGCACACTTAAGTAATCTAAAGCATGTTGGATAAAAACTCCTGTCCTGGCAGACTTGATTCATTGCCCACTGCACCAATCCAGATGCGTGACAACAGAAGAATCTACCACAGATGGAGGATACCCATTAGAATTTCAAATAAGAAAAGCAAAACTACTGAATAGATAACAGATACTTCTAAATAAAAGGAAGTCTTAAAAAGTATTAACCACAAACAAAATGTCTGGAAAGTTATAGCATCTGCTACTTTAGGTCCTTTAGGGCTGATGTCTACCAATGAGGGTAGGCAAACAGTAGTGTTTCCTATGTACATTATCATTACTAATGATACTTCTAACAGCTGTCATTTATGAATAACTGCTGGGAAAGTCCTATCATGATGGTTTTACATGCATTGTCTCAGTATATGTTAGGAAAGCCTCTACAGTGCTATTGTAGACCCCATTGCTGGAATTCACATATCTGTATAATGAAGCCTCCCCTCCGCCATAGCCTATGCTCTTAACCAAGACAGTATTCATGGCTATCGGAGGCGTATTTTAAATGGAAGTGCAGAAGGGAACATACCATTTGAGAGCTTGGAACAGAAAGAAAAATTAGGAGGAAGACTAAAATGGAGGCTTGGAAAAGTTCCAAGTTGCCAACATAGAACAGTTGGCAACAGATGATTGTGGTGTCTGTAACTAAATTTTGGGGAAAGTGAGGACAACGTGGAGGAAAATGAATATGAATCGGGAAGAACAACGGGCAATATGCTAATAAGCAGAAACCAAACAATGCACCTGTAAAGAGGGGAGCTTACAGGTGAGTAGGTCAATTTACATATAGAAATTGTGGCATTTGACTGGAGATATCATGACATTAGATGGGGATTTACAAGGCAGATGAGTTATTTACAAAAGATAATGCACACGTTGATTTGAGGGTAATACATGAGCCATGGAAAATGCAGCCAATTCCCTGTGACTATTACGATGCGCACTAGAGATGCAAGAGAATTCAAGAATCAATAGAGGAACTTGAAAAGTGTCCCAGAGACCAGTGAGGACCTCAGATCTCTTGATTTTTTTTTGGGGGGGGGAGAGTAAGGCAATTATATGGAATGTTCTTACTTGTAGAATTATAGTCTATAGTTCACCTAACTCTCAGTTGGCTGCATCGAGCACAAGAAAGAAAAAATGGCATACACAGAATCTAACCTGTGTTAGGAAACTGAAACTTTCTGGGTAAGAATGGAGAAATACCCTCACATCAGCCATTAGTCATCATGGGCAGGACAACAGAGCCAATATAGCCAATAGTTACAAAAGTAGCTCTCAGCTCTGCTCTCTCTTGACAAATAGAAGAGTCTCAGGTCACTGCAGCACCTATGTGAGTAATTTGTCATGATGGTATGTTTTCAGCAGATATGTTTGAGCGTGCTTACAGCTTTCAGTGTGATCATTGTGAAACAATATAGGTCATAATGTCCTGGCTTGTGTTCTGTTGCTGTGATAATATACTCATCCAAGCAAAAACTACAAAGGTGTGCTGCTTGCTGACTTCGTTTCTCTGGCTAGCTCAGCTACCTTTCTTTCAAAGCCTAAGCCTCCCTGAGTATGGATGGTACTGCCCAAGGTGGGTTGGACACTTCTGCATCAATCAGAAATTAAGAAAATACTCAACAGACTTGCCAACAGGACAATCCGAGCTTGGCAATGTCTCAGCTGGGGTTGCCTCTTCTAGGTGACTCTAGCTTTTGTCAAGTTGGCAAAACTTAATTAGCACAAATGTTCTTTGGGGAAAAGCATTTCTTCTAGCAGCTGGACTCTAGCTAGATAACTAAACAGATATATAATAAGGTTACCCAGTCTAAGAGTAAGCATGATGAGGTTTCCACGTGTATTATTCTCCAAAGAGACTCAATCTGTGGATTTAAAAACCGCACATAGGTGATAAGTGATGATCCTGTATTATAATCAATAGTACTTCTACTTATTCACAACCTACCATGTACCCACTCTCATTGGGAAACAGGCATGGATTTTTAAGAGAAGCCTCACAACAAACTTAGGCTTCAACTCTTCTCATCCTTCCCTGGAATATCATGAGCCTAGACCTCTACAAGAATAAAACACTCCCATAATCAGATAGTCAGGCAGTATGGGTGACAAAATTCAACACCAGCTCCCTCTGGTATATTAAAATAATATCTAAGACATCAGAAATTAATTCTGGAAAAAAACATGTCAAGCAAAAAAACAAACAACAAACAAATATGAACAATGACGAAAGAACAGACGTGCTACCACAGTACATATATCATTGCTGATATCAACTTATTACATTAAATTTATTACAGGGACTGATAATTATGGAAATATGCAGTGACTGATGAGAAGTGGGTGGGTGGCTGTGGGTGGGTGCACAGTAGGCTTTGGGAAGAGTGGAGCTGAAATTTGTGGAAGAGTTTTAAGCACACTGCTCCTAAATTCTTAATTTTTCTGATTGATAGCAATGGAAAGGCTATCATCAGGAATGCATTATCCTGGACAGTGGGGAAAAATGAATGTACATCTATAAGAGAAACTCCATGTAATACAAACAAATCTGAAATACCATATCAGCACAAATTTATATAACCCACAAGAAAGATCTGTGTAAGGAATAATATGAAAACTACCTCCGCTGGACCTAACAGTTCCACAATCCTGCATCCTGAAAAGTGGGTGGGTCCTTTCCAGCCCTCCAAGTGTGGCTTGTTGTAAGTTAGAACTCAAATACATTTACTTCCAAATAACCAAGATGCAAGCACATGCACAACATTGTGAGCCAATGAGTTAATAATAAAATATTACCGATATGACATGTATTCAATGTGATGTATGTGTTACAATTCAGGCTGCAGTGGTCGGTATGCACCATGATCCCGGGGATGGGGGTGGGGGCGAAATGTGAAAAGGGTAATACAGTCTTCCAGGAATGCATGCAGAATAATTTTGGAATACATTGCTTTCTCTGCACCACGGAAACGTTATTTCATGCAGGCGTTTGTTACTTTGAATTTCTCTTCCCTGGCTTTCCCCCTCCCCCGTAAAGAATTTTGTTTTACCCCCCCACCCCCACCCAGTGCTTGCAGATTGCTTGAGAAGGCTAAGGCAGCCGGCTCAGCATCAAGGAAACCGGGCTGGCTATGCAGGAGCTATATATAGCTCCACCTTGGAGATGTGCACACACAGGCACTCGTACAGATACCCATGCTGGATTTGGGATGAGAAAAAAAAAAAAAACGAAAAAAAAAAAAAAAACCGTGTGTGAGGGGGGGCAGCCAGAAATGGCTACACCTCTCACTTCTGCTTCGTTCCCATCCTTCCTTTTTTTTTTTTTTTTTCAGGAATTTTCCCAGCAGGGTGTCTGATTTCCATGCAATTTTCTTCCAACTGCTCCCAGCAATCTGATTCCAGCCGGAACCGGCACTGGGCCAACACCTAGTGCCCAAATACGGTCACCCAGGGAGGCTGCCTTAGAGCCCACATCCTGACACTGTCACTTGACTAGATGAAGAGGTTCCCAGGGAGCTGCCTCTCCACCCTGCCTAGTCCGCAGCACCTCGTGGAGGAGGGCCCCTGGCTTTTCCACAAACTGAATTCATGGGGGAAAGCCTGTGACTCGCAGGAATTCTCCCCAGCCCCAGACCCTCCGCGAGGGAGCTAGTTCTTAGCCTGAGGACGCACCAGCCCTTGCCTCCCTCACTGCAAGCACCCGCAGCCAGCGTTGCGCTGGAGGGTACCCCGCAGGTGCGGGGGAGGGGAGCAGGCGGCGCCCAGAGCGCTGAGCAGGAGAGGAGACGAGGCGACCTGCGGCTCCCGCATCTGGTACGTCTGCGCCCCCAGACTCCCGCTCTGTGGACGAGGCATCCCCCCCAGGCCCGACCCCGCAGGCAGCGGCAGCGTCTGCGAGCGAAGTTGCCCAGACTCATTGCTCCCCTCGGGCCTTCCCGGTGCATCACCCCGGCTCCTGCATCCCTACCACCTCCTCCACCCCATCTTCTGACGGGTGTCTTGGGTGTCGAGCCGGTGACAGCTGCAGCGACCACGGGAGCCGGGGTCACCAAGGTCGGGGTAGGGGCTGGGTGGCCTCTGAGAAGGACGCCACCCCTGCACTCTGCAGAGGGGCGAGCCTGTCTCCTACCTGTTCCCCGCTCCTGTCGCCGCCGCGCCGCCCGGCCTCACAGCTTTCCCGCTCCCGCCGCAAACAGCTGGGAGCGCATCTCCCACCGGCGCCACTCCTCGCCTAGGCGGAGCCCACCCTAGCTACTTGACAGCAGAAGCCGGGGCCTCAGAGCGCAGTTATTGGGGCCGCGGGGAAAGGGAGGCGGGGACCAGAGAGAAACCCGCACCTTTGATTGGACAGAGGAGACGTCATTCGCAACTCCAGGTTTCTGCGGACTGTCTTAGCTCCTGAAACCACTGGAGAAGAGTCCTTGTAGTCCCTGGTTCCAAACCCTTCTGCCTCGGGGTCAGAGAGCTTTAAAGGGCAGAAACTGCCCCGAAGACCTGCCATTAAAGGCTCCGTGAGGGAGAGCTTTCCAAAAGCTCTGATACTTTCCAAAAAAGGCTCTCTGCTCCTGAAGATTTAACCAGGGACACCACCAGGGGCAAAGACTCACTATGGAACAAGGACTACACTGAGTTGTCATGGACTTCAGGGAAAGACAACAACTACGTGCACAATTCAGTGGAGAGAAATAACAGAAATATCACAACTGGAGATCTTGCTTCTTTCCAGGTCCCAACCACTGTCCAAACATATCACGCTTTTCCTTATAGCAAAAAGCAGAAACTCTATTCCATTTGGCCAAAAATTGTTCATCTAGGGTCCAGTATTTTAAGTGGAGAGACGCTATAAAATAAACTTTCAGGGTAAAGCAAACGGAGGCATTTGCCTTGGGCAATTCAGTTGGTAGCAAGTTCTTAAAATAATGGTCACCTTACTGATTGATAGCCAATCTCGTGTGTTCAAGTGCTGGGAGAATATATAAAACTGGACAGCTAGGTGATTCCAAGCCTGCTTTTAAGAAGAGGGCAAAATGCCTTTGTGCTTATGTGTCGCTTCTGCTGTCTATCCAGGTGGAACCAGAAAGCTATGAAGCCCTAGGGACTCCTTAGTGGGAGACCCGGAGAGAGACTGTAAATAAAATTGGAGTCGAGTGTGTTCTCTCAGTACCTAATGGGGAAACAAGATAGCCTCTCCCTCCAAATAACCCAATGTCTCTTCCACCTAGGTAACTTAGCCCTTTCAAAGCATGCTGGGTATAAGAGACTATTCATATTCATGAGTTTGTGGAAAGCCCTGCCTCTGGGCTGTTGCTTAAGAGAAGGCTGATGTTACCAAATGCTAAGTGCAGACTCCGGTTGCTCAGACTCACTTAATGCCTTCAGGTCTACCTTGTCATATGCTCTTCACAGCACTGTAAGATTCAAAGCAATGTGTACTGAAGAGGAAAAGTTCTCGGGGTAATTTAAAAGGGTCAATCAATATTCTCTGTATGCCAGGAACCGTTCTTTTGCCATTGCTGTAGGTGTCATAGCCTCCTGAGTCATAGTTCTTCTTAGTACTTTATCCTCATCCCCAGCACACACTCCAGTTTTCCCACTGAACTGCACAACATTCCTGGGTTACTGTGTACCTGGTCCTGTGCCATATTCTGTGTGAGCTGTAGCGGAACTCAGCAAGAATGAGATGTAGAGCTTTCAACGGGAGCTCAGGAGGACCAAATTAGCAAACAGTATAATAGAGAATGTGTTTCACTAAGTCTAAATTACTTGGGTTCTGTAGTGCCTTCCAATACACCCACCGTCCGGTAGAAGAGAAAACAGAGAATGAAAAGAAACAAAAGCAAACCAAAAACACTGAACATTCAAGGTATCTAAGCATTGAAGCAAGAAAAGAGAGACATACTAAAATCTCCACTGTTTTGTCTTCCTGTTCCTTCATTCATTCCCTCAACAAGTATTACTGAAGTGAATATTGTGGTGGGTGAGATAAGATAAACAGGCCCTCCTCGTGGAGTTCATTTTTGTCAAGCACACAACTCTGGTTGTATATTTCCTGATCTAATGAACATGTACACTCATTAGCACATACACACAAAGAATTATCAATGGCATTAAGACTATTTCTGTCTCTACCGGCTCATGTACTTTCAAATAAAACAGACTTTTTCCCAGGTTTTGTAATGGCTTTTCTCAGATGGTAAAATCTGTACATCTGTTCATGGCATACCTATATTTCTATTTACATATAAACATTAGCAGTTTGTTTTTGCCAAGATACTTTCCCATAGTCTAGGCTCTGTGCTGTTACAATTATGAGCTTAAGCAATAATAGTAATGGTGTGTAACAGGACTAAAGGCTCATACCAGTGAACATCTAGATACAGGTAGAGCTGAGATGTTAAGACTAAATGGTCATTATTTTCCATCCTATAACATTATCTGTTATGCGTCCTGTTCAGGTCTCACCCTATTTCCTCTCTGAATCATCTGCCTATTGAAGCTTTTCAAAACAATTAAATCAGCATATTCATCTTCCCACATTTATGAAACACATGAACATATATACTCGCATTAGAGGTAAATCAGAACACAATCAGTATGTAAGTGTGTGTTCTGCTTCCTGAGGTTGTGGTCCCAGCTAGTGGACCTGGTACTGAAGCCTCAAAAGAGCTGATGAGAAATGAGAGGCCAAGGGGGCAGGTTCACTTTGACCGCTATTGTCCTCACAGGGAGGAAGAAGAAGAGAATTGTTGAGACACAGTCTGGATTGCCTCACCCTGGCAGCACAGTAGATAACAGGACTGTGCATCTTCCAAAGAAATAAAGGGCAGTTCTGCCTTCTCCATGGATGGGTTCAAATTCCTAAGCAGTCACAAAGTTCCACTTTCTACTTCCTGGCATTCTGCTGAATCTACCCCCCCCAAGTCCCCTCTTTCTTTAACACTGCAATGGCCCTCATTCTTCAAACATTCCAATTCCCTCCAACCACTGATAGAAAAAGCGAGAGTTAAGAAAACCACAGCAGTGTTCACAGCTTTTCCCCAGCGTGTTCTACCTTCCTCTTTCCTCTGCTCCGCCCACCATTTCCTCGCGTTGAAGCTTCCCAAGAGAACGGTTCCCAACATAGCCTGATGCGACAAAAAAGAGAAGAGAGAAAGATGTGGGGTTTTTTTTCCCCCCCGATCAAAATTCAAGTCTGCACTCAACACATCGGTAAGACATTCTGCCCACTGGTTTGAAGAGCCTTGTTGAACACAGCTCGCAGCAGCATCTCCTCAGCCAGCAGTGTCTCCCAGCCTGCAGCATGTCAGATTTATCTCATCAGCCCACTGACCTAGCTTTTCAGAGTGAATTGGGAACTCAGACAAGGAGACACACACGGCAGGAAGCGTACAACCCACACCCAGAAACAAACACATCCACGCTCACACTCACTGTGAGTGCGGCAAGCTATGAAATGGCTTCCAAATACTGACTACTGGAAATCTCTGCTCAGCCTGCTTCTCACCAGGAGCCACTGTGATTTTTCTGGAGATTAGGTGTAAGGTCAGATTCCCTTTGTTTTGGCAGTGATTGCTGTGTCCCCAAAAGGCAGACTTTCAGAAAAGCCACAAGGGCTTATTACTAGAGTGTTTTCACCCAGCTGTTGTTGTTTGACAATAATCTACCGATTTCTTTTGTACCATTATTTCATATCTGTAGTGGAAACCAATGTGTACATCAATAAAGGACCTGTCACACTTTAGCCAAAGCCAATGATGCCCTCAAAATTCTTTCAACTGATAGGTCTCATGGGGAAGGACACATGGCTAACTGAGTGTCAAGTTGTGGCTTTATTCTCTGCTGTTCCACAAGAGGTGGAGGTCAGATACTATTAACCAACTCCTACCCTCAGTCATCATTAATATATTCTTTCCACTACTTTCAGCTTCCATTTTAGACACTGCATAGCCTATTTTCAAATTAACTCTTCAAAATAATGGATACGTCTACCATCTGCCGTAGAAACAGAGCTAAACATCAGGTCATTGTTGTTGTTCATTTCTGTGCTGCTAAAAGAATACCTGTGGGTGGGTCATTTATAAAGAGGAGTTGTGGGTGTTGTAAAGACCACCCCTTGTATCTGGGGAGGGCTTTATATCATTCCAAGTTGGAAGGCACAGAACCAGTAGGAGGGGGAAGGCTGGACCAATTGACAATCGATGGAGTGATAGAGCCCACTTGCTTTTTTACTCATCATGTAGAGGCAGCAAAATGCCTGACAAAAGCTACTTAAAGACAGAGTTTATTTTGGCTTTCAGTTTGGAGGTACAACCAATCATGGTGGAGCAGTCATAAGGTACCTGGTCACATTGTGCCACAGAACAGAAGCAAAGTACTCAAATTATTTTCTGCATATTCAGACCAGGCGAATGTTGATATATACATATACACATACGTGTGTGTGTGTGTGTGTGTGTGTGTGTATGTGTGTATACCCTATATTTAGGAAGGTCTTCCTATCCCAATGAATCAAATCTGGATAAGCTCCACACATGCCATGAGATTTGTTTCCATAGAAATTCTAATCCTGTTAAGTTGACATTAAAGACCGTTCCTAGAGACTGTCCTTGTACATCATGGCCTTTACTGGTCCTTAATGATTCTGTGGTGCACCAGAGATTGGGTTTCCAATACTGTGAACTTGGAAAATACATTCAAGCCACAGTCCTTTTATTTCCCTGAGGATGGGGAAATCATTGTGGACCTCAGTTTCCAGAGCCTTACATGAAGAATGCATTACTCAGTAGTCATATTTAAAGTTGAAGGCTGGAAATGCTGCATCAGTATCTTTATGAGGGTCATTTTCCCAAATAGCCAGCTCTTCCCTCCACGCGGTTTTCATTTATGATCCAGCTTCCATTGGAATCTTGATGATCTTGAGTCAGTTTATCCTCATTTCCCATGGTGTGGAGAAATCTTCATCGTGTCACACATCAATTTGAACTTGCTACCTTTCTGTAATACATATTTGGCTTCTGTTAACTGATTTCCAATTTTATCAATCAGTTATTTACTTTCTCTTGCTTGGTTTTAATTTAATATCCCTTTCTGTCTTCTTGAAATAGAATACATCACTAGGATTTCAGTCTTTTTTAAAAATATATTTGCCTTAAATGAAAGTTTTTTATCTTTATCTTTAAGTGTGTGTGTGTTTGCATCTCTGTGTGAGTATGTTCATACATAGGTAACAGTTGCCTGTGGAGGACAGATAAAGGTATCTGTATACCCTAGAGCATTAGCTACAGATAGTTGTGAGCTGTCTGAAACAGCGTTGGGAATTGAACTAGGGACTTCTAGAAGAATAACAAGTATTCTTAAGCTCTGTGCCATGGCGCCAGCTCTTAACTACTGCTTTGATGTATCTAGCAAGGTTTAATATATATAAATCTTTTTATACAGATAGAGAAAATAGTTTGGAGGTTATGGTTCCCAAGGGTTAGAGTCCATGATGGTGGAACAGAGGTAGCAGATGGCCAGGGCTGGAGCAACAGCTGAGAGCTCGTATCTGTAGCTGTAAGCAGGAAGCAGCGATGAGTGTTAATTATTATGTAGTTCAAACACTTTCTCATCCCTGGTTTGGGGTTTCTGCTGTTATTTGTCTGTCATGTGGTGCTGGAGACTGAGAATGAACAGAATGAACGCTAGGCAAGTGCTCTGCCACTAACTACATTGGGAGCACTGTGTTTCTTCTTGACTCTAAGATAATTTGAATTTATATCACTCCATACATGATTATCTACTTACTGTTTACCGTTTGTGTTAGATTTAGTCCCTTTTGTCAAAATGATAGTCTAAAGAGGTGTCACAATTTTGTGAATTTTTGAAGTTTTGACTTTAGCCCAAATTTGCACCTTTTATATTTGACCCCATGACTCTTGAAAATGTAGAGGATCAGCTTCCAGGAAAAAGGATTGTCTGCTGCTGGAGTACCTGGCCTATGGACCTTGATTATAGATACTGTAGAAGAAGGAAAGGACTCCTGGGAGTGGGAGGACAGACAAAAGCAGGCAGGGACAAAGAGACACCTATTCACGGACAACCTTGGGGCAGAGTGCTCCGCTGAAGATTTTAGTCTTCAAGACAGAGCCCGGGGTCTTCCAAACAGGGTGGAAAACTCTCACCCAACATCGACAGTGACAACAGCAAATGGCACAATCAACAGATTCCACATGATGACAGAGAAGCCCAGAGCAGGCATCCAGGGAAAGTCCTTGGGTTCAGGATACAAACTCTACAACTTAAACTGATGAAGTAAGTCCATAAAGGCAGGGGGCTTGCTCCAGGCAGCTCAGATGTGACCAAGAAACTACAGCAGGCTGAAAAAAGAATGGCTTTCTGAATCCCTGGAGCCTTTGACTGCTGTCTTCAGTGACAAAGTCTATGCAGGTGTAATTAATGTAAGGCTCTTGAGATGGAAGATTATTGTGGATTATCCGGCTGGAAGGCCCCAAATGCAATCACAGTGATTCCTGTAAGAAGGAGGCAGAGAGGATTGTATTGCACAGAACAGATGGCAGTGCGAAGACACAGCAGGAGATGTTTGAGGATCTGACCATGAAGACTGTAGTGTACAGCCATCTGCCAGGGGCCTCAGCCACTACCAGAAGAGGAGGAAGCTAGGAGAGAAAGCTCTTCCGGTTTTCAGAGAGGATAGCTCTGCTTGCACCTTACCTGTGGCCCAGCACTACTGATTTGGCCTGTTGATGCTCCAGAACCTTGTGAGAATACGTTGTTGTTTTCAAACATTTGGTTGTTTCAAATAAGAAAGTCGTTTTTTATTGTTGTAGTGAGATGGTAATTTGTTAGAGGAGGCCTAAGTAACTAGTATCAGCATCCAGCAGACTTCAGCTGCCCTGAGAAAGAGAAAGCTAAGTGTCAGTGTATGAAGCTGAAAAAATTAATCATCTTTTAAAACACAACAAAATATTTTAGCATTCATTGGTAGCAAACACATAACAGAATACAGACTGCACTATCATATCTAGTGTATAATTTTGAATTACTGGGTTCAGTTCGGTGAAGTACCACTACGGCACCAATCTAAAACAAACAAATACAAAAGATTAAAACAAAACAGGAAAATGTGACTCATTCTTGAAAGGTAGGTCAGATACAATAAATAGGCAAGTATCTTGAAATGGTTATTACAAGTCTGTTTTAGGACCAAAAGCAACATATGCCCACAGAAGACGTTTTCCCCAGTGAATGTTCTGTACAGAAAACGTCACCTGGGAGTCTCTCTCCTGGGTAATCCAATACAGTATAATATAAATCATGTTCATTATGGGAAGTATGAAAAGCAAAGAGGTGTGATATTTGGAAAGAGGCATATGTAGATTTGGAAGCTGTTGCTTGATACTAGATTTCTAGACCTCTGAAACTTTCCCCTGAGTTTTCCAGTGTAAGGCTGACTAGCTGCAATTAGAAACAGGGTTACTTCATCATCCTCTCCTGTCTCCTCACGCAGTGATTATGACATACTTATTACATTTTCAATATCCATTTCTCTGAAGATGTCCCTCGTTATAAACGTATGCTGGATTTTTTTTTTCTCACAGAAGGTCACAGAGCCAGGGATTCCCTCTAAGTATCTTTCTCTAGATTTTTAACATCACTGGAGAGCAAAATGATTGTCTTTTGTTTGCTGCTCCATTCTCACTTTCTATGGCTATCAGACCTTTGGCCAAGAAGTATATGCACAAAATATTTAAGACAAAAACTAAAGGATCAGGCTCCTAAGAGAGCAGAGCAGCTATAATGCCAGGCTTTCCACCTCTATGCCGGTTTATTTTGGATCTAGAAACTTCCTCCCATCCCTATCACCCCTGATTGCAGTCAGATGAGCTCCTACCTCCCCTCCAACCTTTGTTCAGCTGTCACTTCTCACAACTTTCTATTCTCTCCTTGTTTACTACTACATGTATTGTAGGGATCGATTTTGCTGCATACCATCGTCGTGGAGTCTCTCTTCATCACTTCATAAAGAGTTTTCAAAGGCAAGACTATATTTGATTGATCAGGGTCGCTGCTCAGAACTGAAATCAAGCTGTTTCCCTCTGCCTTCTTTTGTGTGTGCGAGGCCTTCATAGAAAACAGTATGGCACTGGATTCTTAGAAAGAGGATATGTGCTGGGGTTTGGATACAGCTGCACTTAAGAGGCTGAGGCCCTGGGAACCATTCTCTGATGTTACAGTATGGGGAGGCAGAGGAACCCTTAATCGGGGCCTCATGGGAGATAGCTAGTTTTAGAGATGCCACCTACATACAGGGTTAGTGTCCACTTCACTTACATAGTGCTTTCTCTTACTCAGGACTGAGTTAGGTTCCTTCCAAGGAGGCCAGGCCTTTAGCCTTCTCCACACGTGTTCCCTCCCTGTGGCACCAACAGGGCCTCTTGGTAGATTAAACAGTGCCTGAACTGGAGCTGTTCAGCCTCCAATAAACACAATAAAAAACAAGACTTTTTTTTTTTCCTTATAAAATACCCAGTCTCTGATATTTTGTCATAGTAACCCAAAGTGGATCTAGTAAGGAATTGTACAAATACAATCTCATAGTCAAAAATTATATTTTAAAAAAAGTAGGACAGGGGTAGTACACACCTTTAATCCCAGCACTCAGGAGGCAGAGGCAGATGGATCTCTGTGAGTTTCAGGCCAGTCTGGTCGGCAGAGTGAGTTCCAAGACAGCCAGGGTTACAACAGAGAAACTCTGTCTTTAAAAAAAGAAAGAAAGAAAGAAAAGGAAAAAATTACATTTTACTCTATTTACATATTAAATAAGTATAATTTTTATAATCACATTGAGTTATTATAAAACATATGCTATTTTTTGTCTTAAGACTGTATTTACTGACACTCTCACCATTTATGAGAAACTGCCAGGCTATAGATAAGTGGACTTCATAAGTCCACTTAGGCAAAGAGTGTGTAGAATTCAGGTTTTAGAACTGAGTCCTTGCTGAGAGTTTCTGAAGACAGTGTGGTCATAAACGCAGCTTTCCTGTTACATCCTTTGGGGCTTCAGCACTCACAGAGGAACATGCAGAGCAAATACCTCAGCACACAAGGGAAGCGCAAAGCACAACCTGAGAAGAATCGACAGGACCTCCTGCCAGATCTAAGCGTTTGGCCACCACTCAAGTCTTCAGGTGAGAAACTACGCTTAGTCTCTAGGTGACAAAATCATTCCACTTCCTGGAAGATTTGCTATTTGGCATCGAAATGAAGTTGGCTGGATGCCTAGACGCGCTTTTAGCTGGCTGCCTACCTCTTGCACTTTGATTGATTAGAAAGACAGGTTTTATACTGCATGAAACTGCCTACGAGACCCTTCTACTTTACCTATGTGGAGAGTATGTGGAAACCAAGTTCCAGAACTCCGAACTCTTGCTGGATGCTTTCGAAGGGAAGGTGGCCAGAAATGCTACCGTTTCCATGGAGATTGTAGAAATGACAGGAGAAATGGAGAAACGCACAAAACTCTGTGCTCTGTCCTAGAGAGGGAGCGAGAATAGGGAATAACACAAAGCCCTTGTTCCTAGGAGTCTTCCTGTGTATTCTTGTAGGAAAATAACAATATACAAATAAACAGATACCCAACAGGGCTTACTGTTTGGACAAATACAAATTTGGACAAATCCCTGCAGAAGACTGTTTTTCCCACTCTTACCATTCCTTAGTTACCTATAGTTCTTTAATAGGTTTGAGGCCTCAGGTGTTTCTGCTGTCCACTTAGACAAGTCTATTGTTGTCCTTGTTCAGCTCCTAGAAGAGGGGGTGGAAAGATTGTGAGAGCTAGCGGATCAGGGAGTTTGTGTTGAGATGGTGCCTGCTAGTAATCTCGGAAGCTAGACCCAACATGACTGCTCAATGTAATATTAAATGACACCATCAGAGAAGGTCTCCTTGAGAGTACTAGTCAAATAATGCCAGCATAGGTATTCTCTGTTGCATCACACTCTTGATAACCAAGTGTGAGGACCTGAGTTCTAAACCCCAATGCTCATGGGGAAAAAATAACCAGGAGGGACCATCGATGCCTGTAACCTCAATAAATAAAAAAACTCATCCTGCATAGAAAATTATGACCGCCAATGCCTGGCTTTGAAATGTGTATGAGTGTCTTAGATCTCTGAGGAGGCTAAAGAGATGGAAGGCAGTGTTGCCTGACCTTAGGCAGACAGGATTTACTGGCATACATAGTGAAGGGCCATAATCCTATCCAGGTGGGTGGTTAAGAATGCCTACAGAAAACAATGGTTGTGACCCTTTATAGGAGTGGAAATGAATGCAGCAGGTATCTTACATTTCCTCCCCTAGTCTGTTCCTCCAAGGGACTTGCCTTACATGGCTGCAAGGGAAGCTGAGATGTGTAGTGTTTTAGCAGGAAACTATCATTCCAAACTCTAAGAGATATAGAAAAATGGGAAGCAGGAGTGTAATAGATTCTTTCTGAGCTGTTTCCTGTTGAGGAGGGTTGTTGTAGTAGTAGGGAAGACACATTTTCTCATTTGTCCTTGAATTTAAACTAAAATGGCATTGCTCTTGAGTTCTACAAACTTTTCATGAAAATGTTATATATGCATACTTTTAAGGGAAATAAAACACAAATATTCACAACTGGTGCTATAATTTGCTTTCTGTTACTGAGGTAAAGCACTGACCACCATCAACTTGAGGATGAAAGGATTGCTTGGCTTGATTGAGGGAAACCAAGGCAGGAAACTGAAGGCAGGGATCCAGAGGCAGAAACTGAAGCAGATACATGGAAGAACACTGCTTAATGGCTTGGACTGGGCTATTCTCCATCAAATAGCAACCAAGAAAATTCCCCGACAGACATGCTCGTAGGGCAATAGGATGATGGCAATGTCCTTCTTCCCAGGTGTGCCTAATGTGCACCCATCTGATAAAAAACCATCCCGTACATCTGGTGTTCAAGAAATGAATTAATATACAAATTTCTGAGGACAAGGTTAAAACGTGTATTTCCAACCAGGATTCACTTTAGGGGAAAAATAAACTATAGAAGACTCCACTAAAATTACAACCTTAATTTGAACTATATTTTTATTTTTTGTTTGTTTGAATTTTTAAAACTGCATATTCAATGTATTTTGAAAGACCATCAAAGCGTTTTTGAGCTTCTAAAAATACATTTAACACTTTTTAAAAATTTGAACCAAATAACTGTTAGAAAACATCTAATGGTGAGCAACAAAAATTATCAAGCCAGAACTATCAAATGCACTCCACAGTAGAATTCAGTATTGGTAATGAAATGAAACTGAAACACAATTTCCGATGTCTAGGCTGCTTGTTGCCCTACCACCAACTCAAAAATATAAACAAAGTATTTTCTAGCAGCTTAGTTGGGAAAACCCTCAGGAAAAGAGAAACAGCTACAGTTTATCCAATATTCTTTCTAAACCATGCACTGAAATAACATTAAAGTATCACTGTTAAATAGCTATGCCTAAACCTTCAAAAATAATTAGAGTAGAACTTGAGCAACTCAAAATAAAGAAACAGTAAGATCTCAGATTCAACTTGTCTGTCAGAAGCAGTAGCTGCAGTGTGTCAGATTTAGAGGAAGAATACCCGCAGATCTTCAAGGCAGACACAGTCAAGATTCTAGTCCTCATCCAGGATTTTCCAAGCATCTTCTCGTTTCTCCAGTGCACCTAGCTTCAGGAATGCTCACATTCAGTGCCTGGATAGCTTCTCACTTTCTTCTTTGTTGTGCTGTCTAGTCTATTAGCATCATCTGTAGAAAGAATCAAATCAACAGTGAGACCTACACATCAAGCCTAAGGAAGCTGGGTGCTCCTGATTGCAAGAGGAGCATGAATTTGTATTCTGGGAAGCTTCAAACATCAATGTCAACAAAGCTGAAAGAGAGGTAGCCTCTACCTGTTTCTCCATCTTCATTTCTACAGGTGGTGCTAGTTGAAGGCTGCAGTGTCAACTGAAAAAAAAATCCTTTAGCATCTAATTTTATAAGTCAATGCAAGACACATAGTGTTATTTATTCGAAAGGTACACAGAAATTTGCTACCTTGTTCCAAAATTTTCTCTTGTACAATTTGTACTATTTCCCAAACTATGGGAATGAAAGACAAATTCTCCATTCCCTGACTACCTGAAAGGCAGCTGTGAGATATCAGCACCCAGATTGTCTCCAGGTTCCACAGAGCCTTGGTGTTGATGGGACCAAGCCATGTTGGCTTGGCAGTCAGCCTCTTTCCATCTTAAACAGAAGGTCAAGATACTTTCACTAAACAAGTGTTTAACAAGTTGTGCAGTATTGGTCCTAACTCCACCCTCAACATGTCCCCAAGATGGTGATGGGTCACAAAAAACCAACTAGACATAAATTAAGTTGCAGGCACACACACACACGCACACACACACACACACACACACACACACACACTATCTCCCAGAAGTCTCTCCAGAGCGTCCCTGCCTCTCTCCCACAAAGCCTGCCATCTCCTCTTCTTTGTTATCCTTCCAGCCAATCGGAGACAGCCACCTAAACTCGTCTCTGACAGTACCTCCCACTTTCCCTTCCAGTGCTAGGATCTTTTAAAACCCTACCACTGCCCATGAACCAGGACTGTCTCTACTCTATCCAGAGGTAGTTTCCCATCCCTTGTGACTTTTCCCTTGTCCTTTGACCCTCTGGGGCAGATACATCTTTGTGCTAAGAATTGGTGTCTGCATCTGTTCTGTGCCAACTCTGAGCTTTCAAGCAGTATAGCTTTTCTGTTGAAAGCATTAATGAATTTTGCTGCAAATGATATACCAAGTACTGGATGTATTAGAAAATTAAAATCCAAAAACAAACAGTGCAGCCTGAAGCAGAAGCCATGTTCACTTGCTGACTGGTATTTATGCGTGATGCAGAGCAGCAAGCTGCAGTGAAGTAGGAGCGGGCCTTAGTACAGGTACACTGTCTAACAAAGTGCAAGCACGTTCAGAAAGTTTGTCTCCAAATTAGGTATTCATTGAACCACTACTGTGTCAACACTAGTGGTGTTTCATGCATAGACAGTGGGAAAAAATAAAGATAAAAATGACATACATATACCAATACACGTGTAAAATATGTATGGTATAGGTGCCCTTAAGCTTTGTCCATCTGGGGCACTTTTTTTTATTAGTAGGCATGGGTCCTCCTTTTATTAAGAAAAACAGGCAGAAGAAAAGTAAAACTGATGATCAACAGCCGTTCACAGACCCATGGAATGAAGGCTCACTTGCATAAGCTGTGTCCCTAGGTTTTCCCTTGTGTTAGTAATTAATAAATAGAAGAGGTCATAACAATACTTTTTCAGAGGCCAAATTTCAATTTTATGTGGCAAAAGATTCTCTAATACCAATTATATGTCCTGCGAGGAATACATTTTAGAATCCAGAATACCCAACGTTTTGACGTTTCTTGCCATTCCTACCTTGTCAGTCCTTCTCTCTCTTCAGTTCCAGCTTCCCAGCTGCTCTGGCTTCTTGCCTCTGCCAGAGCTCACGCCAGCATTTCTTTAGACAGCAGGGACAGGATGATATTTTTTACAATGTAAATAGATCCTGTTGTCAGAGATCAAAATTTTCATAATAATATTCCAGATTCAAATAATATTCCATCTCCAAAGGAAAAAAATACAAACATTTCCCCATGGTCCAGATGCTGCTGCAATTTAGTCTCTGCCTATCTCCAAGTACATGCAAAGAAGAGCTACCATGATGACAAACAAAAAGTAGGCTACAAAATGCTCCTGAGAAGTATATGTGGGCAAAAACCTAGGGTTCTGTTTTTATTGTAAACGTGATTCTCTAAATATAGGAAATGGTACATAGGTAGGTTAAAAAAGAACAAAATGATTTTTTAATAAAAGAAAAGATTTTTTCCCCTGAGCAGAGACCAAATCATTTAGCACACATGTAATTCAATCATGTTGCACATGTTGGTTAAATAAAATATTTTTTTTTGGGAAAATGACTATCTTTGCATAGTTTAAATGTAAAGTTTCTTGGTCAGGTCAAACTGAAAGAAAAACTTCAGGTTTCATTGAAGTAATTGGGACTGTCTTCAGTCCTGGGTGAACATTTTCCTCTGGCATAGTTTTAATAAAAGTGAAGGAGACAATCATAGAGAACTCTAAATCAAATATTGAGATAAAAATATCACCCAAATTATGAAAATAAATACATGTGAAAAGTCCATTAAAATACAACTTGTCCAGGGCTCACACTTCCTCAGAAATGTTGCTACTCAAGTCTTTGAAAACATGGGTAAAAATTTCCACTTGAAATTTTTCAAAAGACCAAAGGACTACTATGAAAACCCCCCAAACAACACTGCTAAGACAATGGCTTGCTCTCTGCGAACTGACAGCAAGGCCCCATTGCTGAGACAATACCAACATAACTCAGTGAACATGGAGAGGTCAAGCTGGTGCCTACATAAAAACTTCATTCCTATGTGCTACTGTCTTTGGTAAGGAAGGTACTCTTCAGGCTACCAAATGAGAAATGTAAACACCACCCCAGCCATAAAATCTACAATCTGTCCTGCTTACAAAATATGCTAGGACAGTGGTGGCACAGGATTATGGGAGTAAACAATCAATGTCTGATTTGATTTAGGTCCATGCCATGAGGAAGAACCCATACCCAACACTGCTTGGGTAACTCCTAATGGTCACTCAAGTGGCTACTAATAGTATTCTGCTATATTTATAGATCAATGGCTGATTCAGCCATCATCAGATAAGGTTCCTCCTACAGCAGATGGGAACAAATACAGAGACCCATAGGCAGACATTACGCAGAGAGAAAGACCTTGGAAAACACAGCTATAAATGGGAGGTCTCCATTAAATAACTCCCCTCAGAGCTCAGATAACCCCCCTCAGAAGAAGAGGCAGAAAGAGTGTAAGAGCCAGAGGTGATGGCAGATATCAGGAGAACAAGGCCCTCTAAATCAATTGAGCAAAGCTCATACAAACCCACAGAGATTGAAGCATCAAGCACATGGCCAACATGGGTCTGAACAAGGTCCTCTGAGAATATATTGTCACCTTAAATTTTCATTTTAATTCTACTCCTCACTGTAAAGGAGTGGCCTCTGATTCTTGTGCCTTCTTTGGGGTTCTTGTCCTTCTACTGGTTTGTCCTGTCCAACTTTTCATTTCATCTTATATTTTATTTTGTTATATTTGTTTTCTCTTAGAAACATGTTCTTTTCTAATGAGATCCAGGGAGGGAGTGGATCCAGACAGGAGGGTAAATGGGGATGAACCGGAAGGAGTATAGGGAGGGGAAACTAATCAGGATATAGTGTATTGTATCTATTTTTAATAAAAGGGGAGAAGAAAAAAAAGAAATTTTCCAATAGAGTTTTACCTTGAGATATTTTTCTTACTACAATCTTACTGAATGGAAAATTATTATATTAAAAATATGCCATTTAAAAAATTTTACTTATTGATTCCAAATTTGTTTTTTAGGTCAATAAAGAACTAACTAATTCCTCATGTGCATTCCTTTGCTGGTCTATGAGAACACAGATGGCTTTTCTCTCACATCCATGCTCCTCTACAATCTAAGCACCCTAAGTCCTTCCGTGTGCCCCTACATTTGATGGTCTCCATTTGATCCAGGATAACACCATGATTCCTCTAGAAGTCCCTGTTCTTGGACACTTCTATAAAGCAGAATCATCAATCACTAACCATGGTAATCCAGACATAGTGTGGCCACAACAATTTATAACCATGAGCTTGAGGTCCTCTGAAGTCTTGATTCCACAATGCATTACATTTCCTCTCCCAGTACTGTTTAAAAAAATAGTTCGTGCAGTGAAAGTTGACCCTGTTATGACATGTCTTAGTAGAATATATTTATAAGTGATTATTCAGCTTTTCAGATTCTTCTGTTCTATATACCATTACACTGTACATTGCCCTAGGGACATTCCTTAACAATATCATGAGACATTTTTCTAAATTTTCTGTGAAAGTGATTCACAATAATTATATGCAATTCTCCTGACTTAGCAGTCTATTTGAATACCTTAAAAAGAGCTAATTTAGGATAATTTACCTTCAGTGGATCTATTTTCATAGGGCATAACATTTTTCATTCTAAATTCTCATGAACCAATTGTCCCGAGTTTCCTGTTTCTTTCACTGGATTTTTTAATTCAGCTTAATTCCATTATCAGCAGTATGTGAGTGTGTGTGTGTGTGTGTGTGTGTGTGTGTTTGTGTGTACTTGTGTACATGCACATAGGAGTGAAGGCTCTATGCAGGCACCAGCTCCATTTCTCCATGTCCAGTGAGTTGTGTAGGTCTTGTCTTTAGCAATGGGGCCTTGCTGTCAGTTTGTGGGAAGCAACCTGTAGTCATGACAACAGCCTGAGTTTTTTGGGGACTCAGCTTTGGGCCCCTTTGACCAACGACTCAATTGGATGTAACCCAACCCTGGTACTGGAAACTCTTTTGGTGAAAAGAGATGTCCGGCTGGGCTTATGGTCCTCCATTATTTTGGCAATTTCATTTAGATTGCCTTCATACATGTATATGTTTTAGGAAGCTTCTACTGTATTAGGTTTGTTTGCTTGTTTGTTTGTTTTTACTACCCCTCAAATGGCCCTTACTTTTAGCTGTCTCTCCACAAATTCCCTTCCTCATCCTCTTCTTTCCTCCCTCTCCCCACTTGATCCTCTCGTGCCAGCTGACCCCCTCCATCTACGACTACCTATTCTACTTATCTTTCCTAGGGAGATGTACCTGCTTCTCTTCCCTTACTCTATACCTGGAACCACAGAGGACTGCAGACTGTTTGAAGATGCACCCAGTGCATGAGGAGCTGGCTTCAAACACTCACACTCTCTGGCATACCTGGAAGATTTTGCACATCTTGTTTCTCTCTGAATGAGACGACCTCTTCACAAACTAAGTCCTCTTCAAATCCCCAGCTGTGGGAAGATTGCCTGCATTGGCCAACTCCTCTCCCTGCCCAGTGCCTGGTGCCCGCTTTTCAGGTTCCCCTTGACCTGTTGTTCTGCTAATCATACTCTTGAACTGGAACTGAGTATCTGTAGATGTTGGCATGTCAATGTGTTTGGTGCTCATTAAATCTTGATTACATAAAATAGAGGATAAATACAAAAGATTCATTGTTAGGCAACAATGAAATTCTGTTAGAGTGAATGGGGACAATTCAGTATCCCAGATACATCTTACTGAAAAACTTATTCCAGACCCAATATGCCCCCCAAAAGAATTTTCTATAAGCAGCTTTCAAATTTACTTTACCGAGACTCTTCTAAATTCTCCTAAGGCTAGATTGTTTAAAATATTTAACATGAGAAAACTGGAAAGAAAAAAAATGTACTATCAAATGTCCCTAATATCAATTGTGAATTCTTCAATATCTTCTGCTACAACACAGACGTAGCAGGCTCTGTACTCTGGCAATACTATAGACATTACACTCTATACATATGTCAAATATGTATAGAGTAGCCAGGCATGGCGGCATATGCTTTTAATCCAAGTACTTGGGAAGCAGAGGCAGACAGATCTCTGAGGTCAGCTTGAGTTTGGGGCTTGCTTGTTATATATAGCAAGTTCCAGGACAGCCAGAGCTAAATAAAGAGACCCTGCTGAAGATAAAAGAAAACAAATACACATATAATGCAACAAAAGGGGGCTCTTTTCTACTTCTACACATTTATTGCATTAATACAATATGTTTGCAAATAACAGTAAAAGGCTGGGAAGAAACTGGTAAACACAGTGAAACATCTGGGATAATTTTAACTAAATAACATGCAAAATCTGGATAAACACTGAATATGGAATATTAAAGGTCGAAGTACTTTGCCTCATGTAAAATGCAGTCACAATAATTATGTGAGGATTTCAAAATTCGGCTGTCAGAATGTCAATTTTTTTCAGATGTTTTATTTTCTAACTTATCCTTAGCTTTACTTGGTTGACTTCTTCAAGCACAGCTGAGATCGTATCATCATATCATCAACTCCTGGGTGCATAAGAATCTTGTAGAATCTCATTATTCTGAAATGATGTGCCAACATCTCCTTATAGGACTCAGGATCTCCAAGCCCAGTTCTGCTGTCTTCCCTGTGTCTATATCACCTGTCATGTACAAGTCCTCTATTTTCCAAACTGTACCATTTGCTACAGCTCTCCCACCATCTACTGGGAATGGCTGACCTCTGAACTTCCTAGTCATTTTCTCCTTTCTACTCTAATACATACATTAATATACATATTGTTACTTGGTAGGCCTGTGTACATGCATGAGTACGTATACATGAGTTTTATAAAAGACTTCTTTCTGAGGCCGTGGTGTACTATCTATATCTTTCACAACTCTGAATATTTTGTAAGTGCTCAGTAAATATGTATTGAAAAGGAACAAATGGTTGTATAGCGGTTTTGACCACATATAGAGTTTTTAATTTACAAGACATATTCCAAATACTGGTTCTTTCTGCCTGTTGCCTGACAAGTTGAAGGAAACAATCCCCCCTCCCCATCATACCACCTTCTGACATTCCATCTTGTTTGTGCTGTTGTTTTAACACGGCCATCTGCAAATCCTCAGAGGGAAGAATTGCACAGGTTTTTATGTTTAAAACAATGTGGAACTCCTTCAAACCATTTGGCCAGTCTCCAAAAAAATAGATTTTGTTAATCCCTTCTGTACAGAAACCTTCAAATCATGAAAATTTTGAAAATTGTTTCTAGAGTGGACTGAGATGAGAAATTCATAAATTCATACCCTGAATCTACAGAGATTAAATATGCATATTTGAAAGACAGAATAATTCTTAGAGACTAGCAGAGGTATACCTGTGAAAAGGAGAGTCTAACATGCCGTTATTTTATGTGTACAGAAAGGTGTAAGTTGTGTATTTTTAGTTATTTAAATCAGATTCATAATATTATTCATATGAATACATTTTTCATATTCATGTGAATATAGATTTCATGAAGATATTCATTTTTTTTGTTTATTTCTATGCTTGTTTCTCAAGACAAAAACTATCTGTATATTGTTGTTGAGATGGAGGGCAGAATATCACTTCCAATGAGGATTACGTGTGTTTGTATTCGGACTGGGAAAGTTTTTTGAGAGAGATCTTTAGATATGAAAGTATAAAGTCAGTTCTATCCTAGAAAGGATGTTTCTCCAAATGTTGAAACACTAAGTGCTCTACGGATACTAACCCTGAGCACAAACACCTGGACTGTCACGGGGAGGGTTCTTGAGGAGAACATGTGATCAGGAGAGGAAATCAGTCCTGTAAGAGAGTCAAGAAGTTGGCAGTTTAATTCCAGGAACTCTCATGGCCACTGCTGGTCAAAGGGGAGACTGGAGAGATTTCTATGCCCTCTTTTAGAGTCCACTGTAAGTTCTTCTGTTGTTATTTTTCAGAATTTTGAGTAAAGTTTTGTTAAACAGGAAACTGTAAGTAATTATTGAATGAGTGTGTTTTCACATTTAGGAAGTTTCCATATCCTGGAAGATTAATATTTACCCAATAAGTAGTATTTAGAAGTCCATAGAAGCAACTTGAATGAACAGTGCTATGTGACATGCAGGGAGGAGACACACTCCTGTATGCTAATCAGGAAACATGCTCCAAGAGAAACAGGTGTGAGACCGTATTTTCTGTACATGAAGCAGGATAGAAAAACACAAAGGACTGTCAATCAGATTTTAAGATTTGATTATTTTAAATTAATTTTATTATTTATTTATTATTAATTAATTAATTTTTAATTATGTTTTGCCTGAATGTATATGAATGCACTGCCTGCAGTGACTGAGTCTCATGGAAGCAGAGGAGATTGCTGAATCCTCTGGAACTGTAGTTACAGATGGTCATGAGTCACCATGTGGGTGATGAGAATTAGACCTGGCCCTCTGCAAGAGGAACAAGTGCTCTTAATTGCTAAGCTATCTCTCCAGCCCCTGTCATTTGTATTTTAAAGACAAGAGTGATCCAACAAGCTGAAAAATGCAAAAACACTAAGTCCTTAGTTATTTACAAAAGTCAAAGATGCATGGTTATTGTCTCAGTTCTGGGTCCTGTTGCTGTGATAAAGCACTACGATCAAAAGCAAGTTAGGGAGGAAAGGGTTTATTTGGCTTACACTTCCATATCACTGTTCAACATTAAAGAAGTCAGGACAAGAATTCACATAGGAAAGGAAGCTGGAAGCAGGAGTTGATGCAGATAGAATGGAGGGGTGCTGCTTACTGGCTTGCTCTCCATGACTTGTTCTGCCTGCTTTGTTATAGAGCTACCAGCCCAGGGCTGGCACCACCTACAATGGGCTGGGCCCTCCCACAGCAATCATCAATTAAGAAAATGCCCTACAGCTGGATCTTACAGAGGCATTTCCTCAATCAAGGGTCTCTCCATTCAGATGATTCTAGCTGTATCAAGTTGACATAAAACTAGCCAGGACAAAAGTCAATGCTTTCTCATTAATGTTTATTTTCAACAATTCCTTGTTATTCAGAGAAATTCAACTTGGCTTCCCAATTTCAGCAATGGATGATTAAACTCTATTAAGTATATGCACTTTGTTATTTCCTCTTAAATAGAAACAATAGTTCACAGGAAAGCAAACCCACTCATCCTGTACCCCCAAACTCTGTCTCTGTTTTCTTTACTGAAACTGCTATTTACACTGGAGGAGAAATATTCCTTAGTTAATGGTAAGAGGTAACGGTTTAAAATAGGAATAGTCAAATAGAAAAGATAAAAAATTAGAAATTATCAAATAGAATGCAAACAGACTACAATAACGTCTATAACAAAAATATAATTAGAGTTAAAAATCAGACCACAAGGAAATAGAATAATAAGGCTTATGCTTACTTTCTTCTAAAGCCATTAAACATTATACACTTTGCATCACATTGCTGAAAATCTGTAGTTGATAACTCTGACACTGTATCTAGTACTTGTATAGAAGACAAAAACGGCAGCAGAACATCCATCTTTTATCTTTCAATTTGATGTTACTCAGTTGTTGCTTTCTAACATATATATATATATATATATATATGTGTGTGTGTGTGTGTGTGTGTGTGTATGAGAGAAAGAGAGGTAGGGAGAGGGAGAGGGAGAGAGAAAGGGAGGGAGAGAGAAAGAGAAAATAAAAATAAAATCATTTATAATGGATTCCTGCCCACTCTCCAACTCCTATTCATATCATGTCTGGGCAATCTTTATATACATAATGAATTTGTTTTCACACCCTTAAAATCTTCCCCTAGGTTAAGAACCTAGTTTTATTTCTAGGTATTATCACCTATAGGGTTAGTTAGCTCTGTGTAGCTGTAACAAAATGCCTTAAATATTCAAATTGAATGGAGGAAATGCTGATTTGGCTCATTGTTTCAGAGGCTTCATGCTGCAGTTGGCCCAGCCACTTTTGAGCATGTGGTTAAAGAGAATTATCATGACATGAGGGTATGTGGCAAAGGAGGCTGGTCACCTCACAGAAGCCAGGAAGCAAATGGAAAGCTTTATTTTTTTAAATCAAATCCCCTCATCCCATGTGTATTAAACTATGCATTTGCACCCCATTAATATAGTTGTGAGGTCAGAGCAGTCCTGATCCATATAACTCCAGGAAATCCTCCCTCTAAAATTTCTGTTCTGAGGACCAAGCCTTGTGCATTTAATATTCGTCTTGGTTATCCATCTTTGCTTTTTTATTCTAAAAAATGATTCCTCTTTCCTTCTGGGAAATCTCTTCTATTTTGTTCATGTGAATCTGATTCTTCCTCATGAAACACGGGAAGAAGGATATAAATTATGTCTATTCTAAGTTCCCCTATATTTCTGTGACTGGTTTAGAAAAACAAAGTTAATCATGACAGGCCAATAAGAATCTTTCCCAGAAGGTTCCTAGGGAGACCAGGAAAAATCTATTCTGTTGAAGTTCATGTGCTTCTAGGGTAAGTGTGGCTGTAAGAGAGCTATTTTTCCTAGACTGTAGCAGGACCCTGTTCAAGAGAGACAGAGTATTAATATGTGAAGCCCTTCATCTAACTGTGGCTGATTTTTTTCCTGTACACAAACCAATATATTCTCTTTTGTGAATGACGTTTTGAGTTGCTTTTCTGCCATTTACAATGGAGCGACTCCGGGCTAATAAATCAGTCACTGGATTGAATGTTCCTGCTCTGTCCAGTTTCTATAGCTCCCCATCCCTTTCTGTGAAAATGCTCATTTTGACAAGGCGAACTTGCCCAGATTACTAACTATTCACTTCTCTCTCTTGATGTGTTTTCATTTTCAACCTATACTTGAGAGCTACTCTTAGTGACAGAATAGTGCTATCCAGAGTCTGACACCACTATAAATACTATAGCATGAAAGATGGCAGCTATGTCTAGAGAGACAACAGCATTTCCTACAGAGTACAACAGGCGAGCCTCTCTCAACGCCTGCTCAAGTCTGTGCTAACTTGATTGAAATTAATCATGCTGCACTTGAAAGACATCACTGGGTTCCATTGAATAGAAGATATGTATCCCTGCCACTCAATCTCCAAGAACTAGGGCAGAAGCTGAAACCTCAACTGTGAAGGAGACTCTTGCGGGTGAAATTGTCTTGCCTTCCATTTCAGCAAGGCTTTTAATAGTTAACAACAAAGGCTCTAGATGATGCCGCTTCTTTTTTATTATTGTTTTTTTTTTTTTTTTACTGAAGACAGATACTTTTCATACAATACATTCTGATACATGTTCTCCTACCTTAACTCCCTGAAATCCTTCTCACCTCTCCAGCCCCAGATCCACACCCTTTCATCCTCTCTCTGATTAGAAGACAAACAGGCATTTAAAAATAATGATAACAATAATAAAATAAGATTAAATAGAAGCAAAAAAAAAAAAAAACAGAACAGGACAAAAACAAACGAACAAACAGAAAAAAAAAAAGCTAAAGAAAAAGCACAAGGAACATATACAGACTTTGAGGCGCACGCATTTGCACGAACAGAAAACCCATAAAAAACAAAATTGGAAACCATACTATATGAGCCGACGATCTGTATGGTTAAAAGAAAGAAGAGGAAAATGCCCAGACAAAACGGTGAGAAAAACAAGAACAGCAGCAGCAATAACAACCCTCCACAAACACTGCTGAGGTGTCTTCTGTTGGCCGTCTACTGCTACACACGGGCCTGATCTGAAGTGTGGTTTGTATACCCAGTGAAACTCCACTGGAGAAAACTGTTTCCTTTGCAAGTGGTTGTCCATTAGACATGGCTTCTGGGTTAGTGAAGGGGCCTCTTGTTCACTTCTCTTCTCAGTACTGGAACTCTACCTGGCTTAGGCATGTTCAGGCCGTATGCCTGCTGCCGCAGTCTCTGTGAGTTCCCATGTGTCTAGGACCCGTTGTGTCTAGAAGGCTATTTTTTTCCCTCGATGTTTTCCAACTCCACTGGCTCTTACAATCTTTCCAGATCCTCTACTGCAGAGTTCCCTGAGCCCTGAGGGGAGATATTTGATGGAGACCTCTCATTTAGGGTAGTGTGTTCCAAGGTATTACAATCTCTGCACACTGTCCACTTGTTCCCATTTGCTATGAAGCTTCTCTTATGATGATGGCTGAGCAAGGCACTTATCTATGAGTATAGTTGCTTCTTTCTTTTTGAATTTTATTTATTTATTTATTTTTAAATTTTTCTCCTCTCATATAATACATCCCAATATCCTTCTTCGCTGCCCTCGACTCTTCCCAGCTCCCTCCTCCATCTCCTCTCTCCTCCAGATCTATCCTCATCCTCTCACTCCCATCCCTGCCTCTTCCCAAAAAAGGGCAGTCCTTCCATGGTTACTGCTCAAACATGGCACAACAAGATGGAACAGGGTCAGGCACAATTTCCTACTTTAAGGTTGGACTGGGCAACCCAAGGGCAGGGAAGGGGTTCAGAGACATAACCCCTACTCCAGTCTGTATGAGTTCTGCAAGTTGCTTCATTCTTAAAGAAATTTATCTTGTGTTTATCATACACTTAAAAAACAATATTGCTTGCTAAACTTTAGAAATTTTTTTCTGAGAAAAAATTTGTTTCTGAGAAATTCCAGATCATCTCTATAATTCCTGCAAGCACATGTGACATTACAAAGCATGAAGGATGATCATCAACAGTATAATGTCATTTATCTCTCTACTCCTCTTTCTCTGAATTATCACGGAAACTAACGGAGTTTGCAATGGCTGGCTTTCAATATCAAGAGAATTACAGAGTGGAGTGACAAGAAAGAAAAAGGAAGGAAGAAAGGAAGGAAGCAGGAAGAAAGGAAGAAGGGAAAGAAAAGAAAAGAAGGAAGGGAAAAGAAAGCGAGAGAGAGAATCAGGCGATTATAAAAAGATCTGTTTTAGCACTGCTTTGAAAGGCTGCTAACAAAATTCAGTGAAAATGATATATACAATGTAAAAGAGCTTGAACACCGCATGGGTAATTTTTAAGATATGAATTGCCATCATAATTCATCACTCTCCATCCTCAGACTGGGAGAGGGATTGGGCTAGCATCTGCTGCTGACTCGGATCTCCAAAGAACGGCCAATAACTGCACTTGTAACTACCCGCCCTTATTTTCACAGAGGGTGGTGCGGGCTGCTTGAGCTCACAGGAACAAAGTTCCTGTGCATGTTTAGTTCAAACCAGAAAGCACAAGCTGCTCTGAAGACGTAAAGAGAGAAAGCTTAATGCAGGAAGTCATCACAATAAAGAAAGGGGGTGAAAAGCTGAACAAGATGTGTTAACTCAACCAAACTCAGCAGTAGCAGAAAAATACTTGGTTCTTTTGCTTTGGCAGCAATGGGAAGGACATCTGTTAGAGCCTGGGGCCTAACGTGATCTGGAGGAGCAGAAAATGGGGCCTAAGAAAGAGATGATACTTTTGTCTGAGGTACTAGAAAACAGAGAGAGATGCTCACGGGACGGTCTTGTCTTGCCCTTTAGGAGCCACGCTGCTCTTTGTCCATACTAAGACCCAGGCAGCAGCCACCCAGAAACCCCGAAAAGAGGATATAGTCTCAAGGAATCAATTAATGATAGGAGAGTCAACAAGGAAGCTCCTACCAGTCCTCTGACACCTAGTTTTCTAGTCTAGAACTGTGTCATTGCTTATCGCTAGGTATTGCTACATTAAATATTGTAAGAAATAAGTATTTAAAATAATATGATAAATTACGTACTTGAAATATTAGTCATTCAACAATTTTTTTTCATCATGCTTCAGATAGCTTTGCATTGGATCACTACTTATGCATTAAAACTTTTCTCATTACATTAAATTGTTTATTCAAAACTATAGCAAAAATGGCCATGTACACAATGACTAGGTGGTGTCAATAAAATAACAACAATAGTAATACATTCTCATGAAACATTCAGGAAGACAGCCAGAGTGACAGTGAACATTAGTCTCAAATATTCTCAGAGAGATAAAACTTGTATTATGACAGGCTGATACAGAGGAAGGTGAGAGGAAATAGAGGTTGTCCCCAGAAGGTCTCAAGTGGAGAAAGCAAGATTTAGAGGTCACAAAGAAACTAACATCTGTTGTCCCCAGCAAAGTCTTACTCTAACACTGGCCTAAAACTCACTATCCACTTCAGACCTTGAACTCGCAGCAAGCTTCCTTCACCAGCTCCCCAAATATTAAGACTACAGGTGTGAGCCGCCATTCTGGTGCAGACAATTTCTTTAAAAATCTGAAAGTTCTAATACATGAAGTCATGGGAAAGAGAGAGTTCTCCTGCATTGCAGAATCTTACAAAAATTCTGAGATAATGTATCGTTCAAGTGAAGAGATCAACTTAAAATTGATGTCACGCCTATTAAAAGGTATACATGTGAGAATATAAATTTCAAAAGGCATTATTTTCCTGCAAACAATAAGGCAAATAAATGCCAAATATGCTTTAGCATATTCATGAAGGAAGTAATCAGGTTCATAATGGGTTCCCAGAGAGTTAAGAAAGACTGGTTAAAGAAATGTGCTGGCCAGAAGGAGAATTAGTGGGAACGGGAGTCCCAAGAAAGAATAGCACACTATGGTACAAAACTAAATGGACTTCTGCATCACAATGGGATCAGTGGCTCACACAAATTTTCTATTGTATAAAAGCTTTTGTTTCACTATGGGACAAGGTAGACTGTATCATATCACCCCCTCTCTAAACGACGAATATGGCCAAACTATATAGACTCTCCAGAGATAAATGTTGAGTCAAAGAAAAGTTACATTTTTCTCAAGCCCTATTGGTCAATTTATAAGTCACAAGCTACATACAACATATTTTTTTAGTTTACTTCCACCTGTTTCTTTAAAATTATTTTGTTCTCACCTCTCATCAGAGACACTGCTTCTTGCAGTAGATGGCAATTAACGTTAGAGAATCCCACAAATCAAAGAGAAGAGGAGACTATGGAGTGGTCAGCTCTAATAGGACATACACACTGCACTCCTCTTCACAAGGCTCAAAGATCTTCGAGCAAAAGGAGGGTGGGAAGACTGTAAGATGGTGACATCGGGAAACAGATGTCTGCCAAACACAACATGGCAGATGACTGTGACTCACAGAGGTTGTGACGGTGTGCACACGTTCCTGCACAAGCTCCAATGGAATAAAAATCACAACAGAGAAAGGGGGAAAGTGGGCAAGAAACCCTGACACCAACTGAGGGGATGTTGGCATTTGATAGCTGCCGGGAGAGGGAAATTAAGTCTCTTGTTTTTTTTAAAGATGTGACCCCTTGTAGGTTGACCACATGCCAAGCCAGGCCCGGTGCCAAGAATGTCTGGGTAGCACGAACTGAACTCAATGGGGTGGGAGGAGGAAACACCAAGATGGTGGGAAGAGATGGGAGAGCGGATGGAGGTGGGTATGGGAGAATTTGTGGGAAGAGGGCTGAGTATGGGAGAATTTGGGGGGAGGGGGAGTGAATATGTTCAAAATGAATTTGTATGAAATTCTCAAAGAATGAATTAAAGTATTGCTTAAAAATTAATTTGACTACTGGAAAATTGAAATGATATCATATCACAAGTTCTTTTGCATGGTATTCCTAACACAGAAATCTGACGAATTGGTCAGATAACGTTCTCATGTAACTTTAAACAAAGACCGAACAATTTCTTTACTTAATTAAATTAGTAACAGTTTTATTATAAAAAATTTTTTAAAAAAGAATACCACCTATTATAAATGTGTATTAAAATAGAATAGAAAATTAAGATCTCTTCCCTTACTCAGTTGTATGTCCTTGTGATGGCCAAGTCTGTGACAGAGGATTGGGCGGATCGTCTGTAACGACACTTTTAAAGCCAGCTTCTTGTGGAACTCTCTACTTCTATCACAGGTCTGGCTGCAGCATCAGATTTATGAGATTAAAACTAAATTCCATGCCACCATACACAGCCATATACACACTCAGTTTTAATTGTTTATAACAAAAAGAATCATCAGATGTCATTCTCTTTTGAGATATTGCCATAGTTACTTTTCCTGTTGGAATCAAACATCTATCAAGAAGAAACTTAAGTCCTGGAAAGATGACTCAGAGCTTAAGAGCATAGGTACTCTTCTGGTAGACCCTGGTTTCATGTACAGCACCCACATGGCATCTTACAACCATCTGTAACTCTAATCCTGGGAATGCGATGCCCTCTTTTGGGCCTCTGCAGGCACCAGATATGCACACGACGCACACACATACATGTAGGCAAAATGATCATACACATAAAAATAATTTTTAAAAGAAGTGTCTTAAATAAAGAAGGGGTTGTGTCAGCTTGTAGTATAAGGGAATAGTCCATCATAGCAAAGGACTCATAGCTGGAGAGTTTGGGGCAGCTGGTCACAGTGCATTCATAGTTAGAAGGCAGAGTGAAAAATTCTGGTGATCGGCTAGCTTTCTCCTTGTGTTCAATCTTGGACCTCAGCCCATGGGATGGTGCCAACCATGTTAGGTAAATCTTCACACCTCAGCCAATCTAATCAAATAATCAAACAGTCCCTCACCTAATCTAGATAATTTATCAGAGGCTTACTTTATAGATGATTCTAGACTCTCTCAACTCAATGATCAATATTAACCATCACAGTTAGTGTAGCCTGTTCTTTCTGACATACCTCCTCATGTACCAAGTCACATTATTATGGATCTAATTGATTCACTCGTTGGTATTTATTGCAATTTCCTGGGACAGATTCTACTTAAGGTATATCAAAAACCAGGGCATATTCCCTGGCTTCATAGAGTTTAGTATAGTGAGGAGAGAGAGCCAACAGAAAGAATAAAACTGTGGTATAAAATTGTGGCAAAGTAACGATACGATAGAGAAAGGGGTTAGGGACAGCTGTGAGGAGTCATGATCCATGCCATCAAATCTGGGGGCTTTTGTGGTGGACACATGTGAAGAGCATAAGGGGGAACAGACTGTCAGGCATCGAAGGTAACTGCGTGTAAAGACTCTGAAGCTGGAGTGTACTTCTCTTCTTGGAACACCAAGAGTGGGGTTGAAGCAGAATAAGTAGTGAGGTGGGGAGAGGTCAGCAAGAGACAAAACTGAAAGGTTAGAATAGGAAAGGGGAGACAAAGACTTTGGCTATCACTCTTAGTGAGCTAGACAGACACTGGGTGATGTTGGTAAGAAATATAAGGGCAATGTGTTTGGAACAGGTCGCTGCAGGAACTGGTGTCAGTGTAGAAAGAAAAAGACAAGTTAGCAGTTTATTGCTATAATGTGTGTTGTATGAGAAGAGCTTGAGAAGTCATGGGAGAGAAGGATGATAATTGGTCAGGTTACAGATGCATTTTGAAGCTTGTTCAAATAGGATTGACTACCAAGTTGAATACTTGAATATATGAGATGTTAAAGAGGAATGATGTTTCAACGTCAGCCATAACTGAAAGAAATTGTCATTTATATAGAAAAGGTAGCTTGTAGGATAAACAGGTGGGGGAAATTACAAAAGATCATATTTGGTTTGGAGATGTTAAGCTTGAATAACTGTTAGACACTCTAGTGGATGTGCCAATTTGTAGTAAGGTGTGCCTTTGAACTTAGAGGTTTATTGAAGGTCATGAGACTGCTTACTGTCACCTGGAGTATGAGAGAAGAGAATACTGAGTACTAAGTATTCTAATTTAAGGGTTAGGAGAGATGAACAGAAATCGGCAAAGGAGTTTGTGAAGGAGTAGCTAATAAGACAAACACACACAGAGATGTAGATTGACAGACAGATATACACACAGAGTGAGAAAGACAGAGAGACAGATCTTAGAAATATAGGTGCTAAGAATGGGAAAATGATCACAATTAGACGAATATTAGATGAGAGAAGAGAATTGGCTATTTCTTTCTGTTGAATGTGTGTGTGTGTGTGTATGTGTGTGTGTGTATTTGCAGATCTTGTCAAGTTGAGTGAATTAAAGGGGAAATGTAATAGATAAAAGATTAATAAAGTATAAAAGAAATAGAAAGCCTAAATTTTCATGATGTTGTGAAACTTTCGCCCTGATATTTGGGAAAGGAGTGGTTAATGAGGGAGGTGCAGATTAGAGGTATGTTATAATATTGATAAGATGATGGTATGATCATAGTAAAGAATAGAAATTGATGATACAAGAGAGAAGAAAGTTGTTAAATTATCTATGGGCTAAGTGGAAGGTTAGATAGGACTGTGGATAGTCTAGCTGAATACTGAATACTAAGGACTCAGAGTTAGGAGAGATGAACAGAAACCAGCAAAGAAGATTGTAAAGGAGTAGTTAATAAAGACAAACACACACAGACACACCCAGACATACACACACACACAGACAGAGACATGCAGAAAGGCAGATTCACTAGTAGATTTGTAAAGTTGGTATTGGAAGTGTCTGGCTTCTTTCTATGGGAGAATAAAGGTCCACAGTTGAGATTGGAAAAGGAGGAGGAGATGCTGGTGGTTGAAAGAGAGGAGAGCATAATGACATTTATGAAGTTGGACAAGTGAATGTAGTAAGGAAACAAAGAAGACAGATTTCCCAGGGGACATGGAGGACCATTGGAGAATGACATAAAAATAACAAAATGTTGAAAGGACAAGACTATTTAAGAGAATTGGTCATATACTGAGTTCACTACAACAGAAAGAAGATGGACACATTTGGGCCTTTCCACAACGTCAGAATTTACTGATAAAAGCAAGTTCACAACACATGGCTGTTTTTTATTGGCAACAATTTTCCATGTCCACTTTTCTTGACAGCCTTGACCAAGGAAGATACAGCCTCCTTTATTCCAATCTTAAACCCCAATACTAACTCTCAGATCATACATTACACATCACACAGTGAGTATTTATCTATACATGGGTTATAGACTACAGAATATCTACAGCTGGTTAAAGTGGCAAGGGGCCCAAGAGACAGAGCTGAAAGAAATGGGAAGGAGTCTAGGGGGACCTAACAAACCAGCTAGAATCTGGAGGGGTACTACTGTTGCTGTTGCCATTGCTGCTGCAGCAGCTGCTGCTGGGCCACAGAGCTGAGGCAAAAGGGCAGGACCACATGAGCAGACAGATGGACAGCAGGTCCAGATGGGCAGACAGCCATTCGAGTGTGCTAGATCAACAGAGGGGACTAAGCTGAGGCAAAGACCCTGGGCCACTTGAAATGTCTCTAGCTCTCCTGGTCTTGACACACACATTGAGGGATCAGATGACAGATCAGCAGACCTTCACCTTCATCTCTGCTGTGCCAGTTGCTTAGCATTCCCCTGGGAGCATCCCAGGGCGGTGACATAACCCCTCACAGCAGGAAGATGAATTGCCTTTGCTGCTGATTGCTAGCTTGTCACATTGCCTCTGAGCAGATCACTCAGCAACCTGTGCTGGGCTCCATTCGAGCAATTTTATTCAAGATTCTAAGCTATCACAGGTTTAATGAAATGTTTTCTAATATTGTTTGCTAGCATTGATGTGACTTAATTTAATTGAAAATATAAAAGATGTTTTAAGTAACTATTGCTTTCTTCAGGGCAAGAGTAAAATATAGTTTTGCATTTTCTCAGGCACTTTGGCCCAAATAAGACATTGCTATTTTATAAAACAAATACCAAAGTGTATAAGTGTATTAACAATATTTTAGCAAGGTTATTATTTTTAGCTGATTATTTATACAATGAGTTAAGTTTATAGCCATATTTGCAAGACAAAAAACATAAAAAACTAGATGTTAAAACAATCTGCATTCATTTTTATAGGAAACCACTCAGGTAAGTCATGAAGTAATAAAAGAAAATAGAATATAATGTGAAATCGTGGTAAATGGGTTTTTATAATATAATTCTTAAAATGTATATTGTGGAGGGAAAGAGATTAATCTTTAGGAAATTTTGTTTCAAGATCAAAGCAGAAAATGAGATCTAAATGAGTAGAACCTCAGAATGAGGGTCTTAGAGGGGCAGGATGGCAGTCTGTCTGCATATCTCCATTAAGGGCTCTGCTGTTGAAGAAAAAAAAAAAGCATAGTTTGGAAAACGAAGGGAATAAAGTACCAGAATATTTCTTTCTCTTTTTTTTTGTGACACATAGAAACAGAAATTCCTGTAAACAATCAACAGTAGCCATTCTAAGAGTACACAGCTGTTCTCTTGTGAAAAACATATATGACTAGGTTGAGTTTCTGAACATGGGCTAGAAACCTCCCTGTCTAAAGTGGAGTTTTGATGGCAGTCTTTTATAGAATTTCATTTAGATATGACTTCCCAATTATATGCATTTATGGAGTTTGATGAGATATTTCAGTAGATAAATATAATGTGAAGAGATCAAATCAAATATAAATCCTGCCCTGGAAAGGGAAAGCCTATATGATGTGTCTTTCAGGCTAAATTAATGACTTAGAAGTTGAAGCACATGCCAGTTCTCCTGTCTCTGCGCATTTTCTTTAAAATTGCTTAGAGTTAAAAATGACTACGGGGCTTTTCAAAAGATTTTGACATTTTCTTTCCAGAGGAACAAATCTTGCCCCAAAGCTAAAGGTATTAAGTTCACTGAAGGAATGTAAAAATATTGGGGTTTGATGTCTACTTAGCATGAATTTGTTTCCCAGTTAATCCACCAGGGAACTGAAATGCATAAGAAGCCTGTGAGGAGACAGGAACTGCTCTCAGGAAGCTGGTGAGTGTGAATTGCTGGAAGTCAGTGGGGAGAGCCCAGCAAGTACATCCATGCCATGCACGCTCTCCTTAGCTCTTGGTAGTCTCTTCCCAGAGCATGTATGAGATTGTCACAATCAGTGGTCCTTTTATGTTGAGGAAGTGAGTAGTTTATTCTACTGTAAGCACAAAACACTGAAATATTTTTAGAGTATGACAGTTGGTTTATTCACAAGTTCTCCAAAGCCAACGTTTCAAAAATTTAATGTCCCTTGGAATCTTTCCCAATATAAACCCAATATAAAGTTAAAAGTTCTGTTACTATTTGGGGATGGTTGCACATCTGGGATATGCTTCATTTTTCAACCAAATTTTCATAACAATAAGTAAATGCATAACCAGCAGGTGTTAGGAAACCCAAGATTGTGGTTGGGCAATAGCATCTTATTTTTATAAAAAAATAAATCTATCATGATGAACTTAGTTCAACATTAGTGTGAATTCTAAGGGTACAGAGGTCTTGAGGTCCTTGTGTTCACAGATAAGCACCAGGAAACCCAGGAATGTTTTAATACACAGGGTTTTCTCCTCAAGAAAGAAAATGTATACCTATTTTCCATCCAGATGTCTGGTAGTGGATGTAGTTAATAGTCTGGTGATCTGTGCTATCTGTAGGGTCTGAATCCTACAGAATATTATGTTTATCCCAGATTCTTCCTCCACAGACCTTTGTCTTGAACATTTCTTCTCAGTCAATAGAACCCATCCTATGAGAGATGTCACATGTGTTTTGTAGCTTGGTGACCTCTACGCTGATCTAGACAACACCAGATCCTTCCCTAGTCCCTTAAGCTACATAAGGGGCTTTAAAGTTCTTCAAAAGTTCAGGTGACAGACTCATCAGTGCTCTGGAGAATAGCTTGGTTTAGAAACCATCATTGTGAAATTCACTCCTCTATTGTAAGTGCTCACGATGAGGAGTCCCTCCTCCACTGAGGTGTGCATTAATATTCTCTGACAACGGAACCCATTGTCTTCGTTACCATTCCTTAGTCCTGATTTTCAGAACACTTGTAAATGTATGTAACAAACTAATAACCGAAGCTTTGTCATTTCAGAGGAAATGGCAAGGTCTGATAGACATAAATATCTTTCTTATAGGTAAGAAAGTTTATAAATACTAAGATGTAAATTGCAAGCATAATAGAATCATTTCAGGCAGTGGCTTGCCAGCATAGACAATATACCACATACTGAACATTCACACAAGTAGAACAGCCTCTCTCCTCACATACACAGCAAGCATCTGATTCCATGAAAGCACTTATGTTCGTGAAAGGCTTTATGGGGAAAAGGTCTTCTCTGATAGAACACTTGGAAACCCAGGGGTATAAGTTCACACAGAAAAACAGCAAGAGGGATCATGGGCATTATTTTCTGCCCCAGAAATTTGAGTCATGTTCCCAAACCATGAAGAATTAAGGCCAAACATTTATAGATCTACTCAAAAGAAAAACGTTAAGATTCAACATACAGAGGAAGCAAAATTAAAAAGTTAGACTTGGGACTGAGCTCTGACTCCTACCACCATACCAAACCTGCCTCCACAGAGAGCACTGTACTGTTCTAGAACCTCGGATCGAAAAACTGCAGTAGTAAAGTGCAGTCACGTGTTTTGCACAGATAGACCCTGGTAATGACATGGCATTGCAGGCAGTCCTGGAACAGTGTAGACGGGGTATCTTAATATCCAAGAGGTAGAGTTGACAACTTTTATCTGCAGTACACTAGATAGTAAATATTTTCTGCTTCTTGCCCATTGATGCTTCCATCTTCTTAATTCTCTTCCTTTTTTTTACTTCTTGCTCTTTATGTAAACATTTTTTTTTTTAATTTTCGACTGCACAAAGCAGACTACAGCTGGACTTTACCAACAATCTCTAGTTTTCTAATGCTTCTTCTAAAGAGTTAGTAGGGGTTGGTGAATGAGCTACACAATGGACACTGTATTTGTCCGGATGTCATACTTGTTATTATAAACACATACTAAACATCATGGCTTTACAATGTGAAGAAGTACTTCCCACTTGCATCCTAATGCAGTGTGGCATCTGGAGGCGGTGAGACTGGGATTGCTCTATCATCCATCGTCACTCAGGGACCCATGTCTCCTGTTATTTGGGATAACTAAGTATTCCATAATTGCTGTGTGCCTGGCTAGCAGAGAAAGAGAAACAAAAGAATAGTGATCTTGAAAAAGACGATAGCAGTCCAGATTGCAAGCATTGTCATATATCATTAATATGCTTTGTTTGTCCCACATCAAAACAAGCCAGGAAAATGGAGCAGTATTAATGAGAAGCAGAGATAAACATATACTGGCAATAATGAGCCTTCTCTGGAAAGCAATGTCAAATGGATTGACAGGACCAATATGCTGGCCTCTGGTAAGGAGGATGAGGACAGAAGAAGAAAAGTATACAGAGAGATAGAGATAGAGATAGAAATAGAGATAGAGATAGAGAGAGAGAGGGAGAGAGAGAGAGAGAGAGAGAGAGAGAGAGAGAGAGAGAAGAAATTTACATTTATTTAATAGCAGTCTTATGAGCTGCCATGGCTTATTTTCCAGATGCAGAAAAACAAATGTCACTGGCTATGTCTCCATCCAATAGACTCTACCTGTGAACCACAGTAACTGCAATCCAGTCATTCAAAGGCAGGCTCAAGGAGAATGGGACACCTATTGCAGAGAACCTCTCACAGGCCGAACAGATTTGAAGCATCTCTGTGTCTCAGCCAGCTGAGAGACAGGAACATTCTGCCGTGCCCAATCATTCATCTTTAGCATTCTTCCTCCAGTCTACCTCTAGTCAACGTTATCTCATCCCTCTGACCTGTCCCCGCCATGCAATCCTTCTTCCATATTAAAATCTTCTCTACTTCCCCTCTACCATCCCACGAGCAATCACTATTCTTACTGTTCTTTTTCTTTTCTTTTTTCCCACTTATACACATAATAATATATTAGCACACACAGCAGTATCAATATCTCTTTACTTCCTAAAATGAGTAGTGCTTAAAGCTGATTGTATAATCAACTATCACCCTATGCTCACAGTAAATCTACCCCTGGATACTGACCATTGTCATGTCCTGGGATGGCTGGAAGCAAGGCTAATATGATCTCATCTATCCCCAACATGACAAACATTTCCAATGGAAAGAAGAAGCATAATCTATTAACTTTTTTAAAAATTCAGAAAAAATCTAAAACTGATTGTGCAACTCCCAACACAAGTGAAATGAAAAAATAAGGTAGAAGTTCTCTTTCCAAATATGCCAATCCCAGAGTAAATGACCCCAATGAAAGTGACTTAGATGAAATTCCAGACAGAATTAAAAAGGATGATAATAATGAATGGGGGTATAGTTCAGCACTTGAAGGTTTACTACACAAATCTGGATTGTTGCTACACAATTGATACACACAAATTGCTCCACAATCACTAGAACCCACATAACCAGTTCCACAAAGCTATACTCTAATCCCCACACTTGTACATCCTCTACACAGAGGATACACAGACAGACATCCATTCCCAGAGTTCATAAACATTGGTTGCTTTTGTAAACCAGATACATCTATATCTATCTATATTTTCAATGGAGTTACACTACAATGACACAGAGATTTCCCTACCAGGTATCATGGGCTAACAAAAAGCAAAAGAATAGGTCCCATATATTGGAGTTACTGGTCAGTGACCTTCTATAAAATTCTATATACTATAGGCTATTGCAACTTTTCTTTGTTATCCTCCAGAATTTCATGGTAAGATCCTGTTTCTAAAGATGACACATACTTGGATTATAGGACTTGTTGAAATCAAGCTGGTATTGACCTGGAAACTTCATCCCTACTGGCTAGCTTTCAGAGTGCTGGAGGTGCTATGCAGAGGATGAAAGTAAGCATCAATTTCACCCAGTTGTGCACTTCATGACTGTGCACAATGATGACTGTCCTGGTAAAAATGTGTCTACCAGTTCAAGGTCTAATAATGGCATGAATGGCATGAATGCAACCAATCATTTTCTGATTGGATTTAAGGCTCTGTCCATAGGATGGAACATACCTACCATCACTGTCAATTCTGAGAATCTGTGGCTAGACATGTCATGGGCCATAGAAGATAATATGCTATTACTATTGCCTATTAGTTGGCTCAAAGGAGCTACTATTGAACTGACTCCTGATGAGTTATAGTCATACCTGTAGATGAGTGCATCTGTCAAACTTCATCAAAGAAACTTCTCTTTCTCAGTAGATGATGACTTGCATAGGAGCTCATAACTGGCCAACATGCAAAGAATAATATACTTCAGAGTGCCCAGCCACACACAATGGGACTTCTATATCGTACATATACACAAATACACACACACACACACACACACACACACACACGAACATACATACACATGCACAAACACACACAAAGTTCAGGAATCATTATTGACATAGGCACGGAAAGATAGTCAAAGATGGTGAATGACTACAAGAAAGAATTTTTTTTTCTGGACACAGTAGGGAAGCTGCACATATAAGAAGCAGCTGTGATAGCACACTCGAGCCCAGTACAAACTCAGGACAGACAAAATTCTAGCATGGATTGGGGAGAGGGTCACAAAGTTCTACTCATAACTGAGAAGTTATTGGTAATTGACAGCTGCTGGGAAAGGGAGAATTAATTTTCGTTAACTGTGTGAACCCTGGTAGGTCAGCTATGTTCCAGTGGATGACCACACAGTCAAGAATATATAGACAGCACTAACTGGACTTGATGGGTTTTCTTACAGAAACGATGGGTTTAGAAAAATGTCTCAGTGTTTAAGATGATTTACTGCTCTTCCAGAGACTCTTGATACCCATTGTGGGTGGCTTACTGTAACTCCAGCTCCAGGAGGGGGATCAGGTATCTCTGTCTCCTTATGCATGAATACATAACTACCTCCCGTGAATACACATATATACACAGTTAAAATAATACAGATATTTTAAAATGAGGGCACAAATTTGAAGGAGTATGGAATGTGGAAGCGGGTCTGAGAGGAGTTGGAAGAGGGAATGCGAACACGATCAAAATGGAATGCGTGAAAACTTCAAAGAATTAATGAAACTATTTTTTAAAGAAAACTCATTGAAGAAGGAATTGAGAAAGCCACTCAGAGATAGAAAGACCTCTCAGAGTCGTGTATTAGAAGAATTAATATTGTGAAAATGACTGTTCTACCAAAAGAAATCTACAGATTGAATGAAATTCTCATAAATATTATAGTACCGTTCTTCTCAGAAATAAGAAAAATTAAATTCATATAGGAACATGAAAGATCCTAGTTAGCCAAACAATCCTCAGCCAAAAATATAAAGCTGGAAATATCACTGTACCTCATTTTCAAATATATCACAGTGCCAGAGTGAGCCGGCACAATTTTGCCACAAAAACAGACATGTAGACTGATGGAATAGAATGGAGAACCTAGATATAAGTGCACACAGTAAAACTTACCTTAGTTTTGACAGTTTCCAAAAAAAACCATTGAAGAAAACAGTTACTCCAAAAAAAGGTGTTGGAAAACTGGATATCTTAATGTAGATGAACAAAACCAGTTCCTTTTCTCCCATCTAGTACAACAAAATAACTCCAAATGGGTCAAAGACATTAACTTAAGACTTCAAATTCTGAAAGTGCTAGAGAAAAAGTGATGAAAAAGTTTAAAGTTTATACAAGGGAAGGACTTCCTGAGTAGAACTTCAGTTGCTAAAGAAATAAGGTCAGCAATTGACAAGTGAGAACTCATGCTTCTGGACAGCAAAGGAAACTGCTGATTGAGTTAATTTCACCAAGAGACTGAGTGAAAAATTTCACCAGCTATTCACTTACAGAGAATGAAAAAAAAAAAAAAACAACTCAAAAGAATAAACATCAATAACCAGCTCATGTTGGGGAAGTTTATTTTTAGTTATGTTTGAAATTGTTTTATGCACTATTGGGAAAGGGGTTATCCTAAGTCTAGGGTGTTCTGTATTGTTTGCAGGTGTTGGATTTCTGTGGGGGATGTTTAATTGCTAATGATTTGCATGTGCTATCAGTAAAATTCCTGAGGTGTTCTGAAAGAATAAAAACACCTGAGCAGAGACACTCAGGGTTCCACTGTTGGGATGGCACTGGTCGTGACAGTGATTCCCTCTGCTGAGGTCTGGCAAAGTTTACACCTATGAAAATGCTTCTGTGTCTTCCTTGGTGAGCTGCCACAGAGGCATACAACTACAAGCACATTGTTATAGTTAGTTACGATGTCTGGGTAGTTAATCAAGATGTCTGGGATTGTAAGACCCCTTACTCTGCTTTTTAAGATTATTATCCATTTATCTTCTTTTCTGCATTTTCACATTGTGGAAATATAAAATGGTCAGAAGGCACCACAGGTAAATAATTTCATGATCTGTTGTTTGCAAAGATTGCTAAACAGAGGAAACGATGCTAAAGAAAAAGGGAAGGATTGATAACTTTTACTTTTTAATTTTATTTAAAAATTTTTGGTTCTTTTGACACAGGGTTTTTCTGTTGTAACTCTGACTGTCCTGAAACTCATTCTGTAGACAAGGTTGGCCTCTAACTCAGAGATCTGCCTGCATCTACCTCCCAAGTGCTGAGATTAAAGGCATGCGCCACCACCACCACCAGGACAGATAACTTTTATTTAATTAGAACATTAAAGCATGTCCTTAAAAGAAACAACTTTTCAAGCTTTACTTTCGTTATTTTTATTTATTTGTGTGGGTCTGTATGTCTGTGTAAATAAATGCCCCTTATTTGGGCACCCCTAACCCTGGAAGCCAGAAGAGGGCACCAGATACCTCAGAAGTGGAGTTACAGGTAAGTGTGAGCTGCCCTATCTGAGTCCTGAGCACCAAACTCAGGTCAAATGAAAGAGCAGTAAGCACTCTTAACTACTGAGCCATCTCTCCAGGCCCAAAGACACTATTAAGAGAAAGAAATCTGACATTAAGGGCTGCTGTAGTCAATGGCAGAGCATTATCCTTGCAGGTGTGAGACCCTAGGTTTCATCTACCATGTAAAAATAAATTGAAAGGAAATCACTCTAGAAGAAGCTATCCACCCAGCCTTTCCACCTGTCCATAGGTTTTAAGCTCCACAGACTTGACTACCTTGTTGGAAGTCTTGATCACTTACAAGCTTGTGATGTTCTCTTCTTCAGAACCACTCGCTTTTGTTTTGTGATCACAGTGTGCATTTCTACTTTACTGCTGTCTTGTCTTCTTCCATCACCTCCTTTTGTATTCTCATCTTCTCTGCTTCAGTCTTTGTACCGTTATTCCACATCCATTCAGTTACACATCTTCTAACAACTTCTGCTTTATTTGCTTCTAGTGGAAAATAATGTTCAGAACCGTAGTTACCTCTGATTACTTAGCAGAGTAAAAAAATGTTTAAAGCATTTTTCTTTACTGCTTTAGAATTAAAGTGAGAGGACCAGTGCCCCCTAGCGGTGGGCTAAACTGAACTCACCTCTCTGCTTCCTCACTTTCCCAGAAGCCCCTTGAATCCTTGCAGGAATATTATGTCAATCCAATATTCAGATCCTGACCAATCAGAAAGATTCCCCTAGCCACTGCCTGTTTGGTTTAAAAGGCTCACATGGGTGCATTTGGATGCTGCCATTTTTTTTTTAATTGGTTAGCCCTGGCTTGCCAGTATATAACAGGAGAAAATAAACTGCTTTAAATGGACATATGTATATCTCAGTGTCTACTTGAGCTATTTTGTGAACCCAACAAAAGCCACCATTTGGCTTTTACTAAATTAGTATTTACTAATTTGGTAAATTAGTATTTACCAAAAGACAGAGCTTCTCTTGTACTATTGAGTATCCACATGAGTACTGGTAGCTTTTATTCCAAATAGAAGGTAAACCTCAATTTGTGATTCCTCTCTCCCTTAGTAAGTGTTTTATTGCTGTAAAGAGACACCATAACCATGTCAACTCTTATAAAGAAAATCATTTAATTGGGGCTTGCTTACGGTTTCAGAGATTTATTCTATTATCTTCATGATGGGGAACATGTCAGCATACACACAGACATGGTACTAGAAAAATAGCTGAGGATATACAGGCAGCAAGAAGAAAAGAGTCTTTGGACCTGGGTTAGGCTTTTGAAACCTCAAAACTCACCCCCAGTGACACACTTCCTCCAACAAGACAATATCTCCTAATCCTTTTCAAGTAGTGCCACTCCCTGTTGACGAAGTATTCAAATATGTGAGTGTATGGGACCATTTTTATTCATACCACCACACTCTGTATCAGTTAAAATCAGGTCATACACACTTGTTTCCCAAGACTTAGACCAATATGAGCTGCCATTCATTATTCATTTTCTCTATTAAGATAAAAGAAACAAAACATTGTCTTTAGACAGTCAGACATCCTAGAATGCTCCTAGTGCTTGCTTATCTTTCTTGGAAAATTGCCTGTTATGAGCTGAATACTAAATATATAAATAAGAGGTAAAATAAAGCAGATCTCAGTTATAGAAAATAGAAAATAGAAACCACTCAATATATTTTGAGCATCCATTGGTTTGGTAATGGAATGAGAAGTTTGCAAAAATTATGGAAGGCATAGAAAAGTAGACTGAGGCTGGTCCTTCTCAAGAAACAACTCTAAGATCAATACTACTGCCTTGGGCTGTGAAGGAACCACAATTCTTACCACAATAAGAAATATGTGAAAACAAAGAGTCCGTCTCTAAAACTATGATCTGAAGAGTAGCTCTGATGGCTGGGGGTAGGGGTGAGCCGGCATGTCTCACGTCTCCAGATACCTATGAAGTTAGTGACTAGAAAATAAAGTGCTGTGGTAGGCACTAATGCTGCTGCGTGGGTCAGTCTCTGCAGAGCTATGTCCTAGGAAACAGGTTTACAAACTGTGTCCCCCAGGCCACAGCTAGGAAGAAACCACAACCATGCCACATTTCACATATATCAGTGATTCTCAACCTGTGGATGGTGACTCCTTTGAGGTTGAACAACCCTTTCACACGGGTCACCTAAGTCCATCTGCATATCAGATATTTATTTCATGATTCATAACAGTAGCAATATTACAACTATGAAGTAGCAATGAGAATAATTTTATGGTTGGGGGGGCTCCCACAACATGAGGCAAAGCTTTAAAAGTTTTAAAAAGTATTAAAGGGTCGCAGCATGAGGAAGGTTGGAAACCACTGAAAAGCATAAAGCCTGTGACTATTTTCACTGGAGTGGCAAAGCTTAGTACCTGAGACAGCTTGTATATTCTTATTATAAGAATATAAGAGTATTCTTATCATACAAGGCCTGGCAAATATAATCTTTTTCCCTTTACAGAATCAGTGAGCCAAAGTCTAGCCTAGACATCAGTGATTAGAATGCTGTCCCAGGATTAAAACCCCTAAAAAATCTATAATTACACAGTGATGCCTGCCAGGAATCACATCCAAAATGACAAGAAAAATTAACTTCAACTATAAGAGAATTGAAAACATGGAGTTGTAGCTTTGCAAACTTTATAATTGCTAGGGATCTGATAAGTAGCCCCAAAGACCCAAATAACTGTCATCCTATGAGGCTAGTAGCAAGTGACAGACCCTTAAAGAGATGGGGCCCATTGGAAGGTGTGAATAAACCGGAAAGAGACTGAACCTCCCAGAGAACCATCTACAAGGCTGGTACAAGATGTCTTCAGTGGTTGTGATGGATTCTGGATGCTGCAGGTTAAGAGCCTAAGTACAGTTCATCATGAGATAGCTTGAGCCCTCTTAATAGCCATTCCTTACCCACATCTATGTCTGATCTAACATCCTTGTGACTACTAGATAAAAAAACAAAAAGAAAAAGAACCTTTGAAATGTCTTAAAAGGTCATTAGCTTCCACAAATAAAAGGCTAAGGATATCACCAGGAACTGTCTAATGTCTATAGCAGAGATTCCCTCACTTTTCTATGACCCCATCTCATATCTCCACCATATTTTTAGAAAGTATCTTGATTGACATTTTCCTTTATTCAGTTACTATGAGGCTTTATATAAAAAAAAAAAATGTTACCACAGTGGAACATGGTAGCTGAGGAAATCTGGATCTGTGTTCCCAAAGAGTGGTCACTCATACTGGTATCCAGAATAAGCTGTCTCTTATCTCCCTTTGAATTGGAAGTTGTGTTTTTGAGTGGCAAAGCTCTTTGGGTCATTGGAGGGCCTTGAAGAGGATTATGAAAACGTGGCCACTTTTCATTTTCTCGTTGGCTCCCTGGTCATGCTGATGAGTGATTTTGCACTGCCATGCACCCTAGCCACGGTGAGCTCTTCTTGCCCAATGTACCATGCACCTCTAAAACCATGAACCAAGATACACCTTTCTTTTTACAAGTTGATTATCTCACTTATTTGTTACAATACAAAACTGACTGTTGAGGTTAGGCTGTTTCGTGCTCCATGTTGTATAAAACAGTGCCTTGCCCACAGAGATTCCATTTCACAAACAACCTCAATTCCACTTTGAAGATGGAGGTTGACTGTGTGCCTGAGTGGGCCTATGAATGATATCATCTATTCAAGACCTCCAGTCTAGCACAATCTATGCAACACAGACCAATAAATGACTCATTCCTTGGAGTACACAGGCAGATACCCTATGAATTTACTAAGCTGAACTGAGACTGTAGCAACACATGGATATATTAAAATAATATCAGAGAACCGAGGGCTAAGACGTTATTGCACACACCATTCCAGAAAAAGGGATACAATTTTCTCACTTGGTCCACATGAAGAGGTGGGCTGCCCTGCTGATAGCCCAACAGAGAGAAAGCTTAACTTGCTATCGTCCTCCCTACACACACACACACACACATACACACACACACACACACACACACACATCATAGAAAGTAACAATTCATAGTTACTTTCATTTTCACAAGCAGTCATTCTTCAGCCTCCACAGGCTATCCCAGTTGGTTAGTTGGATTTGTTTGTATCACTTAGAGAATTGATTACTTGGTCTGCAGCTTGACTTAAGTCAGTATGTTGAGCTGTCAATCTCTTTGGTTGGTCCCCATGAAGAGTCATTTGGCCAGGATACTGTTCCATTAATTTCCTCCTGCAGAGATCAGTTTTAGGAGACACTCATAAGGTCACTGAGTTGGTTTCCTAAGGTCCCTTTTCCCAGAAAACCTTGAAATACAATTTCAAAAGTCCACATATTTTAATTTTTTAGGCAAGTTTAAACATGTCTTAAAACACTAATGGAAAATTCCCAGGAATTGAGATTTTTGTGAAGGTGGCTTTTGAATACAGATTACATCACCACTTTCTCATCTGTATCTAGAATGACAGTGTTCCCCACAGCCAGGATGGACTTGATTAGAGGAATTATCATTGTATAATGACTTTTCTAAACAGCCTGCCTCAAAAGTCGCTATCTTTAGAAAGTATTGCTATTGAGTCTTTAGTATGTTGTCTAATTCAATACGAATAGCTCTGTGGGGTAAGAAGAGTCAAAGTAGAATAAGAGAATTACTAAGCGTTTGACACACAGAAAGCAAGTACCTAGGTTAGAAAGAATTTCATGTGGAATCTTGATAATATGAATGAAGCATCCAGGACCAGCTGTTGGTCCCCAGTATACAGAAAGAAAGGACCAAACCAAATCCAGAACAAGTGTTTGTTCCAGGGAGAACAAATCAATACGGTGGATATGGTTCAAACAAACCACAACCGCTCCCACATGTTCCCCAGTGTGACTGGGTTATGGGGGTGCACAGTGCCCAGCAGTGTTCTCTGGTTTAGATGGTGCATATTTCACAATACTGCTCTTCTGGGAAAGAAGTTCCCTTTTCATGTGTTCTTAGTCTCATTGATAACATAATTTAATAGCAGAATCAGAAGAAGCTCAAGAACCATCTTATTGAAGTTGGAGGGGGGAAAAAATCAATGAAAGCAGAGCATGCTGTGGAGAGGAGAGCAGAAAGTCAGGCCTTTCATGTTAAGGTCAGAGAAAGCAGACAGGCTCAACAGTGGAATCTGTTTGCAGCTGAATGGCGGGGATCTTCAGAGAGTGACTATCCCAGTGTCAGGCAGGCAGTCCTAGGACTCTGGCTGGTATTAGAAAAGGAGTCAGGAAAATGGAAATGGAAGTTATTTTTTAGTTAGAAAATGGGGCTGGTTTAACAGTAAAAACCTCTAAATAACTGAACTGAGGGGAGGCTTTTTAACAGATATAGTATTTAAGCACATTATCTCATTTAAGGGTCAACTACTTGTATGTAGTAGTATGCTGCTTGTATGAGCTCAGGAAACAGGACAAGGAGACACTTTCATAGGTATAAACCCTGCCTGGCCTCAGCAGAAGGAACCACCATCCTAGCCAGTGCCAGACTTCACAGTGGAACCCTGAGCTAGTCCACTCAGGTGTTTTTATTGATTCAGAACTCCTCGGGTGTTCTATTGATAGCACATGCAGATCGTTACCAATCAACATCCCCCACATAAATCCAACACCTGCAGACAATACAAAACGCCAAAAACCTAGACAGCCCCTCACGCAACGGTGTATAGAAACATTTTAAACATAATTAAAAACAAACTTCCCCAAGACTTGTACAATCTCTTTAGCATGTGTTCAAGTGTGTCAGCTTTCCTGAGGTGTGGTCTTCTAGTCAGATCTTTGATGGGAGAAATCGTGGTAACGCTGAACACAGAGGACAATGCAATGCAATGTTATGATCTTTGGGTCTATTTAAAATGCCATTTCTCCATCCAAAGCAGCAGTAGTTCTCAAATTTTATTCAGCAGAAAGTAGTTTTCCTCTAATGTGACTCAAGAAAGTCCTGCTACCTCCACCTTCTGTCCTTTCATATGGTATTTTAAATCTCAAAGAGGGGCAATGCCAATGTTTCCTTTCCTCATATATTGTCAGAGAAACAAGAGGTGGTGTCTGAAGCTAATTATGAGGAAAATGTTTATACTCAATGGCCTCCAAGCCAGCTAATGGCTGTCTACCTCCCATGCCATCGAAGTTAGCCTAACCACAGAGGGACCTGTTCAAGGTTGATATCCTGGTCCTGTGGCCATTTTGTTCCTGAGCCACTCAAGAAAGCACTAAGTTTAGTAGAGAAATAGTCCAGTGGTCATACATGATTCCCATCTACTTGACTTTATTAACTAAGTGACCTCATAAAACATTAGAGATGTCATATTTACAATAACATAAGTTTACCAATCTGCAGTAATTTGGAGATTCCTGAGAGATTAAAAGATCTTTATTTACAAAAAAGAAATTAAATTTCATTTTACATGTATGTCTTGCTTTCATGTGTGTATATGCACCACATGTGTGCCTGGTGTCCAGAGAAACCAGAAGAGGATGTCTGATCCCCTGGAACTGGAATTACAGGCAGTGTGAGCCACCGTTTGGGTACTGGAAACTGAACCCAGGGTCTTCTGAAAGAGCAACAGATGCTCTTAACTGCTGAGCCAACTCCCAGCACCACTGAGCATGTTTCTTAATGAAAAGGCAAACGCCCATCTGAGGTTGTGTTTCTACTGAAGCATTGGGGACGAAGATGTTACTTCTCAGGAATTTAAATTAGATGTCAAAACCCAAAAAGCATTTCCCTGCTGCAAATGAAGAGCTAGCTACTTTAGATGGAACATCCCAATGAACACAATACACAGAGCTTATGCTACCAAGAGATTTTACAAGTTTGAGTCTAAATCAGAGCTTTGGCCTTTTCATTTGCAAGTATCAAATCTGTGGGCTCATATGCTTCAGTATCTTCACACTAGAATAAACACTCACCTCACAATCTGAATTTTTCTATAAAATTCAAACACAATACTCCAGTCATGTCATTTTTACCCTGAGCACACACATTATGCCCTATTACAAACTACTCTCTTTTTTATCTGTAAGTTATAAACTTTCCTAGGGAGCTGTGGTGGAAGCTTTGCTTCTGAGTGGTGTTGACAAATGACGTGCACAAGTCCTCTAATGCTCATTTTTATGTTGGCAGCTCTTTGACGGAATTACGTCAGTGCTATTAAAAATCATTTGCTTTTTTAGTAAAAGTTTTGACGTATTTTAATCACATGACAGTAAGAGCCAAGTTGCCTTATTATATCAAGAGCCAATTAATTGTGGAGGATTAAAACCAATCCTTTAAAGAAGCAGCTAGAGTAGTAGATGTTCATATGGCTTCACAAAGACATTTTATGTTGGTTACCCCTCCTCTGCCCTGCCCTCCCATCCACCACCCCACTTAAGCCTGCTGTTGGTTTTGTTTGTTTGCTTTTGTTTTGTTAAGAGAGGAAAAAAACATGAAGTTGCGGGGAAGGGGGGGGAAGGTGTGAGAAAGTCTGAGAGGGGTTGGGGGAGGGGAAACTATGATTTTTTAAAAAGCTAATTTATGTTCTCCATCTTACTTACCCAGGAGGCCCATGGAGAACATTCACAGGTACCTGATGGTCCTTCCTAAAACAATCTATTTCTCTCTTTTTTAAAAGAAATTTGGCTTTAGCACTCTTCTTTCTGATTTTGGTGAATAGCAAATAAATTAGTGTATAAAAATAAAATATAAAAATAACTAAATTAATGATTACAGAAATAATTAAAAATAAATAAGCAATGAAATATCTGTCTTATTCGGGTTACTATTGTACAATGCATTTGATGTCCTTGATTTTAAAACACAGCTCTCATTCAAAGAGCATACAGAATAGTTTCTTCTAAAGCTGAGCATGAGCGCCTATGGCTAGGGAATACACAGGTTACCTCAACACTGTGTTCTAATATGATAAAAATTTCATGAGCTTTTGAAACTAACAGAACAAATAAGGTCACAAATCGTAATATTTTAAAGCTACGTGAGTGGAAACATCAGGTGGCAGCTTAGAGCAAAGTGAAGTCTCTGCTATAGGCTTCAGATGTTATCTGCTGATGCTCTTAGCCTTTGGGTTGGTGGCAGCCAAGGATTTGTTTGCACAATTTAAAAGGATTTACCTAATAGTCACAAAAATGGGTGTTAGGTCCAACATAGAAGTGACCACTAGGATTCATTTTTGACATGTATTTCATGGATTTAGCTTGAAATGCAAAAGTAATTTTGCCTATTTTATGCATCTTTTCTTTAGCAACTTTATTGAGAAATAACTCACAGTGAAACTTAGTCTCAAAAAGTATAGTATATGACTTTAGTCTATCCACTAGGATGTGATTCATAGTAGCCCCTTTATCCATAGGAAAGAACTTGAGCAGACTCTTTATTCCGACTAAGATTAATCATTTGCTTTGACCACGTAGTATATGCTACCCATTTTCTATTTTGCCCATTTTCCAGTCACAGCTGGTTCTTCCTGATTCAAGCCCAAATTGACCAGGAAATCAATCCCAGATTTTATTCTTTGAGGATCCAATCACTACAGTTATGGTAACAACAAATTTTAGAGTTAAATGAACTTTAGGATAAAAAAAATGAAGAGTTAGAAACATGCAGGATAACAAATAAAAAGGCTTGCAGCTAAGTATCAAATAGTAAAAGTGGACCAGCTAAGAGGAAAGACAGGGTCTGAAAAATAAACTAACAAAATACAAAACAAATAAACAAAACCCATGTTGACGGGCTTTGGCTGGATCTCACAAAAACCTGTTGACCTGTCACATATTCTTATATCTAATGTATCTAATCACAACAGAATTAACTGTAAGAAGTTGTGATGGTTCATATTGCCAACTTGACGAGATCTATAGTCACCTAAGAGACAATCCTACAGGTATACCAGGCACAAGTATATTAGATTTTTTTTTAACCTCTCGATTTTCCTGTGGAAATTATCTTGACTAAGTTAATTGAAGTGAGAAGACCTACCCACAGTGGGTGGTACCATCCCCTGGGCTTGGGTCCAAGACTTCATAAAAAGGAGAAAGTTAACTGAACACAAGCACCCATCATTCTCTTTTCCTTATGGTAAATGGATGTGGCCAACTGCTTCAAGTTTCTTGATTTTTCAGCCATGATGGACTGAGCCTTTGAACCATGAGCTAACATAAACCCTTTCTGCTTTAAGCTGCTTTTGTCATAGTACTTTTTTTTCACAACAAGAGGAAAATAAACTAAGACAGAACTCTTTTAAGAAAAATAAATTTACCTATTTAAGTCTCTGCATTAAACATTTTTCGGGGAGGAGGGTTCTAAATTAATATAGGACCTGAATACATGGCTTAGAATTACATGCTGTCATACAGGCACTGAATAGGAGAACAGGACTACTATGGAGCTATCATTCAGGTTATCTTTGTCCCAGAAAGCAGGCGGCTGAACTTACTCCTTCCCTCCTCTTGATCCTGTTGGCAATAACACAGTTCAGGGCTAGGCTTCTTTACAGAGTTCTCTCCTTAGTACTTAAAGGACCTGGATACCTAACTTCCTGCTCATAAATATGCATCACACACACACACACACACACACACACACACACGCACACACACACACCATACACACACAGATACACACACATACAGAGAAAGTAAGCAATATATTTTGAAGAGGGTTTTGTCTACATGTATGTCTGTGTACCATGTGTACCTTTGAAGGCCAGAAGAGGGTTTCAGATTCTCTAGAACTTGAGTTACAGACAGATTTTTGTTAGTCCCCATGTGGGCACTGGGAACAAACCTGGGTCTGTTGCAAGGGATCAGGTGCTCTTACCACTGACCTGGGTACCCAGTCTCCTCATACAACTTCTTTAAAACACAATACAGAGCCCACAGCACTGTTCCCACATTAAGGCAGCTCAGGGCGATCTTTCTTTGGAGACAGTTGAGATGCCTATCCACACTGTGTGTTTTATGGGAAGCTAGAAGATCAGGCTAATTAATACTCCTTCCACCCATGTTCATGCCGCATTGTGATTGGGAGACTCTTCCTGATTTCTCTCACTCAGCAAGGGTACAGGCCACCTGTGTAGTCTGTGGAAGCAGGAAGATATGAACCTTTTCTCTGAAATCATGAGGGTCACAGTCAACACCTCATCACAAGAGCAGAGATAATAGGAAGCACATGACAGAATGGCTTACTCAAGGTTTCGTGAGCCTGACAGTTTCCAGGCATCCTCAAAAACTGTCTACCTTTGTGGTAGAAATATGATTTGATAATATGGCATAAACTAAAGCGCATAGGTTAGAATTATTCATCAGGGCTTGCCCAAATTCTTCTTGACCTCTATATAGCACCCTTATGCAGGAACCCTCAGGAGTATGGCTTCATAAACTACTAGCAGATAAGGTAGGTCAGAGAGTTTCCTTCTGGATGATTCTTTTACACAGAGGTAGGTAGTAGGGAGAGCTAAAACTAACATTTAAGTCAAACTCCAATCTTGACCTAGAGATGGAGCAAAGACAAAATGTTGTCTGCAGGCAAGCATCAGGGAGCAGTTTTGATTGTATTTGCTATCAAGCTGCCCACAACAGACTGCAAAGGATTTTTTTTTCTATAGCTCTCAAATGTCACAAAAGGAGAAGGGGTGTATAGTGAGATGATTAGAAAGTAACTCTTAATCTCACTATCTAGTCTCAAGTTACATTTTCGTTCTCCGAGCTGTCTCAGGATAGTTATTGTTTCTATTCTTATAGTATTTTATTTACTTTGGAAATGCAAAGGAATTTTTCTCGATTGTAATTTTAGCCTTTTCTGGGGGGGGCGGGTAATTTTTTCCCCTTGGACTTGTAGAACCCTCATTTTCTGATGTCTTCTTCGTTTCAATAGACAGCTGAATAAGTAAGTGAATAAGAAATTGCATCTGTACTAACGATAAGGGGAAACATCCCTATGTGTAGCCCCAGGACTCAGATACGCTCGATGCCTCTCACACTGAGAATAAACATCCTCAGTCATATTCTCGTAGCCTCTGAACACAAAGAATTGGGGAAGTGCACGCACTATATTTTATTCTGTGTTCTTTTGAGCTCTTTCATGCCCCAACTCCCAAAGTTCCATTTTATTTGGATGGTGTAGGGGAAGAAGTGTTGAAAATAAAAACCTCTAAGCACTTCAAGATCTCCAATTAGAGTGTCTGTCATCAAAGAAAGAAACAGCAACAAATGCTGGAGAAGAGGCAGGAAAGAACTCAGCTGGTGAGAAGGTAAATTAGTGCAGCCACTGTGGACAGGGTGTGGCACTTCCTCTAAGTACCGAAAAGAAAAGTGACATATGATCCAGCTATACAACTCCTGAGTGTAAATCTGAGGGACTCGAAGACATCATATGTGCTGGTTACTTTTGTGTCAACTTGATACAAGCCAGAGTCATTTTGAAAGGGGGAATCTCCATGAGAAAATAATCCAATCAGATTAACTCAATCAAATTGGCCTGTGAACAGGCCTGTAGTGTGTATGTGTGAGTGTGTGTGTGTGTGTGTGTGTGTGTGTGTGTGTCTGCGTGTCTGTGTGTCTGTGTTTGATGATTAATGTGGGAAGGCCTAGATCACTGTGTGTGGTGTCACTCCTAGACTGGTAGTCCTGGATATTACATGAAGCAGGCTGAGCAAGCCATGAGGACCAAGCCAGTAATGTTCCCCTATGACCTGCTTTAGTTCCTTCTTCCAGGTTCCTGCTTTGTTTGAGTTCCTGTCCTCACTTCCCTCAATGATGGACTGTGATGTGGAAGTATCAGCAAAATAAATCCTTTCCTCTTCAGGTTGCTTATGGAAACCCTAAGATAGCATACAACACTGATACTTGCCCATCCACAATAGAAATGTATTGAATTAATGTATATATATATATATATATATATATATATATATATATATATATATATATACACACATGCATACGTGTGTGTGTGTGTGTGTGTGTATGTGTATAGAGAGAGGGGGGGACTTATTTTCAGCTACAAAGAATAAAAAAAAATTATGCCAAGGGAAATGTGTGGAACTAGAGGTGACAATATTAAGCAAAATAAACCAGACTGAGAAAGACAGATTTCTCAGTTTTTCCTTTCATACAGAATCTAGATTGCTTTTTTTAAAAAAAGAAAATACATTAAGAAGAATATTTGGGGAAATGAATGGGATCATTGTGAAGGGGAAGGGATGATGTGGGAGAGACATGGGAAGATTAACATGGAAGAACATTACGTGTGTGTGTGTCAAATCAAACAAATCCATTACTTTGTTCAATTCATGCATGATGATAAAAATTAATAAAAATGAACATAGCAAAGAAGTAGTTTCCACTTTGCTACTTGACAAGCAGCCTGAATTTTGAGTGAAGAAATGGACAACGGAGGAATTGTGGACAACAGTGAAAGCTGCTCCCATGTTGTAGATTTAGTCACTTTCTCTCAAAGCGGGATACAGACTGCTGCTTTTATCTCTTCTAACATAAAGAAGTGGAACTATGTAGTTTTCCTTGCTGTAGATGATCAGAAGATGGTATTCCAATCTCTTCTGGACCCTTTCAGAAATTTGCCTAAAGTCAGGTATTGGGGAGATTGCATTAGACACAGTTTATTATTTTTAGGGCTAAGAAATTTTTGATAACAAATTTTACTCAATTCACTTTGGGGTAAAATAATAATTCCACAGACGAAACAATGCAGCCAGCTGGAAATGACATTCCTGACAAGCGTTTTTTGGGGAGAGGTGGGTGTGGAGGTCTCTAATGGCCTCCTTTGTACTCTGTACCCCGAAGTCATCTATCCGCCTCTGCACCTGGAAGCAAAGTACTCCACGTTCTGTGAGGAGAGTGTTCTCAGTGACCTACTTCTCTGCCTTGCTGCTGTGTCACTTTCTCTACTGAAAGAACTGATTGATTTCAAAGCCGGCACTGCAACCAGATCCACTGTGGTGCCAAGGGAATTAGAACTGGACCCAGAGGTGCAAGGGCAATGTGGGCTAAAAATAGCCTCCCTCCTGAAAGTTAATTAACACTAACAAAGCTATTATTAAATGGTTCAATTAGAATATCTGCACTTGGAGATTCTGTTTCAAACTTTTAAGGCATCACATCTGTTAAATAGAAGGACTTGGGACTTACTAGGAACAGGAAATTGAATGTGCACAGTCTTCCTTTGGGAAGAAGCATGGACAATATGATACCTAAGGGATGGTAATTATGGCCACTTCCCTAGTCTAACTTTTCTCTTCATTAGCATAGTAAAATTTTATTTCATTAATATTTATTTGGAATCCTACAAACTCTTTACAATTCGTAATTTTAAAACTACATATCCTCAGTTAGAACTATCATTATCCGTTTTGGGACTCCTGGCTGGAGGGTTGCAGAAGTGAGGCCAAACAGCGCCCCCACTTCCTGGTGAAGTGGGCCAAGACGCAGAGGTATCCTTCTCCTCTCTAGCCCATGGAGGTCTCTAGCCAAAATATTAATTATAACTTGCTTGCTTCACAAGAAGCTAAAGGAACATGTTTATCTGCATTGGGGCGGGTCCTTGCTTAGGAACGCCCCGCCCCTCCCCTGCCATGCTAATTAAGGCTTCCTCTACCCGAGGGAGAAGCCACGCCCTTTTCCTCCCCGGGGAAAGATGTTAAAAGGGGAGGGCCTGTGGAATAAAAGAGTCTCGCTTCCATTAGATTCCAGACTCCCAGGATTTCTTTCGTGTCCCGTCCGCTCTCAGCAAGCGGGGTCAGGCTGATCTCGTGGTCCGAGGAACCCATGTCCCTTGCGGCTCCCCTGTGCTTTCCCACGGCTTTAGGCTTGAACCTCTCACCCCTGGCCAGGGCAGGGAACCAAGCAGTATCCCAGCAAGCTCCGGGCTGCAATGGGGTGGTAGCGAAAGTGCCCGGGAAGACTGAAATAATAACAATCCATGTTAGCTGCTCCTTGATCACACTGAAAAGTGCAGTAGCAATATGATTCCAAATATTAAACAGAAATGTAGAATCTGATCACCCTAAAAAGACAGTGGATAGAGAGCTAGCTTCTCATGCCAGCTTGGGGTCCTTGATTTCGTCTTTTCCTTTCTGCTCATTACCAAGCCCTGTCAATTGACCCTCTTAAATAAAACCCAAATCACCCTATCTCTGTGTCCCCATGGTTACAGCCCTCATCTAAGCTATCCAGGTCTCCTGCCTCAGGAACTCCAGTAAAACCTCTGTCTGTTCCCTTGTCTCTTTGTGTTCTTCAGTATGTTTGAGCAGCATATCAAACTACAGGTCATTGTCTTCTTACTCCCTTAAGTCTCCTCTCTACTGTTGGGTAAGGTCAAGTGCTCTCAGTACAGCTTTAAGGTGCTGGCACAGGCTAGCCCACTGACTATAAAGCTTCTTCCTCTCACTCTGCTCCAGCAGCTGGCCTGTAGCAGGTTCCTCAAACTAACACACAGGGTCTTCTGTTAGCAATCACGCCTTTTGTAAAGATCTTCCATTTTGGTTGAGGTGTGACATGTCCAGTAGCTATAGTTTCCAGAATGAAAACAACTTGTTTTCCTAGATTCCTGCCCTCCCCATCTCACTGATCCCTAGTCAAGGACAAACAGGAGTCATGCCTATCCTAGACATTCTTTTACTGACTACCTCTTGGTTACCCCTAGCAATGGCCAATGGTTGGCAAAAATAGGAAACTTTCAGGCCTCCCACCACCCTTCTGCCCCATACTTACCCAAGCTTGTAAGTGAAGGAGGGATCAGATTCTTACAGAGACCCACTGTAGGGTGTTTCCCAAATAAAGGCAAATTGCTAGCTTACTCTATGTCTTTTCTTCTTGCTGCTCTCTGTCTATCTCTTTCTGATTTTGTCTCTCTGCCTTTAACTTTCTCAGTCTCTGTCTCTCTCTATATGTCTGTCTCTGTCTGTTTCCCCCTACCCTGGTGTGTGTGTGTACATGTTTACTTATGTGTATGTGTGTGTGTGTGTGTGTGTGTATGTGTGTATGTGTATGCATGTATGTGTGTGGTGTATATGTATATGTGTGTGTGTATGTGTGTGTGTATATGTGTGTGTGAGTGTATGTGTGTGTGTTTATGTGTATATGTGTGTATGTGTGTGGTATATATGTATATGTGAGTGTGTGTGTATGTATGTGTGTGTGTGTATGTGTGTGTGTGTGGTGTATATGTGCATGTGTGTGCATGTGTGTGAGTGTGTGTGTATGTGTGTGTGTGTATGTGAGTGTATGTGTGTCATGTATATGTGTATGTGTGTGAGTGTGTGTGTGTGTGTATGTGTGTTTGTGTGTATGTATGTGTTTGTGTATGTGTGTGTGTATGTAGGCCAGAGCAGGATGTCAGTAGGGGACTCTTCCTTCCTCTTCTGTTGTTCTCTGTCTTATGTCTTAAGATAAGGACAGTCACTTAACCAGAACCTTGCCATTTAGGCTGGCTGGCTAGTGAGCTCAGTGGCACTGTCTCTGCCACACCCTTGCTGGGGATGCCAGGCACACACAGCCATACTTGTCTTTTACACAGATGTTGGGGATCATATGAGGTCCTTGTGCTTACACATAATTACTTCCTACCCCTTATAGTGATTTTGCAGTCTTTGCTCTGTCTTGGATTCTGTCTCCTCTCTGAATGCCTTGATGACTCAATTTATTCTTCAAATCCCAGCTCTGTTGTCTAAGGAATGTGCACAGACAGATTTTCTCTAATTCTTCATAACACTCATCATTCATACCACAACAATTCTATTTAATGTCGCACCCTCTTAGAGCAGATGAGGGCATCAGGCACAACTGTTACATTTACTTGGAACACAGTAGAGTGCACACCTGGTTAGTATTCCCTGGGCAAACGAGCAGGTAAAAAGCTATAAATAAGTATTCCTGGCTTGGCAAGATGGCTCAAATGGTAAAGTACGTTTCTTGCATACCTGATAACCTGATCCCTGGATCCTATGGAGGAAGGAGAGAAAGGACTCCTGAAAGTCATCTGAGTGCCCATGCACACACCTTACACATATCACGCACGCACATGCACACTCACATCACACACACACACACACACGTCACAAACATTCTCACACATATCATCACACATATGCATGCTCACACATATAATACACACACATTCTCACATACATCACACACAATCTCACACATATCACATAAACCCACACTCTTCCTTATTACATACACACACAGATTCTCACATATCTCACACACACACACATGTTCATGTATCACACACACACACCCAGATTCTCACATATTTCACACACACACACACATTCACACACTCTCTCTCACATATCACACACACAGATTCTCACATATTATACACACACACACACTCTCTCTCTCTCTCACATATCACACACACATGCACACCCAGATCCTCACATATCTCACACACACACACACACCCAGTTCCTCACTTATCTTTCACATACACACACACACACTCTCTCTCTGACACATATCACATACACATACTCCCATATCACACACACCAAGATTCTCATCTTTCTCTCTCTCTTTCTCTCTCTCTCTCTCTCACACACACACACACACACGCACACATACACACGCACACAAATATTTTAAAAGTATTATAGAAACCAAAACAGTCTTTAACCTAAGGGAGAACGAAGGTCAATTTATTTTTTCAGAAAATATTATTTTTGAAATGAGTTGTGAAAACCACATAGCATCCTGCCAGGTAAAAAGACAAGCAGAATACTAAAGGCTTTGTTCAGCCTAAGTGCTCAGCTCTGACAGGAAAAAGTGGTCTCATAGAGGAAGGAAATCATCACAGGGGAGAGTGAACCTCTGTCAAGAGCACCTGCCACAGACATATGCTTTCAGTTTTTAATTTCTTTTTAACCTCAAATGGTAAAATCAAGTGAATCAATTAATTTTCAAATATATGTCTTTTTCATAACTGGTTTATATTAAAAGACTAAAACTGAGCATTTGCTAGGAAAGAAAACCTATTATTTTTAATTACATAAAATTGTAACTTTGATATTTTTTTCTTTTCACTAGACAACCCCTTATCCAGGGGAAACTTCACATGGAGTTTATAAATGAGGAGGAGCCTAGGAGACGGCTCAGTAACAGCACTTTCTGTGTATGAGTGAGGTTCTGAGTTCAAATCCCAAGCAACTATGTAAAAAGGCAGGCATGGCTAAAAATACCTTTATTCCTCAGGATCAAATGGCAGATACAGGCATATCCTGGCTTATTGTCAGCCAACCTAGCTTAAAGTGTGAGCTTCAGACTCAGTGAGAGACTTTGTCTTAAAGGAATAAGGCAAAGAATAGTACAGGAAGATATCAGGCAGCCTCCTTTGGCATCTGCTTATGTATGAATGGGTGTGTAAACCCACAAACACAAGTATGTGAACACACACACACACACACACACACCATCATTACCACCACCACGACTCCCAAAATTAATAAGTAAATAAATAAATAAAAGTAAATAATAAACTTGAGGTATTTGAAATAAAAATACCATAAATATCAAATGGAAATTATGTGAGGATGTTTTAAGCCTATCTGGAAATTAGAAATTAGTCATAGTTTAATATTTTAAATGAGGGCAAAATTAAGAAAGCCAATGGAATAGATAACAAGAGGAAATGACTTTTTGCTGCCACCTGGTGGCAGTGCACTTTGCCAGAAGACCCTACCAGGTCCAAACTTCAGAGTCCCCCAGGGGTTCACAGGATGGCAGAAGTTATAGTTAAGCCATCTCATGAAAAGAATGTCCTTCCCACCTGTCTGGCCACACAACTTTTGAGACATCCGGGGTTTCGGCTACTTCTTTAACGAGTATCAGATGGACAGACAACAAGACGAATATGATAGGAATGGACCAAAATTTAAGGTGACTAAAAACTGAGAAGCAAAGCCTGTTCCTGAACAGAACTCAGGAAGCATCCCCTGAACACAAAGACTTCCCTTGGTCCATTTCCTTGAACTGTTCCCTTATACAAACAAATACGGGTCTTGAGCCATGAGTCAATGCATTCATTTAAAAAGTGAATGATATACAAGGCACTAAATAGATGTGGGACGAACATCATAGCAAGGATGACAAATGAAAATGGAAGTAGAAGATGCACTAAGCGTTGAAATTGCACTAATAGTTTTTTTTTTTTCAGGAAGCAAAGATGGATAGTGTGTCCGTAAGAATATATCAAGAGACATGGTCAGGGTGGCCTCCTGAGGATGTGGCTTTGAACTTGAGATCTAAATGAAGACTATGTACTAGTCATGTAGATTTTGGCATGAGTACATTCAAAACAAATGCATAGCTTGTGCAAAAGCAGTAAAATGTCTGAGCATGGACCTCTGACATGTCTTATTGTGCAGAGGAATGAAGTGGAAGTGTATTGATGCAGGACAGGGAAAGATGAAGTCAGACCTATGTGGTACAGGGTGCTGTGGGTCCTCTGAAGGGGCACAGAATTTGTTGTGAGCACAGGGAGTAAACATTGGCAAGATTCAGTCAAAAGGATAGCATGAAATCTACATTTTACGTTTACTTACTGTCAGATAAAAAGGTTTAAAAAAAAACAAAACAAAACAAAAGATCACAAAGAAGGAGATCTGTGATCTCAAAATGTAGTGGTGTCAGGTAGCTGGGCAGAGACATGGCGGGTCTAGAGGCCACTGATGATGGATCTTCCTGTGTGTATGTGCTTGTGTTATGTGTATGTGTGTGTATATGGGCAAGTCCGTTTGTATGTGCAGAAGGATACACATGCAGGTATGTGTATGGTGTGTGTGTGTGTATCTGGGTGTGTGTGTTTGTGTGTGTGTGTGTGTGTGTGTGTGTGTGTGTGTTGTGCCTGAGGAGTCATCTACTTTGTTTTCTGAGTCATGGTCTCTCACTAGGACCTGGAGCTCTATGACTAGGTTAGACTACTCCCAGAAAATCCCTGGGCCTCACCTGTCTCCACCTGCTAAGTGCTAGGATTCCTGGGATTACAAGTGTGTCCCACGGCTAGCTTTCTGCATGGCTGCTGTGTTTCAGACTCAGGTCCCAATATTTGCTTAGCAAGCTCTGTAAAGACTCAGCTACCTTCCCGGTCTCTTGACTTCTTGTGTCAATATCTTAAGAGCTCTAAAATGCTTGGTAGTACTGACCATCTGAGAACTGATATTAAAAAAGGCAACAACAACAACACCTCTTTTGATATCCCAAAAACTTGGAAATCAACTAACAGTAAAGCTGAGACAGTCAAGTTTAAATGTATATTGAGTTTGCAGTACAAAATCCTTGTAACATAAACATGCAACTTCTTCAATATAAGGTTTTGGTTTCCAGCACCCTCTGATCTCTAGCTGGGACACTGCTACATTTGGTCTTAGTCTTCTTTCTCACTGAAAATTATGTGAAATGATTTAGCAGTTTTGACTAGAAGACATTTTCTCTTTAATCACACCAGCACTCTACTTAAATGTCCCTTCTCTTATGAATAAAGATAAGTCGGCTTTACGTGTTTTTTTCAAGTAAGTAAACAAATCTTTGCAATTGAGAGGGAGCTGAAAGTCAGAATGGCTAACATATCCGAACAGAGAACTCACTGAAGTCTTTCATTGTCCTCTTCCCTGCCTCTGGAAACTCTTAGCGTGCCAATACTTTTGGTTTGTATTTAAATTCAAGATTGTTTATCATTTGAATGTTGGAAACACCTGATAAAGGTATTACAAAAGAAGCCTACTGCCTTGGCAATGGCACATAAGCAGACAGAGAACCAGCAAGTTGGAACTGGGTCTTGGGAAGCAGGTGTGTGAGGGCCTACCTTGTGAGGCAGCATTAATCCCAACAGGTGCTTCTGCTGGGATCACATCCTCTGGCTTCCCTGTGAGTCTCTCTAAACAGGTAAACATGTCTTGCCTGTGGAAACAGTCCTCACGGGGTGGCTCCTATGAGTGCCGAGATAATGTACAGGAAACGTATGGTACAAAACTAGGTCTCCCGTAATGATATTAGACTATTGGTTTCCTGGTCAGCAAACAAAGGTAAAACGAGAGGAGGACCATCTGAGAGATGGATCTTTCTAACACTCAAAGACAGCCTTTTCATGATTGTGTATTGTGCTTCGACGTAAGAAAGATTTACTAACCATTTGCTTTGAAGCAGTAAGCTCTGACCCAATTTCTCAAAGCCAGATGGCAAAGCCACTTCCAGCGGGGCAGATGGCCCTATTGATTTGCAGAACCACAAAAACATCAGGCTCGGAAGATACTCTGGGATGCAGCTAGTGAGCCCAGAAGATAGAAGAAGGCCTTTGATGTTAGCCTGGATATCAAGGAAGCACAAACTGTCAGAAAGACTTGTGTGGCTTCAGATACTCTGACAGTATGGAGGGTGTGAAGCAAAGCATTCAGAGGAAGCCAGCCTGCTTTCATCAGCACTGGAAGCATTCAAGAGGCTTCATGAACTAAGTCTCTTTGTGGAAGAGTCCAGCAATGTTTATGAGTACCAGATGCACTCGCCATGAAAGGAAATAGGAAAGCCACACATTCATATTCATTAATGAGGTAATAGCAAAATTGATTTGCAAAGGCAACTATTTGTAAAAGTCACACTGGTAAGAAACCTTCAGAAGAAATACTACTCCTGTGGAAAACATCTCGAGGATCCATTTTCTTTGACGTAACTGTAAGTTGTATCAAAAATAACAAGCCCCAAATTTGACACTGCGAATGGTGCATCTCCTTGTAATACACTGTAATTAAATCCCAAGAGAAGTACTATCTAGAACTTCCTAGTAATCAGACATCTTTAGAAATAGAATGAATTACCTTAAAGATAATGAGTTTCTAACCTGCAGATGCCAATTTGCAGATTCCAACCATTGATCGGTGGCTTCATTCTAGTAAGCATCTCAAAAGCAGGTATTCCTATTCTTTTAAATGTATAGGAATTACAAGGATGAGATTTGGACCCAGGTCTGAATCTAAGAATGCTTGTCTACACTGAGAGGACCACCAGGGAGCCCCCTGGTGATAGGCTGGCTCTAGTCCCGAGTGGTTCTCAAAAGGCCAACTGGAGCTTTCTGCATGTCTCTATTGTGTTTCACTTTTCCAAGCACACCCCTCACTTCCCTGCCAGATGTAACGAGCCAATCCAGTGGGTGCCCATGCTTAGGTCCTGACCAACTGGAGAGATCCCCCTAGTGACTGCTGCTTCACTTAAAATGCCCTGTGCACCCCACATTTAGGGTTGCTGCCATGTTTTTTTTTAATTGGGCAGCCCTGACATTGGTATGTAAACCTCGGAAAATAACTGCTTTACACATCTCTTTCAGTGTCTAATTGGGCTATTAACATAAATCTAACATTTGAATCTAACATACACATCACCGTTTTCTAATCTTGCTTATATACAAGCTAACGTGTGATCTACAGGTACAAACACTCCTTCAGGCATTATTCTTCCCGGTAAACTACAACTAATGATTATTAAATACAAGCTTCACACATATTTATTCTCCCATTGCACAATCTTCTTTACTACTAAACCCTAATTGTATTTATGGCAAAAAATATTTTAGTTCCCTTGTTCATTAGAGGTTATGAATAATCAGATCATCTTGTTCTAGCAAAGGTTTTTCAAGTACAGATGTTAGGGATCTGGGGAAAGGAAAATTACATGTACATGTATGTACACAGACTCTTAAGATTTTTTTTTTAAATTTGTGTGTGTGCATGTATCTTTGTGATCAGCTCTGCAGTAACACTTCTAGGTTACTTGTAGCACACAAGGCCATTTGTCTAATTTTTTTGGATGACAAATTTTATTTATTTATTTAGTTAGTTAGTTGCTTGTTTGATTGTTTGTTTTGTTAGTGTTTCAAGGCAAGGTTTCTCTGTATAGCCATGGCTGTCCTGGAACTTGCTCTATAGACCAGGGTGGCCTGGAACTCAGAGGTCAGAGTTAGAGGGCAGTCTCTTCATTTGTTCAGACATTATTCAACATCTTTCACCCTTAGTTGTTTGCATCTTATTTAATGTCTTCCAGTCATATTTCACAATTTTTTCAGCCATACACTTTAGCATTCAAATATGTTATATTTGTAAAGACAAAAATATGCCATAGGCAACACAGTAGCATTAGTAATGCAACTATGTGCTTAGGGAAACCCACTCTGTTTCATTCAAGAGAAGCAGATACAAGAAAAGCTGAAGTCTCATTCACAAGTATTATCGCTATAAATATCACAGTGGGGTTGATTAGTAAAGCAACATCATAAAAGACTAGGCTGCTCTGTTAGTTTCACAGATGAATATTCAATATTTAGATGCTGGTAACTGTAAAAATAAACGCTCCATTTGAATATTAAAAAAAAAAAAACAGCTGACCTTGACATTGTTTAACCATTTTCTTTTGAGACTACCCTTATGAGATTTTGTGCAATATCAGGTGTTGGCTGAATGTGTGTTCGGTATACCCTCCACCTAGAAAGAACACTTATGCCACACTGACAGAAAGAAATGCTGAAGCCAGCAGCCACTGGGAAATCCTCTCCAGTGTGGCTTGCCCTCGCCTTACTCCCTGATTTTCTTCCAGAACCATCTGCTAATCTTCCACAGCCACATCCTTTATTTTTAGGTATTTTTGTTTGTTTTTTTTTTTTTCCCAGACAGGGTTTCTCTGTTGTAACTCTCACTATCCAGGAACTCATCTGTAGACCAGACTGACCTCAAACTCACAGAGATCCACCTCCCTCTGAGAGGACCACCAGGGAGCCCCTTCAGGCCTTGGCTTAGGTTCTTCTGGAGTTTCAGGTAGTTCTTGGAAGGCCCCAGGCCAGCTGTTGGCCAATTAGAGCTTTCTGCACTTCTCTCAGGTGCTTCACTCTCCTGGGCATACCCCTCACTTCCCTGCCAGATGTAACGAGCCATTCCAGTGAGTCTCCATGCTCAGGTCCTGACCAATTGCAGAGATCCCCCTAGTGACTGTTGTTTCACTTTAAAACCCCAGTGCACCCACATTTGGGGCTGCTGCCATGTTCTTTTAAATTGGACAGCCCTGACGTCAGTGTGTAAACCACGGAAAATAAACTGCTTTACACATATGTATCAGTGTACAATTGCGCTATTAGAGCGAATCTAACATCTCTGTTCCTTAGTGCTGGGATTAAAGGCATGTGCCACCACCACCCATTGAGATGCCCCAGGTTGTTCTGAGTACTGGAGGCAGCCACTACATACTTACCATAGAGAGGCTGAGACAAAGCTAATTCTGCAAAGCTAAGGTCTGTGAACATGACACCATGCTAGTCTTAGGGTCAGACAGAAGAGGCCACATATTGAGAAACTAGAGATCAGCACTCACAGAGAGGTCATTTTGGCAAGTACAGCATGGGACTATAGGTCGTAAACCATTATTTTACATTTAGAAATAAGAATTCGGATGTGAGTCTTCAAAGGAGTAGTTTACTATGGTTATGAAAATATAAAATTCTATGCAGTCAGACTGATGGGATCTGTTATGGACACGAGCTGCTTGCACAATGTATGGCACCTGATCGGATTTTGTCTTTTGTGGATGACGAGGCTGTTTTCGCTGTAACAATTCAGTCAGCTTGAATCCTGAAGGCGAGTCTGAGTGATGGTTTTCACTAATCTTTCCTTTTCTTGCTCTGTTCCAGCAACGAAAAATTCACTTTTAGCTTTATTTTTGAGATTATAATATAATTAAAAATTTCTTCCTTCCCTTTCTTACCTCCAAACCCCTTCATATACCCCTCCCCCTCCTTCAAATTCATTTTTTCACTAATTGTTGTATGTATATATGTGATGTATACACATATATGTTAAAGCATTAAAATTAATATTGTCAGCGGGTAGCAATAAAGAGCCATGACACTTTCTGAGATGGAAAGCCTGGAAGGCCAAGGCACAGGGTCTGACCTCACATGCTGATTTCCAAGCTCCAGCTTCTTGTCGCTCTAATCTGCCTTCTCATACCAACCTCTAGCACATAACCTCTAGGTATTTTATTAAAAGGAAGCACTGTCCACCATCACACAGGCCTTAAAGCATAATGAGTAGAACTTGTACAGTGCTCCAATGCCCAACTTCAGCTGGGCATGATGTCATTTTCCCAGACAGTCAATTTCCAGGCAAGGTCTTCCTTACCCTGTGCTTACGTTGAGGGAGGGCCTGGTAAAGTCCCTCCATTAGTGTTAATACAGTCTGATGCTTTTACTACAAATATCTCAGTGGGCAGACAACATTAGAAGGACAATTGTCCCCATCAAAGGCTGTTAAGTAGACAATTCCGGGTGCTCCAAATTAGCATGCTTTCTGCCTTCCAGAGTCCACTCCTAAGAAGCTGTTTCCAGTAGCTAATGAAAGTGACCTTCTGGCTGTATGTAGTTCAGGCTGCTGGATAAACAGCTTAATATTTGAGAATAAGTTCAAAATATACCCCAACGCATCTACATTCCTAAATATAATCTGTCCATATAATGTTATTTGTATATATGTTTCCAAGGCCAACTTTTTGGTGAATAACCAGTTGGTATGCAATTCCCTGGGGAAGACCACCTCTCCTGCTACCTGCCTTCCTAGTTGCCTGTAGCTCTTTGTTGAGGCCCGATGTGCTTTTCCCTGTCCATTTTTGCATGTCCGTCCGTGTAGCTTATTCAGCTCACATTTGGACAGCCATGTTGGTGAGACCTTATGAGTGTAGCCTCTGACGTCACTAGGGGACACATTCTCACAACAAACTTCCTGGTTCTCTGGCTCTTGTGCTCTTTCCACCCCGTCTTCCACAATGGTTTCTGAGCTTTGCGGGCAGAAGCATTTTATAGATATATCCTCTGGGACAGGGCTCTCCAGGTGTGTTTTGATTGGTTGTAATTTTCTATAATGGTCTCTGTCTGTTGCAAGAAGTTCCTCGATGAGGGGTTAAGACTACATTTTTTGTCTTATTTTTTGTTTTGTTTTGTTTTTTGAGACAGGGTTTCTCTGTTGTAACTCTGACTGTCTTGGAACTCACTCTGCAGACCAGGCTGGCCACGAACTCACAGAGATCCATCTGCCTCTGCCTCTGCCTCCCAAGTGCTGGGATTGAAGATGTGTGCAACTACCACCTGGCGTGAAGACTACATTTATCTGTGGGCATAAGGAAAAATGGTTATAGCTTTTTTGTTAGGGATTATGCTGGTTTTGTAAATCAGTAACTGCAGATTCTCCTCCAATAAGAACGACTTCACTAGCACTGAGTCGTTAGCTAGGCTTCACTATCTATTCAGCGTCTCCTTTCTGGACTGTGCGTGAGTCTGCGTGTCATAATCACTGCCAGCTGCATTAGGGCAGGCTTCGGTGCCTGAGAATAAAAGGCTGCTTCCTGAAAATGAGTAGCAAGGAGCCCCAAGCACTAGCACTTTTCTTTTTCACGGAGCCTTGTGCCAGACTGACACAGGAAAAAAGGAGTCTTATTGCTTCAAGACACAGGCGCAGATGTCCGCAGCTTGTCTTGTGCCCTGCATGTCCTGCATTCTAAGCATCAGCAGGCTTTGACATCAGAGCAGCAAAGATGGCCTCCCTCTCAGGGACACCCATCTGCTCTACATCTGTCAGCTAACACACACTTGACTTCCAGTTCTGGCCTGACTCACTTATTTATTTCTCCTGACTTGGCTAGAGCCTTCAGGATAGAAAGGACTCTCGTGGCAACACCAATTTGATGCCCTTTTGTTTTCTTTTCTCAAGAATCACACATACTGGTGCTAAAATATGAGATTTTAGGAAGATGTTGTAGTCAGGGTTACTATTGCTGTGGTGAAATACCACGATCAAAGCACTATGGGGAGGAAAGGATTTATTTGGCTTATTCTTCTACATCATAGTCCATCACTGAAGGAAGTCAGGGCAGGAACTCAAACAGGGCAGGAAACGGGGTCAGGAGCTGATGCAGAAGCCATGGAGGAATGCTGCTTATCAGCTTGTTCCCCATAGCCTGCTCAGCCTGCCATTTTATAAAACTTAGAACCAACAGCCCAGGAGTACTCCCACCCATAATAGGCTTGCTTCTCCTCCACCAATCACCAATTAAGAAAATGTCCTCTAGGCTTGCCTGTAGCCCGATCTTATGTAGGTGTTTTCTCAATTGAGACTTCTTCTTTTCCAATGACTCTAGCTTGTATCAAGTTGACATAAAGCTAGACAGCACAGAAGACAGGGTCATGAGGCAGAGGCAAGCAAATCTCAGAGTTCCAGGGCAGTCTGGTCTGGACAGAGAATTCAGCCAGAACTACACAGTAAGATCCTGTTTTAAAAAAATGCAATGGACCACAAAAATAAAGACATGTAAGTAGGAGAAGAATTTGCTGAGAAGAAGGGAAGAGATAAGAAACATAATGGGGAGATATGATCAAATATGTTACATGTATGTGTGAAATGTGAAAGAAAAAAATGAATAAAAGTTAAAAAATATACAGTAAGAGCCATTTTTGGTTAGTTTTATACACTATACTATTATGTTAAAAACAAAATAAATTACAGAAAAAATTAAAAACAATAAGCTCAAACGAAAATATGTGTAAGAAAGTGATTTGGGTAGCATGCCGCATTGAAGAACAGGATCTGATCACCCCCAGTTTAAATCCAACACAACCCAGCTGATTGACCCTGAACAAGTTTCTTAACATCACCAGTCCTCAGTTTTTTCATTTTTAAACCGCAAAATGGGAAGCACAGCAATACACGACCTCACAGGGCTAACCTGAAGATGGGATGATGGTATATCTCCTATGCTTAGAGCAGATCTTGATTCAGAGTACAAACTCAACGTACACAATTCTCATTGTGATGACTGTGGTTCAAATACTTGAGACCACAAGGTGATAATGTGCACAGGGAATTGGAAAAATTGAGGTGGGTGCAATTTCTGTGGTCAGACCAATTTGAGACGGGTGACAGACTAGGCATTTCTGCTTTGGAAACTCACAGGCAAACCAGATTTGGGTTCTCTACAGTAGGTAACACACCCTGTCCCAAAGCAAACCCATTTCAATCCTTTTCTAATGTCTGGCATTTCCTTTGTGAACATGAAAATAGTACAGTAGCAGAGATTCAAAGGATAATTACAGAAACTAGAGTGAGAGTTTGGTTTTCAAATGTCTTTGTATGTCCTCATCAGATTTTTAGAACATTCTTTTCTTAAATTGAGAATTTTGCTCATTTAAAAAATCTTGTTTATGTGTATGTGTGTGTGTGATCACACAAGGCACAAACCTGGTAGTCAGGACAGCTTTGTGGCTCCCCTTCGTCCTTCCACCTGTGGAAGCAGCTCAGTTCTCCAGACTTGTATCATCAGAAGTGAGACTGTAAATGCCTTTACTCCCTGAGCCTTCTAACCAGCCCTTGATTTTGTCAATTTTTTTTTAACAAGGAAAAAAAAAATCACATTTTATTAACATAGATGTCTCATACATACCCTGGGAAGGAAGTATTCAAGGACAGAGTAAGTACCAGAGATAACTAAGCTCTCTATTTACATAGCATCTTCAAAATTAAATAGAGAAAGAATGTATAGGGAAGTGATGGGAGACAGCTGGGGCAGGCACTGTGAATAGTAAGTTGTTCTGTGCATTTAAGACAAGGACTTCATAGATAAATGTTTCTTGGGATTCAGTCCCTCCTCTTCCTGATGCACAGAATGTATTACTCTTGCAGAGGATAACTGCCTGTTTGTGTTCAGAGCTTCTCTTATATTTGCTGTTTCATGTAAAATAAAATAAAATATTAAATCTGACTCTCCAGTGAGTTGATGTTGGGGGCTAATGTAGATTTGTAAAATGCATGGATCCTAAACATCCTGCTCCAGAAACCAACTGCAAAATGGAAAATAAATGTTTGAATAGCTGAGGTGTTTTTTAAAAGCTATCCATTCTAGATCATTTTTTATTAAGAAAGAGGTGTGTTTATCTGTCGAGCTGTATCGTAAGTGATAGCTATGTCTAAATTCAATGGCTCAACTTGGTGTTATGTAAATGAAGATGCTAAAGGCATCGCTCTGCTGTGGGGACCACATCCCATTGCTCCTGCCTCAGTCACAGCCCTGGCCAACACTGGCCAGCATCCAAATGTTCTTGCCCCACAACATACACACTCATAGTCACCAGAAAGAGCACATACCACTCTAAAATTTAATAACTTTGTCATGCTCATGATGATCTCTGCTCTCAATTGAGAGAGAAGAGGGAGGGAGGGAGGGAGCAAGGGAGAGAGATCAATCCAGTATCTTCTCTGTAGCATCCAAAGGCCTGTCTGAGCAGGCTCTTAGCTCTTTTCCTACATGATTTTGGTCGTTTCCCTCACTCACTCCTACAGCCGCTCTGGACCCTTGGGAAGCCACCCTGTATATTATTAACTCTATGCCTGTAATTCAAGTCACCACTGCCTGGAATCCACCCCCAATTCTTGGCTATTTTTAAGGCAGATTCCTTCTTCTTTCAGCTCTATATCCAGTGATAACTTCCTCAGAGGCTTCTTTGAATATCGTTTTAAATGGTATTCATTTTAAATGGTATCCTCACAAATCTTCCTAACCCACTTTCTTTATTGCTTAGGTCACAGACTACTATCCTATCATAATAGCTCATTTACTTAACCAGAGCCAGTGTCCACCCTCATACAAGCTTCATAAGGACATAGACTTTTTTTTTAGAAAACAAATCAATGCTAGGTCATGAATATTCAGAACAATATGTCCCACATAAATACCACTCAATAAATATTTTCTGAAGAAGTCAATGAAGTCCCCATTACCCAGAGTTTAATACAGTAACATCGGCGCGTGATAAAGTGGACTATCTCCCAACACCTACTCACAATGTCTCCTGAGCATGAATGATAAAGAAGCTTGCTGAGTACCAGGTGTGCTCTCACATAGGTAGCAAGTTTTCCAACCATAGGGAGAGGAGCTGGAGAAAGACCTCAGAGTATGGATGAAAGAGGAAGAGGCAGCACATTTGGCAAATGACTAAAGCAGGTGATCTTCAGGGGTAGAAGGAAACTTCTTAGTTCCTCAGCTGCTTTCCAGGGCAGGGCTATGACAGATCCTAGTTTACAAGGACCCTGATCATTTTCTGGGTACTAAATTGCTCATGTAGTAGCCAGAAGTTTGTTTTGACAAAAACATACTCATCTTGCCATATTAGAGGAATGAAAGATGCACAACAGTTGAACATTTCTAGAGCCACTGGCCAAAATCATACTGTAGTTTTAGACTGAAGCTGATATTTTGGGAGAGAGCCTGAAGCAGAATAAGTGTGGTTAATACATAGGCTACAGTGGGTGGACTTACAGATATTGTAAGAAAGGACTTTCTGGGATAAAAGAAACTGCATACTTTCCTGGCTCAGATGCAGCTAGGGAGGGTGCAAAGAATGAATTTTAACAATGACTCCATCTCAAGATCAGCTCCTAAGTGGTTTACCCAGCTTCAGTTCAACATGGAGCCTTCCTTGAAGAAATGCAGGCCCAAGTTCATAGGTCATGCCAGGAGATGTTCTTGCTTCAGTTGCCAAGAGCACCTTTTTTTTTGGCCCCTGTCCCCCTAAGTCAAAATTAAGTATCAACCAATCAAGATTAAGCTTGCTTGTCTCCCAATTTGTACAGTGAGTTGGAGAGAGGGAGGCAGTCAAGACCTTCCTCTATGTAAGCAAAGCCTTCTGCTTCTTCCTTCCAGTACTTTTTGGTTATAATGCTGCTTTCCTGGCTGAGAAAACTGCTTATTGAGATGCTTTTCCTCTCTTTGTCTCAAGTTCTTAGTGAATCTTTTGTTGACAATATGAAGAGGAAAGTAGAGCACAGGTGAAACAGTTTCTGAAGAGGCCAGAGGCAGAGCCTGGACAAATTTCTTGGATCCATGAGTCTTCAGATCTCTCCTCTGAGCACTGCCTGCCTTACTCAAGATACAAGGCAGCTGGGGGAACTGGGCTAGCCTCTTATACCTCCTAATAAAGACGCAGTCACTTTCCCTGTAGAATTTAAAAGCAGTACCAGTCTAAATATGCTTGTACCAAGAAATCATGCCACGAATCTGGTCATCTTCCTAATAGTTTGAGTGGTCTTTTTTTTTTTTTTTTACTTTGCTTTTCTTTATTAGGACCGGACCGTTAGTTATCTTAAGGAGACTTTCCTTAAATTGCTGGTTTAAACTTGCCCCTGGCCAATTCTCTGCATATCATATGAAACCTTCTTTCCTCTATAATTTTATACCATCATGTGTCCTTTCTTGCATGGCAGCTTGATGTTTCCTTCTTGAGTTATTTAAGGGCTCAGTTTGTTAAGTGTGCTAAGATCTTTTCCTAAGAGTCTCTCCTGCCTCCAAAGAACGTTTCCTATGCTTTCTAGTGAAGCAAACAATATGCCTTGAGATCATTTAAAACCGTGTACTCAGTCCACTATCCTACTGTGTACTCAGCCGATTTCAGTTTAATTTGCCTTCAAGAACACAACTGAGCCAATCTTACTATGTCTTGGATTTCCCATGTAGTCAGCCTTTACAAACTAAGCAAAAACATGAACTCATTCATGGCCCTGACCCAGTATAATGTGTGTCTTGGTAATTACTTGCTGTAGACAGCCAACAAGTGGAAATCTCTCTCCTTTTCCCTCTCTCCCTCTCCCTCTTTCTTTCTCTCTCTTTCTCTCTCTCGCTCTTAGTTTTTGTTAGACTATCCATTTTTAAAATACTGTAAAAGTTTTTTTGAAATTACAATATACTTATGTCATTTTCTCCCTTCTTTTTCCTCCTTCCAACCCCTTCCATGCATCCCCTCTTGTTTGCCATCAAATTCATGTATTTTCTTTGTTTGCACACATACACACGTGCATGCACACACACACACACACACACACACACACACACACGTATTCTTAAATATACAAACACAACCAACTGAGTCCTATATGCATATGATCTCAGGGCTGAGTACTTGGTTTTGAACAAACAATTGTTGGGGGGAGGAGAATCTTCCCTGGGAAATATCATTTCTCACCCTCTCTACATTCTCCAGTTGCTCATAGCTCTTTGTGTGGGGTTGAGGCTCTGATCTCTCTCCCCCTTCCATGTTACTATGTCCATCAGTAGTATCATTATTGCTCAGGTCTTGTCTAGGCAGCCATGTTGATGAGACTTCATGGGGGCAGCCTCAATTATATTTCTGTGCGTCTCAATCTCACAGTGTACTTTCTGTTCCTCTGGCTCTTACATCATTTCTGCCTCCTCTTCTGTGTTGATCCCTAAGTTTTATGTGCAGAGATTTTGCTCAAGGTTCAGGAGTACTGGGCACCACATGACCTCTTGTTCTCTGCATTTTGCTTCTGATTTTATATAATGGTCTCTATCTCTTGCAGAGAGAAATTTCTTTGATTAGGAGAGAGAACAACATTTATCTGTGGGTGTAAGGACAAATGTTTAGAATGTAATTAGAAATTATGCTGGTTTAGTAAAATAGCCATTGTAGGTTCTCTTCCATGATCCGTGATTTAACTAGCTTTGGGTTGTTGGCAAGGTTCCTAGTACTAGGCATGATTGCCTGCTCACTGAGCAAGTCGTAAGTACAATTAGAGAGCTGCTGATGACTGCCACAGTATGGATACAGTATTGTATCCTTGGGGTTACTGTGCCATGTCGTCCATTGTAGTTCATAGGTACCATATGTATATAGGACTGCTGGTTTCTTCCCACTTTGAGAAGCTTGCATGGCAACTTCCGGTACCATGAAATCTAGTCCTCAGAGAGGAGGCTTAACATTCAGTTCTGACTTTCTGAGCCCTGTGTCCAAAGTGCATGGTGTTTTTGGTAATAAGGACTTACCTTTCTCCTCCAGGAGGGGGAAGGTAATCAAGAGCAACAATAGCTTATAATGTGTGTTGGACAACCCTGCTCAACAACTCAAATGAGGGCTTCTCCTGCCTCGTATTGGGGGTTTTGTTAGATATTCTGAAAATAGTCTTAAAAAAACAAATATTCCATAAATGGACTGGCTAGAAACATTTATTAGCAGTTTTGGATGTTGATCAATAAGCACTGAGCAAATCATCTTGTCAGGGACATGTATCAGGAATACAGACATTAGACACACACAGCATTACACCTGCCTGCTTGCCTGCTGCCATGCTCCCCACCTTGATGGCCACGAACTCTAACCTCTGAAACTGTAAGCCCCAATAAACACTTTGATTTTTAAGTTGCCTTGGCCATGGTATATTCGCACAGCAATAGGGAAGTAGCTAAAAGAGTTGCTTACCTTTGACAATTTAAATTTGTTATGTAACAATAGTTTACTAGTATACAGAGTAGGAATTGACTTCTGTACATATTCACTTCGTTCAAGTCATTTATTTATTCATGTATTAGAAGCTTTTCTTCAGATTCCCCTTTGTGCCATGCACTGTGTGATTCAGATTTTAGAAACAAACACCCATATGCATATATACACATATACACAGATGCATGTCTAATACACACACATCTAATGGCATAGACATGTATGTTTTTTATTACTCCAATAACAATTTTTCACAAATGTAGTGACTTAAATCAACACAAATTATGATCACATAGTTCTGGAAGTTAAATGTACAAAAACAGATTCTGCTGGACTAATATAGAGGTATAGAAATAGTTGCATAGTTGCATTTTTTTGAGAGTTTTAGAAAATAACCCATGTTATCAGCTTTCAGGGGCTCCTTACTATCTTGTCTTCAAAGACAACAATATTAATTGAGGCTTTCTCACAGTGCCATCCCTCTGAATCTTTCTTTTACATTCCTTTTCGATTTACAAAGCGCTTTAGGATTACATTGGGCCCATCCATGTAAGTAATGCTCATATTTTTATCTCAAAGTCAGCTCATGAACAGGTTTAGTCTATCTCTAACCACTATTCCCTTTGCTCTGTCACTTGATGTACTAACAGATTTAGGGTGTGGCTATCTTTGGGGAGCCTTTGTTGTACTTACCACCAAATATAAGACATGGTGTTGAACACTTAGGGCCAGATGTACTGTGGAATTCAGAATTAAAGATTTCAACACTCTTAGTAGTTCTGCAGCAGCATCGGTATGCAAGCACATTAATCCTTCCACAGGAAACTATGAATATTCACCCCAAGTGGGATAAACAAGTCTATAAATACCATCATGTCAGTTAAGGTCAGGCTTTGCAACTAGATGAGTTCAGTTTGGGTCAGATATTGTTGTCAAAGTGAGCTATTTAAAAAGTCTGGGTTTTGAACTTTGTGGATTACAAAATTGCAAAGGGTATGTGTATGAATAAATTATATTTGGAAATATGCAAAAGCATTAGCATTTGTCCTACCCTTCCTTTGTCTCCCAAAGTCTATTCCCATCCTGCAAAGTCATACATAAGGTTTTTCTGGTTTCAAACTTCTAAAAACTGAATTCATGAAGTGTATATCCCCTAGATTATTTTCCCCAGTATCATTTAGTATCATTAAATTGCTGCAGACATTTGTAGATTTTTCTTAGTCAGTCCTCTACACAGCATTTATCATGTGAATAAGCTATGATCCATATATCTTCTATAGCCATTATGGAGATCCATCGATGGCCATGAATTTTCATTTAGGAGACATTAAAGTTAACACAATTATAAATACTCTCATTAGATATACATGGATATTTTTGTTGAACAAATACCTAGGAGTGGAATTTCTGGGCCCAAGAGTTGCTAATACTCAATTTAGAGAATTCTTTTTGTTTGCTTGTTTTTTGTTTTGCTGCTGTTTGTTGTTTGTTTTGTTTTGTTTTTAGATGCAGGTTTTCTCTGTTGTCTGACTGCAGTTTAAAGAATTCTACTAAACAGCTTTCCAGAACTTTGGATTGTTATGGCCTTAGGGTAGCTAAGGGAGGAAGGATCTAAGCAAAACCATAAACTAAGAAGACATTTAGCCTGGCTCCTGGAAGGGGCAGGGCAGTCTACTGTTGATGACATAAGCTTCAGCCCCGGCTTTACCATCAGTGTTCTGGATCTCCAGAGCTGAATTTTCTAATTTTAACGAGAGGGTTGAAATGGATGAATGCAGAAAACCTGTTCACACTCAAGCCTATGAGAAAAAAACAGATCAGAAGGTTCTGCAAGGACAGCATGACATGATTCGTGCTGCTGCCTTCTGTGGCCAGAGCCAGAACTATGCCATCTCTGGGCCCCTGTGGAGTTACTCAAATCCCACTTGTCTTTCTGTTGTTAGAACAGTACTGAGGTGTAAAAGCATATCCACTGGAAATGAAAGAAAAACTACAGGTTGAGTCAGAGGGACGTTTAGAAAGAGCTGGGATCTGTAGCAATGCAGCCTCTGCTACAAGAGGAGCAGAGACTTAAGTGTGCAGAGTAGCAGGGATGGTTGCTGAAAGAGACACTGACAAGGTGAAGACTAACAGGAATTCACAGGGCTCAGTCATTACAAGGTCATTAACCTTGGAAGGAGCAGTTTCCCTACAGTTACAAGCATTCTAAAGTCATGTTATTGGAAACCAAGGAAACCTTGAAAACGACTGCTCTGGTCCTAGCTCTCCTGGACAGTAACTATATTGATTTATGCCACAGTTGACAGAAAGACTTTAAGACTAGATGAAAAAGGAGTCATTAACAAGCCTCAGGATATAGGTTAATGTTTGCTTAGTATGCACAAGGCATGAGTTCCACACGCAAAGTCACACACATCACCACTACCACCACCACCACCAGCAATAACAACAACCACCACACCTCAAACAGTGGAACTGTAATAACGGGAATCACCCCACTGAGGCCCCTGAAAAAAGGGAAAGCGGGGCTCTTGAGGAGACAACCCTAGAGCCAGAGATATAGAAGTGAGACAACTGTATTAAACGATGGTTCAATTAAAGCTTTCGGTTAAGGTTCACCAGTTTCCTCTCCTGGATAAGTGTAGGTACAATCCCTTACCCAAAAGGCTTCTCTTTTCAGCAAATGAAGACCGTCACAGAAAACTTCAACTGGACACAATGCACAATCAGTGAGTAGACCATGGGGAGCCTAACTTAACATCTCCATCTACCTCAAAGCTGCAGCATCTATATCTCAGGAAACATTCTCAAAGAGCTAGTAGAATAAGAGCCAGAATACCAGAAAATCTGCTGTGAAACAGTCTCCTGGAATGATTGCACAAACAAGACCACAGCAAAGGCAACATCAATAGACATGTTAATGTGAAAGGGAGAAAATTTCACAGCGTCCTACCCCTAGACAAAGACCTACAGGCAATTAATGACTGCAGGGGAAAGGAGAATTAACCTCTCCCAGGAATGAGTTCCCTTACTGGTTGCCCAATACAAAGCGGTCAGGCCTGAAACCATATACACACAAACAACAAAGACGGGCTTAGCAAGTTGTGTTGATGTATTTGCGCATACATGTACCTATGCATATACGGAGCAGTGATGATCAAGGAAAAAGAGTCATCGATTCAGGAGAGGGGTTAGAGGGAGGGTACCTTGGAGGGCCTGGAGGAAGAAAAGGAAAGGAAAGTTTTGATGCAATTCTATTATAATTAAAGATATGTTAAAGAATTAAAAGATAAAAAGTTTCCAAAACAACAATAAAAAACAAAGCTTTTGGTTAAGAAGTCCAGAAATCAACTCCAATTAGCTTGAACTTGAAAGGACTAAGTGGAAAAAGATGGCATAAGAACCCAGTCTTTCCTTGTAGGGTTGGGAAAGCCGATATCTCCAAGCCTGGCAGTCTTGTGTGGTTTTCTGTCTCTGACTTTCTCCGGGTCCCTTTGGTCCTCTCTGCTTCTTGCAGTCTCCTCCCTCCTTTCCAATACTCTCTCCTTTTGTTTTCCAATTTCTCGAGTGTCTGGCTTACATTCTGCCATGGTTTGCTTGTGCACAGAGTCGACTTTGATGAACAATCTGTGACGCACTCAACCCTGCATTGTCTTTATTTGGCCCTAGAAATAGAGCCCATCAAGCAAAATAGTACCGTGCCTCAATTTTTAATTGGTTTACTCTGCAAGTGTTTCCTTCATGTCTGTACTAATCCAAATCAGATAATGATTCTTGAACCCTAATTTCAGTGGAAGATAGTAAGCATTTTTGTGGTTCCTTTAGATTTAAATTAGGTTCCTGTTAGACAGTGCAAAGCTCATACAAATGTGGGACTGAGGAGATGATTAAGCTGTTGCACACTTGGAGAGCAGCTCAGACTTCATGCCCGACCTCCCTCACTCCACACTGCAGTCTGAGTCATCGTTAGATCATTTCTGACTCTGAGCTAGACGAGTGTCAGTTGAGGATGCTCTCTCCCATAGGCAGACTCTAGCCTCTAACCATGACATATGTGCAACCAGGTGGGAGGGAATATAGGTAATGGCCAGAAGACTTGAAAGGAGTTCGCAGGACTGGGAAAACAAAGGCTTTAAGGAAGTGGGGTGCACAATACTGAAGGTGAAAGGGTATGTCACAGAAGCAGGCACAAATATGGGGGCTGGGGCAGGGCTGATGAGTCAACCCAAGTAAAATATTAATGAAAACCACATATTTTAAAAGGAGGAAGACGAGGTAGGAAAGGGGAGTGAATACATTTCTTCAGAAGGAATTTACCTATTCCTGAGAACTCCACACACATAATAACCCAAATACCTGTGCACTAGCCACTGTCCTTCCAGACCGAGGAATTGTAGCCCCTACCCATTATCCTCTGGGGGTTGCTTTCAAAATATATTAGTATTACACCCAAGTAGCTCAGATATGAATTCTAATAAATTTTCTTCTTTTTCTTCCCTCTTTCATATTTTGGTGATCTGGTACTAAAGTGTCTCTAAACCAGGCTATATGTATAGCTTTTTGAAGATCTTAGGTGAGAAAATGGGAATTGAATTTCACCAGTTTCTACCGTGGCTGCATACTCTCATTTCTTCCAGGTGCCGATCATCTGAAGAAGCTGGACACGCACATTGGAATCTGGATCCTTCCTTTTCCTGTGTCCAACATGACATTTTCCAAACCATAGCATAGGTGGTTTTTTAAAATATTTTTTTGAGATTATAATAAAAAATAAAGATATCATTCCCTTCATCCCTTTTTCTGCCACAAACCCTTCCATGTACTTCTAACCCTGCTGTCTTTCAAATACATGGCCTCTATTTCTTTAATTGTTACATATGTATCTGTGTATAATCATATATATATATGTATATGTGTATATATATAATGTGATATATATGCATATATATATATATATATATATATATATATATATATATATATATACACACACAACCTTCTCATTCTGTATGATGGTACTTGTAGGTTATATTTCAAAGTGTTTTTTTCCCCTTGAGTAGATACTTTTATAAATAAATTTGTTGCAAGAAGATGGAGTTATACTTAAAGTTTGTTTTTAATTTTCATTGCTTTTTTAATTGTATATGTGTGTATCTTTGTTTATGTGCATATATACATGTATCTGCACACATGGGGGTCTGACTTGTCTGTCGAAGTTGGTTCTCTCCTACCATGTAAGTTCGGGGTATAAAACGTAGGTCATCAGACTCAGCAGCAACTGCCTGTATACACTGAATCATCTCACTAGCCCTAACGTGTCTTTTGTTTGTCTGCATCACGTAGGAAGAAGAGGCAGGTAGATCTCCGTGAGTTCAAGGTCACCCTGGTCTACATAGGAAGTTCTAGGCCATCAGGCAAACATAGTGAGACACAGTCTCAGAAAAACAAACAAACAAACAAACAAAAAACAAAACTTATCAACTAAAAGAATTATGTAGATATTGATAATTTAACTTTTGGGGGCATTAAATTCTATGTATCACAAATGTTAAGATAGCAATAGGCTATTCCAAAGAACTCCTTGAGCTCTAACCACATAACATAGATTGTTTCCTATTGACATGTTGAGGAAATAATGGTGTGGGTGTCTGTGATTGTGTGGGTGTGTGTGTGTGTGTGTGTGTGTACACAATAGAAAACCCTACCAACATAGGCACAGTAATGTGAGGATCATACTATCTGCCTCAGATCTAAGATCAGTGTGTTTTCTGCTGGATGTAAATTAATAGGATATGAGGGTTACCGGGACAGTGTCAGAAACTGAAACTTTGAAGCTGACACCACAAATAGCCTTCATCTTTACTGAAATACACAATAACCTTTGACTTGTGAATTCATACGAGGGCATGAGCAGATTTTAATGCATAAGAGGACATGAGCAGGGCAATAAACCACACTGTCCATTGTGGATAGTGATCAAGGCTATGGTGGCAAAACACTTGGAGCTTTGCTACTAGGGTGAACATATGTATATATACATATATATGTATATATACAGATACACACACATATATATGTATATATATACACACATACATATATACATATATATATATACACATATATGTATATATATATATATAATTTTGTATCTTCATAGTATCGTTTAGAATGTTTATATAATTGGTCATTAAATTTAGAGGCATGACTACATGCAGCTTTATAGTTGATAGCAAGAACACTCTATAAAAGTGCTATTTTGGACTATTGCATCATCAAACATTAATGCTTAGTGTCTGTAATGTCCCTAAGATTATTACTATGACAAACAAAGAAACAAGAAAAACCGGACCAAGAGGCACCAGCCTTTGACAAGCCATTCTGAATATACGCACATGGTACTTTCAGGAGCCACTGACGGTCACTGCCCCCTCCCGTTGTCTTGTTAGGAGCAGATAAATCTCTGCCTTTGCATTCTCATCCTGATTTTGACGAATTTGTTTCTATAAAAAAGAAATTTTTCTTGCTTTAGTTTTTTTTTATTTTTATTTTGCTTCAGTTTCAGTGTTCCTGTCATCCACTCTTGCATATCTTATCTATAGACACAGAATGGTTGAAGAAATGCTTGATTCTTTCCCTTTCTTGGTTTTGAGAGAAGATCAAATCGGACAGACATACTGTCAACAGAAAAATTTTGGCCAACAATTTTCAGTTAATGTGAGCACTGAGCAAAACAAAGAGGAAGATTCAAAGAACATTTCTTCAGGGATTACAGTAGTAGACCTGCTGACAAATGGGAGTAGAACAAAGGAAGGATTTGTCTGGGTTGTTGCTAGGTGGTAGAGGGCTTGCCTATATGCATCCCTGAAAAGGACAGCATTTGATTGGCTACAAGTGAATGTCTGCCTTACTTGAGGGTGATCTAGAGCAAGTCCTCCCTTAGAGGTGAGTTGGCAGTTCCCAATTGGCTATGCTTCAGTTCCCATGCACTGTTTACATTTGGCTTCAGTTTACCATGAAGGACTCCTGACTCCTCAGCTATCTCAGGCTGATGCCTCTGAATTAAAAGCCAAATTTAGCAACACTGTCTGAAAGTGACCGGAGTTTTATTTTCTTTCTGCCATCACTATAAATTCGTTGGTGTGTTTTTTCATATTTGATGTGTTTCAGTGCATTTAAGTAATTATTATTTTGATGCTCAAATTGACCTCAGTATGGCCAATGTGAACTCCTGGACACATCTTTCTCATGAATTTGGAAGCTCTTTGCCCTCAGGGTAGAAAAGATATCTCAAACTCATCTTGTACCACTCAAGAGAGGAGTCGGGTAGTGAATCCCTCTAGAAGACCTTATTCTTGTTCATTGGAGCTGGGGCTGAGGGCAAAAACTTACACAATCTGCTAATTGATGCAGCTGTTATGCAAATGAGAGACAAAACTAGCTGTATACTGTTGTATATATGAGATATATATATATATATATATATATATATATATATATATATATATATCTCTCTGGATGATCTTTGTTAGTACTGATGCTTCTAATTAAAAATAATAAAAAAGTTTTAAACTTATCTTTATTTTTTTAAGTATTTGTAGCATGTTTTCTTAAATTTATATCCCTGAGTTTTTCTAAGAAATAAATGTTTTCCTATGGAACCATTATATCAAGGAGTAAATATCATGTAAATTTTAGCCATTTCTTATTGTTGACACTGTGGTAAATCTGTTAGGTAGTCAACCACTTCCCTGTAAATGACTCTTCTTAATAAATGATATGTTTAATTATTTTTCTTACTCCGGGTCTAAGCTATTAGCAGCTTGTACAGGTTTTATTCCAGAGTGTATTATAAAACTAAGTGTCATTGACACTCAGTACTCTTGCCATTCCTGCTACTAAATGCTGATCATTGGCTGGCACTTTTTGCATTATGAAATACCCACAAAGTTAGCAGCTTGGAACATCATAGCATTCACTGCTTTCCACAGTTATGTAGATGGCATGGGTGATTCTGGTATGAACTGACTGGAGTTAATTTTGTAAGTGTAGACTCACCCGCTTGAGGCTTCACCTGTGATGGTGGCTGTGGCAGCTCTGCCATCATGGATACATCTGTGTGGTCATGCTCATCTTTCAGAATGCTAGTCTGGATTTGTTCATATGATGGAAAGATTTTCAAATAAAGAATGACAGTCCTCTAACAGTCTAGTTGTGTTTTTAAGTCTCTGACTGTCACTCCAGAGCAGGTCTCCATTCAAACACAGATTCAAGGATTCTAACAGACTTCATATGGCAGAGTCTGTTCATAAAAGGATGGAAGGGCTGGGGCTATTTTGCCATATGCCATCCATCAGAGGCCATGTAGCCGTTGCCAATAATGCTGCTCTCAGTTCTGCCTTCTCAGATGCATCTGTGTAACATCAGCCTGCTTCTTCTCTCAAGACCAATCAAAGCTAACGCTCTTCCTTTTGAGCTTATTCAATGAATTCTAAGGTTACCCAGAATGAAACCACGCATTCCCTTTGTGCCCCATGTAATTAGGTCTTAGACTTCTTATGTGACATTATCTCACACTGCTCCTCTCACTGATCTTACGGTGTTTGATTTAAGCTCTTGATCTGAATGTTTCTTCTACTGGAATGCTTTACAACTTTATGGTCAAAGATAGGAAGACTTTTTTCTTGTTCTCCAGTCTTCTTTTCAAATATCACTAAAAGTAACCTCTCTGCTAGGTATAGAGATGACTATGCTTTGAATCTTTGTTCTGTCTCCTTTCCTCACAGTTTCTTGTACCAAAAGAGGATGATCTGTGAACTCTCTGTAGAGAGTTATATGGACCTATAAGTCACATCCATTAATTACATCTATATTACTGTGTATAATAATTTTGTATGTAACTATTATATGTCTTATATTTACATGGCCTAGAGTAGAATCTGTTTGAAGAATAATTATTAAAGGACTCAATATGGAATCTACTACATCATATTCTGTGGTGGATAAAACTCGATTACACAGCTGCACATGATTTAAGAAAAAAATAAAACTGAATAGGTGAATTCTCAGCCAAATGTAATGAGGAACATTAATGGTAACTTTAATGGCATCTTTGGATAACCTTTTAATTATTAAATATGTCAAAAGAACTAAAGCACCTAATAATAACATTATTAGTACTAAGAACAATGCAAAATACTGAGAAATGCCTACAAAATAAGCAGGAAATACATCTCTGATATTACATTTAGTTTTTTTGTGTGCATATGTATCAAAGATCTAGTCAGGCCATCACTGGCCATAGATTTGTATTTAGATTGTAAGGAAGGTAACATGCTTTTGTTTTTCTGTTTGTTCCAGGTTCTCCCCATGTATTTTACCATTTATTCTCATCCAAAGAGATGGAGATGTGTAACACATGCCACCAAGGCAAGCCGGGCACACAGTATTGGAGTAGCTTATATCTTACCGCCATTGTTCCTTGAGCATGTATATCCCTCATGGGCCTCAGAAAAAGACAAGGCTGATGCCTCATAAAGGCTCTGGCATTGCTAAGATCTCAGCCTTTAATGTCATTGAACATAATTCTAACTGTACAGAAAGAGAAGCCAGTACATGGCCAAAACCTTCATGGTAGACCCATGCTCTTTGTCACAGATCTGCCCAATGAAGAAGATCAAGGGATATGGGTAGACAGTGCTTTCAGTGCTGCTGAATAGTCTATAACAGCAAAGAAATTTGCTGAACACTCTTCAGGGAGAAGCTGTGGCACTGAGTGGTAGAGTACATACAGGAGGGTGTACCTAAAACCCCATGTTCCTTTAACCCAGTTTCCTAACAGAGACCAAGAATGCTTGGAAATCAAGGCAAAGGATGGGCAGAAGATACAAAACTATTTGCAAATATAAGCATAACCCATGACTCAAGGATAGGAAGTACGGAAGGAGGAGGTGTTGGTGAGAAGGAGAGCAGGGGATGGTGGGAAGTACAGCACAGCCTGGTTCCCGACATGCTGCTATTCAGTGGATTGCCAAGACAAATCAGATTATGGAAAAGAAGATCACAAGCTCAAGACTGGAACAGAGGTTGAGTGCAGATCTCAGGAACGACATGGAAGCCTGGCTCTCAGAGCCAAGGAACATCAGCTCGATAGTGACGATAGTATGGAATGTTACATGGGAAGTTGGCCAAAGACTTCAAGGCTACGGCTAAATACAGGCATCAACTACCTCGAGGAGTAGGGGGATCCATGGAACAGACATGGCTGTACCCTAATGATGACAACTTCAGGAAGTGGTTAAAATAAGCATGGATGAGGGGAGCTGAGTTAAATTGCTACATGCTATTTGAATGTTTTAAATATCATCCTGAATCCCATTAATGTGTTAATTTGTCATAGTGTTACCTATTAATCGAGATGTTTTAAATAAAAGAGGATAGAAGAAAAAGACAGCAAAGAATACAGGAGTAACCAAACAACTCATTGCACGTGGCTAGCATTTGTATAGGAAATCTCCAGTACTGAGAATTTCATTATGTTTGCACAAGCAGGCATCAGTGTTATGTCCTGAGTAAGGATAAACAGAGTAAACATTGCTCTGCTGTTTCTCCTGTACAGAAATAGACTTCATATTTGTTTCCTGCCAAATTTGAATTCCTATGTATGATGAAAGAAATTAGTTTTTGATAATTATAGAGCAATGGCAGATATATGCTCAATTTCATCTAGATTACTGACCAACAAGTCTAACAATCAAATTAAAATGTACAAAAACAATTTCAAAGCCAAATGATTCCAATTTTCAAAAGCCTAGCCTGGTGCCACAGGTTTGTAACCCTGTCTACAGAGAAGCCCCTGGGCTACCGAGTGAGGTCTGTGGAGCTCAGTGTCGTCTACTTGCCTAGCATATGTGAGACCCTGGTTTTGGTCCTCAGTATTGAAAGAAAGAAGGGTGCACAAACATCAGGTACAGAAAGGAGCACAGAGAACCGAAATTTTCTCTTTTCTCATGAACAGACTTTAAAACAGAGGCAAGACAACACCACGATCATGGTTGGAGTTCAAAAACAGGTTTCTGACCCGCATCACTTTCATCTTTTCACTTCACGAGTCCCAGAGCACTTCTTTCCTAGCAGCTCAATTTCAACAAAATTCCAGTGGGTCTTCACATCCCTTCTGTTGGAGTCGGTTATCTCCGATTTACCTAGGAGTGCCATTCTGTTCTGTCACTATCTCTCTGTACGTTGGCAGCAAGCAAACCCGTTCCCAGAGCTGTGGAGAAAACTCAGTGCTGACAAATGGCAGAAAGGTAGCAACCGAGTTAATGCTTTAGAAGGCAACAGACTAGCAAACGTAGATCATTTCATTAGTTCTGATCCACACGTGAGATGACTGAGCTTGGAAAAGAAGTTAAGTAACCTATTAGAAGAGATAGATGACAATAAATATCAACCACTATATGGAGAAGCATTGCCAGAGGTGAATGTAAAATGGTTAAGCCAATTTGAAAAATGAGGAATTTCTGTAAAATGTAAACATGGGGCTAATTTGGGATCCACTCAATTCTACTCCTAGATACTTCTTTCCAAATGTCTGTTTTGCAAATGTTTTCTCCCATCCTGTAAGTTGTTTCTTCACTCTGTTGATTACTCCCCTTTTTCAGATGTTTTGGTTTTTTTTTTTTTTGAGATTACAATATAATTACATTATTTTCTCCTTCCCTTTTCTCCCTCCAAACCATCCCATATAATCTTCCCTGCTCTCTTTCAAATATATGGCCTCCTTTTCGTTAATTGTTACATATACACACACATATATATGTATGTGTTCCTAAGTAATAAATACATATACAACCTGCTCAGTTTGCATGACATTATTTATATGTATATGTCTTCAGGGCTGACCATTTGGTATTGAGTAGCCAATTGGTGTGCTCTTCTCTGGAGAAGGCTATTTTTCTTTCCCCGATTCTTGGCATTCTTTAGTTGCCTGAAGTTCTTTGGATAGGTTTAAGGCCCTATGAACTTTCTCTTGAGAAAATTAGCATGTCTATCAGTGTCATCCTTTGTTTAGCTCAAGTTCAGATAGTCCTGATAGTGAGACTTTATGGGTATAACTTCTGACTTTACTAGGAGATACAATCTCACAGCCAACTCCTGTCTTCTTACAATTACAATTCTTCTGTCTCTTACAATCTTTCTACCACCTCTTCTGCAATGGTCCCTGAGTCTTTGGTGCAGGATCTTTGCTGTAGGTCTTATCAGTTGGGACTAGATTCCATAACTCCACATATTGATGGGGTGAGGTTTTCTGTAACTGTTTTCATCTGTTTGAAAGAAAAGTGTCTTTGATGATGGGAGAGAATTACAATTATTTGTGGTTGTAAATACAGATATTTAAAATGTAATTATGGATTATATTGGCTTAGTAAAGTGATGCTTGTAGGTTCTCCTCCAAGTTCATTACTTCACTAGCCCTGGGTAGTAGGTTTCCATCATCGTGTATGATTTTCCTCTTGTTGAGTTATTATTGTACCCTTAGGATTATCATGCCATGATAGCTATTGTGGTTCGTAGGCATCATAGTTGGGTAAGACTGTTGATTTCTTCCCCCCTTTGGAAGCTTGCATTGCACCTTCTGGTACCATGAAAGTTTTCAGGGATGGACTTTCAGGTCAACTCTATCTCAGGGGCCTCTGGGCTGTATCCAAAGTGTGTGGTGTCTTTGGCAACAGAGACTTATCATTCACCTTTGAGGAGCAACCAAGGGCAACAGCAATAGCTTATAATATTTAGGGTGGCCCTTGGACAACCTTAACAACTCAAGAAGAGGGAGATTCTTATGTATGATATTGGAGAATTTGCTAGAAGATCTGTAGCTCTTGGAGGGAGCAATATCAGCCCAGATAGGGAAATTTCACTTATACTATATATGTATATTTATATACTGATTTACAAGTATTTAGATATTCTTAGGTGTATAGATAATAGTATGATTCCTAGGACTTTTTTATACATCCTTACTATTATTTTACCCTTATTTATTATTTGTTATTTATCCTTCCTCTCCCTGATTAGAGACCTGTCCCCATTTCCCCCATTATTCCTGGTGCAAAAGATTTCCAATTCAAAATAATTCCACTATTCTGTCAATTTTTGCCTTTTATTTATTTATTTATTTTGAGACAAGTTCTTACCATTTTGACAAGGATGGTCTCAAATAACATCAAACTTTTTCAGTTTGTCCTAGTTACTTTTCTGTTGCTGTCATAAAATGCCCTGACAACATCAACTTAAAGGAGGAAGGGTTAATTATAGCTACTCTAGCTAGTCTTATGACAATCTGACACAAGCTAAAGTTATCTGGAAGGAGGTAACCTCCATTGATTAAATGCCTCCGTAAGATCCAGTTGTAAGGCATTTTCTTAATTAGTGATTGATGGGGGAGGGCCTAGCCCATTGTGGGTATTGCCATCCAAGGGCTGGTGGTTCTGGCTTCCATACTAAGGCAGGTTGAGCAAGTCAGTAATCCATACCTCTCCATGGCTTCTGCATCAGCTCCTGCCTTCAGATTCTCACTGGATTGAGTTCCTGTCCTGCCTTCCTTCAATGATGGACTACAATGTGTAAGTATAAGCAAAATAAACCCTTTCTTCCTCAATTTGTTTTTGGTCATAGTATTTCATTACAGCAATAGAAACTCTAACTAAGACAATAACTCACAATCCCAGGGTATATAGACCACTGTGGCAGGAGAGTCATGGCAGCAGAAGCTTGAGGACAAAATGTCTCATTGTGCCACAGTTAGGGAGCAGAGAATGATGAATACCTATGAATACCTATATATCATTTTCTCCTTTTTATGTGTCCAAGATCCTAGTATAGGGAATGCTACTGCCTGTTACCATTGGTTCTTCCCTCTTAATTAACACAGTCAAAATAATCCTTCACAGGCATGCACAGAGGCTGTAACTCTCAGTTGATTCTTCATCTCTTCTTCTTCATCAAGTTGACAGTTTGAGCTTAACCATCATGCCCAGTCTGGGTCCACAGCCTACCAAGAACAGTATTGCCCTGAGTGTGGCCGAGGCTCACACCGCTCTTCCCTGCTATGGATACGAGAATTCATAGGCTAAGACTGTTGCAAACAGCTAGCTAGAGGTGATGCTGACCAAAATCTAAATCTGGTAGATTGAGACCACATTTCTTCATCTCAAATCCAAAGGTTCCATCTGTGAAAAGGCCTGCAGATGGGAGGAGATATTAGGATCCCCTCTGTGCTGTAATTCACTTGTCTTATTATAAGTTTCAAAGCAGTCTCACGCTTATTCTTCCATCCTACCTTCCTTACATGGTGTCTGACTCCATGTCATACTGCCTGAAACGTAGGTAATGTTGCTGAAGAGAATCACCACCAAGGCTGATGCTAGTTTGGTGCTGTCACACCTGATTCTCACAGCTACACAATCCACATAGTCTCAGGGACAGACCTAAGCGTGTGATGCAACTGGAAGTAATACGGACTAAAACTCAAATTTATCCACCAGCATATAGAGTACTAGGCCAGATCAAGAAGCTTCATCTCTGAGCCCTGGTATGAAGATAACTCTGATTCCCGAACTGAAGTGATGAAACAGTCCCTTAGCCACTAAGGCTGACATTAAGCTGGGCTCTCCCTCAGCCAAAGGAACCTGCCCAGTGTCAGAGTGCTTGCTCCAAGTCTACTCCAATGCTTCAGTAATGCAAGCCAGAACTTAGGCTGTCCTACCAGGATGCAGGATTCTTCCTGATGCTCTGACAGGTATAGAATATTCACCTTCACTGCGGGTGCTGGGTCTCACTGCATCAGACCAATCGATGAGTTCCAAGGCAGAGTGCTATGTTAGCTTTCTTGCTCTGCTTTTTGCAGCTAGAATCTTGCTCTCTGCCTGATGTTGGAGAAATTGTGGTAGGGAAGCTCCTGGGTCATCTGACTAGCACTGTTCCAGTGTCTCATTGATTGGGAAATAGCTTAGCATCCTGGATAAGGGGCTCTTTCTGGCATCGTTTCAGCGTGGCAGGCCTGGTATTGGATTTTAAGACTAAGGCCTCCTGTGTGGAGGCTTGACTGATAATGTCCCACAGTCTTGGATATTTTAATGCTTGGTTCCCTTCTGGTGGTGCTGTTTGCAGGGGTGCGGGGGGTGGGGTGGGGGGAGCTTAGGAAGTATACATTGTTGGAGGGAGTATGTCACAGGAGGCGGGTTTTGGAGTTTCAAAACCACATGCCATTCGGTTTGTCTTTGCTTCCTGTTTACAGTTTAAGATGTGAGCTATCAGCTGCCATTTTCAATTGTCATGGCTATTTGCTTCCATGCTGCTCTACCATGATGGTAATCGACTCTTATCTCCCTAGAACTGTAAGCTTCAAATAAACTCTCCCTTCCGTAAATTGCTTTGCTTGCGGTGTTTTATCACAGTAATAGAAAAGTAACTAATACAATTTAATACCTCTTCTTCAAAATAAAGAACATTTCTCTCCATGCTGCTTGCTTCTGAGGAGAGGTGACACTGGCAACCATCTCTTTCCTGCTCCATTCAATGAATCTTCTCTTTTTTGCACTAATACTGGGCACTCATGGTCTTTTACCTGTTTTCTTAAGTCTAGCAATGCAGCTTGTGCATGAACCATTGTTCAGATCGGTGTGTCTATGGGGATACTGACTGCTGAAATATCTTTATCAGCCACCATATTCAATATTAGTTCAGTTTCCTTTTATTTGTTCCAAGGATATTATTTAGCATATGAGGGATAATCAGGTCAAATGCAATTTTCCATGAATAATTCAATATGAGCTGATAAAATTATGCGTTGTAATTAATCCTAATCCTTATTATGAACCGGTCTGTATATAGATCATAGTTTTAAGGAAATACCATAATATAAGTAGTTGAATTTATTGTCTGGTTGTCTTTGATAGGTTTCACCATTCAATTTTCAACAAAAGATTGCTTATTGCTTACAGTATGCTAGGTCTTCTAGATGTTGGGAATACAGCTTGACTTTAGAAAAAAACTTATAATCTAAAAACTTATGGAAGACAATACTCATTAGAGGTGACTGTTATTTAAAGTATGTGTAGGGCTTCCATGTGCATGGATACGGATAACGAGAAGAGGGGTTGATAATGTGGGTTAAAGGTGAAGACAGAGGCATCAGAACAGTCAGAAATAGTTCTAAAGGTGCATACCCAGATCATAATTCTAATTTTGAGGTTTAATGATCAACTTTAATCCTATCGTAAGTCTTATGACATAAGACTATTAGCACACTGCTAGACATACAGAAAAATGTATTTTTAAGGGAAGCAAGGGGGATGGGATTAGCCACTATAATAGAAAGGGTTCAACATGTAGCTCGTTTCAATCATCAAAGACTAGGAAAGAGATAAATGGGTTAATGGCCACATTTTCCCCATTCAATAGCACCTTCCCCTTCAATGGCACAGCCATTTGAAGAGTTCTAAAGGGTGATGCATATGTAATTCAGAATAAGTTCCGTTAGAATAGATTGAAGTGGAAATTTTTGAGCACCAACTTTATGACATTATTATGGAATGCTCTTAGAAACCAGACTGGTTCAAGAAGGAAGCAAGATTGGGTAAAGGAAGAAATCAACACATTGTGATTCCTTAGTGGAATCAGCTACCTTCGCTGTCAGGAGGTAATGGACTCTGGCTGGAGTTAAAGAGATGATTCTTTTTATGGACCCCACATCGATCATTGGATGTTCTTCTTTTCTCCAGAAGGTGGAATCTAACAATGAAGCAATCCCCAAAGAGGGTTACAGCTGAAAATAATCATCTGGTATATTCACAACATGTAGGAAGTAAATACATTATTTCTGGGAGAATATATAGGAATAAATCACAGTACTGTCATAGTAATCTGAGTTTAGTGATGACTCAAGTTGCAATTGCTCTATCTAGCTCCTAGAAGTTGCTTTGTATTTATTAATTTCACTGTTTGATTTCTCATCCACTGAACTGGAATTTGGGGATGTATTTCTTAATTGCCCATTTTTACAAAGATTACACCTTCATTTAGAATCATCATTTATGGTTCCACAGACAGATGTAGTTCTGTATTTTGTCCAATTGGGTATTCATAGAAGAATATGTACAACTTCTGGGCCTTAATCTCAAAGGAAAAACAGCAACCACTCCCCATCTTCTAATCCTTTTTCTTGTTGTCTGGATTAAGAATGAGCTGGTAAGGAATAGATAGGATCTTTGTGGGCCATCAAAGTAGAATATGGAAGGTACATGTTGAAATGATGAACACAAAGGAAGAAGGAGAAATGGTAGGAGGAGGAGTGTGATGCCACAGTAGAATAGTCATGCAGCTAAGTAGGTCTAGGGCACTTGTGACCCCAGAATCTCATTGAGGAACTGGCAGGAATCTGGCCTCTCCCCTCTGCAGACGTTGACAGACCAGAAGCCACAGCAAAACTCTTCCCCCTTCCAAAGGCAAGCACTGCCCACAGTTTGGCAGAGTTGCTTACCTAGAGTTGCAACTAAGCCCCTGTTCCCTGGAAAATGCCCAAAGCACCCCCAAGATGCAAACGGGGCTATTCTAGAATTCCTGTCTTAACCAGTGGCTCCTGTCCCTGGGTACCAAAGCCCCTCCCTTGCCTTTACCCTACAAATGTAATCATCCTTGCTTTAAAAAACCAAGAGATGTTCCATTGACAACACCTGGAACTCTGTATGTTCCATTGGCCCAGAGGTCTCGGATCTAAGACTGGATGGGTGCATGGTAAGAACCACACCTCCTCCACAGTTTCCCGCCTGGGGGCATCATGCTGCTGCAGGCCTGGGGTGCAGCGGAGCCACCTTGAGGGACTGGAAGGTCATGTGTTTTGTTTTGTTTTTTAATTATTTTACAACAGAGGAGGAGAAGGAAAAAGAGGAGGAGAAAAGGAGGAGGAGGAAAAGGAAGCTAGGCATATTGATACCTATCCACCCTTGTGCATGAGAGAGGAGTGAGGGAGGAATCAACTTTCATATCTTCTGAGTTTATTTCAAGATTCCTATAGTCTAACATTAGTAATTTAGAGATAATGAGCCATAACTTCTAAAACAGAGCAGGCTGGGCTGTTATACTTTTTGTTTTTTTCATTTACACTAGACCTACAGGATTTGGTAATTATAACCAAATGTCCTTGCATTGCTTTTTTTTTTTTAGATCTGTTCACTAGATGACCTCAGAAATCTAGAGAGACATCAAGCAAAAGACCAAAGCAACTGCTATTCATATCATCACAATTCTAGAAAAACTATTTCAACCTTTAATTTATATGTGCACTTATCCAATATTTCTCAAACATCTGGAGCAGAAGCACAGAGCTTAATGAAGCCAATATGAACTCCCAATATGATCATAGCAATAGAGCTTTCAGAGGTGTGCAGCAATACAATGGAAACTTTGGAGCAGCTGTTCTATGTTCAGTGAGTACTAGCTTTCTGTCAATACTGAAAGAACAATGAACCAAAGCAGGCCACGCTGGTCTGAACATCAGCATTTACACACATACACACATATTGGAGAAAGCATGTCTTGAAGGTATGCCTTTGAAGGGTATATGTTGTCCCTCAACCTTTCTTCCCTCTGTCCTTTCTGGAGACCCTAATGATCATCTTTCTTTTGTCAGAACGTTCGAACCTTGCCACAGGCCAGCCAACCACGAAAGAAAACCTCTGAAATAAAACATTTTTTTCCTTCAAATTGTTTTTCTCAGGAATTTTGGCCCAAAGATAAAAATAAAATTGACACATCGGTCTCAACCTTTTTTAGCCAATGAGGACGCTTATATGAAACACAGAGGAATGTGACATTAGGTAGAGAATGATTTTCAGTGTGGTTTTCGCCTTACTTAGTTTCTGGTACACACAACATTCAGGGACAAGTGCTCAAGTCGACATGGTGTCAATGTGTCTGGAGTAAATTAAAATCCCCTTGGTATATGTGTTTGTGTTGATCCAGTGTGTCCAAACACCTGAGTAATTGCAAGGAAGAACAGGATGCAAATAGAAAAATCAGCATCCACAGAGCATAGCTGTTTATAGAGGCCGGATTGTGGATTTAAAATGCTGTAGGGATAACTGGATCAGTGCTTCAGGGAAGCAAGAATAGAGACGAAAGGAGACTCCTGAGGACTAGGAGGAAGTCCAGGTGTCCCGGTAGATGGGGTGGTGACACCCCCCCACCCCCCCACCGCACCCCTGGTGAAGGCAGTGGTGGGGCCAGCAAGGGGAAATGGAAAAGAAGGAGGAGTCACATTGCCAGTGTGTGACGAGAGGAGGGAGGGAAAGAGACAGGACGCTGGCCTGGGACAGTGCCGCGCCTGGCTTGCTTTCCCTGTAACTTGCAGGATTCGTACGGCCTGAACAGATCCACACTCTCACTGAGTAGTTGTGCAGTTGCATTTATTTTCCAGGCACCGTCGACCACAGAGTAGAACGCCTCCTTGTGAGTCTCGCTTTTTTTAACCGTACACATGCATGTGTATCTAGTCTCACCAGTTCATGATTGCTTTTCTGCCCTTCTAAAATAAGCACAACCGGAGAGGCGATGCTGGTACTAAGAAGAGGCTGAAGACGTTGCACATTGGTCCAGACAGGAGCAGGTTGTAGTGTGTAAGTACGAGTAAGTGATGGTACTGCCGTCCGGGCAATCGAGTTCAACGTCCCTGGACTCGGAGTTCTCCTCCCGGCAGCAAATACACGAGTTCTGCAGTTGATACTTCTCATAATTGTATCTAAGGGAGAGGAATTTGCTGTTAGATGTTTTGGAATATTTGAAAACAGCATACCTGTCAAGGCTGACATTCTAATGACGTTCCTAAATGGTTTAATGCCCTTTACTTAGTGTGTTCTTCTCCTACACCTCGTATCCCCTCTGGCTACAAAATTCTGATGCAGATCTGTGACAATTTGAGACAAAACTGAGATTAAAAATGCATCATGACTGCACGATGAGAGCATTATGGTACAGAAACGTAAATAAGAGATTTTAAATCAACATCCAATGATATTCTTATTAAATTAATCTGTATGTAAAACTGGATATTAAAGAAAACGCATAATGCCATTCTACAATTCAACTTTACAATGATCTGAGTAACGTACTTCCGTGAGTAGTAACCTCTGTTCACTGCAGAAAAATGAATGCATTTACCACAGCTCTGTTAAGCATGTCTAGAAAATGACCAAAGGATAACTGACCACTATAGTGATTACTTTTAGTACTCAGAACTTAGTGTTTTATATGCTTTTTCATTGTGTCCTAATCAGGCAGTTCTGTCATGTAAAACTCCCCCATGTGATGCTGCCTGACTTTCTCTGGAAGCACTAAGTTAATGAGCTGAACACACTTAAAGGAAAACTCACTTGAGGGTCCTTTTGCATTCTCCTACACATCTTGCCATCTCAATCTTCTTCCTGCAGCCATTATACTTAATAGTCACATTCACGGGAGAAGTTCTGCAATCACTGTTACCTAAAGCAAAGTATGCAACAGAGGAAGAAGCAAGAGTTAATATTTTAGCAATTACAAGGAGTACATTCTCTTAAACAAAGGGAAAAGGGAGTCAACTACTTCACATCTTATTAAAGTAAATAACTATCTCACCCCCCCCCACTCCCACTTCAAGAAAGCCACCTGGTTTATACTTGGATAGATACTGTCTGACTGTTGCTATGATCACATTACAGGTGAAGGGGAAAAGAAGCACTAAGAAGAAGAAAGAGAGAGAGGGCAATCAAGGTGGAGAGAAGAGGATGACGGGACATTGCTGACAAGCATTTCCTTATTGCTGAATGCATAACCTTGTGTTCTAATACATAAAAATTACAGACTGCTAGTGTGAGGCCAGCAAAGTAGTCTGTCTTTAACAGACATTTAAAGACAAGGAAAGATTATAAATAACTATCACACCCTTTGCAAGTGTATTGGTTGGCAGCTTATATTACCTGCCAGATTTCTGTATTTTAACGCAGCTGGTAAACCTTTTATTATGATCTGTCATTCTGTCATAAAGAAACGCTACTTATTCAACTGCTTAGATATTTTTCTCTATGTAGAGATTAACTTACATTTATAGCAACATTTCTTTGAATCATAGGTTCTCTCTTTCTGTAGGAACAAAAAAAAATGAAATATTTAATATTGGATAAAATATGACATTTCGTAATACACTGAAAAAAGCAACAGGAGGGAGAAATGGAAAGAGATGAACGCGCCAGCCTCAGCTCTAGGGCTAAGGCAGAACAGCAGGAGTTGAACCTTGTAATAAATATGAGACCAAGTGTTTAAGACTAAGTTTTTGCAATGGCATGGAGAAAAGGGAAAAGAATATGCAAATATGGAAACGAATTATGCCTCACTTACTGCAAAGGAAAAATTCTTTACACAATAGCAGATGTTGTCAGCTTTGCCAACTGAAGCTCCACACGGAAGCCTTGTTGCAAATTCAAGCCTACCTAACTCTCAAGGTGACATCCAAGGAAACTGTTGCTATACAGTATCAGAATCTAAAATAACACTTTAAACTATGTTATAAATTACACAGATAGAAAAGGGATGACTTACTATTAGGCATTCACTAATACAAAAACATGCATTGGTTGTGTTGACACAAGATGCCATCATTTGAGGAGAGGGAACCTCGTGTAAGAAAATGTCACAACTGGATTGGCCTGTGGAAAGCTTGGGAGGCATTTTTTAAAAATTAATGGTTAGTATAGGAGGGCCCAGATCACTGTGGGCAGTAACACCGCTGGGCTGGTCCTGGGTTCTATAAGAAAGCAGCCTGGAGAAGCCATGGGAAGCAAGGCAGCGAGCAGCACCTTTCCATGGCCTCTGCATCAGGTCCTGCCCCCAGGTTCCTGCCTTGAATCCTTGTCCTGATTTCCCTAGTGATAGAATGTGACCTGAGAGTTATAAGATGAATGAACCCTTTCCTCTCCAAGCTGCTTTTGATCGTAGTATTCATCACAGTAATAGAAACGAAAATACCTAAAATACAGAGGCAGAGAAATGATGGTTGCGGCACAAAGATATAAATAGTATAGGTACGTGTCATTTTAGAGCGTTTGGATTTGTATAGGAAGTAATCAATCTTCCATGAGCTTTCATAAATAAAAATGGCTTTTAGCTTTATTTATAAAATAGTGAAGGGGATGCTGGCTCAGTGGGTCAGAGCACTTGTTGCTCATTTTCTTGTTCTGTTTTGCTCTCAGAAAATTTATAAGTTTAATTAAAATCTAATTACATCATCAAATAATTCTCATGCCCCCCACTGTGAGTTCATGGCCTCTTCTTTTTAATCCTTCATTATTTTTATTGTTCCGTGTGTGTGTGTGTGTGTATATATATATATATATATATATATATATATATATATATATTTTACACAGAGAGAGAGAGAGAGACAGAGAAAGAGAGACAGAGACAGAGAGAAACATAGAGACAGAGATAGAGATGGAGAAATTTTTGTTCTGCAGAGAACCAGGATTCAGTTCCCAGAAATTACATGGTAGCTTACAATGACCCATACTCCATTTCCAGGGAGTCCAATACCCTCTTCTGGCCTCTGAGGGTATCAGGCATTCACATGGTGCGTGCAGGTAAAACATGCACATGCATAAGTTGAAATAAATAAATATAAAAATAGCTAAATGTATTTCTGTTAATAACCTACTTTTATAATAGCACTAAATTAAGCTCTGTGGTGCTGAAAAAATAAAAGCCTTTTTTTTTATATGAAAAGTAAACTCAATAAAAGCTGATATTTCTGGAATCATTTGGCTCTTGATAAGTGAATTTGTATAAAGATCCATGGAAATGACAACAGATTTATATCTCTTGGCCAGTGGTGAACTTTTCCAAAGGAGCAGGGAGGTGAGCAGGGTCTGAGTTGATCTTGAGAGGTGAGCTTGCTGGCTTTTGTTAAGACCATGACTTACTTCTGTGCACCAGGTCTGCTTTGGGCAGTCCTGGACCACGGCCACCAAGCCTGTGCTGTTGCAGGTGTAGGAGACACAGGGGTTGCTGGGGTCATCAAAGGATGCACCAATCTGCAAGGCAAAGAGAAGAGTGGGGAAAGTGACACAAAAGAGGTTTATCAGATTAAGACTCCTGGATCTCTGGAAGATGTCCTAGTAAGCCTGATTGATGACTTGACTTGGATCGCAGGAATCCACTCTACGAAGAGAGAATCAGTGCCTGACACATACCCCTGACCTTCTTCCCTGTGCCATGGCTGCATGCACACACAGGAATAATAGATAAAAATTTCAGTGAGGACTAATAGGGCTGGAGAGGTGGATCAGTGGTTAGGAGAATTGGCTGCTCTTGCAGAGGAAGTGGTTTGATTTCCAGCACCCACATGGTAGCTCACGCTCTAAACCTTAGTTTCCAGGGAATCCAGTGCCCTCTTCTGCCCTCTAAGGATACCAGGAGCTTATGTGATGAACATATTGACATGTAGTCAAGACGCATACACGTGTAATAAAAACAGATACATCTTTAAAATAGAGCTATTGACAATCTTCCCAAGATGCCTTACTTCTACTTTTGTTAAAGCTCTTTAGACTATTTTGTAATTAATTTCTATCTAACATTCAAAGCAAAGTCTGAGAAACACTGTTTATTTTAGGGCCTCAGGCCATAAGATAAATTCCCTAAAAAAAAAACAAAAGAAAACTGAAATTTTACTATTTAAACCCTTTTGATTGTACATTATTGGAGTTTCTGCTTTTGCCTTTACACATCACAGTTTGTGGTTTCTAGAGTCACTCCAGTTTTGAAAATGGAAATTGATCTATTGATCAGACTGAAATTGGTGTGGCTAAATGATTTGTGAAAGTACAACTCCTGCACGCATCCTTTACGTGTGTCTTAGCGTGCCTCAGTTATTTCAGTGTGAGTTTTAAGTATTTAGCAACACCAGTTGAGAGTGTTAATATCAGTTCGGGAAACATCTGACACCCGCACTTTCTGGAAGCCTTTTCTGGAAAGCTAACTACTGCCCTCAGTGTGAGCTCAGAGTCAGGAAAGGATGCAGCCCTGCGCAGGTTCTGTGGCTAAGCCTGTTAGTGGGCGGAGCCTTGAGGTTTCTTGTTTGGTCTCTGGCAGTTTGGCCATCTGATCTTCCTGGTTGTAATTACAGTTGAACTCTGTTCACTGATTTGAATGTTGCACAGTATGTCTTCTCCATCTGGCAGGACCCTGGGGAAATACTGGTCAGAGACCGACTGCTGGCTGGTTAATGATGGAGAGCACAACTCCCTTCGGAAAGAGAAGGGGAAGGGCTATTTCATGTAACCAGTGGGGGCAAAGACAAATTTATCCTTGGTCTTTACCAAAGACCATTTTTAACATTATACACTGCAAAACCCCCTGGTGTGGCTTAGCATTGCATTTACTCATATGGTTATATTAATAAAATAGAGAAGAAAAGGCTTACCTCATAATCAGTATCGTTAAACAAACATGTTCTTGGTTCTGAAAAAAAATAAGTGTAATATACTTCCTTATAATTTATGGAGAAATTGTAGATGAGACCAAGCTTATCAACCAATTATGCTTCTCTTAAAATATTATCATTGCCTTTTAACCTCTTGATACTGTCAGTATCTCTTAACTATGAGGTTTTTCTTCATTATAACAATAAGTTTTAAGAAGTACTAATTCTGTTTATTCAGATCCTAATGTCATATGTGACATACTAGCTAAAAAAACACCCCTTGGATGTGTAAACACGCAAACAATGTACAGATTCAGTTCATATAATCTATCACACATGCATACCACAGTGGCTGATTTCACAGCAGGAATCATTCGATCTGAATGTCACAAGCTTCTCTCCAGTTTTGCACGTGGGTGGGGAAGGACACTCTTTAGGTTTGCAGTCTACAGCCTGCTCTTCAGTGCAGGTGCACCGATGGCAATTAGATATCCATATGTCTCCAGGCTATGGATACAAACCACGTTTAGAGTTTTTTTGCAGAAAGCAAACTTGGCTGAAAGCAGAACAGAGCTGTATACTTACAGATTTCTCTTCTCCCAGTGGACCACGACACACTGTTAACATAAAGTGATAAATGCTAATTAAATTTTGCAAAATACAACCACATGCTATTTATAGATAGCCAGCAAGGTAGGTCCATATTGTAATTGAAACCAGGATTTCAAAGGCAGATTTATGGAGACACTGTGCCTGAAGGTGGAAAAACCACACCAACCTACTTCCAGCAAAGTGTTTGCTTTGTATAAATGTGTGTGTGTGTGTGTACACTATCTGACATGCTATCTTATAACACACTTTCTAAATCAATGCTTTGAATTTCCTATCAAAGCTGAAAATGTTCACATTCAAAAAAGTGTCTCCTTTCTTTAAATTTCACACTCAGAAAACCCTGCCCATACTATTAGCTCTTCTTACTCCTCTCCCTTTTTTTTTCCATAGCATTTTCTGTGGGAGTTTTACTCTTTGATGTCCAACACTAAGTAGAATGCTCTGAGACTTCTAACTCCTTTGAGAACGACTTCATGAGCCACCGACACAGCTCTAGCTCTGTGACTACACAGCATGCCAACAGATCTTTAAGAACCTCCAACATAAATGCCCGAAGAGTGTCTTCTTGCCCCAGGCACAGCTTTCTCTTGTAGATAGAAGTTTTATTTCGGTTATAAAGCATCAGAACTAAGAGCTGTGCTCATTATTTGCAGTTGTCATCCAAATTACCTACGGGTCTCCGTCTCTCACTCTCACTTTGCCTTTCTTTGTTCTTGCTACATGACTCCACCTCAGTATCACAGGTCCAGCAACTCAACTGCTTAGATTCCTTTCTGATCCGGTCAGTTCTCCACACCACACATACAGTAGTTTTCCTAATACCTATTTCTTTAACTGCTTTGTTGTTAAACGCTAGTCTTCTAAAATAAATACTTTATTCTAGTTTCCAAGGTCTCCCGTATTAAAGCTACCTCCTTGATTAACTCAGTCCTCTTATTTACTGGATCTAGAATAGTCTACCTATTGCCATCAAATTCTGACTCTATAATTAAATACCCGAGCAGCCCTCAAAAATACATGTGACATCCAACTTGTTTGCTCCATAGAACGTGTATTTACTTCTTATTGTGAACTATGAACTTCATTGTCTGCCTTATATGAAAACTGCGTTTTATTTATTTTTCCTTTTCCACTAAATACAAATTATTTTCTTTGCTAATTGCTCACTGCAAAATACAGTACATTTTCCTGAAAGTAGTGGGAACTCAATAAAGATCTCTGAAATTATTAAACTCAGGCACACCTGCAATTTTCAATGAGAAAAAAACCCCAATAGTTGTATTATGTAGTTTGTTAAATGTTCACTGTTAAGAGAACAGTGCCATTAACTACCCTTAATCAAGATACATAATTTCATGAGAGAGCTAGTAAGTGGACCGCCATGCATTGTTTGGCCACGGTTGTTTGTGAATGAGCAAATAGCTATTACATATTATTTGGCAAGTACAAGCCAGATTCGTGCACTTATTTGCACTTTATTTTATAACATCTCGCTACCAGTGACTTTAGACATCTGATGTATAAGAAGAACCATCACCACAGAATTACTCTTAGTGGGGTGCACTCACCTGGGGCTGGTGGAAGCGTGCCTGGACATTCTGTGTGAAAACAGAGAACTGGTTAGCTTCTGAAGTTTTTGGAATGGTGTCATGGCATTGGAGGAAGTACATTTACCTAATTTACTACTATATTGCTGAAATAATTGGCTACACGGTCAGGTTTACAAATATACCCCTGATATCCCCTCTTTGCCATTTATAGCACTGAACATCCTATTATTGTAGGGTATTTCTTTTAGAGCTCAAAATTTAATGGTAGAGGAATCTGGTTTGAAAGTATAAAATAAAGATGTACGTCTCTTGAAATTTTTCTTGGAAAACAACTCTGATGAATAGGCCAGTGAATAAACAGTAAGAGGTGGTTTCACTAGACGGAAATATGATTATTATATTATGTATATTATAATTTGTATTATATTATATTATATTTTTAATCTTAATGCTTATCCTCTTTATAATGTCTTGAAATGCTCCAAGCAGCCCTTCGGAATGCATTAAGCAGACAATATGCGTGTATCCCTTTGAGATTCTATACTTCACAGATGTGGGCCATAAATTTCAGACTCTAATTCAAAATTGCTGACAGTAAAATTTGTGCTGTCATCCCACCCTACCCCAAGAAACAAAAAACAAAACTGGCCTCAGATGGGCATTCTTAAAAGGCACAAGTCATTCATGTTTACTTAAATCAACTCTGAAAAAATTGATAATAAAGTAGACAAATATGTTAAAAAATTGAGATTAAAGGTCTCTAACTCTTTGTTAAGGCAGTCTGGGATAGCTCCTAATTTTTTCATGACAGTAGAACCAGCAATAGAAGAAGAAAATGGTGAATATATATAACAGAATACTCCTGATTTCCACACTGCTGTCAGAGTCACTTCCCCAAGCCCTCTGAGCATCCCATTCTCTTGATAAGTCTAAGAGGGGGGGTCTCCTTTGCTGTAAGGGCAGACTCACACCTTTCATAAACTTTTCTCTACTTCCTTATCTCCTTCCTCTCTGACCCTCACACCGACATTGCCAACATCTGCCTGAATCCTAAACTCGCCCATGCACTTCCAGGGCTCTGTGTTCATGTTTGGTAGGGATTTGCTGGGCCCCTAGCCGGTATCAAACTCAACCCTTTTAATTCCAGTGCCTTCACTTATGACTATCCACCAGAAGACAGAAAAGAACCCTCTAGTCTCTTACTCTTCTATGAAATCATATTTTTGTATATATTTTTGAATGATCACTAAATAAGCAATAAGAGGAGTATCTGCACCTATAATAATAATACCCTGTGTCCCCACTACATAGGTTACAAAATGGCAAGCACTATTTCTTACTGATTATTTTGCTTTTAATGCTTGCTACAGAGCCTAGCATATTTTAAATATAAGAAACATTGGTGTCCCATAAAGTAGTTAGAAATCTGCTTATACTGACCTGTTTGACCTTCAGTGTCTTGTCTTTCTGTTGTTCTTGTAGTGTTTTTTAGAGCAAAGGGTAATGACAGCATAATGTTTTACCCACAATAATAAGAATGCATATCATGTCTGCATGTGTACATCTCAGTGACAGCAGATTCATGTACAGGTAGAACCCCATGGCAGATTCATGGGGAAGGAGGACACGGTATGGAGGAGATAAATTTCATAGGATTCATTTGAGTGCACTGGATCTCTCCATTTTACCTGGCTGGGATATGAGGGGACTGCTTGTGACTCCAGCTGCTACTGAAGTGGAATCTGTAAATGGAAGGAAATATAGATGATTCCAGGACCAACATCACCCATAATCTCCCTCTTGGGAATCTCAGACTGAGTCAGAATAGCCTGGAATCCCAGAGCTTAGAAGGCTGAGATAGGATTGTAAGTCTGAGACCAGCATAGGGTGGTGAGACCCTGTTTCAAAACAGCACAGAGCTCTCAGGTTCATGCTACATCTTCAGAAGAGTCAGGTTAAAACCTTTTCTTGTCAACTGCCTTCCAAGATGTGTCTAAAATGAAGTTTCCTGATCCCCATTCTGGAGCAAATGGATGTTGGCTGTACCACCTACAGAAATCAGTTCCTAAGGAGCTGGGTTGAGGGTTTCTGATCTCTATAGGTAGTATGTCCAACACTAATTTGCTAGAGCTGTAGTACCAGACTTAGAAACCATAGTTATACTTCTCCCACCTCTGGGAACAGAATGAGTTTGAACAAATTCCCATTTATCATCAATAAGGGAACCTTTTTATCCAAAGAGAAACAAACCCCATTTTCTTACAAACTCTCATTCTTCTGCTATGGCTTAATATTTTGAAAGGAAGTGATTTTCCTAGGCTCACCTGCTATTCCTTTTGTGCTTTGGCTTCCTGCTGCTCCTGTGGGGACTCTTGAGGGGGTAAATTTAAATTCTTTTAATGTGTTGAAACCTTAGTCATGAGTGGGAAATAGTCCATTAAGATGGATGAATTAAACATCTCTCTACTCGGTAGAGCTGGAATTTTCTAGGACTCTGGAAATTCCAGTGGAACCTGAGGTAACACCTTAACAAGATGGATGGCTCACTGACAGTAACACTTCAGGTTTCACTCCCTAAAATCATGTCTAAGAGGCTACTGTGGAGAAAGCATCCCAAAGTGAAAGACACAAGCTTCACCCACTTGACATGTTATCAAATAAAGTCAAAGACCCAGGGCAAAAAAGATCATGTGTGTTTTGTCAAAAGAAGCACAAAAAACTGTTTCTGTTCAGTTTGCTCTCATCTTCCATCTACTGCACAGACCCTGGAGAGTCACCAACTACCTTAAAGTGAAAAGGCAAGTCATTCACTAGTTGCTATTCTAACTCCAGTGTACTATCCAATTTCTGCAGAAGTTGTGGCCTCTGAACTGAGCAGGAACAAAACTTGGGATGTGGACATTTGGGAAATGTGCAGCTCTGTGATTTTACACACTGTCTCCATTGGAGCTATAAGCCTCTGCAGCTTGGAGACAAATTATCTCAACAGTTTGCATGACTCACCAGTGTGGGAGCTCCCAGGGGCTACAGTTGTACCAGAAGTCACTCCTGTGGTGACTGAAATCACAGAAGGAGAGAAGCAATTTATAAATCCCTCCAGACTAAAATTAGGACTTGAGTTTAGAATAAATATGTGCGTTTCTTGAGTTGCCTTTCTGGCTTCTACTGACACATTATTCACGATCCCTGTTATGCTATTTACTTTAAACATAGAAAGGGCAGTTGACATGCAGTAAGGTGTGATCATCCAGGCAATTTGTACTCAGAGAAGAGCCTGGAATATTTCCCAAAATTCATTAAAGCAGATGAATTAAAATGAAGGGTAAAGTCATTAGCTGCTAGGCCCATCTATCTCATCATCAGTGTCTACATTTCTGCTACTTATCAAACAAGCTGTTGCCTCTAAGTGGACAGAGAAAAGCAAAGGCGTTCAGAACCACATGGCTAGTGAAAGTTTACTGTGCTTTTGGGGTTCCATTACTAAAGCTCTCCAGTTACTATTAGGTCATTGGTTTCCTTACGTTGGGACCACTAGACACAGAATAGAGTCATACCAGAGACCTGTAGTGTCTGACATAAAGAGGGAAGGAGTAACGGTCAAAGTAAAGAACCATTATCATCCCAAGAGAATGGCCAACAGTGGCACATTGTCTGCTTCCTGCTCAAGGAAGAACCCACTCATATTAAGGTAAAGTTTTGGTACTCATTTTGGCCTTCTGTTTACCTGGAATAGAACTCTCTAAGCCTGTGTTTCTCCCAGCTGATGTAGTGGTTCCCGAAACAACAAGTGGAAAAAGATACCTTTCCAGATAATTGCCACTCCCTTTCTAGGTTTCAGAGAGCCACATAAGAGGACTCCTAAGGTCTGTCTAAATGGACTTAAAGCCTAGTCACAGATAAAGACATTGTCGATCTTAATGAGAGCTCCTGAAAGATCTCTTTTCTTTAACCACTAAAATAGAATTGTAGTTTATCATCACCCAAAATATCACACACCCGCCATTCATCCCCACCTGCTTTGCTTCCAGGGACCGTGGTTCCACTGACTCCTGTGGAAGCTGTGGCTCCTGAGAGAAACAGATGAAAGATGGAGGTTTAGGAAGGCAAACTATGGCACAGGCAAACTGTCACTCAGACAGTGACATGCACCCCTCCTCTCAGAATGGTTAGCTCACCTCCGCTGGACCTTCCAGATGTCTCCGTTGTGCTTACAGCTGCGTGGGTGGTACCTGGAATAAGAAGGCATGGAGTCCGCATGAAGAATGTTCTAGAGTGTTTTCATTCAGCTGTTGTGCACTGGACAGCTCTGGGGGGGTACCCTTCAGAAATGCTTTATCTCCTTGGCAGTCCTTTGAACATGTGCTGTCACTGGCCTTTCTGTCCTGGATTAAGTGTTTTTTCCACATACCGATTAGTTAATTTATTCAGTAAATATGTATTACTTCCTGCTTTGTCACAGGGATCAGTAACCAAAGTAAATGGAAGCGCTTCCTGAGAAGCCTATCTCATAATAGGCTTACTTTGCAAACATAACCAATTACCCTGCTGGTAAACCATGACATGAATATAATCTCTAAAGAAAAAAAAAAAAAGGCCTGCCATTTTCTCTACTCAGTAATACACTTATGTCTTTGGCTTTGTGGTTTTAAGACAATCTGGACCTTTCCATAGATCACATCATTCCTTTGGTAGATTTACAGAAGACATCTATCATAGTCCCCTTGGTGGGGTTTAGTCATAGGGAAATACATTTGGCCAGATCTCCAATATAACTTTCAGGATTGTATCTCCAGATGATGTCCTATTGGCAGCTCATTAAAACATGAACATAAGAGACTAGTGTGTTTGAATGATACTTTTTGACACCAAATAGTAAAACATCTGATACAATTCTTTTCCTAATATTTTGACAAATCTCAGAAACCTAAAGGTTTTGAAAGGCTTCATGAAGTTACTAGAAAGTGCACTTCTTGCTTTTATAATTACTTCCACTTTTAGTGTCCCGCTTTCTCCTAAGAGATTGTGGCTTCTGAGAGGTGAGAAAGCAAGAGCTAGGAGGCTAGGAAAGCCATTGTGGTTCCCCTGTGCAGTTGGAATCGCCCCAGAGAGGGAGCCCTTGAAGCTTCCCTGACAGCTTATTAAGTCACCTGTGTGGGAACTTACAGGTCCAGCTCCAGTGCTGGCTGCAGAACAAAGGGCCTAAAATCACCACACTGACTCATGTTGGCCTGTTTGAAGGATTCAGAGTGTAGGTTTCTCAGAGGTCTCCTCACAGCTTCCTGATGAGTTGAGAGTCACACGTACTCCCCAGGACCCACATCAACAAAGTGGTCAAAACAGCCACGCCCCCATCTGAAGCTTTTCCCTGAAATTCCATCTATGGTGGATGGGGTACAAGGTGGCTTTCTCCTAGGCTCACTTGTCACAATCACAGTTGCTTGGCCTCTTGAGGCTAAAGTGGTGCCTACCGTGGGATTTAAAAAAAAAAAAAAAAAACCCAGAAAATGACCTTGCCAAGAATATGAGTCATGTCTGAATGTCATTACTGCTCTTAAGTCAAAAACCTTCATATAAGCCAGGTGTGATGGTGTGGGGCTCTCCTGGAGCTGAGGTGGAGTAGAAGCATGCTTAAAACCCAGGAATTCTCATTCTGAGAGCAGAAGGCAGGCATTCAGCTGTTCCTCCACTCCCTGCTCTGTCAGATCACAAGCTATTCTGCCTGCTTTCACAGGAAGGCACATCCCCTCCCTTCAAAGGTATGTGACCTAGGGGATTGTTTACCTGAGGCTGGGGTTCATTTCTCCCTATATGATCTATATAAGGTCCTTTGGTCCTCAGGAAAATACCTAGGTCCAGGCTGCGAGCCCCAACATACAAATGGGGTTGTTGTACCTGTGCTGTCCTAACCAATGAGCTCCCCGTGATGTCCTTGGACACCACAGACCCTTCCTCTTACTATAAATGTGACCCTATTCCCACAACAAACCAAGTTACACCTTCTGCCATGTGTTCCAGGGAATTCTTTACGTCCCTTGGACTCTCAGATCCTCCAATCAAGGCCTCACCTGGATGTATAGACCCACGCCATGTGTTTTCCTTCCCTGAAGCTGAGCTAGCTTCAGCTTAGCTACTTCTCAGGGAGGAAAGCAGAAGAGAGGAAATCTTCCATGACGGCACACACCTGTAATGCCAGCACTCTGAAGACAGAGACTGAGGCAGGTAGCTCACTGAGTTCTAGTAAAGACTGATCTATAGAGCTAGTTCTAGACTAGCTAGGGCTACACAGCGAGACTCTGTTTCAAACAAACAAAACCAATAAACCCTAAAACCTTTGTATATGACAGAATGCCCCCCAGAATTCAGATGGTTTCTTTTCCCCCTAATAGTTCAGCAGTTTGTCATCAGAAGCAATCCTCATACTAACTGTAGAGACAACCCATCTTTAGAAAGTTTGGGCTATGAGACCAGATGCTGCTGATGAGGATACTTTTCCAGAATATGTTTAGTTGAGGAAAATATCTGAGTACTACAAACTACTCTGCAGGAAAGCATACCTCCTACCACCGGTCACATAGGAAAGCTCCCAACCCAGCTGCGGGGGCTGCCAGCCCTCACCTGCTGTAGGTCTGCTCTCACGGGTGTTACTGTGGTCTGTTAAAGTTGTAGACTCCAAAGGAAGAAAAGGAAGAACAGTGAGGTTCAAGGATTTGGCAGAGAAAGGGAAGAATTGCGTTGATATACCATCAGAGCAGACGGTCTAAATGCATTATGGGCTTAAATAACTATTATTTCTTTCTTTTAAAAGTATTTGTGTGGAAAGTTAGAAGATCATGGTTACTTTCCAGGGGGGGTCAACAGAACATTAGCTTCTCAGCAACATTGGAAAGGCTATGTGGATCTGAATCATCAGAGGAATTTTTGCCAAACCACTACCTCTGAAGGAATGAGCCATCTCACTTCTTGCTCCTTCTCATGAATCACTGGTGTTCCCTCCCCATAGAGCCACTGAACGTGAGAGAGCTGATTTCTCCCTCTGCTGGTAAAGCAGAGATCCCTGGTCTAACAGAGGTGCCTAAAGGAGGGACAGTTAACAGGATCATCTTTCTAGAATGCACACATCAATTACTTAAAGTGTTTCCATTTCAGCTGTTTAAAACAGAGCTCCTGGGCTCTGAAACTCTCAAATGGTATTTAATCCATCTTGCCAAACTTCAAACTCTGTGAACTGCTGCTGCCTCCAGGTGAAACCACCACAGGACCTATTAAATAGTAGAGCGCTGCAAAATGATATATCACTTCATCCCACCAATAGTTTTTTGTGAATCTCCTTTGTGTGATTCTGTTGTCTACCTTTGGGCTGTACTAGTGACTCTCAAGGATCTCACTTGGAACAGACCCCATTCCAGCATCTGGAAACCAGAAGGGAATGAAAAAGACAAGCTAGTGTGTCTACTGTTAGTATGTATTTCTTGAGAATAAAAAGTAAAGTGTAATAATCATGGTCCTGATACACAGATGCTGGCCAACGTGGTGCTCTCGACCCTCTAAGCCTTCATCCCTACAAATCCACAGTGGCCATTGATTTCCTAGGCAAGACTGCAGGCTGCATCCACAGAGAAATGTCATCCCGTTCCTTGGCCTACCTCCTCACTCATGTTTACTACAGCCATACAAAGAAGGACTTGATTTAAAAAAAAAAATCACAGAATAACAGCTTACCTACTAGAATGTCATGGGTAGTCTCACTGCCTCCTGTGGAAGTTGTGGCCTCTGAGACAGAAAAAGAGAAGAGTAAAGACTGGGGTCCGAGAAAGCATACATTGTGCTGCTGTTAGAGTTTAATGTATACATTTGGAGTATATTTTCATAATTGCTTTGTTAGACCTTGCCGGTTCTTTAGTTTCCCAAGAGACTGCACCAATGGTATCTAAACAAGAGCCCAAGTGTGCTCTGGAGCTCAGCTATGTGCCTAGCAATTGATTCAAATAAGAAGCACAGTTCTACATGGCCATTGTCAAGACCTGTCATGCTAGAAGTTGTCACTGCAGAAGCCCTTGTGAGCTTTGACAAAGGAGGCAATGTATTATTATTTTTTTTTTTTGCTTTTCCCCATCTTTTTCTTATCAATAAAGCTTATTAAATGGTGTATTTCTAGAAGATTTGAAGTGTTAGGAAGGTGCAAGGCAATATTTAAGGATGACAGAAAACACCCTGCAATCCTCTCTCAAGGAATCAGAGGAGACACCCCGGGAGGAGAGGGCACATGGAAACCCGGGTCACACCATTAACTCACCTGTGGTGGAACTGTGTGGGGCGACAGTCGTGGCAGAGATAAGTCCAGTGGTGACTGAAAGACAGAGGGGACTGGAATCACCACAGTGGCTTTTGCTGGTCTCCAGAAGACTTACTCTTTGGAAGTCTACAGATACCTATTCAGTCCCTTTTCACTGGCTCCTGCTATAACAGTGTATTCTCCACTGATTTTTCCGTTTGCAAAGAAGTCAGAGAGATCGGCTTCCCAACCTGAGGCAATATTACTCACAGTCTACAAGAGGGAGGTGGGGGACTTTCTCATGTATACACATATTTACTGCCCAGAAGTAGAAGACAATGAGCTAGTAAGTTTGCTGAGAACGTTAAATGTCAAGAAAATACTTATCACTAGTATTGCTTTGGGGACATGGAAACCTGTGAATAGACATGTTTCAAAGGCTAATTTATGTTATCTCTACTTTTTAGGATAGCGATCTCCTGTATATCTTAATGTAGTTTTTATGTAGAAGAGAATCCCTGCAGAACAATTTGATCTTCTATCCTGTTTTGATGAGACTATTGGTAGGTTCTTTAAAAAATCAAATGTCGAAAAAATGTGGTCTTCCTAAGATGCACAATTCTGAATAACTATAATATTCTACAGGAAAGCCTACTTCCATATAAGTCATCAGAATGGTCCAGATAAGTCAGAGGAATGACAGTCAGCACGCATGCTCACACTCACAGCATGACTTGCTCATCCCCACCTGTCAGGAGTTCAGTTCCAGTATTACCCCTGATTTCTGTAAAAGATGTGGCTGCTATGAAAAGAGAAAGAGTAGAGGTATACAGTCTTGGGAATTTCAAGTAAGGGTAAAAAGTATCGGTATGCCATTTCAGCACTGCTGCTGTATGTAAGTCATAGTGTTGAGCCGGATGGTGGCAGTGCATGCTTTTGATCCCAGCACTTGAGACGTAGAGATAGGCAGATCTCTGAGTTTGAGGCCAGCTTGATCTACAGAGTGAGTTCCAGTACAGCCAGAGCTCCACAGAGGAGCACTGTCTCAAAAACAAAACAATAAACAAAACAAAACACAACACCAACCAAACAAACAATACAAAAAGCAAAGCAAAATAAAACAAAAAAGGCATTGTCTATTAGATGCTGATCTTATTTAACTACCTCCACTGGAGCCTCCAGACCTCATGGTTGCCTCAGAGACCTCATTGAGAAAGGTAAAAGCAGAGGAGCTAATAGAGCAAGTGATTTTGCAAAGAATGATCGGGTCCTGAAGTCTGGAAGATTTTTCCTGTTGACTTCTGTTCCAGAAGGAAATGGGCCCTCCATCTTTGGCAAGTGATTGTCTCAGGACAGACGTTTCCCGTTCTTTATATATACCCTGTTTCAAAAGCAGATGGGAGCTCTTTGCATTTTACCTCTTTCATTTCCAGTGACTTAGCTTTCTGGTTCTCTAAGAGGAAGGAACAAAGTCTAAGTGTCCTCATACGTTTAGCATATTGTGAGAACAAGTTTGTGTAGATTCAGACAGGTGTCAATGTCTGAATGTCAGTTCTTTACCAACGAATTAGGAAAATAATGGCAGTATTGATCCAATGAGATGCTGGATGCAACCCCAAAATAAGATTCAGGTGTATTGCCCACTTGCTGCGTGCAAAGCCCTGGAATGACACCAGTGGCCCACGAGACTGGTCCTCTTTCAACACTAACATCTACTAGGTCAGGTGCACAAATATTAAAACCAAATGCCCCATCAAAGAGGGGTGATAATAGAAAAATTCAGAGCACGAAGCTTCTGTGCTAATCTAAACACTGAAAGAGCGTAGAGACGTAGCAGAAAAGGTAAGAATTATTTTGTTGCTTCTCTTTTAAATTGCTTTAGTTTAAAAGATTTTTAGGATGCAATAAAAGTCACATAATCTTTATACAAGTGATAGGAAACAGCACTAATATTTGGGAGCCATAGCTTTGCTTTTTATAAGGGGGATATTTTGTGTTACTTTTGTCCACTTGTTCATTTGTACACAGACAGTTCTGTAAAATCTGCTTTGAAAGGGGATCTATTCACCTTTATTATGATTCGGGAAGGCACAAGAAGAGAGAAGACAGAAGCGTAAACACCAAAACCTAACTCGAAGTGCATGATGATAAAGACTTCAATCCAGTAGAGACATCTCTTGCAATGTTTCCTGGTCTAGTTAAGACAGCACCGTTTTTGTTTTCGAGTGTGCATTTATAATCTCATACCGTCTTACCTGTTACTGCAGGCTTTTTTGGTGGTACTAAAATAAAAAAATAATAAAATATGTATAAATGTACACTAAGTTAATTCATAAGGTTTTATTTATGTGTTAGATTATAAGTTTTGGAAAATGGTCACATTCTTTTAGATTCTCTCTCTTTCTCTCTCTCTCTCTCTCTCTCTCTCTCTCTCTCTCTCTCTCTCTCTCTCTTCTCTCTCTGTCTACCTCCCCTCCTGTCTCTACCCCATGTTCGTGTATGTGTGACTTGTTCGGCCCAGATCCATCAAAACTGTCACTGAGCCCTAACCCCAACCTTCTCTTTACTTATTATTTTGAGACAGGCTTTTGTTAAGCCACTCAACCAGATCTTGACTTTGGGGTCCTCCAGCTTCAACCTCCCAAGTAGCTGAGATTACAAGCTTGTGCCTCCCTGTTCTATCTAATATTTTTGAATGTTCAAGAGGAAAAGACAGAAATGGTATGTTGGTATACATTACGGTATACATAATGTGTACATAATTGTATGCATTATGCATCATGTATGTTATGCAGCTTACTTGCAATGAATATGTCTGGAATTCTGTGAAATGGTCCTAATAAAGAAAAGATAAAGTCAGGATGAAATATATAAGAGGAGGTATATTGTAACATGTTTCCTTAAGGAATCATCTGTGTTACAAACTATCCAATCAAAAGCAAGCCATTGCCTTGCTCCCAGGAAATGCCTGCAATCTCTAGTGTTTCCTTGACTCTGATTGAAGAATGTCTTGAAAATGACTAAACCATATTAAATATCAATATACCCCACTTTGCAGCCTTTCTGTTACTTCATAATGGTGGTGTTCTCCACTTAATATAAACTATCTAGTTCATTTCTGTTTGTGTTACCATAGTTTGAATGAAGAATATATGAATTTGAGTTTCAATTAACTATTCTTTTTTTTTTCCTAATCCCTAGTTAGAATAAATGAAGCCTAAATCCTTGACAGAGAAGAGTGAACAATCTAGTCATTAAATTCTACAGATTTATCCCCAAAATCTCTTCCTTTGGCCTATTCACTAAAGCCCCCAATTCTGTGAGACACTCTGCAACTAAGAAAGTACACTATTGTTGAGGGGTATTTCTTTCGTTTTATGCATATGTGTATTTTACTTACATACGTATGCGTGTACTATGTATGTGCTTGTTGTTTGCAGAGGCAAAAAGCAGTAGTCAGACCTCCTGGAACCTGAGTTACCACCAGTTGTGAACGACTGTGTGGGTGTTATTGTAAGAGCAACAAATGATCTTAAGTGCTGAGTCTTCTTTCCAGGCTCTGTTGTTGCTTCTATTGTTATTGTTGGTAGTGGTGGTGGTAGTGGTAGTGGTGTGTGTGTGTGTGTGTGTGTGTGTGTGTGTGTGTATCTGCTGGGTTGGGACATGTGCCACAGTTCCCATGTGGAGGTCAGAGGAAAAATTTGTTAGTTCTGTCCTTCCAGCTATATTAGGTTCTAGCAACCAAAGTTGCTTATGTGGCAAGCCCCATCCCTGGCTGAGCCATCTCACTGGCCCAGAAATGAAATTTTTCTCTAGTAGACTCTGTGTACCTTCCTATTCTAGACATTTAATGCACAATAACCTTGAAAAGGGAATTTAATAGCATTGGAAAATAAATTGCTAGGTAGGCATTTGTGAATTTAATGTCAAGTTGGAATGATATAAAAAGGTTGCAAAATTCTTAATAAATAAAACAATAGTATCATAATTTCATCAACTAAAACTCTCTGAAGCTTGTTTCAAACAGAGCAATTTGTCATAATGTTAAAATTTTAAGCCCTTTTGTGGGGCCTCTGGGGCTATAGAGCAGTCGAAGCAACTAGGAAGCGCCTGCTCCCCCTAGAAGGTAAGCCAGTAGGATGCTCAGCAAGCTCCTCCTCTTTTGGCCCTGTAGAGATTCTAGCTAAATATTAATTATTGCCTGCTTCACAGAAGCAAAAGGAATATGGCTTGGTCAATGCTTATCTGCACTGTGGCTGGGTCCATTCACTGATAAGGTGCCTTTCTCTGCCTCTGTGATGACCACCAGGCCAGATGCCCACCCCCTCCCATGCAAATAAGACTCCTCTACCCAGAGTACCAGGAGCCCTCCCCCTCTGGGGGCAGGGGGTAAAGGGAAGAGGCTGCTGCATTGAAGAGAGCATCACTTCCACCAGAAGGCTTCCTAGACTTTTTTTATTGCATCTCGTTTGATTCTCAATCACAGTGATCAGAACCCACGACAGATCCACAGAATCCATGCCCGGTCTCCGCAAGCCTTCCAGCTGCCTAAACCCAAGCTTTCCTCTCCTGGCCAGAGAGCGAAAGCCAGGCGGCGGGTTGAGATAGGGCAGGGGCGCGCGAGGGAAACCGAACTGCCTCTGGGGCATGCGCAGGGACAGAGACGGATACCCTTTTCATTACGTGTGTCTGCAGTTTGCTTTAGAAATAGGAGACAAACTTTGCTCCTCCAACAGCAAGCTTAAACTGCTGGATTATCAAAGATCTTGATGCATCTTGCTTCTAAAAGGACAACACCACATTGAAAAGCAGAGATTTGGGAGTCAAGTCGGTAGAGAGAGCTAAAAATCACAGTTCCACCACTTGATTTCCTACAAAACCAACACCAAGTTAGATAATGTCTCCGGCTGAGCTTTTCCTGAGCAACACGAGAAAATAATAAACATTTTCATAATTAAATGAGATGTTATCTTTAAGCAAATAATTCCTTTACATTCCTAATTGCCTCGTATAAAAGTGGGTCAAAAAAAATCCATCAGACAGCCCTGCTCACAGAGGTCCTTCCTGATGCAAACGCTGGGCTAAGGGATCTGAAACCAAACAGAAAGCCAGGTTTTAAGGTTTTCTGGTTTTAAGGGAATGCCACAGGGTCTGGGTGATTGTCCCTTCTGTGCTCAGGCCTCCTGTGGAGCCTGCTTCCACCTGGCGCTCCTATGGATCCCAATAGGCACTACTGTGCCACCCAACATCAAAACAAATGAAAAGAATTCCAATCACATGGGTAATTGTCATATGTGATTCCTGGGCTCTCTCTGCATTTACTCAAGCTTGAACCTGTGATTTTCTCCACCAGGGAAGATACCCCTTTAACATGCGTACCTTTTAACACTTCAAATGGCTGTCTTAGTAATATTATTGTAGCGTTTATGTTCTTATTATCTAGTCACTTTAAAAAATGTTATAGCTGGGCAGTGGTAGCACACACTGTTAATTCCAGCACTCGGGAGCAGAGGCAGGCAGATCTCTGTGAGTTTGAGGCCAGCCTGGTCTACAGAGTGAGTTCCAGGACAACCAGAGCTATAACACAGAAACCCTGTGTTGAAAAAACAAAACAAACAAACAAAAAAAAAGTTTAATTCTTTTCTCATACAGTTCTCATAGCATGTGACATACAGTTCACACACAATAAAAATTTAATAATTATAACAAAATTGGAGAAATTACTGTTACAGAACACTTTAAACTTTGTCCTACTACATAGGCATAGTGTGGCAGCTTCTGCATGGAGTCAGGTTTTTCTACTGTTGTTTTTGTGTTTTATTTGTGTGATTGTTTTTAGCGAAATTTGTTATATTTGAGGCTTCCCTCACTGGCATTTCCCTTTAAGAGCAGCACCCTTTCTGCCCAGTTGATACCCCAAAACACAGGAGGGAGGAGGGTGTTAGACCTTAGAAGCCCACTCTGCCGATTGGCCTCCTGAGTGTCACTCCTCACCCACACCTGCTAACTGAAACGCTCCTTGGCTTCCTTGTTCGAAAATGTTAATAAAATGCACCTTTTAAAAAGACATTGGTTGCTCTGAAAATAAACACATGCCATTTAACCCAGTGTCATATTGTCCTATAGAAAACACCTCTGATTTTTACTGCTTTGTTATAAAACTGGTCTTCCTATTAAGCTCTGCGAAGGCAGTTGCCTTCTCTTTCATGAACACCCCTTTTTACCTAACAAGGTATGAAACACTAAATACTAGATAATTTCTATCTGATCTCTAGATTCATTGTCTAAATCATCCCCTTAATCATTACTAGATTTATCAGACTTACGCTAAGCCGAAGTATATATCATATTCTTCCCCCCCTTGCATGACTTCCCAGGGGTGACTAAGGTCATGCCGTCACCTGTGGCAGTGGTGGGTCTACATGGTTCTTTCCCTATTCCTAGTTTAAGAACAGTATTTGTGTGTGGTTTTAGTGAAAAAAAAAAGACAAAAAAACCCCAGTGACTATTCCGCCATGTATTTCAAATTCATATATTGATAAAATAGATCATCTCCTAATATATTTTTTTCTAAAATTAATATCAGTAAGTAATTAACTATTATATTAATTAATCAAATAATAATTATTATAATGATTCATCTCATCATAGGTTAGGTCTTAGACATACTTGTGCTGAGTCAGCAGCAGAACACACAAGGGAGCCTAGCCTGCTTTGCTATTAGAAGGAACAAACAGAGCAAGGGGCTTCTAATGCCCTGCGCATCACGCTCCAACAGGGTATGTTATTTTGTATGGGGAAGATAACAAATTTCTTAAGAGGTCTGAAAATTCACATTACAATAATGGTAACTTGCGAACCAAAAGTTTTTCCAAATTTCAACACTTAAAAAATATTGCTTAGCTATTAAAACATATTACAGACAGACTGATAGGAATTGGGGTAACCATTACCTTGGACACATTGCCCCTCTGACTATTAGCTAATTAGACTTGCTTTTAATTGTTGTAGGCTCACCTTCAGGTACCCTGGTAGTATTCCTTCTGCTAGTGGATCTGTCATCTGACTGTGAGGTTCTCCCCAAAACAGTAGTTGATAAAATTGTTGTAGATGAGACTGCAGGTGATGAGCTGTATGTTAGAGTCACTCTAGGTAAATGTTCTGAGGTTATGGTCAAACTCTCCTTGGTGGCTGTAGATTCAAATCCTAAAAAAGGTGATAAAAGAATACCGGGAAAAAAAATGGTTATGCAAATATAACTGAAACTTCAGGGAGGGATCCAGTTAAAAAGGGTGCTGTTCTCTCTCTGAACGAACAGATGATGTCCCAGTAATCCCTTTCACAGTGAGAGATAATCTACTTGTTCTAAGATCTTTACCTGAGGGTGCAGTTGTTGATTCTCCAAAAGATTGTATAGTTGTCACTGATACTCTAGGTGAAATTCCAGTTGTCCCTGTCCCAGTTGCTGATATTCTAGTGGTCTGCAGTTCCTTGGATACTGCTCCAGTTGTTGACAGTTGTTTTTCTGATTGTGTAGTTCCCTCTGAAACCCCAGGTGACGAGACAGTTGTCCCACTACCTGTGACATTTTCTCTAGTTGTTCTCTGTCCTTGAGACGATGAAGGTACAGCACTGCTGGTTTGACTAGGAGATGACCTTGTGGGTTCTAAAATTGTAGTAGATAGTACAGTGCTCTCAGTTGACTGTGTGGATGGCTTATAGACTCCAGTGGATTTCCCAGATGATCCAGTTACTCCAGAAGTCTGTCTTGATGTCCCAGTCAATTCACCAGTTGTCACTGTGCTGCTTGCAACTGAAACTGATAGACTAGTTGCTGCTGTGTTTCCAGGTGTTTGTCCAGAGGTCACTGCCTCCCTGGGTTCAGCTGAAGTTGTTTCCAATTCTCCAACTGATGGTGTAGGTGTTACTCCCACACTAGTTGACCAGCCAGTTGTCCCTGTCCCAGTGACTGATACTCTAGTGGTCTGCAGTTCTTTAGATACTGGTCCAGTTGTTGATGATTCCCTTGCTGATGGTGTAGCTCTCTCTGTAACCCCAGATGAAAAGGCAGATGTCCCTCTACTTGTCACACTTTCTCTAGTTGTTGTCTGTCCTTGAGCTGATGAAAGCACAGTTGTACTAGTTTGGCCAGGAGATGACCTTGTGGGTTCTAAAATTGTAGTGGATAATATAGTGCTCTCAGCTGACAGTGTGGATGGGTTACTGACCTCAGTTGATTGCCCAGATGATACAGTCACTCCAGGAGACTGTCCTGTTGTTCCAGTCAATTCTCCATTTGTCACTGTGCTGCCTGCAACTGAAACTGATGGACTGGTTGCTGCTGTGTTTCCAGGTGTTTGTCTAGAGGTCACTGCCTCCCTGGGTTCAGATGCGGTTGTTCTTGATTCTCCAACTGATGATGTAGTTGTCACTCCCACAGTACTTGACCTGCCAGTTGTCTTGCTGCCAGTCACTGATACTGTAGTGGTCTGCAGTCCTTCAGATACTGGTCCCGTTGTTGATGATTCCCTTGTTGATTGTGTAGTTCTCTCTGTAACCCCAGATGAGAAGGCAGATGTCTGGGTGCCTGTCAAAGTTTCTCTAGTTGTTGTCTGTCCTTGAGATGATGAAAGAACAGTAGTGCTGCTTTGTCCAGAAGATGATCTTGTGGGTTCAATAATTGTAGTAGATAGTACAGTGCTCTCAGGGGACACTGTGGATGGCTTACTAAATTCAGTTGATTTCCTAGATGTTCCAGTCCCTCGAGGAGTCTGTCCTGGTGTTGGTGTAAATTCACCATTTGTCACTGTGCTGCCTGGAACTGAAACTGATAGACTAGTTGCTGTTGTGTTTGCAGGTGTTTTTCCAGAGGTCACTGCCTCCCTGGGTTCAAATGAAGTTGTTCCTGACTCTCCAATTGATGGTGTGGTAGTCACTCCCACAGTATTTGACCTGCCAGTTGTCCCTGTTCCAGTGACTGATGCTCTAGTGGTATGCAGTCCTTTAGATACTGGTCCCGTTGTTGATGATTCCCTTGCTGATTGTGTAGTTCTCTCTGTAACCCCAGATGAAAAGGAAGATGTCCCTCTACTTGTGACAGTTTCTCTAGTTGTTGTCTGTCCTTTAGATGAAGAAGATGATGCAGTGCTGGTTTGACTAGGAGATGACCTTGTGGGTTCTAAAATTGTAGTGGATAGTATAGTGCTCTCAGTGGACAGTGTGGATGGCTGATGGACTTCAGCTGATTGCCCAGATGATGTAGTCACTCCAGAAGAGAGTCCTGAGGTCTCAGTTAATTTGACATTTGTCACTGTGCTGCCTGCAACTGAAACTGATGGACTGGTTGCTGCCGTGTTTACAGGTGTTTGTCCAGAAGTCACTGCCTCCCTGGTTTCAGATGCAGTTGTTCCTGATTCTCCAACTGATGGTGTAGTTGTCACTCCCACAGTATTTGACCTGCCAGTTGTCCCTGTCCCAGTGACTGACACTCTAGTGGTCTTCAGTCCTTTAGATACTGGTCCAGTTGTTGATGATTCTCTTCCTGATTGTGTTGTTCTCTCTGTAACTACAGCTGACAAGACAGATGTACCTTTTCCAGAAACATTTTCTCCAGTTGTTGTCTGTCCTTGAGATGACGAAAGTACAGTTCTGCTGGTTTGACTAGGAGATGACCTTGTGGGTTCTAAAATTGTAGTAGATACTACAGTGCTCTCAGGGTACAGTGTGGATGGCTTACTAAATGTAGTTGATTGCCCAGATGTTCCAGTCACTCTAGGAGACTGTCCTGATGTCCCAGTAAATTCATTCTTTGTCACTGTCCTGCCTGCTACTGAAATTGATGGACTGGTTGCTGCTGTGTTGCCAGGTGTTTCCATTTCCTCCCTGGGTTCAAATGTAGTTGTTCTTGTTTCTCCAACTGATGGTGTGGTTGTCGCAGCTAAACTACTTGACCTGATAGTGGTCTTGCTGCCAGTTTCTGATACTCCAGTAGTCTGCAGTCCTTTAGATACTTTTCCAGTTGTTGATGGTTCTCTTTCTGATTGTGTAGTTCTATCTGTAACCCCAACTGATAAGACAGTCGTCCCTCTACCTGTCACAGTTTTTCTAGGAGTTGTCTGTCCTTGAGACGATGAAGTACTCATTGTGCTGGTTTGTAGAGGGGATGACCTACTTTCTTCCCAAATTGTAGTAGGTAGTATAGTGCTCTCGGGTGAAACTGTAGATGGCTTATTGACTTCAGTTGATTGCCCAGAAGATACGGTCACTCCAGGAGACTGTCCTGTTGTTCCAGTCAATTCTCCATTTGTCACTGTGCTGCCTGCAACTGAAACTGAAGGACTGGTTGCTGCTGTGTTTCCAGGTGTTTGTCCAGAGGTCACTGCCTCCCTGGTTTCAGATGTGGTTGTTCCTGATTCTCCAACTGATGATGTAGTTGTCACTCCCACAGTACTAAACCTGCCAGTTGTCTGGCTGCCAGTCACTGATACTGTAGTGGTCTGCAGTCCTTCAGAGAGTGGTCCTGTTGTTGATGATTCCCTTGTTGATTGTGTAGTTCTCTCTGTAAGCCCAGATGAGAAGGCAGATGTCCGGCTTCCTGTCACAGCTTCCCTACTTGTTGTCTGTCCTTGAGATGATGAAAGAACAGCAGTGCTGGTTTGTCCAGGTGATGACCTTGAGGGTTCTAAAATTGTAGTAGATAGTACAGTGCTCTCAGGGGACAGTGTGGATGGCTTATTGACTTCAGTTGATTGCCCAGAAGATACGGTCACTCCAGGAGACTGTCCTGTTGTTCCAGTCAATTCTCCATTTGTCACTGTGCTGCCTGCAACTGAAACTGATGGACTGGTTGCTGCTGTGTTTCCAGATGTTTGTCCAGAGGTCACTGCCTCCCTGGGTTCAGATGTGGTTGTTCCTGATTCTCCAACTGATGATGTAGTTGTCACTCCCACAGTACTTGACCTGCCAGTTGTCTGGCTGCCAGTCACTGATACTGTAGTGGTCTGCAGTCCTTCAGAGAGTGGTCCTGTTGTTGATGATTCCCTTGTTGATTGTGTAGTTCTCTCTGTAAGCCCAGATGAGAAGGCAGATGTCCGGCTTCCTGTCACAGCTTCCCTAGTTGTTGTCTGTCCTTGAGATGATGAAAGAACAGCAGTGCTGGTTTGTCCAGGTGATGACCTTGAGGGTTCTAAAATTGTAGTAGATAGTACAGTGCTCTCAGGGGACAGTGTGGATGGCTTATTGACTTCAGTTGATTGCCCAGAAGATACGGTCACTCCAGGAGACTGTCCTGTTGTTCCAGTCAATTCTCCATTTGTCACTGTGCTGCCTGCAACTGAAACTGATGGACTGGTTGCTGCTGTGTTTCCAGATGTTTGTCCAGAGGTCACTGCCTCCCTGGGTTCAGATGTGGTTGTTCCTGATTCTCCAACTGATGATGTAGTTGTCACTCCCACAGTACTTGACCTGCCAGTTGTCTTGCTGCCAGTCACTGATACTGTAGTAGTCTGCAGTCCTTCAGAGAGTGGTCCTGTTGTTGATGATTCCCTTGTTGATTGTGTAGTTCTCTCTGTAAGCCCAGATGAGAAGGCAGATGTCCGGCTTCCTGTCACAGCTTCCCTAGTTGTTGTCTGTCCTTGAGATGATGAAAGAACAGCAGTGCTGGTTTGTCCAGGTGATGACCTTGAGGGTTCTAAAATTGTAGTAGATAGTACAGTGCTCTCAGGGGACAGTGTGGATGGCTTATTGACTTCAGTTGATTGCCCAGAAGATATGGTCACTCCAGGAGACTGTCCTGTTGTTCCAGTCAATTCTCCATTTGTCACTGTGCTGCCTGCAACTGAAACTGATGGACTGGTTGCTGCTGTGTTTCCAGATGTTTGTCCAGAGGTCACTGCCTCCCTGGGTTCAGATGTGGTTGTTCCTGATTCTCCAACTGATGATGTAGTTGTCACTCCCACAGTACTTGACCTGCCAGTTGTCTTGCTGCCAGTCACTGATACTGTAGTGGTCTGCAGTCCTTCAGAGAGTGGTCCTGTTGTTGATGATTCCCTTGTTGATTGTGTAGGTCTCTCTGTAAGCCCAGATGAGAAGGCAGATGTCCGGCTTCCTGTCACAGCTTCCCTAGTTGTTGTCTGTCCTTGAGATGATGAAAGAACAGCAGTGCTGGTTTGTCCAGGTGATGACCTTGAGGGTTCTAAAATTGTAGTAGATAGTACAGTGCTCTCAGGGGACAGTGTGGATGGCTTATTGACTTCAGTTGATTGCCCAGAAGATATGGTCACTCCAGGAGACTGTCCTGTTGTTCCAGTCAATTCTCCATTTGTCACTGTGCTGCCTGCAACTGAAACTGATGGACTGGTTGCTGCTGTGTTTCCAGATGTTTGTCCAGAGGTCACTGCCTCCCTGGGTTCAGATGTGGTTGTTCCTGATTCTCCAACTGATGATGTAGTTGTCACTCCCACAGTACTTGACCTGCCAGTTGTCTTGCTGCCAGTCACTGATACTGTAGTGGTCTGCAGTCCTTCAGAGAGTGGTCCTGTTGTTGATGATTCCCTTGTTGATTGTGTAGGTCTCTCTGTAAGCCCAGATGAGAAGGCGGATGTCCGGCTTCCTGTCACAGCTTCCCTAGTTGTTGTCTGTCCTTGAGATGATGAAAGAACAGCAGTGCTGGTTTGTCCAGGTGATGACCTTGAGGGTTCTAAAATTGTAGTAGATAGTACAGTGCTCTCAGGGGACAGTGTGGATGGCTTATTGACTTCAGTTGATTGCCCAGAAGATATGGTCACTCCAGGAGACTGTCCTGTTGTTCCAGTCAATTCTCCATTTGTCACTGTGCTGCCTGCAACTGAAACTGATGGACTGGTTGCTGCTGTGTTTCCAGATGTTTGTCCAGAGGTCACTGCCTCCCTGGGTTCAGATGTGGTTGTTCCTGATTCTCCAACTGATGATGTAGTTGTCACTCCCACAGTACTTGACCTGCCAGTTGTCTTGCTGCCAGTCACTGACACTGTAGTAGTCTGCAGTCCTTCAGAGAGTGGTCCTGTTGTTGATGATTCCCTTGTTGATTGTGTAGTTCTCTCTGTAAGCCCAGATGAGAAGGCAGATGTCCGGCTTCCTGTCACAGCTTCCCTAGTTGTTGTCTGTCCTTGAGATGATGAAAGAACAGCAGTGCTGGTTTGTCCAGGTGATGACCTTGAGGGTTCTAAAATTGTAGTAGATAGTACAGTGCTCTCAGGGGACAGTGTGGATGGCTTATTGACTTCAGTTGATTGCCCAGAAGATATGGTCACTCCAGGAGACTGTCCTGTTGTTCCAGTCAATTCTCCATTTGTCACTGTGCTGCCTGCAACTGAAACTGATGGACTGGTTGCTGCTGTGTTTCCAGATGTTTTTCCAGAGGTCACTGCCTCCCTGGGTTCAGATGTGGTTGTTCCTGATTCTCCAACTGATGATGTAGTTGTCACTCCCACAGTACTTGACCTGCCAGTTGTCTTGCTGCCAGTCACTGATACTGTAGTGGTCTGCAGTCCTTCAGAGAGTGGTCCTGTTGTTGATGATTCCCTTGTTGATTGTGTAGGTCTCTCTGTAAGCCCAGATGAGAAGGCTGATGTCTGGCTTCCTGTCAAAGCTTCCCTAGTTGTTGTCTGTCCTTGAGATGATGAAAGAACAGCAGTGCTGGTTTGTCCAGGTGATGACCTTGAGGGTTCTAAAATTGTAGTAGATAGTACAGTGCTCTCAGGGGACAGTGTGGATGGCTTATTGACTTCAGTTGATTGCCCAGAAGATATGGTCACTCCAGGAGACTGTCCTGTTGTTCCAGTCAATTCTCCATTTGTCACTGTGCTGCCTGCAACTGAAACTGATGGACTGGTTGCTGCTGTGTTTCCAGGTGTTTGTCCAGAGGTCACTGCCTCCCTGGGTTCAGATGTGGTTTTTCCTGATTCTCCAACTGATGATGTAGTTGTCACTCCCACAGTACTTGACCTGCCAGTTGTCTTGCTGCCAGTCACTGATACTGTAGTGGTCTGCAGTCCTTCAGAGAGTGGTCCTGTTGTTGATGATTCCCTTGTTGATTGTGTAGGTCTCTCTGTAAGCCCAGATGAGAAGGCAGATGTCAGGCTTCCTGTCACAGCTTCCCTAGTTGTTGTCTGTCCTTGAGATGATGAAAGAACAGCAGTGCTGGTTTGTCCAGGTGATGACCTTGAGGGTTCTAAAATTGTAGTAGATAGTTCAGTGCTCTCAGGGGACAGTGTGGATGGCTTATTGACTTCAGTTGATTGCCCAGAAGATACGGTCACTCCAGGAGACTGTCCTGTTGTTCCAGTCAATTCTCCATTTGTCACTGTGCTGCCTGCAACTGAAACTGATGGACTGGTTGCTGCTGTGTTTCCAGGTGTTTGTCTAGAGGTCACTGCCTCCCTGGGTTCAGATGCGGTTGTTCCTGATTCTCCAACTGATGATGTAGTTGTCACTCCCACAGTACTTGACCTGCCAGTTGTCTTGCTGCCAGTCACTGATACTGTAGTGGTCTGCAGTCCTTCAGAGAGTGGTCCTGTTGTTGATGATTCCCTTGTAGATTGTGTAGTTCTCTCTGTAAGCCCAGATGAGAAGGCAGATGTCCGGCTTCCTGTCACAGCTTCCCTAGTTGTTGTCTGTCCTTGAGATGATGAAAGAACAGCAGTGCTGGTTTGTCCAGGTGATGACCTTGAGGGTTCTAAAATTGTAGTAGATAGTACAGTGCTCTCAGGGGACAGTGTGGATGGCTTATTGACTTCAGATGATGGCCCAGATGATGTAGTCACTCCAGGAGACTGTACTGTTGTTCCAGTCAATTCTCCATTTGTCACTGTGCTGCCTGCAACTGAAACTGATGGACTGGTTGCTGCTGTGTTTCCAGATGTTTGTCCAGAGGTCACTGCCTCCCTGGGTTCAGATGTGGTTGTTCCTGATTCTCCAACTGATGATGTAGTTGTCACTCCCACAGTACTTGACCTGCCAGTTGTCTTGCTGCCAGTCACTGATACTGTAGTGGTCTGCAGTCCTTCAGAGAGTGGTCCTGTTGTTGATGATTCCCTTGTTGATTGTGTAGATCTCTCTGTAAGCCCAGATGAGAAGGCAGATGTCCGGCTTCCTGTCACAGCTTCCCTAGTTGTTGTCTGTCCTTGAGATGATGAAAGAACAGCAGTGCTGGTTTGTCCAGGTGATGACCTTGAGGGTTCTAAAATTGTAGTAGATAGTACAGTGCTCTCAGGGGACAGTGTGGATGGCTTATTGACTTCAGATGATGGCCCAGATGATGTAGTCACTCCAGGAGACTGTCCTGTTGTTCCAGTCAATTCTCCATTTGTCACTGTGCTGCCTGCAACTGAAACTGATGGACTGGTTGCTGCTGTGTTTCCAGGTGTTTGTCCAGAGGTCACTGCCTCCCTGGGTTCAGATGTGGTTGTTCCTGATTCTCCAACTGATGATGTAGTTGTCACTCCCACAGTACTTGACCTGCCAGTTGTCTTGCTGCCAGTCACTGATACTGTAGTAGTCTGCAGTCCTTCAGAGAGTGGTCCTGTTGTTGATGATTCCCTTGTTGATTGTGTAGGTCTCTCTGTAAGCCCAGATGAGAAGGCGGATGTCAGGCTTCCTGTCACAGCTTCCCTAGTTGTTGTCTGTCCTTGAGATGATGAAAGAACAGCAGTGCTGGTTTGTCCAGGTGATGACCTTGAGGGTTCTAAAATTGTAGTAGATAGTACAGTGCTCTCAGGGGACAGTGTGGATGGCTTATTGACTTTAGTTGATTGCCCAGAAGATATGGTCACTCCAGGAGACTCTCCTGTTGTTCCAGTCAATTCTCCATTTGTCACTGTGCTGCCTGCAACTGAAACTGATGGACTGGTTGCTGCTGTGTTTCCAGATGTTTGTCCAGAGGTCACTGCCTCCCTGGGTTCAGATGTGGTTGTTCCTGATTCTCCAACTGATGATGTAGTTGTCACTCCCACAGTACTTGACCTGCCAGTTGTCTTGCTGCCAGTCACTGATACTGTAGTGGTCTGCAGTCCTTCAGAGAGTGGTCCTGTTGTTGATGATTCCCTTGTTGATTGTGTAGGTCTCTCTGTAAGCCCAGATGAGAAGGCGGATGTCTGGCTTCCTGTCACAGCTTCCCTAGTTGTTGTCTGTCCTTGAGATGATGAAAGAACAGCAGTGCTGGTTTGTCCAGGTGATGACCTTGAGGGTTCTAAAATTGTAGTAGATAGTACAGTGCTCTCAGGGGACAGTGTGGATGGCTTATTGACTTCAGTTGATTGCCCAGAAGATATGGTCACTCCAGGAGACTCTCCTGTTGTTCCAGTCAATTCTCCATTTGTCACTGTGCTGCCTGCAACTGAAACTGATGGACTGGTTGCTGCTGTGTTTCCAGGTGTTTGTCCAGAGGTCACTGCCTCCCTGGGTTCAGATGTGGTTTTTCCTGATTCTCCAACTGATGATGTAGTTGTCACTCCCACAGTACTTGACCTGCCAGTTGTCTTGCTGCCAGTCACTGATACTGTAGTGGTCTGCAGTCCTTCAGAGAGTGGTCCTGTTGTTGATGATTCCCTTGTTGATTGTGTAGGTCTCTCTGTAAGCCCAGATGAGAAGGCGGATGTCAGGCTTCCTGTCACAGCTTCCCTAGTTGTTGTCTGTCCTTGAGATGATGAAAGAACAGCAGTGCTGGTTTGTCCAGGTGATGACTTTGAGGGTTCTAAAATTGTAGTAGATAGTACAGTGCTCTCAGGGGACAGTGTGGATGGCTTATTGACTTCAGTTGATTGCCCAGAAGATACGGTCACTCCAGGAGACTGTCCTGTTGTTCCAGTCAATTCTCCATTTGTCACTGTGCTGCCTGCAACTGAAACTGATGGACTGGTTGCTGCTGTGTTTCCAGGTGTTTGTCTAGAGGTCACTGCCTCCCTGGGTTCAGATGCGGTTGTTCCTGATTCTCCAACTGATGATGTAGTTGTCACTCCCACAGTACTTGACCTGCCAGTTGTCTTGCTGCCAGTCACTGATACTGTAGTGGTCTGCAGTCCTTCAGAGAGTGGTCCTGTTGTTGATGATTCCCTTGTAGATTGTGTAGTTCTCTCTGTAAGCCCAGATGAGAAGGCGGATGTCAGGCTTCCTGTCACAGCTTCCCTAGTTGTTGTCTGTCCTTGAGATGATGAAAGAACAGCAGTGCTGGTTTGTCCAGGTGATGACCTTGAGGGTTCTAAAATTGTAGTAGATAGTACAGTGCTCTCAGGGGACAGTGTGGATGGCTTATTGACTTCAGATGATGGCCCAGATGATGTAGTCACTCCAGGAGACTGTACTGTTGTTCCAGTCAATTCTCCATTTGTCACTGTGCTGCCTGCAACTGAAACTGATGGACTGGTTGCTGCTGTGTTTCCAGATGTTTGTCCAGAGGTCACTGCCTCCCTGGGTTCAGATGTGGTTGTTCCTGATTCTCCAACTGATGATGTAGTTGTCACTCCCACAGTACTTGACCTGCCAGTTGTCTTGCTGCCAGTCACTGATACTGTAGTCGTCTGCAGTCCTTCAGAGAGTGGTCCTGTTGTTGATGATTCCCTTGTTGATTGTGTAGATCTCTCTGTAAGCCCAGATGAGAAGGTAGATGTCCGGCTTCCTGTCACAGCTTCCCTAGTTGTTGTCTGTCCTTGAGATGATGAAAGAACAGCAGTGCTGGTTTGTCCAGGTGATGACCTTGAGGGTTCTAAAATTGTAGTAGATAGTACAGTGCTCTCAGGGGACAGTGTGGATGGCTTATTGACTTCAGATGATGGCCCAGATGATGTAGTCACTCCAGGAGACTGTCCTGTTGTTCCAGTCAATTCTCCATTTGTCACTGTGCTGCCTGCAACTGAAACTGATGGACTGGTTGCTGCTGTGTTTCCAGGTGTTTGTCCAGAGGTCACTGCCTCCCTGGGTTCAGATGTGGTTGTTCCTGATTCTCCAACTGATGATGTCGTTGTCACTCCCACAGTACTTGACCTGCCAGTTGTCTTGCTGCCAGTCACTGATACTGTAGTGGTCTGCAGTCCTTCAGAGAGTGGTCCTGTTGTTGATGATTCCCTTGTTGATTGTGTAGGTCTCTCTGTAAGCCCAGATGAGAAGGCGGATGTCAGGCTTCCTGTCACAGCTTCCCTAGTTGTTGTCTGTCCTTGAGATGATGAAAGAACAGCAGTGCTGGTTTGTCCAGGTGATGACCTTGAGGGTTCTAAAATTGTAGTAGATAGTACAGTGCTCTCAGGGGACAGTGTGGATGGCTTATTGACTTCAGTTGATTGCCCAGAAGATACGGTCACTCCAGGAGACTGTCCTGTTGTTCCAGTCAATTCTCCATTTGTCACTGTGCTGCCTGCAACTGAAACTGATGGACTGGTTGCTGCTGTGTTTCCAGGTGTTTGTTCAGAGGTCACTGCCTCCCTGGGTTCAGATGTGGTTGTTCCTGATTCTCCAACTGATGATGTAGTTGTCACTCCCACAGTACTTGACCTGCCAGTTGTCTTGCTGCCAGTCACTGATACTGTAGTGGTCTGCAGTCCTTCAGAGAGTGGTCCTGTTGTTGATGATTCCCTTGTAGATTGTGTAGTTCTCTCTGTAAGCCCAGATGAGAAGGCAGATGTCCGGCTTCCTGTCACAGCTTCCCTAGTTGTTGTCTGTCCTTGAGATGATGAAAGAACAGCAGTGCTGGTTTGTCCAGGTGATGACCTTGAGGGTTCTAAAATTGTAGTAGATAGTACAGTGCTCTCAGGGGACAGTGTGGATGGCTTATTGACTTCAGATGATGGCCCAGATGATGTAGTCACTCCAGGAGACTGTCCTGTTGTTCCAGTCAATTCTCCATTTGTCACTGTGCTGCCTGCAACTGAAACTGATGGACTGGTTGCTGCTGTGTTTCCAGATGTTTGTCCAGAGGTCACTGCCTCCCTGGGTTCAGATGTGGTTGTTCCTGATTCTCCAACTGATGATGTAGTTGTCACTCCCACAGTACTTGACCTGCCAGTTGTCTTGCTGCCAGTCACTGATACTGTAGTCGTCTGCAGTCCTTCAGAGAGTGGTCCTGTTGTTGATGATTCCCTTGTTGATTGTGTAGATCTCTCTGTAAGCCCAGATGAGAAGGTAGATGTCTGGCTTCCTGTCACAGCTTCCCTAGTTGTTGTCTGTCCTTGAGATGATGAAAGAACAGCAGTGCTGGTTTGTCCAGGTGATGACCTTGAGGGTTCTAAAATTGTAGTAGATAGTACAGTGCTCTCAGGGGACATTGTGGATGGCTTATTGACTTCAGTTGATTGCCCAGAAGATATGGTCACTCCAGGAGACTGTACTGTTGTTCCAGTCAATTCTCCATTTGTCACTGTGCTGCCTGCAACTGAAACTGATGGACTGGTTGCTGCTGTGTTTCCAGGTGTTTGTCCAGAGGTGACTGCCTCCCTGGGTTCAGATGTGGTTGTTCCTGATTCTGCAACTGATGATGTAGTTGTCACTCCCACAGTACTTGACCTGCCAGTTGTCTTGCTGCCAGTCACTGATACTGTAGTGGTCTGCAGTCCTTCAGAGAGTGGTCCTGTTGTTGATGATTCCCTTGTTGATTGTGTAGTTCTCTCTGTGAGCCCAGATGAGAAAGCAGATGTCCGGCTTCCTGTCACCTTTTCACCAGTTGTTGTCTGTCCTTGAGATGAAGAAGATGCAGCACTGCTGGTTTGTCCAGGTGATGATCTTGTGGGTTCTATAACCGTAGTAGATAGTACAGTGCTCTCAGTGGACAGTGTGGATGGCTTACTAAATCCAGTTGATTGCTCAGATGTTCTAGTCTCTCCAGGAGACTGTCCTGGTGTTGCAGTCAATTCACCATTTGTCACTGTGCTGCCTTCAACTGTAACTGATGGAGTTTGTTTTGTTTCTGTGTTTCCAGGTGTTTGTCTAGAGGTCACTGCCCCCCTGGGTCCTGATGCAGTTGTTTCTGATTCTCCAACTGATGGTGAGGTTGTCACTCCCACAGTATTTGTCCTGCCTCTTGTCCCTGTTCCTGTGACTGATACTGTAGTGGTCTGCAGTTCTTTTGATACTGGTCCAATTGTTGATGTTTCTCTTTCTGATTCTGTAGTTCTCTCTGTAACTCCAGCTGACAATACAGATGTACCTTTACCAGTAATAGTTTCTCCAGTTGTTTTCTGTCCTTGAGATGATAAAGGTACAGTAGTGCTGGTTTGTCCAGGGGATGTCCTAATGGATTCCTTAATTGTAGTAGATAGTACAGTGTTCTCTGGGGACAGTGTGGATGATTTACTTACTCTACTTGACTGCCCAGACGTTCCAGTCACTCCAGGGGATAGTCCTGACGTATCAGTCGATTTCCCATTTGTTACTGTGCTGCCTGCTATTGAAACTGGTGGACTGCTTACTCCACTGACTTCAGGTGTTTCTGTAGATACAACTGCGTTTGTTGTAGATGTTTCAGGGGCTTCTGTTTTTCTAACAGAAGGACCAGTTTTTTCTGTATCTTCTGTTGAAATAGCAGTAGTTGCCTTTTCACTAACTTGTACGCTCTTTTCTGTCACTGCTGATGTTTGTGCTGAATTCATTGTCCCTGTTGCTGACCCTGTTAAAAACAAGAGGAAAAGTAAAATTATAGGAGTATATGACTAGTTCTCTCTGATTTATGAGACCAAATGATTTTTTCTGTCTACATCATTTCTTTGCAGAAATAGAAAAATACCCTAAATATTACATGAAAGCAATCAAGATTTCAAGTAGCCAATTATGTCCTTAGCAAAATGAAACAGTGTTGGAGACATCTCTGAATCCACTATCTATACTGAATCCAACATTGCACTATGCAGCTTTAGTAACAATAGTTTATTTGGACAATGACAAACAGATAAATTATAATAGGATACCTAGAAGAAAATCCAGATATTTATGTTCAAGTGATTTCTTTTTAAGTTATAGAAAACACATTAGTGAAAAAGCCTTTTCAACAAATGATTCTATTAAAACTATATATCTCTTTTGTTAACATTTATTTTTAATATTACTTCTGTGTCTGTGTTTGTGTGTGTGTGCATGTGTGTGTGTGTGTGTGTGTGTGTGTGTATGTGTGTATGACTACATGGGCATGTGAGTGACAGAAGACTCTTTGAGTCTTGGGATCCTTAGAAAATGGAATTACAGGCATTTGTGAGCTACTTGACATATGTGCTAGGATTCAAACTCACATCCTCATATGGACAACAAGTACTCATGACTAATGAATTACCTTTCTAGCCCTCCAGATAGCTAAATATAAAATAATTAAGCTCATTCCTTATTTATCATTCTATGCCAAACAGATAAAATGGCTCATTTTGCATTTACTTGGGTCATCAATAAACCAACCATTGAAACTTAGAAGTGCTAAAAACAGAAAAAAAATCTCTAAGGTAATGCATTAACAAATGGTTAATTTGGAAAGGAGTCCCACAGTTTAGTAAATAATAGCAAGACCTAATAAACAGATTTGCATGGAATTTAAAAAAAAACTGCTCAACCAGAAAAATAATCAATGAAGAGACAGGTAATGAATATGAGAGAGCCTTTGCCAGCTGTATATAAGACAGTGGATTCATAGTTTTGATAGATAAAGGACTAAAAGGAATTATATACCCAACCCACCCAAATGATTCAATAAATAGACAAGTGAAAGAAACATAGTTGTCAATAGGTACACTACTAATGGCTAAAAAATATATGCAAAATATTCAACATTCCTTGTCACCATGAAAATGCAAACCAACATTATATTGAGGCTCTATCTCATCCCAGGTGGAATGGCTATGACCAAGAGAATACATAATAGCAACACTGAAAAGGGGATTTACACACTGTTGATGGGAAGTTTAAATTAGCTAAGCCCCTAAAGGGGATTGGTATTCCTCAAAATCTTGAAAACAGAATGATCCAGAAATTCACCAAACAGGATGCAAGTCAGCAAACCACAGAGACATCTGCACACTTGTGCTTATTGTGGCACTGTTCACAGTGACTTTTCTAAGGTTGTAGAGAAAGAAAGTGCTCTGCTCCTTCTACTTGGAAGAGCAAAAGACATATATGAAGAGATAACTAGGTAACCAGCCAGTATAATTATACTGATTTCATAGGGTATTTTATTTACTAATTATTTGGGTAGTAAAGATGGAACCCTGGGTGTTGCGTAGGCTAAGTACATAGTCTGTCACTGAGCCATGCCTCCCATCCCTGGGAAATGTTCTATTTTAAAAGGTCGGGTTCACAAATGCTTCTCTAAGAAGAGGCATTTATTTTAAAATCCGATGGGAGGGGGGACCAGCTACATGAAGCTCTGAGAGAATGGCACTAGAGGCAGAGGGAAGGGCTGGGGAGGTGCTGTGAGTCTGGCCAAGCTACCCCTGCCAGAAATGCAGAATTAGACATCAATCTGAACCATGGAAGGCTTAGGATAAGAATATTAGCATGTGATACCAGAGACACAGGATAGGACAAAGTCTTATGAATCAGCAGAGAGATACTGAACATTTTTCTGTATGTAGTAAGATGTGATTTGAAGTCATGAAGACATGAAGACATAAGTGGTGCATATAGCAGCAGGGGGAACAATTATGGGATGAGTTCAGAAGATCAAAGGATAAACGAATGGATTCAGCTGGAGTGGGGATAGAGGAAGCTGAGAGCAGTATATGGATTCAGAATACCTGTTGGAAGTAATGTGAATAGACCGTGCTGAGCTGGGAGTTATGGATAAAAAATAAAAGAGAGAGAGAGAGAGAGAGAGAGAGAGAGAGAGAGAGAGAGCTGGGTGGTGGTGAAGCATTCCTTTAATCCCAGCAGTCGGGAAGGAGAGGCAGGCAGATCTCTGTGAGTTCCTGGCCAGCCTGGTCTGAAGAGTAAGTCCTGGGACAGCCAGAGCTACAACAGAGAAATCCTGTCTCAAAGAACACACACACACACACACACACACACACACACACACACACAGAGGCATCGAGTTTAACTGAGTATTTTGCCCAAGTAAACAGAGTCAGAGAGAAGACCTTTAACTAATACATGGAACACTGAGACAACAGCATGGGTGTGGGAAGAAATCGATTCTGTTTGGGTCATGATAAGTGTGAGATACCTATTAGACACCCAAGGCAACAATGGAATATGGATCCCAGAGTTCTTGACAAGTCAAGGCTATAGATATGTATGTGAAGTTTCTATCTAAAACATCTTTAAATGTTTGACAGACTTGATTTACTTCCTACAGATTATGCAACCACCTCCACCAGGCCTCAGCTAACTGCCAGAGGGAATTCCCTCCAATCAATATGAGGAAGCATGCCCATCAGTCAAACCAACTCCTGCAATTTCTGCAGACATATTTGCTAACCACCCAGTCTCCTGCACTACCTCTGAGACCTTGGTTTTATTTTTGAGGGTGTTCAGAACGAGGCTGAACTTACAGAGATCAGGCTGCCTCTGCCTTCCAAGTGCTGGGAACCTTGATTTTATTCTTGCTGAAGAAATTTTAATCAGAATCCTAGCTGGAGTCTCATTCTACCTCTGGCTGAATTGTCCTTTGACACTGAGTGAATTACAAGGTTCAGTTCCCCCCAATCATCCGTGGCTCACATTCTATGTGCCCAGCTTCCACATTCTCATCCCTATCAGAATATTTCTACCTTTGTCCTCTGACATCCATAATAGATAATTTTCTCCCTCTTTTTAACCCTTCTCTTCTCTTTGATTACTTGATGCATATAACAATTTCCACCTCCTTCTGCCTTTGTCTAACAGAGTTCAACTTCTAGCAACCCTGGCATTGTCTGGAATTCTCTAGGGCTGCAGCCCTCACATCAAGAATCCCACGAAGAGGCAGACAAGGGTTAGGAACTTTGAGTTTCAGAAACATTAATGTATAAAGTGAGATGTATAAACAGGCACACATTTTCATCAGAATTTGACTTCTGGGCATAACAGAGAGTAGCTCATTCCTTCCCCGAATTTCCAGTCTTTCATTTCTAGTCTTATTTTCTCTCCTGTAATCTGTCATTTTTCCTCAGATACCAGAACACAGCTTCTATCCTTAAGCAAACTGGAAGTCCCATCCATTTATTTACCTAATTACCACACAGCCACCAGGCATTCAAGTACCCAAAGTAGAAACTAATCAAGGATTTGAAAATGCAATTATAAGAAAAGCAAAAAATTAAACAAAAAATGAGGGGAAAAAAAGCCATCATCCTTCTCTAGCTTTGACAGAAATCTTCAATATTGGCGTCCAGTCCGGTAACGGACTGAGTTTGGTGAAGCAGCAAGCCTCATTCCTCCTGGACCCTAATGACAAGCCTTCAGGTTTTGGAACAAGCACTCTATTTTGCACTCGTAAAATGTGAGTATCTACTCATAGAGTTAAGATCTCACAGGGTAGAAGTAAGGTTCAAGCAAGTTAATATGCATGAAAATATTTGTGCATTTTATACTTTGTATACTTTTTATGATGATTATTTTGGCTAATTGGACTTAGATGACTCACAAATGCTTTTTCTAAAATGTAACCATTTTTATGTTTTTATTCTGTCAATTAAGTTTCACTCAATATATCTAGTAAAAGCCAAGATAAGTGAACACTAGCCTATCAGTTGCATTTTTTAAAGAGACTTATTTTTGCTATCTCCTAAGACATATTTATCAATCTATTTACTTTTTAATTTATTAAAATTATTTATTAAAATAATCCGTTAAAATATACTTAATCATTTTTTTCTCCCTAGAAACGAAAGTATTGTGTTATGCAAGGGACTAAGCAGTAACAATATCCCTTGCATGGTTTATATATTTCTTCCAGAAAGGCCCATATTTCTTCAATAATAATTAGAATAGCAAGTTCCTGATAAATATAATGATTCTGAAGCTGAATTTGTTGCGTAATTTGTAAGTAAATTATTGCAAAGTCCTTGCTATATCAAATTTTCATCTATTTTCTCCATTAGGCATGATTTTAAATACAATGTTTCAAGTGTCGCTTCACCTGAAACTCAACTGGTTGCTCATTCTGCTGTTCCATTTAAATTCAATGTGAGTTTAGTGAGGTTCTACCTATAGACGATTGCTATATTGCAAGTGCTATACAACCAAAAACTCTCAACAAAACTAAAATAGTAATTGTATGAATTTTAAATGTACCCTGATCATTCTCTTTTAATTGAGTCCTTAAAAAAGTACTCCCTTAGGCTTGTGAATACCTGAGGTCTTTCTTTGTGTTGGATATGGTCAGGACACTTTTATACACAGTGCTCTACCTGCTGGGTGAGCCTAGCTGGTGGCTTCCGTCCCAGCAGATCCGCCTATGCTGCCTTGTCTGTTGGTATTTCCCACCTGTCCTTCCTGACCAATAGTCAAAAAAGCTGGGATTGTATCAACTTCTAAAATTTCCGGGAAATGAAAGCAAATACTAAATATTCTTTTATGTTCCCATCATGTACCCCCATTTCCAAATATTCCAATGGCTTTGGTTGTGATCAATACAACTGATTGGAATAGACTGCAGGAATTATCTGACCCTTCATTGGATCCCAATGCAAACTCACTGCTTGGCAGGCCGGTGGTTCTTCCCGTTCCTACACTTGATTTGGCTGAGATTCCAGTTGTCCCCACTAAAAGGAGAGAGAGAAAATAAAAGTAATATAATAATGCTCAACTAAAATAAGCTTGTGGACTCATGATGTTTCTGTGACAATTTTTGCTACTTAAGTCACATTTTCTTTGGTTTCATCAGAAGTACGGCAGTTGGTCCTAACCACCAGGTGGGTACTCCTCATTAAAGTTCTGACAATATTCTCTGCTCCAGAATAGTGTAAGGTAATTAATTCTTAATCATCAACAATTAGTCTTCATCTTTAATACAGTGGTTCTCACCTTCCTAATGTGACCCTTTAATAAAGACAGTTCTTCATGGGGTGACCCCCCAACCATAAAATTATTTTCATTGCTACTTTATAACTGTAATTTTGCTACTGTTGTAAACCATAATGCAAATATCTGATATGCAGATGGTCTTAGATGGCCCCTGTGAAAATGTTCAACCCAGAGGGGTCGTGACCCACAAGTTGAGAACCACTGTTCTAGTCAGTTATTCAGCCTTATAGAACTTCACAATGCTCTAATATGTTAGCTGTTAGCTTTAGTATGTCTAAGAGTCACTCGCTAAGCTTATTAAAATGCAAGCTTTAATTGTAAGTTTCTCTCATTTCCTAGTAGAATCTCCAAGACTATTTGAATCACTCAAAGGTTGGAGTTTGTGGGACAATTTTCAATTTGTGGGACAACTGTGAGGGAAGGGAGGTAAAAAAGTCAGTTGTCATGCCAAGCAACTTAACAGAATACTAAGGCAATTCAAATCCTCCTATTCTCTTTCCCCTATCTTCTGCTCTTTGTAAGCACATTTGCACACATGCGGATACGATGCCAACCCTTGAACAACGCGTTCACATATGCACATATGCACTTCTTTTAAAAATAAGGCTGTAGATTGCACATAGGCTCTGCTTCTGCTTTGTTCTTGATCACATTTGGAAACAGATCTTCACGATAGTGCTTCCTCACTTCACTAGGGTGGCGAGGTGCAATTTTGCAGCAGATTTCACCCTTCCTGTCCTCTTTAACTGAAGATAAGCTTTGTTTCTGATCTGCTTCTATTTGTTACAAAATGAGAAGAAAAGAAAAGAAAAGAAAAAAAAAACCCAAAACAGGGAGCAACTTAAGTATATGTCATCTTGTACTTCACCAGAAATCATTAATGCAGGGCTTCTGGGCCAAAAGGTAATGACTGTACTTGAGTTACATTTGTCTGGCTGGTCTCCATAGGGTGTCTCATGGTGAGCACCCACCTGCTAGGTGCAAAGCACCACCTGTTTCTTTCTCCACCTGTCTACCGCACTGTTGTCAAACTTTTGGACTTCTGCCAGTCCAAAAGGTGACAAATGACATATAAGTCTGGTTTGTATTTGTATTTTGGGGGAATACAAAGGGTTGTATTTGGTGGAAGGGTTGTAAATTTGGTCATCTATTTCAAATTCTATGCTTCTAATTTCTATGTGCTTCAGTTTATTAATAACTCTAAAAGTGTTGAGTGTTTGTATGATGGTCCCTGTCTTTATCTTCTTCCTGCCTTCAGTCAGGAAACGTGCCTGGTGCTTCTTCTTGATGCAGAGTTTACGGCTGAGAAAGCTGCATAATTTTAGGGAAAAATTCATTCATTTCTCCTATCTTGGGAATTCTTTCTCTGTGAGAAAATGTTAATCACATGACTTTTTAGGCTCTGGGGATAACTTTTTCCTGTTTCTTTTAGACCAATTACTGCTAAGATTTATATCACCGAGCTTCCTAATCTTGAGAACACTCTCACTTAATTAATAGAAATTATTAAGCATCTTCTTCCTGAAGGCTCATTTCTCATCTTTAGCAAACTTACATTTGTTTTATTTTGCTCACGAACGCTTAATAATTTATTAAGCATACTGCCGTATACAGCCTGTTACCTAGCCACGTTTATCTATTTTTCATCCTTTTTATTTCTGTCTGTTATATCTCAATGTATTTTTTTCACTTTGATATTATATCATTTCTCCATTTCCTTCACCCTCTCTACACCCTCCCCTGCTCCTCTCCTTGCTGTCTTTTAAATTCATGACTTCTTTTCTGATTAATTACTATAACATATATTTTTAAATAATGGCCCAAATGGGCAGTATTTATATACCACTCTCCCACCTTTCCTTCAGCCCCTTCTAGTTTCAGAGCCATGGTTCAAAATATATGTGCTTTAATTTTTTTTTCCTTAAAGACTTCGAAGTGCCTCTTTGTTGCTTACATGCATCTTCCAGTAAAATTACAAGTGGCCCTGGTTGAGCCACGTCTCGGGTTCTTCTGTGGTAGTAACTGCTTCCCCCACAACTGATGCTTGAGCCATGTTTGTGGGTACAAAATCCTCAGCTTGCATTTCCATCTATTCAGTATATTATAGACTCTGCTCTGCTGCTAGCGGATCTAATATGAACCCAGTATTCCTTCCCCTTCCCCCATCTTTCTCCCTCCCTTCCTTCTCTCATCTCTCTCCTGTTCCCACTCCCCCCTTTTCTCCCTCCTCTCTCCCTCCCTCTCCCTTCCTCCTCTCTCCCACTCCCTTCTTTTCCTTCCTTCCTTGATCCCCTGATAATTTATTTCTTTATATTTCAAGTGAAATATTTTCTAATTTATATTATGAAGACTTCTTCCAAATATAAAGTGAGTCCATTCAATATGTACATTGGAATTTTGTAAAATAATGTTTTCTTCTGATTTACACAAAAATATTGGTTCTTGTCCACTGATTTTTTTCCTTCTCCAGATTTGCATAATACATATGTTGAATGTGTTTATGTTTCCTATAACTGCACCCTTCTATAATCCATTTTATCATAGTTTGATGGACCTGAAATGCTAAGCCATTGGCTCATACTTGTAACCAAAAATCTGAGACAGACAAATTGTATTGAATTTGAGGCCAGCCTCGGCTAAGCAAACAGTCCTGGGCAGTCTGGACTATATAAGTATGAAGAACTTTCTGAAAAAATTAAATTGAACTAAAAGGAACTGCAATGTTTGAGTGGAAGGCCTCTTCTCACCGAGCCCTCTCCCCAAGTCCCCTTTCTATATTTTCAGTCTTTTTTATTCTTTGTCTAGCACCTTGTTATTCGGGCTTCTTGTTTGAGATAACTTTTACTTCTCCCCAATTTGCTTCCTTGCTATGTGACATTTCTGATATTCATATATTTTATGGTAAGTTTTCAAATTCATATTTTATGTCTCTTTATTTCTTTATTTTAAATCGCTTCTAATGTTATGCTTTGGTATTATGTTTCTTACCTTATTTTCAAGGACTTGCTTGCTATTGCTGAAATTTTTAAATTATGCAAAGGAGTAACTGTACAAAGGTTATACAGAGACTCCCTTTCTCTGGATTGGGTTTTTGTGAGCACAGTACCAGGAGATCTATGCAGACAGGCTGCTGGTGTGCCCCATGTTTCTCAGATCAAGGGCTCCCTCTTATGTTCTTATAGAAAAGGGATCCTTTCCTTTGTCTGACTTCAGCTATCCTACATTAAAACAAACTAGTCTTCAAGTGCTTCATTGTTTCCTTTGATGTCCAGGATGCTTGGGGATTCCTCCACATTCAAAAATGCCCGCCTCTGCTCTGGATGAGGTCAGTATTTCCCATAAAGGCTCAGCTATGTTTCCGTGTACCCTCCAAGCCTCATTCGTTCAACTCCACAAATAGTCTCACCTGCTGATCTCTGAAAATCTCCCAGTACTTTTTCTCCAGTGAGAAGCCATTCTTTTCTGGTCCTGAATCCTACGTGATGGAGGTGTATGTTCTGTCACTGATGGGGTCTCCCCATATGCCCCTCTTCTGATGCCCTGGCTGGCATATCACCTCTACTGTCAGGAATCACTGTCCTATTTCCTGTCATCCTGAAGGGTTCCTTCCCTGTCTCTGGAATATTCTCTGTCCTTTCTAAGTCCTCCCAGTATAGAAAATATGTCCTTTCTTGTGACTGATAGAAATACCTGCAGATTCTAAGTTATGTGTCTAGCAATGTCCCATCTTTGTTAAAATAAAACTTCATGAGTATCTGGAGCCTTTGTGCTGCTTTCTGATAACCACAATCTAAATAGAAGTTTTTGATGAATTTATTCCTTGAAGAAATTTCATTTATTTTTCCTAAATGGTCTACAATATTTATATACCCAGGACAAGATATCACCTGTCCCGATATTGTTATGACTAAATTTACTTGAACATGAGAATTTGAGTCTCAGCTAAGTTTGTGATAAACCACAATCAAAGGGAGAGGGTAGCCTAGGCCTGGCCTGTGAGCTCTGAAGCAGATGGAAATGTGGAAGTATGTGGTAGCAATGATGCCGGTCCGGTGGCTCTTCCCTAGACTGCTAGGCCTGGCCATCACAGTGTAGGCACAGCCCATGCAGTCAGGACAGCAGAACACTGTAGTGCCATTGGGAGGGACGTCTTCAGAAAACAATGCACACACACGCAGACACACATACACACACCACAAACAACAACAACAACAATAACAAACCCTCTTGGCATTGTTAGGCTTGCCATTCCATGTCTTTGAATTTCATTTGATGAATAAATATCAAGAGGAACCAAGAGGTTTCTGATGAAACCTTTTTCCTTCACAGCCATGAGATCTGAAAACACTGTCCACTCAATGGATTGACTGCAGGTGGTATCGTTTTATCACCCGGGGCTCTGGTTTCTTTCAAAACGAAAAATAAATGTGTGCCCCAATCTTTTAGTAAGGGGATAGGACATGCTGTCCTCTGCCCCCAGAATACCTTTCAGAAGTTTACTTTATCTGAGATTCAGTCTTCCCAGAAACAAATCATGAGGATTTTGGGTGATCCTCAGAAGCCCTGAGTCTTTATTTTCCTTTAAGCCAAACAACTTATCACCAATGTGTTTATTATTAATATATCTGAAACTAGTGGTTTACCATCTATTGTTCTTATAGGAAATGATTGTGAGGTTTTAAAGAGTCTTTGTGCTGGGAGTCTTATTCCAGGGTGCAGATTTCATGTGTTCATGAAAGACCCTGCAACAGTTGTACTAAGATGGTTTCTAATATCTACAAACCATGACCCACCAACATAATCAGAGCCTTGGAATCTCAGGGGCAGGAATGGTGTAATCATGGTGGCCATAAGGACATTGGGGGACCATGAGAATTCTACCAGATTATAGGAGCAGGGCTTGCAAACCCTTGTACATTTACTTCTTCGCTTTGCACTAGTAAATGAAACAGAGACAGAACGTTCCGGCTGCCCCTTCGCTTACCTGAGTTGCTGCTAGCAGATGTTGTGGTGGGGTGAGTTGAGGCTTCAGGGCTGGTGGTGGTGGATGCCACAGGCACCTCTGTGGTCTCTAAGAACAAAAATCAGTATGGACAGGGAAACTGAGCATGGCTATGTTTTTAAACATTTCTTTGAGAACCTCATTCTGCAGAAGAAAAGAATTAGGAAAGACTATCCTTCCATCTTTCTTTGGGCTGGTGACTCAACCCCATTTAGGGCCTGATTTTATAGGCTAGCACCTGCTGTGAATGGACTACCCCAGCTGAGTACAGCTTACTAGGACCTGGGCCTGTGATGCCTGGTTCTCCTGAGTTCTTCTGACTTCTACCTGTCACTCTAGGAGTTGGTCCAGATGGACCTCTGGCATTACTGATACAGAACTGGGACTGGGGGTGAGGAGTTCATAAAACGAGGTCCTCTTTGGGAAGTGACTCTGATACATGCTTGCCATGTGTCCTTTAATAACTGCATGATTTTTATCTCATAGATCACTCATGTATTAAATTCTTGGTTAATTTAGTTAAATTAGGTAATTCATACAATATACTGATTCCACGTCTTAATAACATGGTGATGGAGTCAATAATTTAAGACTCAGCATTTAATTATTTTTTCATTTTAAATAAAATCTTATGATACAGTCACACACTCTCTTGACTCTTCTGTCTTGACAATTATCTTTTAAATTTGTTTAAAAATTGTTTCCTCAGTTTCCAATGTGAACTTGGGTGAGGAAATACATATTGCCCTATTCTCTGCTTATCTGTTTCAAAGCAACAAAAATAACCACACAAAAATACTCGTCGGTGTCTTTCTGAACATTTGGACATGGCATCACATAAAAAGAAGGCGAGGACTCTCTGGAATTCTTGACTATGGCTGACTTCTGGGTACCAGCTTCACGTGTCTACATAAACACAGTAGTAGTGATGACACACAGTAACTATTCTGAGAGGAGAAAGTAAGAGGTTCTAGTCACAGCAATATTACTGAACCTTCCATATTTATCCAACACAGCCCAGCTTAGCTGAGTTTCTGGGCTAGTAAACTCAGTACAGGCTTTCTTGGGTATGGTACCTTGTTTATCACTAGGTATAGATATAGTAGGAGATTCTGTTTCCTCTGATAAAGCTGTTGTGTTTTTCTTAATGTCTTAGACATGAGTCAATACATTCAGTTTTTAAAAATCTTCTAAGGCAGGTAATTTGCTTTCTATTTATCAGACATAGGTTAGTGATTGTTTCCTGGTCTGTGAATTGATTGATGTAACTAAGACTAAACTTAAGTCATCTCATTCCTAGATTGTGCAAATCTACGTTGTATCTTATGCTTCTCAAATGAGCGGTGGAAAGGCACAAATTTATAAAAATCCCTTGTATACAGACTTCGAAAAATTTCACAAACTTAATCCAGACATAAAAATTATAGAACTAAGATCCCACTCCAATGCCAAGTCTTAATCATTTGCATAAGGTAAACAATCATCACTTAAGATTGTTATGTTTGCAAATGTTTGTTCTGTCTAGCTTTCTATGCCATTGTAGACAAGCAAAAAACAGTTTTGGGTGTTAAACTTCAAATAGCCCTGTTGTGAAGTATTCTATAGGCCTGACAATCAGAAGACATGGCTGGCTGGCTGTCTTGCCACTGACACCACAGTATTTCTGATTTACAGTTCAGCAAATAGAACCTCAACTCTCTTCACCCTACAGTTCAGTTAGTTTACCGATCCAACTCAAGTGAACCAGCTCTTCAATGTTAATGCACTGTGGAGATTAAATCTTTCTATGCAGTAATTTAATGTAAGAATAACTTATTCCAGAAAGGAAAAAGAAACAACTATAAGCTGTAAATGCTAACTCAAGAAATTTGCTGTCTAAAGGTAGAACTGGCTGCTTACACTGACAGAAATTCTGAATTCATTCCTCAGTGAAAGAAGGAAAGAAAAAAAAAGTTACCATAGGGAGGAAGCAAGGGAGAGAGGGAAGAAAGGAGGGAGAAAATGAGGAGAGGTAAATAAAGAACACTTCTAAGCAAAAATAAAGTAAGTATAGGAAAATAAAATCAGGGGATGGACTTCTTGTCACAAGCAGGATGAGAAGTCCCAGGCGGACACAAAACTAATGGCCTCATGCTGGACAGTGGAATTTATAACTCGTATTAGACAATCAACTCATTGAAGATTTTTGAGTAATACAGAAATGTGGTGACTCTGGAGCTTGCCGTTCAGTGTAATATTAGCTGAACTGAGAGCAAATGAGTTGGAAGACTGAAAGAATAAGGAAGTGGATACCAAACTCATCAGCAATTACCAAAGTGTCTAACTGACACCAGGCCCAGCTCACATACATATTAATCTAAGTTCATCCCAGGAAATACCAATGCTCTAGGTAAGGAGGCATACAAGGTTCTTGGCCCTGTCAATCCCATAGCCAAACAGCCATGAGCTGTCTCCCTCTACAGCACCCCTGTCTGACCTGATGGTGTTGCAGAACTGGTGGCCTCAGAGCCTGTTGTTCCAAGTGAGCTTTTCTTGCCTGCTCCTGATGTGGTTCCCACAGATCCTCCCGTTGAACCTGGCAAACAAGAGCACAGTAATTCTAACGTGCTGCCACCTTTTTTCAATGATCTGCATTTCCACCATGTTCACCACAGCCTTCATGTTTTCCTAGTTGGACACATGTAAGATAGTTGGATACGTGCTTAGAATTACCTGAGACTCCTGGGCTGGTAGCTGCAGTGCCTTCTTCCTTGGGTGTTCTGGGTTCCTCTCCAGTAGGCATTGGATGAGTAGGACCACCTTCGTCTACTAATGAGAAAATAAAGATTGAAGATGCTCTAGACACAAATATTAATATTGTTTAGACCCAATCTAACTGCCCTTATTGTTGCTTAGATATGATTGGGTGTGATTCAGGAACATACACTAGGTCACTGAACTTGTGAAGAACACATCCGCATGTCAAACTCAAACATTTAACTCCACCTGTGTCCCTAAACACATGAGTCAATCACTAATATAGCGCTCCCACACTGTCATAGATTTACACTTGGAAGTTGTAGCCAATGCAAATAGAAATCAAAAATTTTAAAGAAAACTCATATCAAACAAAGCTGTTTTTCAACAGAGGAATAATACCACTGTCACCATTGTGTCATATGGTGTTGTCATGAGACCTTGAGCTCTGTTTCAGGTCTTAGAGCATCATTCCTATAAGAAGCATGTGGAATTACTCTCAGGTGAGAATCTAACACCCAGCCACACACTTATAAGCATTGGCAGTACCTGATAAACACAAGGTATAATGGACTAAATTTTGTTTAAGGATTCTATGATGCTGAGTCAGAATTAGGAAATGTGTGTTCATGGATCTCACTATAAATTACAATCAGTTAAGATCCTGGATTACTTATTCTCTTGAGCTGTGTTCCTGTGTGTGATAGGTTGTATCTAAATGCTTCCCATAGGCTCAAAAATTTGAAAGCTTGTTCCTTTGGTTAGTGAAACTGTTTTGGAAGGATTAGGAAACATGACTTATTCAGAGTAGAAGTGGCTTTGATTAGGAGGAATGGTCGTATTGGAGGAGCTGCATCACTGGGGATTAGCTTTGAAGTTTCCAAAGTCCAATCGAGGCCCAGTTTAGCTCTTTCTCTTCCTTCTGCCGACAGAGGAGGACATAAGCTCTCAGCAACTGCTCCAGCACCATGACTGCCTGCCACGATGATCACAGATTAACCCTCTGAACTTGTAAGCAACTTCCCAACTAAATGTTTCCTTTTATACGTTGCTTTGGTCACAGTGATTCATCATAGCATTAGTAACCCTAACTAAGACACTTTTTGTAAATTCTGTTTTTCAACAAAGTATTTTAGTGATGACTATTATCCAATAAAGTGTCTAAGTGATGCATTTTAAGTCAAGACTCTCAATATCTGAGAATAACAAGAATGAGAACATTATATTTATCTTTTATTGGTTTAAGTTTTTACCCACTGATCACAGAGCAGGGAAGGGAAGGCTTCAGAATGTGAGTTCTAGTGCTGCTTTTGTATCTTGTGTGTTTACTAATATCTCAACTCACAGAAATTTCGTCTATCAATTAATGCTGGCTAACTTACAAGGTACAGACATGAGGTTAATAGGAGAACTCTGACATATCAAGTAGCCATGTTATTATTTTGTTAACATATTTTCACACTTTTCTAATTGATTACTAATTTGTCATACCATTTCTGAAGTCTGAGTTACTCGTAGTTTCTTTTCCTTTGTCTGTTGCTGTGGTTTCACCTGAAGATTTTGGAGTTGTCTCTAATAAGATTCAAAAAAATAATTACCTGCCTAAATATCTGCATGAGCATTTCCAACACTCAAAGAAGGAAGAGCATAAAATTGTAACATGAAACATTAAAGCTACTGTGAAAAATTAAAGATATTACTATTCAATTGAATAAAAAGGATACCTAAACAATATTATATTTGAGAAAAAAAGTTACACATTCTTAAAGACAGGCTTGGGCTATGGTTCTCATTTCACACCGAGTTTACCTTCTGTGAGCCCAAGACTGGTAAAACTAGCATGTAGGATGGTTGTATTGCCTGCACTTTCAGTTGATGATATATAATTTATAGTTCAGAGTTCAGAAGACTGCTAGTCAGAGTGATCCCAGTCAGTAGTAAGTCTCAGAGGGTGAAGCATTCTAGGTTCACAGATTAGATTGTATGGAGGCTTAAGCTTTCTAGGTTCAGGCTTGTATCTTGAAGATTAGATTGCACAGAGGCTGAAGCTTTCTAGGTCTAGGCTTAAGATTAGATTGTACAGAGGCTGAAACCCTCTCGGACAGAGGATTAAATTAACAAAGAATAAACTGCCTTCTGCCATGAACCCACAAGAATAATTAGATAAATCAGTGATCAAATCTACACTTACACCTACACCTACAAAGAATTGTTGGTAGAGTTGACATAGTACAGTGAGTAGCAGCTAATTTCTGGAACTCCATTCTGGCATAACGGTGCTTGGAATATAAATAGGAAAGAAGTGGCAGTAAAGATGCTGGAGTGGTACTCTAACTCGATGCATACTAACTGCTTAAATACCTTGTGAGTTACTGTTTGGTTCTGCTTTAGCAGCTAATGCAAGCAAAGGGGTATGGGTGCAATTCTAAGCCCTTGTAGAGGGCCCTGCTGCAGAGGGTCCAGGAACATACACTAAATAGCACTGTGTCTGGGTTGGCCAGCAAGTGGCCTGCATAATGAATGAGGCAAAGTGGGTGTAAAAGAGAGGAAAGCAACTTGCAAGAAGGAATCTTGTGACTATAATCCAGTTTGTCTTTGATCAAATTATTTATGGTTGACGAAAGTCTGTAAAAGATTATTCCTAGCAATGGTTATGTTAGTAGGTAATATAGAAGCTGAGGCATACTATTTTAACTTGGGCTGGATAGGAAATCCTACAGACTCGGAGCATGAAAGGCCTGCTGCTGTCCATAAGCCTGATGTATGTCTGTCCTTCTACTTGAAAGGTAGAATATCATCCCAGTGTCATATCATGTGAAGTAATGAGTCCAGGGATTTTCTGATCAATCATATCTACCTAGTGTCATGTAATCAAAGGACTTGGCTTACTGCCCAGGGAAGGAGAAAACTTCCTAAAATGATATTGTTCTCCCTTTATATTTGATATTCATATGTCCATCTAAATATTGTACTTTGATTTAAAACAAGCAGGGTAATAGTAAAGCAATCCCCTTTGTTAAACTCTCTCATCAGCCTGTACTTACTAATGTTCCTGCAGTAGACTCTGTTTGCCTCTTTTTAACAAGAGATCATAAATCTCTCTTATGACCCAAGCTATCATTCAGAGTGCTGCAGCAGTTGTTAAATATAAGATAATTTGGACATACTGACTTGTTTGGCATTAGGACCTTGGAGTTGTGTGTCAAAGTTCTGCATCCTCATCAGAGGCCAGTGTAGGGCTTTTATGAAAGGCATCTCCCCAGACTCAATTTTCATTTACATCATAAAATTATCTCCGCATCTTGAATGTGGTCATCAACAAAGTCTCCATACACATCTGTTTACACAGCTGTCTCCACTGTAGTTCTTTAATATGAGTAAGATATGGTCCAAGCACTCTCCTCTTTGAGGACAGCCTCAGTTTCTTCAGGACACAGCCCCTACTCACCTGCATTGCTTCCAGGAGAGGTGAGCTTGCTGGTTTCGGATCTAGTTGTTCCAGTGGAAGATCCAGTCGTTCCTATCAAAACACACAAGGTCATGACTGATGGAGCAGGAGACCACATTGCTCTCTGATGTTGAGTGTTTTCATTCATTTATTGATACTTCCAATTAGTGCTCAAACTTTCTAATTTCATATAATATATGGGTTCCTTGTTGGGCTTGGTTGACTCTGCATGGAAATGAGATTGTCTACCTCCTTTATATTCATCTATTGTAATCTAGTTCTCGGATGCTGATTGAACAATCAGGACTTTCTGATATATTACACTCTGTGTTCCTAATACAAGCATCCATGGCACCTGAGGAAGAAGTAATTCACAATTTTCCAACTTGGTGCAAACTTATATTCCATAAACTTAGCCTTAGCTGCTACGACTCAGAGTTATTCAGCTCTAAGGAAGGAATCAGGTTCTTCATGGCCTGGATGTACAAATATGACAGTATAAGACAATACAAACAGCAACTAATGCAGTCATGTCTCTGGAACTGGCTTTTTTTTCTCTGAATATACATGTCAATCATACAGTCCTGGATGGGTAAATGAAGATATACTCATTCCCAGTTTGACACCAGAGGACCCACAGTCTTTGAATATACATGAAATTCTTACATTCTCATATAAAGAAATGGAGAAACACTCAGGACTCTAACACCTGAAGACTCACAGTTTTTTTCTCTTTTCTTACCTGGTTTACTGCTGGCAGAGGCTGGGGATAGTGTGGAGGCTTCAGGGATGGTAGTTTGGCCTGAGGGCACCACAGTGTTATCTAGAACCAGGAAAACAGGATGATGAAGAATTCTAAGATTTCACATACCCTAATTTATGTGAATGAAATTACATGATAAAACAAGGGACTACACTTCCTTGCATACCATCCTGAGCCATGTATTTGACTCACACATACAGGGCCAAAGTACAGACTCTTGGATGAGACAGCCAGGGAAGAGATGAGCTGCTGAGGCATGACAGAAGGCTAATGAGTCTTACCTGAGGTTGGAGCTCCAGTACTTGCAGGTACAGGGGTGCTGCTGCCTGCCCTTCCAGAGGTGGATCCAGATGATGCCCCGGGGGTGCCTTTATCATGGTTAAAAAGGATGAGGGACAAATTATAAGGGAGGATTTTCTTAGATTAAGAATGACCATAACCTTTTTATTTTTACTCTTACAAAGTAAAGGTGTCCATCCTTATGAAGTTTAATGATAACTTCTTTCTCAAGGAAAATTAAATAATTTAAAAACATACCCATTTGATTAAATAGTCATTAATGAGAAAACACACTAATTGCAAAGGCAAGTCAAATTTCTCATAGAGGAATGATGATGTTTCCAAACTGATCTAAGACCCTCTGAGCATCATTGCGACCTGACTGCTCTCCACCATAATTTCACGCTCTCTCATCTCACGGCTGTTAACTTTATATACAAATTATTGACCGCACATGAGATCGTGGTCCTCCTTGATTATTTATCAATTAGTAGTGCTTAAAGTATTACTAGACACAAAGAAAGATGACAATATACTTCTAATCTTCTGACAACTGGCATGGGTATGGATATCATCTAGGAACAACTCTCTCTGTACATCTCTGAGGATATTCCCAGACAGGGAAAGCCCACTGAATACATGGGTGACAACCAGTGAATTGTGGTCCTGTTCTGACGGTGAGAGGGAAAGAGAGGAAGCATGAGAGAAGCACACTCATGATCCACTCCCTCATGAGGACACAGTGTGAACAGGTTCCTCATGATCCCTCGTTCCTTCACATCAGCACTCTCACATGTGGGTTTCCTGTGGCATGTGGACTTTGACCTTAAATTGTGAGCACAGTAAAGTCATTCAGCTTGCTTTGCTGTGGACATCTTTTATTCACAGAATAAGAAGTAATTAATACTGCATGGCACATGTGACAAGGATCAGCTCTTCCACAGAACCCCTTCTCCTTGCATGTTGCATAAAACACCAGCTTTTAACTGCTGCCTGGGTGACCCCTGCTCAGCTTACTCTGTACCTGTTAATCCAGATGTGTTCTCAACATCAGCTACAGTGCTGGACACATCTGCTTCTCCACTTGTTGCTATGGGAGTAGGAGTAGGGCTTAAGGTCCCAGATAGTGATGGCATCAGCAGCCTCCAGGTCATCTCAGAGTCACACTTATGTCATTAAGTCTGTAGCTCAGACACTGGTCTCCTTTCCTCTAATTCATTATCACACACAGTGTGTACTACAATTGCATCAGGCCCCAACACTGTCTACCAGAGAGTTCCCATCTTGCCTGCTGTGTTTCCAGTGGTGATTCCTGTGCCAGGGACTCCAGATGTGGCCACCCTTTCTTCTCTTGTTGTAACTCCCACAGACTGTCCTGTTGTGCCTGAAAATCAAAGGACCCATGCTGGATACATGTACTTGCCCTCAGAACAGTGGTATAGAGAAGTTCATGCCCCAGCTGTCTCTGTGGACGTGGCCATCCTTTCCCAAGCTGCCCACCTGTTTCACCTGTGCCCACCGAGTGAGTCACCACTAATGAAGTGCCTGCTCCGACTGACCTGAGATTCCAGGGCTTGTAGCACTGCCGCTGGGTTCCCTGGGTGTGCTGCCTCCCGTGACACTTGACGTGGGTTCAGCAGGGACTGCAGTGCCTGGGACACAAACAGAGTTTTAGGTTTCCTTAGAAATAACAACCCATCAGAGGACTGTCTAACCTGGATAACATCATTCTTTTCAGTCACGAGGTAAATTTGCTTGACGTGTTCATGTCACCCTTTACCTGCAGGAGACTCAGGACCACCACCAGAGTCTAACTTCTAATTTCCTTCTCAGTGTTCTTTGGCAAAAGAGTAATTTCATAAATTTCTAAACTGTGTTTGACAAAATACTCTCCCAAATAAAAGAGTCTCTCTACATAAGACAGCACTCAGTCGCAAGATGTTCCTTGAGAGACTGATAACTCTGGATTGAATCTGAGATGGAACATTTGACCAATGTCTCTGCCTCCTCTCTGATATCTGTCTGTCCTTCTACTTGAAAGGGGGAACATCATCCCAGCACTATATCATGGGAAGTTATGAGTCTAGAGATATTCTGTCCATCAAATCAAACATTTTAACTAACGTCATGTTATCAAAGACTTGGCTTACTGCTTTTTGAGGGAGAAAACATCTTCAAAGGACATGGTTCTCCCTTTTCATTTGGCGCTTATTTTTCCACCTAAATTTTGCACTTTGATATAAATCAAGCAGGGTAATGGTGAAGCCAACCCACTTTTTCAAATCCATTACTTCCTAATATCAGCCTGTACTCACTTGACTTGTCTGCAGGCTGAGTCGGTTCATTGGCTGGGGCTCCAGATGTTTCCCCACCTAGCTGGGTTGTGGAACCTTTCAAAGTAAGCAGTAAATGGCTATCAGGATCTGGACAGGGGTATAGATCAAGCTCCCTAGCTTTCAATTATCTTTCTCATAGTCCTGTGTTAGCCTCTATTTCCCACTTTTCAACAAATGATGATAAATATCTCCCATGACCCAACCTATCCTTCACAGCACTGCCTGTGTTGCAGAGAATTGGGACACATTGACTTTTTTGACATTAAGACATTGGAGTTCTGTGTCGTAGCTCTGCATCCTTACCAGAGCTTACTGTAGGGCTTTATGAAAGGCATCTCCTTAGATCAAGTTTTAATTTTTCTTCTTAAAAATATCACTATATATCTTGAGTGTAATCATTAATAAGGTCTCCAGATACTTCTATTAACACATCTGTCGCCACTGCAGCTCTTTAACATGAATAAGATATGGTCAAACTCTCCTTTTTGAAGACAGCCTCAGCCTCTCCAGGACACAGCCTCCACTCACCTGCACTGCCTTCAGGAGAGGTGAGCTTGCTGGTTTCGGATCTAGTTGTTCCAGCCGATGATCCAGTCGTTCCTTTGAAAACACATAATTCAAGACCTTGACGGAGCAGTAGACCATATTGCTCTTTGGTGTTGGATATTTTCATTCATTAATTTAACTTCCTACTAATGATTCAAACTTTCTAATTTCATATGCTATGTGGAATACCTGCTGTGCTAGTTTAACAATGCACGGAAATGAGATTATCTACCTCCTTGTTTTCATCTATTTGAATCTAGTACTCAGACACTTATTGAACAATCAGGGCTTTCTGATAGATTACTGCCTGTGTTCTTGATAGAAGCAATCGTGATAATAGCCCTGATAAAGACAAAATTTCCAATTTTTCAATTTGATGCTAATTTATAAGTACACTTAGCCTTAGCCATCATGACTCAGAGTCCTTCAGCTCTATGGAAGGAATCAGGGTCTTCAAGGCCCAGAGGTACATATAAGGATTGTCTTTATAGCATAAGACAACATAAGAACAACTTATGCAGTCCTGTCTCTGGTACAGGTTTTCAAATGTCAATCCTACATTACTGCATGAATAAATGCAGATATACTCATTCTCCCATTTGATCTCAGAGGACCCACTGCTTTTGAGAATCCATGAAGTTCTTACATTCTCATGTAAAGGAATCGAGAGACACTCAGTTCTCTGACACATGGAGACTCACAATGTTTTCCCTTTCACTTACCTGGTTTACTGCTGGCAGAGGCTGGGGATAGTGTGGAGGCTTGAGGGATGGTAGTTTGACCTGAGGACACCACAGTACTCCCTAGGACCAGGAAAACATGGATGTTGGAGACTAATAAGATTCCAGACATCCTAATGTATATGAATGGATGTGGAGGATAAATGTCAGACCTCACATCTTTGCACCCAATACTGTGCCGTGAATTTCACTCATGTATATGTACATAGCACAGCCCTTCAGCTGAGGCATCACAGAAGACAAATGAATCTCACCTGAGGTTGGGGCTCCAGTACTTGCAGGTACAGTAGTGCTGCTCCCTGCCCTTCCAGATGTGGATACAGATGATGCCAAAGGTGTGCCTGATATTTATCATGGTTAAAAAGATGAGGAAGGAAATTGTAAGGGAAGTTCTTCTTAAAAATGAGAATCAGTATAGCCTTTCTTTTACGCTTACAAAATAAATGTGTCCACCCTTATGAAGTCCAAGGGCAAGTCCTTTCTCAAGGAAAATTAAATAATTTGAAAACATATAAATTTGATTAAATATTCATTAATGAGAAAACACACTAATTATAAAAGCAAGTCAAATTCTTCATAGAGGAAGGATGATGTTTCAGAACTGACCTAAGACACTCTGAGTGTCTTCCTGACCTGACTGCTCTACACCATGATTTTAGACTCCCTCATCTCATGGTTGTCACTTTTATTATTAAATATTGAAGGCACATGAGAACATGGTGTTCCTTGATTTTTTTAGGAATTAGTGGTGAGTAAAGTAATATTAGACACACAGAAACACGCGAATACACTTCTAATCTTCTGACAACTTGGCATTGAAATGAATATCATCTAGGAAAACATCTCTGTGCACATCACTGAGGATATTCCCAGACAGGGAAAGCCCACTGTACACATAGGTGACGCCCCCGAATTGTGGTCCTGTTCTGACTGTGAGAGGGAAAAGGAGGAAGCATGAGAGACGCACATTCATCATCCACTCCCTCATGAGGACACAGTGTGAATAGGTTCCTCATGATCCCACGGTCACATCTGCACCACACTCACACCTAGGTTTTCTGTGACATGTGGGATTTGACCTCAAACTGTGAGCACAATACACCCTTCTAACTGTGGACAGCTGTGGACAGCTTTTATTCACAGAAAAATTTTAACTAATGGTTCATGACACATATTACAAGGGTCAACTCTTCCACGGAAACCTTTTCATTGCATGTTGCATGAAATGCCCACTTTAAGTGGCTGTCTGGGTGACCCCTGATCAGTGCACCCTCTACCTGTTATTGAAGATGTGTTCTCAACATCAGCTAGAGTGCTGGTTGCATCTGTTCCTCCACTTGCTCCTATGGGAATAATAATGGTGCTTAACAACACAGATAATGCTGGACTCAGCAGTCACCAAGGCTTCTCAAAGTCACACTTAGGTCATTAAGTCTATAAACTAGTCACTAGTCTCCTTCCTCTTAATTCACTACCACATACAGTGTGGACCACACTTGCATCAGGCCCTACACTGTCTACCATAGAGTTCCCATCTTGCCTGCTGAGTTTCCAGTGGTGACTCCTATGCCAGGGATTCCAGACGTGGCCTCCCTTCCTCCTCCTGTTGTAACTCCCACAGACTGTCCTGTTGTGTCTGAAAAGCAAAGGACCCATGCTGGAATAGCACTCAGAAGGGAGGCATGGAGAGGGTCAATCCCAAGCGCTCTCTGTGGACATGGTCATCCTTTCCCTAGCTGCCCATCTGTTACACCTGTGCCCACCGAATCACCACTAATGAAGTGCCTGCTCCGACTGACCTGAGACTCCTGGGCTCGTAGCACTGCTGCTGGGTTCCCTGGGGGTGCTGCCTCCCGAGACACTTGACGTGGGTTCAGCAGGGACTGCAGTGTCTGGGACACAGACAGCATTTTAGGTTTCCTTAGATATAATGTCCCATCAGAGAATAGTATGACTTGGCAAACTTTTTTCTGTTCAATACTCAAAAAAGTTTTCTTGAAATTTTAGGCTTACAGCTGACCCTGGATCAGACCCCAGAGTCTAACTTTCAATTTGCTTCTTAAGGATCTGTGGCAAAACAGTAATTTGTCAAATTTCCAAACTGTTTCAGAAAAATACTCCCCACACTACAGAATCTCTCTCCCTAGGACAGAACTCAGTGCAAGGCCATTCTTCTAGACTGGCAACTCTGGTTAGCACATTGGATGGAGCATTTGACCCATGTCTTGGCTCCTCTATGATGTCTGCCTATCCTGCTACCTAAAACCTGGAAAATCATCCCAGTGTCAGAGCATGTGAAATAATGAGTCCAGTGATTTTTATTCAATCATTTCCACCATTGTAACCTAGAGTCATGTTATCAAAAGCCTTGACTCACTGCCTTTGGGAGGAAAGATAACAAAAATGGGATTGCTCTCCCTTTTCATTTGGTGCTCTATGTGCATCTAAATTTTGTACTTTGATTTAAAACAAAAACAAGTAGAATTATGGTAAAGCAACCCCCTCTGTCAAAACCCACATCTTCCACACTAATCAGCCTGTACTCACTTGGCTTCTCTGCAGTTTGAGTCAGTTCATTGTCTGGAGTTCCAGATGTTTCCCCACCTGGCTGAGCTGTGGACCCTTTCAAAGTGAACAGTTAATGGCTATTAGGATCCGGACAGGGGTATAGATCAAGGTCCCTATGTATAAATTATCTTTCTCATATTTCTGCAGTAGGCTCTATTCCCCACTTTTGAAGAAGCAGTGATAAAGATCTCCCATGACACAAATTATCCTTCAGAGCACTGCTGAGTTGCTGAATATCAGAGGCCTTTCACATACCGACTTGTTTGGCATTTAGACATTGGAATTGTGTGTCATAGCTCTGTATCCCCATCATAGTATACTGTATGGCTTTAATGAAAAGCAAATCCACAAACGGAATTTTTTTTTCATTTTACTTCTTAAAATTATCCCTCTGCATATCAAATTTGATCATCAGCTAGGTCTCCAGTAAATTCTATTAACACATGTGTCTCCACTGCAGCTCTTTAACATGAATAAAGTATGGTCCAAGCAGTCTCCTTTTCGAGGACAGCCTCAGCCTCTCCAGGACACAGCCTCCACTCACCTGCACTGCCTTCAGGAGAGGTGAGCTTGCTGGTTGGGGATCTAGTTGTTCCAGTAGAAGATCCAGCTGTTCCTATCAAAACACACAAGATCAAGATTATGATTGGATCTAACTTTATATGATATGTGGGTTTCTCACTGGGGTTGTTCAACTCTGGCTAGAGCAGAGATTTTCTACCTCCTTTATATTTCTCTATTTGAATCTAGTCCTTAGATGCTTATTGAGAAACCAGGACTTTCTCATATAATACTGTCTGTGTTCTTGATACATGTAAGGAAAATAAATATCCCTTATGAAGACAAAAATTATTAATTTTTCAATTTGATGGCTAATTTATACTCAGTACAGTAAGCCTTACCATCATGACTCAAAGTCATAAAGCTACAAAGAAGGAATCATGTTATTCACAGTCCAAGCTATATATAAGAATTATAAGTACAGCATAAGATAACGCAAAGAGCAACTAATGCATTCCTCTCTCTAGTACTGGCTTTCTTTCTCTAAATATTCATGTCAATACTACATTCCTAATATGGATAAATGGAGTTATACTCATTCCTCCATTTGACCTTAGATGACCCATGGCCTCAGAAGATCCATGAACTTCTTACAATCCCATAGAAAGAAATGGAGAGATACAGGTCTCCTACACCTGAGAACTCACATCCTTTTCTCTTTTCTATAGTGTGGAGGCTTGAGGGATGGTAGTTTGGTCAGAGGACTCCCCAGGATCCCTGGGACCCAGAAAACATGGATATCAAAGACTAATAAGTTTCCAGACATTCCAATGTGTATCAACTTGCATGATAAAACAAGGGACCTCACATCTTTCCACTCCGTCCCATTTCATGTGTTTGAGTCATACATACAGGACCAAAGTACAGACTCTCAGCTGAGGCACCTGGGGCAGAGATGAGCTGCTGAGGCATGACAAAAGGCTAATGAATCTTACCTGAGGTTGGGGCTCCAGTACTTGCAGGTACAGGAGTGCTGCTCTCCCTGCCCTTCCAGAGGTGGATCCAGATGATGCCAAAGGTGTGCCTGATATTTATCATGGTTAAAAAGGATGAGGAGGAAATTGTAAGGCAATTTTTCTTTAGAATAAGAATTACTATGGCCTTCCTTTTTACTCTTACAAAATAAATGTGTCCACCCTTATGAAGACCAATGAAAACTTCTTTCTCAAGAAAAATTAAATAATTTGAAAACATAGACATTTGATTAAATATTCATTAATGAGAACACGCACTAATTATAAACGCAAGGCAAATTCCTTGTGGAGGAACAATGATGTTTCAAAACTGACCTGAGACACTCTGAGTGTCCTTGTGACCTGACTGCTCTCCACCATGATTTTAGGCTCCCTCATCTCACGGTTGTTAATTTTATCATGAAATATTGAAGGCACATGTGATCATGGTGTTCCTTGAGTTTTTAGCAATTAGTGGTGTGTAAAGTATTACTAGACATACAGAAACATGAGAATACACTTCTAATCTTCTGACAAGTTGGCATGGGTATGGGTATCATCTATATCTGTATCAGCATATCTCTGTGCACATCTCTGAGGATATTCCCAGACAGGGAAAACCCACTGTATACATAGGTGACACCCAGTGAACTGTGGTCCTGTTCTGACTGTGAGAGGGAAAGGGAGGAAGCATGAGAGCAGCACATTCATCATCCACTCCCTCATGTGGGCACGGTGTGTGCAGGTTCCTCATGATCCCTCCTTCACATCTGTACCACTCTCACACCTAGGTTTTCCCTGACTTGTGGAATTTGACCTCAAACAGTGAACATGTTAAACCCTTCTATCTTGCTTTGCTTTGGTACAGTTTTATTCACATAAAGAAAACTTATCCATGCTACATTTCACACGTGACAAGGGGCAACTCTCCCACAGAACCCATTCTCATTGCATTTTTGCATGAAATGCCCACTTTTAAGTGATGCCTGTTTTTCCCTGCTCAGCTCACTCTCTACCTGTTACTCCAGATGTGTTCCTAACATCAGTTACAGTGCTGGACACATCTGTTCCCCCACTTGTTCCTATGGAAGTAAGAGTGGTGCTTAAGGTCACAGATAGTGCTGGCCTCAGCTGCCTCCAAGTCTGCTCAGAGTCACACTTATGTCATTAAGTCTACAATGCAGTCACTGGTTTCCTTTCCTCTAATTCATTACCACACACAGCATGGACCACACTTGCATCAGGCCCCAACACTCTCTACAACAGAGTTCCCGTCTTGCCTGCTGTGTTTCCAGTGGTGACTCCTGTGCCAGGTTCTCCAGATGTGGCCACCCTTTCTCCTTTTGTTGTCCCTCCCACAGACTGTCCTGTTGTGCCTGAAAAGCAAAGGACTCTTGTTGGACACATGTATCAGTCCTCAAAAGAGAGGCATGGAGAGGTTCAAGCCCAAGCTCTCTCTGTGGACGTGAATATCCTTCCCTAGCCGCCCACCTGTTACACTGAGTCACCACTAATGAAGTGCCTGCTCTGACTGACCTGAGACTCCTGGGCTTGTAGCGCTGCTGCTGGGTTCCCTGGGTGTGCTGCCTCCTGTGACACTTGATGTGGGTTCAGCAGGGACTGCAGTGCCTGGGACACAAACAGAGTTTTAGGTTTCCTCAGAAAGAAAAACCCATTGGAAAATCGCCTAACCTGGGATAGTTTATTCTTGCTTGTAGTGAGATAAGATCTCTTGACTGGTCCATGTTGCCCCTTTAGCTTTTAACAGACACAGGACCGGACCCCAGAGCCTGATTCTAATTTGCCTGTCAGTCATCTCTGGTAAAACAGTGAATTGAAAAATTTCTCAACTCTGTTAGACAAATACATTTCTGAACACGAGTCTCTCTCCCAAGGACAGTACTCAGTGCCAAGCCATTCCTTGAGAGACTGATAACTCTGGATTGTACCTGGGATGGAGCATTTGACCAATGGCTCTGCCTCCTCTCTGTGTCTGTCTGTCCTACTAACTGAATAGTGTAAGAGAATCCCAGCATCGTATCAAATGTAGCAATGAGTCTTGTGATATTTTGATCAATCATATCTACCATTTTAACTAGTGTCATGTTATCAAAGACTTTGCATACTGCTTTGGGAAGGAGAAAACTTCCTCAAAAGACACTGTCATTTGGTTTGGTACTCAAATGTCCTTCTAAATTTTGTACGTTGTTTTAAAACAGGCAGGGTAATGGTGTAGCAACCACATTTGTCAAAATCTCTGACTTCCTCATATTAGCCAGTACCAACTTGGCTTGTCTGCAGGCTGAATCAGTTCATTAGTTGGGGCTCCAGATGTTTCCCCAACTGGAAGGGATGTGGACTCTTTCAACATGAATAGTTAATGGCTATCAGGATCTATGCAGGGATATAGATCAAGCTCCCAATACTTTCGATTATCTTTCTCATATTTCTGACTTAGCCTCTGTTCTCCTCTTTACAAGAAGCAATGCTAAAGATCTCCCATGACCCAAGTTATCCTTCAGAGCACTGCCTGAGTTACTGGATATCAGAGAACTTGCTCATACTGAGTTTTTTGACATTAAGACCTTGGAGTTGTGTGCCATACCTCTGCATCCTCATCAGAGCTTACTCTAGGGCTTTATGAAAGGCATCTCCCCAGAACCATTTTTCATTTTATTTCTTACAAGTATCTCCCTGAATCTCAAATTTAATCATCAGCAAGGTCTCCATACACTTCTATTAACACATCTGTCTCTACTGCAGCTCTTTAACATGAATAAGGTATGGTCAAAACATTCTCATTTTTAGGACAGCCTCAGCCTCTCCAGGACAGTCTCCACTCACTTGCATTGGGTTCAGGAGAGGTGAGCTTGCTGGTTGGGGCTCTAGTTGTTCCAGTTGATGATCCAGTCGTTCCTTCAAAATACACAAGGTCAAGACTGTGACGGAGCAGCAGATCACATTGCTCTCTGATGTTCGGATTTTCATTCATTTATTGAAACTTCCTATCGATGCTCAAACTTTCTAACTTCATATGATATGTGGGTTCCTTGTTTGGCTTGTTCAACACTGCATGGTAATGACATTGCCTTCTGCCTTGATATTCATCTATTTGAATCTAGTACTCAGATGCTTATTGAAAAAAAAAAAACAGGACTTTCTGATAGATTACTGCCTGTGCTCTTGCTAGTAGCAACCAAAATAAATAGCCCTGATAAAGACAAAATTCAGAATTTCTGAATCTGATGTGAACATATACTCAGCAGAATAAAGTCTTGACTACCATGACTCAGAATCATTCATCTCCAAGGAAGGAAACAGGGTCTTTAAGTCCCCTAGGTACTTATAAGTATCATAGGTCCAGCATAAGATAGCCCAAACAGCAACTAATGCATTCTTTTCTCTGGTACTAGCATTCTTTCTCTAAATATACGTATTAATCCTGCATTTCTATATGAAGAAATGGAGATATACTCATTCCCACACTGGACACCAGAGGATCCATGGACTTTGCATATGCATGAAGTGCTGACATTCCCATATAAAGAAATGGAGATATACTCAGGCCTCTGAAACCAGAGGACTGAACCTTTTCCTTTTGACTTACCTGGTTTACTGCTGGCAGAGGCTGGGGATAGTGTGGAGGCATGAGGGGTGGTAGTTTGACCTGAGGATACCACAGTGTTCCCTAGGACCAGGAAAACATTGATGTTGGAGATAAATAAGTTTCCAGACATCCTTATATATATAAAGGGACTTGAATGATAACACATGGGACCACACATTCTAGAACCACACCTTCTGCCATTCATTTTACTCACATATACAGGCATAAGTTACAGACTCTCAGCTGAGGCAGCCAGGGCAGAGATGAGCTGCTGACTCATGACAGAGGGCTAATGAGTCTTACCTGAGGTTGGGGCTCCAGTACTTGCTGCTGCAGGGGTGCTGCTCCCTGCCCTTCCAGAGGTGGATCCAGAAGATGCCAAGGATGTGCCTGATATTATGGTTAAAAAGGAGGAAGGAGGAAATTGGTAGGAAGATTTATTTTGTTGCTTTTTTTAAAGAATAAGAATTACTAAGGCCTTCTTTATCAGGTTTTATTCATAGAAGAATAAGTAACTAATGCTGCAGGAAAACTGTTACAATGGCCAACTATCCCATAGAAGCTCTTCTCCTTCAATGATCCATGAAATGCTCATTTAATGCTGCCTGGGTGATCCCTGCTCAGCTCACTCAGTACCTGTTATTCCAGATGTGTTCTCAACATCAGATACAGTGCTGGTCACATCTGCTCTTCCACTTGTTCCTATGGGAATAAGAGTGGTGCTTAAGGTACTTAAGATAGTAATGGCCTCAGCAGCCGCCAAGACAGCTCAGAGTCACACTTACGTCATTAACTCTACAGTGCAGTAATGAATCACCTTTCCTCTAATTCATTATCACACACAGTATGGACCACACTTGCATCAGGCCCCTCCACTGTCTACCATAGAGTTCCCATCTTGCCTGCTGGGTTTCCAGTAGTGACTCCAGGTTCTTCAGATGTGGCCACCCTTTCTCCTCTTGTTGTAACTCCCACAGACTGTCCTGTTGTGCCTGAAAAGCAAAGGACCCACGCTGAACACAAGGACTAGCCCTCTAAACGGAGGCATGGAGAGATTAAAGCCCAAGCTCTCTCTTTGTGGACGTGGCCATCCTTTCCCTAGCTGCCCACCTGTTACACCTGTGCCCACTGAGTCACCACTAATGAAGTGCCCGCTCTGACTGACCTGAGACTCCTGGGCTGGTAGCACTGCTGCTGGGTTCCCTGGGTGTGCTGCCTCCCGTGACACTTGACGTGCCTAACTCTTTTATATTCATCTATTTGAGTCTAGCCCTCAGATACTTATTGAACAAACAGGACACTCTGATAATTCACTGTCTTTGTTTTTGAAAAATATAATAATAAATAGCCCAGATGAGACAAAATTAAGAATTTTTCAGTTCCATGCTAATTTATAGTCAGCACAGTAAGCCTTATACACCATGACTGAAAATCATTCTGCTCCGAGGACAGAATCGGGGTCTTTAATGCCCAAGGTACATGTAAGAATCATAAGTAGAGCATAAAAGAACACAAACAGCAACCAATACATTCTTCTCTCTGGAATTGGCTATCTTTCTCTAAATATACATGTCAGTCCTGAATTCCTGTATGACTAAATGGAGATAAAGTATTCCTCGATTTGACCCCAGATGGCCCACAGCCTTTGTGTATCCATGAAGTTCTTACACTCTCCTATAAAGGAATGCAGAGAGACCCAGGCCTCGGACACACTCCCTTTTACTTACCGGGTTTACTGCTGGCAGAGGCCGGGGATAGTGTGGATGCTTGAGGGTTGGCAGTTTGACCTGAGGACACCACAGTGCTCCCTAGGACCCGGAAAACATGGATAGTGGAGATTAATCGGATTTCAGACATCCTAATGAATATGAATGGACTTGCAGGGTAAAATGTGGGACCTCACATCCTTCCATCCCACCCTGTGTCATGAGTTTGACTCACACATACAGGGCCAGAGGACAGACTCTCAGCTGAAGCAGCCAGTGCAGAGATGAGCTGCTGCGGCATGACAGAAGGCTAATGGGTCTCACCTGAGGTTGGGGCTCCAGTACTTGCAGGTACAGGGGTGCTGCTGCCTGCCCTTCCAGAGGTGGATCCAGATGATGCCCCTTGTGTGCCTGATATTTATCATGGTTAAAAACAATGAAAGAGAAAAATCTAAGGGAGGCTTTTCTTAAGAATAAAAATTACTATAGCCTTTCTTTTACTCTCACGAAATAAATGTGTGCACCCTTATGAAGTTCAATGACAACGTCTTACTCAAGGAAAATTACATAATTTTCAAACATACCCATTTGATTAGATAGCCATTAAGGAGAATATATATTAATTACAAATCAAGTCAAATCCTCACAGAGGAACCATGATGTTTCAGAACTGAATTAAGACTCTCTGAGCATCATTAAGACCTTTGTTCTACACCATGACTTTAGGCTTCTGAATCTCATGGTTCTTAATTGTATTAAAAAAAGTATTGAAAGCACATTATCATGGTGTTCTTTGAGTATTTCAATTAGTCGTGCTTAAAATAATACTAGACACACAGAAACATGACAATACACTTCTGATCTTCTGACAACTGGCATGGGTATGTGTATCATCTATATCTGTATCAGCATATCTCTGTGCACATCTCTGAGGATATTCCCAGACAGGGAAAGCCCACTGTATACATGGGTGACACACAGTGAATTGTGATCCTATTCTGACTGTGAGAGGGAAAGGGAGGAAGCATGAGAGAAGCACATTCGTCATCCACTCCCTCATGTGGACACAGTGTGAACAGCTTCCTCATGATCCCTCCTTCCTTCACATCAGCACCACTCTCACATGTAGGATTTTCCTGATTTGACCTGAAACTATGAGCACAATAAATACTTTCTAGCTTGATTTGCTGTGGACAGCTTTTATTCACCAAAAAATATAACTAATGCTGCATAATTCCTGCGGCAAGGGTCAAGTTTTCAAGAACAGCTTCTCATTGTATGTTGCATGAAATGCCCATTTTAAATTGCCACCTGGATGACCCATGCTCATGTCATCTGTATCTGTTATTCCAGATGTATTTTCAATATCAGTTACAGTGCTGGCAACCTCTGCTCCTATACTTGTTCCTATGGGAATAAGAATGGTGCTTAAGGTCACAGAGAATGATGGCATCAGCAGCCTCCAAGTCTGCTCAGAGTCACATTTATGTCATTAAGTCTACATTACAGTCACTGGCCAACTTGCACTTAATTCATTACCACACACAGTGTGGACCACACTTGCATCAGGCCCCTCCTCTGTCTACCATAGAGTTCCCATCTTGCCTGCTGGGTTTCCAGTGGTGACTCCTGTGCCAGGTTCTCCAGGTGTGGCCACCCTTTCTCCTCTTGTTGTAACTCCCACAGACTGTCCTGTTGTACCTGAAAAGCAGGTGACCCATGCTGGACTCAAGAGGGAGGCATGGAGAGGATCAAGCCCAAGCGCTCTCTGTGAACATGGCCATCCTTTCCCTAGCTGCCTACCTGTTACACCTGTGCCCACTAAGTCACCACTAATGAAGTGCCTGCTCTGACTGACCTGAGACTCCTTGGCTTGTAGCACTGCTGCTGGGTTCCCTGGGGGTGCTGCCTCCCGAGACACTTGACGTGGGTTCACCAGGGACCTCAGTGCCTGGAACACAAACCGCGATTTAGGTTTCCTTAGAAATAACAATCCATCAGAGAAGAGTATGGACCTGGAAACATTTTTCTGTCCGGTGGTCAGATAAGTTTTCCTGATGTCCATGTCACCCCTTTAGCTTACAGCAGACCCAAGAACAGGCGCAAGTCTAATTTCCAATGTCCTTCTTAATTGCCTGTAGCAAAACAGTAACTTGCCAACTATTTTAGACAAACACTTTTCCAAACATAAGCTTCTCCTTCCCTAGGATAGCACTCAGTGCAAAGCCACTCCTCTAGAGACTGACAACTCCAGAATGCACCTAAGATGGAGGAGAAACCAATGCCATTGCATCCGGTGTGATGTCTGTTTGTCCTTCTACTTGGAAGGTAGAATATCATCCAAAGACAATCTTTTCTCTTTTTATTTGGTATTCGTGTATCCATATACAATTCATACTTTGACTTAAAATAAGTAGAATAATGGTGAAGCAACCACCTTTGTCAAAACCCATGACCTCCTCACATTAGCCTGTACTCACTTGACTTGTCTGCAGGCTGAGTCGGTTCATTGACTGGGGCTCCAGATGTTTCCCCAACTGGCTGGGTTGTGGACCCTTTTGATTTAAACAATAAATGGCTATCAGGAGATATACAGAGGTATAGATCAAGTTTCTTGTGTTTTCAATTATCTTTCTCATATTCCTGTATTAACTACTATTCCCCACTTTTCAACAAGGGATGACAAATCTCTTCCATGACCGAACCATCCTTCAAAGCACTGCCTGAGTTGCTGGATATCAGAGAAATTGGACTCGTTTGGCATTAAGACCTTGGAAATGTGTGTCATGGCTATGCATCCTCATCAGAGCTTACTGTAAAGTTTTTATGAATGGCCTCTCCACAGACCTAATTTTCATTTTACTTCTTAAAATTATGTCTCTGAATCTCAAATTTGATCATGAACTAGGTCTCCATATACATAGTTCTTAGATGCTTATGATCAATCAGGACTCTATGATACATTACTGTCTCTGTTCTTGACACATGTAACCACAAAAAGAAGCCTTGATGAAGACAAAATTAAGAACTTTTCCATTTGATGCTGATTTATACTCAGCACAGTAAGCCTTAGTGACCATGACTCAAAACCATTCAGCTCCAAGGACGGAATCATGTTCTTCAATATCATAAGTACAGCATACGGTAACTCAAAGAACAGCAAAGGCAGTCCTCTCTCTGGGACTGGCTTTCTGTAAATATACATGTCAATCCTGCATTCCTACATAGATAAATAGAGATATACTCATTTCCCCATTTGACTCCAGATGACCCAAGACCCTAGAATATCCATGAAGTTCTAATATTCCCATATAGAAAAATGGAGAGAACATCTGGCCTCTAAACACTTGTGGACTCACAGCCTTTTCTCTTTGACTTACCAGGTTGACTACTGGACAAGGCTGCGGATAGTGTAGAGGCTTCCTGGATGGTAGCTTGACCTGAGGACACCACAGTGCTCCCTAGGACCAGGAAAGCATGGATGGTGGAGACTCATAAGACTCCAGACATCCTAATGTATATGTATGGACTTGTAGGATAAAATGTGGGAATACATATACCTGCACACCATTCTGAGACATGTGTTTGAGTTATACATACAGGGTCAAAGTACAGACTCTCAGCTGAGGTAGTCAGGGAGGAGATGAACTGCTGAGACATGACAGAAGCCTAATAAGTCTTACCTGAAGTTGGGGCTTCAGTACTTGCAGGTACAGGGGTGCTGCTCCCTGCCCTTCCAGAGGTGGATCCAGATGATGCCCCGGGGGTGCCTAATATTTATCATGGTTAGAAAGGAAGAAGGAGAAAATTGTATGGGAGGTTTCTCTATCGTGTAAGAATTACTCTAGCTTTTCTTTTAGTCTTTCAAATAAATGTGCCCTCCCTTATGAACTCCAAAGAGAACTTCTTTCTCAAGGAAAATTAAATAATTTGAAAACATAGACATTTGATTAAACATTGATTAATGAGAACACACACTAATTATAACAGCAAGGCAAATTCCTCATAGAGGAAGAATGATGTTTGAGAACTAGCCTAGACAATCTGAGCATCCTTGTGACCTGACTGCTCTGCATCAAGGTTTAGAGACTCCCTAATCTCACGGCTATTAATTTTATTAATAAATGCTGAAGTCACACGAGATCATGGTGTTCATTGATTTTTCTTTCAATTAGTACTATTTAAAATAATACTAGACACACAGAAACCTGACAATACTCTTCTAACCGTCTGACAACTGGCATGGGTATGGCTGTCATCTAAGGACACATCTCTATGCACATCTCAGAGGATATTCCCAGACAAAGAAAGCCCACTGCATGCATAGGCGACACCCAGTGAATTGTGGTCCTAGACTGACTGTGAGAGGGAACAGGAGGAAGCAGGGAGAAGCGCATTCCTCACTGCACTCCCTCACTGTGGACACAGTGTGAACAGGTTCCTCATGATCCCCTGTTCACATCTGCACCACTCTCACATCTAGATTTTTTCTGACTTGTGGAACTTTGAGCTGAAACTGTGAGCACGATAAACCCTTTCTAGCTTGCTCTGCTTTGGATAGGTTTTATTCACACAAAAATTTAACCAGTGGTGCAGGACACATGTGCCAAGGGTCAATTCTCCCAAAGAATCCTTCTCATTGTATGCTGAATGAAATGCCCACTTTTAACTGCTGCCCATCTCACTCTGTACCTGTTATTCCAGATGTTTCCTCAACATCAGGTACAGTGCTGGCTGTAGCTGTTCCCCCTCTTGTTCCTATGGGAGTAAGAGTGGGGCTTAAAGTTACAGATAGTGATGGCCTCCACAACCTCCAGGTTATCTCAGAGTCACACTTATGTCATTAAGTCTAGAAAACAGTCATCTGTCACCTTTTCTCTTAGGCATTACCACACACAGTGTGGACCACACTTGCATCACGCCCCAACACTGTCTACAATAGAGTTCCTGTCTTGCCTGTTGGGATTCCAGTGGTGATTCCTGTGCCAGGGACTCCAGACGTGGCCACACTTTCTCCTCTTGTTGTAACTCCCACAGACTGTCTTGTTGTGTCTCAAAAGCAAGGACTCTTGCTGGACACATTTATCAGCCCTCAGAAGAGAAGCACTGAGAGGGTAAATCCCATGCTCTCTCTGTAGACATGGTCATCTTTTCTCCAGCCACCCACATTTTACACCTGTGCCCACTGAGTCACCACTAATCAATTGCCTGCTCCTACTGACCTGAGATGCCTTGACTTGTAGCACTGCTGCTGGGTTCCCTGGGGGTGCTGCCTCCTGTGACTGTTAACGTGGGTTCAGCAGGGACTGTAGTGCCTGGGACACAGACAGCATTTTAGGTATCCTTATAAATAACAACCTGTAAGTGGATGGTCTAACCTGGGTACTGTTATTCTCTTCGGTAGCAAATTAATTTCAATTCATGTCAGCCTTTATCTACAGGAGACCCAAGACCACCACCAGTGTCTAACTTCTAATTTCTTTCTCAGTGTTCTACAACAAAAGAGTTATTTGTTAAATTTCTAAATTGTATTAGACATCTATGTTCCCAAACATCAGAGTCTCTCTCCATAGGACAGCACTCAGTGGAAAGTCATTCCTCTAGGGACTGGTAATTCTGGATTTCAGCTGAGATGGGACATTTAAACAATGTATATACACTCTATGATGTCTGTCTGGCCTTCTACTTGAAAGGTGGATCATTATATCATGCGAGGTAATGAGCCCAGTGAATTCTGTTCAATTATATGTAACTTTATAATCTAGAGTCTTGTTACCAAAAGCCTGTCTGTCTTGGGAGGGCAAATCCTCAAAAAGTCACTCTTCTCTCATTTCTTTTGGTACTCACACATCCCTGTAAATTTCGTTTGTTGATTCAATCAAGCAGAGTAATGGTGAAGGCCACCAGATTTCTCAAAACCCATGACACCCTCCCATAGACCATACTCACTTGACTTGTCTGCAGGCTGAGTTGGCTCATTGGATGGGGCTCCAGATGTTTCCCCAACTGGCTGGGTTGTGAACGCTTTCAACATAAACAATAAATAGCTATCAGGATCTATACAGAGGTATAGATCAAGCTCCCTAGCTTTCAATTATCTTTCTCATAGTCCAGAGTTAGATACTATTCCCCACTATTCATCAAATGATGATAAATATCCTTTAGAACACTGCCAGGGTTACTGGACATCACAGAACATGGACACACTGACTTGTTAACATGAAGATATTGGAGTTGTGTGTTGTAGCTCTGCCTCCTCATCAGAGCTTACTGTAGGGCTTTTATGAAAGGGCACTCCCTAATTCAAGCTTTACTTTTGCTTCTGAAAATTATCTCTATATATCTTGAATGTGATCATCAACAAGGTCTGCATATACTTCTATTGACAGTTCTCTCTCTAGTGCAGCTATTTAAGATGATATTGGAGGCTCAAAGCAGTGTCCTTTTTGAGGACAGCCTCAGGCTCTCCAGCACACAGCCTCCACTCACCTGTACTGCCTTCAGGAGAGGTGAGCTTGCTGGTTGAGGATCTAGTTGTTCCAGTGGAAGATCCAGTCGTTCCTGTCAAAACACACAATGTCATGACTGATGGAGTAGGAGACCACATTTTCTTTGTGATGTTGAGTGTTTTCAATCCCTTATTGATACTTCCTTTTAGTGCTCAAATTTTCTAATTTCACATGATATGTGGGCTCCTTCTTGGGCTTGTTCTTCTCTGCCCATAAAGGAGAATGTCTGACTCCTTTATTTTAATCTATTTGAACCTAATTCGTAGATGCTTATGAACAATCAGGACTCCATGATACATTACTGTCTCTGTTCTTGACAAATGTAACCACAAAAAGTAGCCTTGATCAACACAAAATTAAGAACTTTTCCATTTGATGCTGATTTCTACTCAGCACAGTAAGCCTTAGCCACCATGACTCAAAACCATTCAGCTCCAAGGACGGAATCATGTTCTTCAATATCATAAGTACAGCATAAGTTAACTCAAAAAACAACAAATTCAGTCCTCTCCTTGGAACTGGCGCTATTTCTCTAAATATACATGTTAATCCTATATTCCTCCATAGATAAATGGCGATATACTTATTTCCCCATTTGACTGCAAAGGACCCAAGCCCTTAGAATAAGCATGAAGTACTCACATTCCCATATAGGAAAATGGAGAGACCCTCAGGACACTAAAACTTGTGGACTCACAACCTTTTCTGTTTGACTTACCAGGTTTACTGCTGGTAGAGGCTGCGGATAGTGTGGAGGCTTCAGGGATGGTAGTTTGACCTGAGGACACCACAGTGCTCCCTAGGACTAGGAAAACATGGATGATGGAGACTCATAAGATTCCAGACATCCTCATGTATATGTATGGACTTGGAGGATAAAAGTGGGACCACATATCCCTGCACCCCATACTGAGACATGTGTTGGAGTCATACATACACGGCCAAAGTATAGATTCTCAGCTGAAGCAGCCAGGGAAGAGATGAGGCGCTGAGGCATGACAGAAGCCTAATGAGTCTCACCTGAGGTTGGGGCTCCAGTACTTGCAGGAAGAGGGGTGCTGTTCCCTGCCCTTCCAGAGGTGGTTTCAGATGATGCCCTGGGTGTGCCTAATATTAGAAAGGATGGTTAGAAAGGAAGAGGAGGAAACTGTATGGGAGGTTACTCTATCGAGTAAGAATTACTATAGCTTTTCTATGACTCTTAGAAATAACTGTGCCCACCCTTATGAGCTCCATGGAGAACTTTTTCTCGAGGAAAATTAAATAATTTGAAACATAGACATTTGATTAAATATTGATTAATGAGAAAACACACTAATTATAAAAGCAAGGCAAAATCCTCAAAGAGGAAAAATGATGTTTCAGAACTGGCCTAAGACACTCTGAGCACCATTGTGATCTGACTGCTCTCTTCCAAGATTTCAGGATCCCTCATTTCATGGCTATTAATTTTACTAATAAATATTGAAGTCACACGAGATCATGGTGTTTGTTGATTTTTCTTTCAATTAGTACTATTTAAAATAATACTAGACACACAGAAACCTGACAATACTCTTCTAACCGTCTGACAACTGGCATGGGTATGGCTGTCATCTAGGACACATCTCTATGCACATCTCAGAGGATATTCCCAGACAAAGAAAGCCCACTGCATGCATAGGTAACACCCAGTGAATTGTGGTCCTAGACTGACTGTGAGAGGGAACAGGAGGAAGCAGGGAGAAGCGCATTCCTCACTGCACTCCCTCACTGTGGACACAGTTGAACAGGTTCCTCATGATCCCTCATTCATATCTGCACCACTCTCACATCTAGGTTTTCCCTGACTTGTGGAATTTTGACCTGAAACTGAGAGCAAGATAAACCCTTTCTAGCTTCCTCTGCTCATATTAGGTTTGATTCACACAAAAATTTAACAAGTGATGCAGGACACAGGTGACATGGGTCTATTCTCCCAAAGAATCCTTGTCATTATGCTGATTGAAATGCCCACTTTTAACTGCTGCCCATCTCACTCTGTACCTGTTATTCCAGATGTTTCCTCAACATCAGGTACAGTGTTGGCTGTAGCTGTTCTCCCACTTGTCCCTATGGGAGTAAGAGTTGGGCATAAGGATACAGATAGTGATGCCTCAGCAGCCTCCAGGTCATCTCAGAGTCACACTTATGTCATTAAGTTTACAGTGCAGTCACTGGTCTGCTTTTCTCTAATACATTACCACACACAGTGTGCACCACACTTGCATCAGGCCCCAATACTGTCTACCAGAGTGTTCCCAATCTTGCCTGCTGTTTTTTCAGTGGTTACTCCTGTGCCAGGTTCTCCAGGTGTGGCCACCCTTTCTTCTCTTGTTGTAACTCCCACAGACTGTCCTGTTGTGCCTAAAAGCAAAAGACCCATGCTGGACACATGTATCAGTCCTCAGAAGGCAGGCATTGAGAGGGTCAATCCCAAGCTCTCTAATGGACATGGCCCATCCTTCCCCTTACCATGCACATGTTACACCTGTGCCCACTGAGTAACCACTCATGAAGTGCCTGCTCTGACTGACCTGAGACTCCTTGGCTTGTAGCACTGCTGCTGGGTTCCCTGGGCGTGCTGCCTCCTGTGACACTTGACGTGGGTTCAGCAGGGACTGCAGTGCCTGGGACACAGACAGCACTTTAGGTATCCTTAGAAATAACAACCTGTCAGAGGATGGTCTAACCTGGGGAATGTTACTCTCTTCAGTAGTTAAGTAATTTCGCTTGACCTCTTCATGTCAGCTTTTATCTACAGGAGACCCAGGACCACCACCAGCATCTAACTTCTAATTTCCTTCTCAGTGTTCTATGACAAGAGAGTTTTTTGTTAAAATTCTAAATTGTGTTAGACAACTATGTCCTGAAACATCAGAGTCTCTCTCCATAGGACGGCACTCAGTGCCAAGCCATTCCTCTAGGGACTTGTAACTCTGGATTTCAGATGAACATTTGAACAATGTCTCTGCCTACTCTATGATGTCTTCTGTACTTCTAATTGAAAGGTGAAACATCATCATATCGTGTGAAGTAATGATCCCAGTGATATTCTGTTTAATTATATGTAACTTTGTAACCTAGAGTCTTATTACCAAAACCTTTGTCTGTCTTGGGAGGGCAAATCCTCAAAAGGTCACTCTTTTCTCATTTCTCTTGATACTCACACATCCCTGTAAATTTTGTTTGTTGATTCAGTCAAGCAGACAAATAGTGAACTCAACCATCTTTCTCAAAACCCATGACACCCTCCCATATACCATACTCACTTGACTGGTCTTCAGGCTGAGTTGGTTCAGTAGTTGGGGCTCCAGATGTTTCCCCAACTGGCTGAGTAGTGGACCCTTTCAAAGTAAACAATAAATGGCTATCAGGATATATACAGAGGTATATATCAAGCTCCCCAACTTTCAATTATCTTTCCCATAGTCCTGTGTTAGACACTATTCCCCATTATTCAACAAATGGTGATAAATATCCTTAAGAATACCGCCATGGTTGCTGGATATTTGGAATCTGACTTGTTTAACATGAAGACATTGGAGTTCTGTGTTGTAGCTCTGGCTCCTCATCAGAGCTTACTGTAGGGCTTTAGGAGAGGCATTTCCCCAGTTCAAGCTTTACTTTTCCTTCTGAAAATTATCTCTATACATATTGAATGTGATCATCAACAAGGTCTCCATATACTTCTATTGACAGTTCTCTCTCTAGTGCAGCTATATAAGATGATACTGGAGGCTCAAAGCAGTGTCCTTTTAAAGGACAGCCTCAGCCTCTCCAGGACACAGCCTCCACTCACCTGCACTGCTCTCAGGAGAGGTGAGCTTGCTGGTTGAGGATCTAGTTGTTCCAGTGGAAGATCTAATCATTCCTGTCAAAACACACAATGTCATGACTGATGGAGCAGAAGACCACATTTTCTTTGTGATGTTGAGTGTTCTCAATCCCTTATTGATACTTCCTTTTAGTGCTCAAACCTTCTAATTTCACATGATATGTGGGCTCCTTCTTGGGCTTGTTCTTCTCTGCCCATAAAGGAGAATGTCTGATTCCTTTAATTTCATCTATTTGAACCTAGATCTTAGATGATTATGAACAATCAGGACTCCATGATACATTACTGTCTCTGTTCTTGACATATGTAACCACAAAAAGAAGCCTTGATGAAGACAAAATTAAGAATTTTTCAATTTGATGCTGATTTCTACTCAGCACAGTAAGCCTTAGCCACCATGACTCAAAACCATTCAGCTCCAAGGACGGAATCATGTTCTTCAATATCATAAGTACAGTATAAAGTAACTGAAAGAACAGCAAAGGCAGTCCTCTCTCTGGAACTGGCTTTCTATCTCTAAATATACATGTCAATCCTACATTCCTTCATATATAAATAGAGATATACTCATTTCCCCATTTGACTGGAAAGGACTCATTCCCTGAGAATACCTATGAAGTTCTCACATTCCCATATAGAATAATGGAGAGACCCTCAGGACTCTAACACTTGTGGACTCACAGCCTTTTGTGTTTGACTTACCAGGTTTACTGCTGGTAGAGGCTGCGGATAGTGTGGAGGCTTGAGGGATGGAAGTTTCAGCTGAGGACACCACAGTGCTCCCTAGGACCAGGAAAACATGGATGGTGGAGACTCATAAGATTCCAGACATCATCATGTTTATATATGGACTTGGAGGATAAAAGTGGGACCACACATCCCTGCACCCCATACTAAGACATGTGTTTGAGTCATACATACAGTGCCAATGTACAGATTCTCAGCTGAGGCAGCCAGGGAGGAGATGAACTGCTGAGGCGTGACAGAGGCCTAATGAGTCTCACCTGAGGTTGGGGCTCCAGTACTTGCAGGGACAGGGGTGCTGCTCCCTGCCCTTCCAGATGTGGTTTCAGATGATGCCCCGGGGGTGCCTAATATTTATCATGGTTAGAAAGGAAGAAGGAGGAAATTGTATGGGAGGTTTCTCTATGGAGTAAGATTTACTATAGCTTTTCTTTGACTCTTACAAATAACTGTGCCCACCCTTACGAGCTCCAAGGAGAACTTCTTTCTCGAGGAAAATTAAATAATTTGGAAACATAGACATTTGATTAAATATTGATTAATAAGAAAACACACTAATTATAACAGCAAGGCAAAATCCTCAAAGAGGAAGAATGATGTTTCAGAACTGTCTAAGACACTCTGAGCAGCCTTGTGACCTGAATGCTCTCCACCAAGATTTCAGGATCCCTCATTTCATGGCTATTAATTTTATTAATAAATATTGAAGTCACATGAGATCATGGTGTTTCTTGATTTTTCTATCAATTAGTACCACTTAAAATAATACTAAACCCAAAGAAACCTGACAATACTCTTCTAACCGTCTGACAACTGGCATGGGTATGGCTGTCATCTAAGGACACATCTCTGTGCACATCTCAGAGGATATTCCCAGACAAAGAAAGCCCACTGCATGCATAGGCGACACCCAGTGAATTGTGGTCCTAGACTGACTGTGAGAGGGAACAGGAGGAAGCAGGGAGAAGCGCATTCCTCACTGCACTCCCTCACTGTGGACACAGTGTGAACAGGTTCCTCATGATCCCCTGTTCACATCTGCACCACTCTCACATCTAGATTTTTTCTGACTTGTGGAACTTTGAGCTGAAACTGTGAGCACGATAAACCCTTTCTAGCTTGCTCTGCTTTGGATAGGTTTTATTCACACAAAAATTTAACCAGTGGTGCAGGACACATGTGCCAAGGGTCAATTCTCCCAAAGAATCCTTCTCATTGTATGCTGAATGAAATGCCCACTTTTAACTGCTGCCCATCTCACTCTGTACCTGTTATTCCAGATGTTTCCTCAACATCAGGTACAGTGCTGGCTGTAGCTGTTCCCCCTCTTGTTCCTATGGGAGTAAGAGTGGGGCTTAAAGTTACAGATAGTGATGGCCTCCACAACCTCCAGGTCATCTCAGAGTCACACTTATGTCATTAAGTCTAGAAAACAGTCATCTGTCACCTTTCCTCTAAGTCATTACACACACAGTGTGGACCACACTTGCATCATGCCCCAACACTGTCTACAATAGAGTTCCTGTCTTGCCTGTTGGTATTCCAGTGGTGACTCCTGTGCCAGGGACTCCAGACGTGGCCACACTTTCTCCTCTTGTTGTAACTCCCACAGACTGTCTCGTTGTCCCTGAAAAGCAAGGACTGTTGCTGGTCACATGTATCAGTCCTCAGAAGGGAAGCACTGAGAAGGTAAATCCCATGCTCTCTCTGTACACATGGACATCCTTTCTCCAGCCACCCACCTGTTACACCTGTGCCCACTGAGTCACCACTAATCAAGTGCCTACTCTGACTGACCTGAAACGCCTTGGCTTGTAGCACTGCTGATATGTTCCCTGGGGGTGCTGCCTCCCGTGACACTTGACATGGGTTCAGCAGGGAACTGCAGTGCCTGGGACACAGAGAACATTTTAGGTTTCTTTACAAATAACAGTCTGTCAGAGAATGGTCTAACCTGGGTACTGTTATTCTCTTCGGTAGCAAATTATTTTCAATTCATGTCAGCCTCTATCTTCAGAAGACCCAGGATCACCACCAGTGTCTAACTTTAATTTCTTTCTATAGGTTCTATCACAATAGAGTTATTTGTTAAATTTCTAAATTGTGTTAGACAACTACGCTCGGAACATCAGAGTCTCTCTCCATAGGATGGCACTCAGTGCCAAGCCATTCCTCTAGGGACTCGTAACTCTGGATTTCAGATGAGCATTTCAACAATGTCTCTGCCTACTCTATGATGTCTTCTGTCCTTCTAATTGAAAGGTGGATCATCATATGATGTGAAGTAATGAGCCCAGTGATACTCTGTTCAATTACATGTAACTTTGTAACCTACAGTCTTGTTACCAAAAGCCTTGTCTGTCTTGGGAGGACAAATCCTAAAAAAGTCACTGTTTTCCCATTTCTCTTGATACTCACATAACCCTGTAAATTTTGTTTGTTGATTCAGTCAAGCAGACCAATAGTGAAGTCAACCATCTTTCTCAAAACCCTTGACACCCTCCCATATGCCATACTCACTTGACTGGTCTACAGGCTGAGTTGGTTCATTAGTTGGGGCTCCAGATGTTTCCCCAACTGGCTGGGTTGTGGACTCTTTCAAAGTAAACAATAAATGGCTATCAGGATCTATGCAGAGGTATATATCAAGCTCCCAGCTCTCAATTATCTTTACCATAGTCCTGTGTTAGACATTATTCCCCACTTTTCAACAAATGATGATAAATATCCTTCAGAATACCACCAGGGTTGCTGGATATTTGGACACTGACTTGTTTAACATGAAGACATGGGAGTAGTGTGTTGTAGCTCTGGCTCCTCATCAGAGCTTACTGTAGGGCTTTAGGAGAGGCATTTCCCTGTTCAAGCTGTACTTTTGCTTCTGAAAATTATCTCTATACATCTTGAATGTGATCATCAACAAGGTCTCCATATACTTCTATTGACAGGTCTCTCTCTAGTGCAGCTATTTAAGATGATATTGGAGGCTCAAAGCAGTGTCCTTTTTGAGGACAGCCTCAGGCTCTCCAGCACACAGCCTCCACTCACCTGTACTGCCTTCAGGAGAGGTGAGCTTGCTGGTTGAGGATCTAGTTGTTCCAGTGGAAGATCCAGTTGTTCCTGTCAAAACACACAATGTCATGACTGATGGAGCAGGAGACCACATTTTCTTTGTGATATTGAGTGTTTTCAATCCCTTATTGATACTTCCTTTTAGTGCTCAAACCTTCTAATTTCACATGATATGTGGGCTCCTTCTTGGGCTTGTTCTTCTCTGCCCATAAAGGAGAATGTCTGACTCCTTTATTTTAATCTATTTGAACCTAATTCGTAGATGCTTATGAACAATCAGGACTTTATGATACATTACTGTCTCTGTTCTTGACAAATGTAACCACAAAAGTAGCATGATCAACACAAAATTAAGAACTTTTCCATTTGATGCTGATTTATACTCAGCACAGTAAGCCTTAGCCACCATGTTTTAAAACCATTCAGCTCCAAGGACGGAATCAAGTTCTTCAATATCATAAGTACAGCATATGGTAACTCAAAGAACAGCAAAGGCAGTCCTCTCTCTGGGACTGGCTTTCTGTAAATATACATTTCAATCCTGCATTCCGGCATATATAAATAGAGATATACTCATTTCCCCATTTGACTGCAAAGGACCCAAGACCCTAGAATATCCATGCACTTCTCACATTCCCATATAGAAAAATGGAGAGACTCTCTGGCCTCTAACACTTATGGACTCACAGCCTTTTGGGTTGACTTACCAGGTTTACTGCTGGCAGAGGCTACAGATAGTGTGGAGGCTTCAGGGATGGTAGTTTGACCTGAGGACACCACAGTGCTCCCTAGGACCAGGAAAACATGGATGGTGGAGACTCATAAGATTCCAGACATCCTAATGTATATGTATGGACTTGGAGAAAAATGTCAGACCACATATACTTGCACCCCATTCTGAGACATGTTTTTAGTCATACGTACAGGGCCAAAGAACAGACTCTCAGCTGAGGTAGTCAGGGAAGAGATGAGCTGCTGAGACATGACAGAAGCCTAATGAGTCTTACCTGAATTTGGGGCTCCAGTACTTGCAGGTACAGGGGTGCTGCTCCCTGCCCTTCCAGAGGTGGATCCAGATGATGCCCCGGGGTGCCTAATATTTATCATGGTTAGAAAGGAAGAAGGAGAAAATTGTATGGGAGGTTTCTCTATCGTGTAAGAATTACTCTAGCTTTTCTTTTAGTCTTTCAAATAAGTGTGCCCACCCTTATGAACTCCAAAGAGAACTTCTTTCTCAAGGAAAATTAAATAATTTGAAAACATAGACATTTGATTAAACATTGATTAATGAGAACACACACTAATTATAACAGCAAGGCAAATTCCTCATAGAGGAAGAATGATGTTTGAGAACTAGCCTAGACACTCTGAGCAGCCTTGTGACCTGACTGCTCTGCATCAAGGTTTAGAGACTCCGTAATCTCACGGCTATTAATTTTATTAATAAATGCTGAAGTCACACGAGATCATGGTGTTTGTTGATTTTTCTTTCAATTAGTACTATTTAAAGTAATACTAGACACACAGAAACCTGACAATACTCTTCTAACCGTCTGACAACTGGCATGGGTATGGCTGTCATCTAAGGACACATCTCTATGCACATCTCAGAGGATATTCCCAGACAAAGAAAGCCCACTGCATGCATAGGCGACACCCAGTGAATTGTGGTCCTAGACTGACTGTGAGAGGGAACAGGAGGAAGCAGGGAGAAGCGCATTCCTCACTGCACTCCCTCACTGTGGACACAGTGTGAACAGGTTCCTCATGATCCCCTGTTCACATCTGCACCACTCTCACATCTAGATTTTTTCTGACTTGTGGAACTTTGAGCTGAAACTGTGAGCACGATAAACCCTTTCTAGCTTGCTCTGCTTTGGATAGGTTTTATTCACACAAAAATTTAACCAGTGGTGCAGGACACATGTGCCAAGGGTCAATTCTCCCAAAGAATCCTTCTCATTGTATGCTGAATGAAATGCCCACTTTTAACTGCTGCCCATCTCACTCTGTACCTGTTATTCCAGATGTTTCCTCAACATCAGGTACAGTGCTGGCTGTAGCTGTTCCCCCTCTTGTTCCTATGGGAGTAAGAGTGGGGCTTAAAGTTACAGATAGTGATGGCCTCCACAACCTCCAGGTTATCTCAGAGTCACACTTATGTCATTAAGTCTAGAAAACAGTCATCTGTCACCTTTTCTCTTAGGCATTACCACACACAGTGTGGACCACACTTGCATCACGCCCCAACACTGTCTACAATAGAGTTCCTGTCTTGCCTGTTGGGATTCCAGTGGTGATTCCTGTGCCAGGGACTCCAGACGTGGCCACACTTTCTCCTCTTGTTGTAACTCCCACAGACTGTCTTGTTGTGTCTCAAAAGCAAGGACTCTTGCTGGACACATTTATCAGCCCTCAGAAGAGAAGCACTGAGAGGGTAAATCCCATGCTCTCTCTGTAGACATGGTCATCTTTTCTCCAGCCACCCACATTTTACACCTGTGCCCACTGAGTCACCACTAATCAATTGCCTGCTCCTACTGACCTGAGATGCCTTGACTTGTAGCACTGCTGCTGGGTTCCCTGGGGGTGCTGCCTCCTGTGACTGTTAACGTGGGTTCAGCAGGGACTGTAGTGCCTGGGACACAGACAGCACTTTAGGTATCCTTAGAAATAACAACCTGTCAGAGGATGGTCTAACCTGGGGAATGTTACTCTCTTCAGTAGTTAAGTAATTTCGCTTGACCTCTTCATGTCAGCTTTTATCTACAGGAGACCCAGGACCACCACCAGCATCTAACTTCTAATTTCCTTCTCAGTGTTCTATGACAAGAGAGTTTTTTGTTAAAATTCTAAATTGTGTTAGACAACTATGTCCTGAAACATCAGAGTCTCTCTCCATAGGACGGCACTCAGTGCCAAGCCATTCCTCTAGGGACTTGTAACTCTGGATTTCAGATGAACATTTGAACAATGTCTCTGCCTACTCTATGATGTCTTCTGTACTTCTAATTGAAAGGTGAAACATCATCATATCGTGTGAAGTAATGATCCCAGTGATATTCTGTTTAATTATATGTAACTTTGTAACCTAGAGTCTTATTACCAAAACCTTTGTCTGTCTTGGGAGGGCAAATCCTCAAAAGGTCACTCTTTTCTCATTTCTCTTGATACTCACACATCCCTGTAAATTTTGTTTGTTGATTCAGTCAAGCAGACAAATAGTGAACTCAACCATCTTTCTCAAAACCCATGACACCCTCCCATATACCATACTCACTTGACTGGTCTTCAGGCTGAGTTGGTTCAGTAGTTGGGGCTCCAGATGTTTCCCCAACTGGCTGAGTAGTGGACCCTTTCAAAGTAAACAATAAATGGCTATCAGGATATATACAGAGGTATATATCAAGCTCCCCAACTTTCAATTATCTTTCCCATAGTCCTGTGTTAGACACTATTCCCCATTATTCAACAAATGGTGATAAATATCCTTAAGAATACCGCCATGGTTGCTGGATATTTGGAATCTGACTTGTTTAACATGAAGACATTGGAGTTCTGTGTTGTAGCTCTGGCTCCTCATCAGAGCTTACTGTAGGGCTTTAGGAGAGGCATTTCCCCAGTTCAAGCTTTACTTTTCCTTCTGAAAATTATCTCTATACATATTGAATGTGATCATCAACAAGGTCTCCATATACTTCTATTGACAGTTCTCTCTCTAGTGCAGCTATATAAGATGATACTGGAGGCTCAAAGCAGTGTCCTTTTAAAGGACAGCCTCAGCCTCTCCAGGACACAGCCTCCACTCACCTGCACTGCTCTCAGGAGAGGTGAGCTTGCTGGTTGAGGATCTAGTTGTTCCAGTGGAAGATCCAATCATTCCTGTCAAAACACACAATGTCATGACTGATGGAGCAGAAGACCACATTTTCTTTGTGATGTTGAGTGTTCTCAATCCCTTATTGATACTTCCTTTTAGTGCTCAAACCTTCTAATTTCACATGATATGTGGGCTCCTTCTTGGGCTTGTTCTTCTCTGCCCATAAAGGAGAATGTCTGATTCCTTTAATTTCATCTATTTGAACCTAGATCTTAGATGATTATGAACAATCAGGACTCCATGATACATTACTGTCTCTGTTCTTGACATATGTAACCACAAAAAGAAGCCTTGATGAAGACAAAATTAAGAATTTTTCAATTTGATGCTGATTTCTACTCAGCACAGTAAGCCTTAGCCACCATGACTCAAAACCATTCAGCTCCAAGGACGGAATCATGTTCTTCAATATCATAAGTACAGTATAAAGTAACTGAAAGAACAGCAAAGGCAGTCCTCTCTCTGGAACTGGCTTTCTATCTCTAAATATACATGTCAATCCTACATTCCTTCATATATAAATAGAGATATACTCATTTCCCCATTTGACTGGAAAGGACTCATTCCCTGAGAATACCTATGAAGTTCTCACATTCCCATATAGAATAATGGAGAGACCCTCAGGACTCTAACACTTGTGGACTCACAGCCTTTTGTGTTTGACTTACCAGGTTTACTGCTGGTAGAGGCTGCGGATAGTGTGGAGGCTTGAGGGATGGAAGTTTCAGCTGAGGACACCACAGTGCTCCCTAGGACCAGGAAAACATGGATGGTGGAGACTCATAAGATTCCAGACATCATCATGTTTATATATGGACTTGGAGGATAAAAGTGGGACCACACATCCCTGCACCCCATACTAAGACATGTGTTTGAGTCATACATACAGTGCCAATGTACAGATTCTCAGCTGAGGCAGCCAGGGAGGAGATGAACTGCTGAGGCGTGACAGAGGCCTAATGAGTCTCACCTGAGGTTGGGGCTCCAGTACTTGCAGGGACAGGGGTGCTGCTCCCTGCCCTTCCAGATGTGGTTTCAGATGATGCCCCGGGGTGCCTAATATTTATCATGGTTAGAAAGGAAGAAGGAGGAAATTGTATGGGAGGTTTCTCTATGGAGTAAGATTTACTATAGCTTTTCTTTGACTCTTACAAATAACTGTGCCCACCCTTACGAGCTCCAAGGAGAACTTCTTTCTCGAGGAAAATTAAATAATTTGGAAACATAGACATTTGATTAAATATTGATTAATAAGAAAACACACTAATTATAACAGCAAGGCAAAATCCTCAAAGAGGAAGAATGATGTTTCAGAACTGTCTAAGACACTCTGAGCAGCCTTGTGACCTGAATGCTCTCCACCAAGATTTCAGGATCCCTCATTTCATGGCTATTAATTTTATTAATAAATATTGAAGTCACATGAGATCATGGTGTTTCTTGATTTTTCTATCAATTAGTACCACTTAAAATAATACTAAACCCAAAGAAACCTGACAATACTCTTCTAACCGTCTGACAACTGGCATGGGTATGGCTGTCATCTAAGGACACATCTCTGTGCACATCTCAGAGGATATTCCCAGACAAAGAAAGCCCACTGCATGCATAGGCGACACCCAGTGAATTGTGGTCCTAGACTGACTGTGAGAGGGAACAGGAGGAAGCAGGGAGAAGCGCATTCCTCACTGCACTCCCTCACTGTGGACACAGTGTGAACAGGTTCCTCATGATCCCCTGTTCACATCTGCACCACTCTCACATCTAGATTTTTTCTGACTTGTGGAACTTTGAGCTGAAACTGTGAGCACGATAAACCCTTTCTAGCTTGCTCTGCTTTGGATAGGTTTTATTCACACAAAAATTTAACCAGTGGTGCAGGACACATGTGCCAAGGGTCAATTCTCCCAAAGAATCCTTCTCATTGTATGCTGAATGAAATGCCCACTTTTAACTGCTGCCCATCTCACTCTGTACCTGTTATTCCAGATGTTTCCTCAACATCAGGTACAGTGCTGGCTGTAGCTGTTCCCCCTCTTGTTCCTATGGGAGTAAGAGTGGGGCTTAAAGTTACAGATAGTGATGGCCTCCACAACCTCCAGGTCATCTCAGAGTCACACTTATGTCATTAAGTCTAGAAAACAGTCATCTGTCACCTTTCCTCTAAGTCATTACACACACAGTGTGGACCACACTTGCATCATGCCCCAACACTGTCTACAATAGAGTTCCTGTCTTGCCTGTTGGTATTCCAGTGGTGACTCCTGTGCCAGGGACTCCAGACGTGGCCACACTTTCTCCTCTTGTTGTAACTCCCACAGACTGTCTCGTTGTCCCTGAAAAGCAAGGACTGTTGCTGGTCACATGTATCAGTCCTCAGAAGGGAAGCACTGAGAAGGTAAATCCCATGCTCTCTCTGTACACATGGACATCCTTTCTCCAGCCACCCACCTGTTACACCTGTGCCCACTGAGTCACCACTAATCAAGTGCCTACTCTGACTGACCTGAAACGCCTTGGCTTGTAGCACTGCTGATATGTTCCCTGGGGGTGCTGCCTCCCGTGACACTTGACATGGGTTCAGCAGAAACTGCACTGCCTGGGACACAGAGAACATTTTAGGTTTCTTTACAAATAACAGTCTGTCAGAGAATGGTCTAACCTGGGTACTGTTATTCTCTTCGGTAGCAAATTATTTTCAATTCATGTCAGCCTCTATCTTCAGAAGACCCAGGATCACCACCAGTGTCTAACTTTAATTTCTTTCTATAGGTTCTATCACAATAGAGTTATTTGTTAAATTTCTAAATTGTGTTAGACAACTACGCTCGGAACATCAGAGTCTCTCTCCATAGGATGGCACTCAGTGCCAAGCCATTCCTCTAGGGACTCGTAACTCTGGATTTCAGATGAGCATTTCAACAATGTCTCTGCCTACTCTATGATGTCTTCTGTCCTTCTAATTGAAAGGTGGATCATCATATGATGTGAAGTAATGAGCCCAGTGATACTCTGTTCAATTACATGTAACTTTGTAACCTACAGTCTTGTTACCAAAAGCCTTGTCTGTCTTGGGAGGACAAATCCTAAAAAAGTCACTGTTTTCCCATTTCTCTTGATACTCACATAACCCTGTAAATTTTGTTTGTTGATTCAGTCAAGCAGACCAATAGTGAAGTCAACCATCTTTCTCAAAACCCTTGACACCCTCCCATATGCCATACTCACTTGACTGGTCTACAGGCTGAGTTGGTTCATTAGTTGGGGCTCCAGATGTTTCCCCAACTGGCTGGGTTGTGGACTCTTTCAAAGTAAACAATAAATGGCTATCAGGATCTATGCAGAGGTATATATCAAGCTCCCAGCTCTCAATTATCTTTACCATAGTCCTGTGTTAGACATTATTCCCCACTTTTCAACAAATGATGATAAATATCCTTCAGAATACCACCAGGGTTGCTGGATATTTGGACACTGACTTGTTTAACATGAAGACATGGGAGTAGTGTGTTGTAGCTCTGGCTCCTCATCAGAGCTTACTGTAGGGCTTTAGGAGAGGCATTTCCCCTGTTCAAGCTGTACTTTTGCTTCTGAAAATTATCTCTATACATCTTGAATGTGATCATCAACAAGGTCTCCATATACTTCTATTGACAGGTCTCTCTCTAGTGCAGCTATTTAAGATGATATTGGAGGCTCAAAGCAGTGTCCTTTTTGAGGACAGCCTCAGGCTCTCCAGCACACAGCCTCCACTCACCTGTACTGCCTTCAGGAGAGGTGAGCTTGCTGGTTGAGGATCTAGTTGTTCCAGTGGAAGATCCAGTTGTTCCTGTCAAAACACACAATGTCATGACTGATGGAGCAGGAGACCACATTTTCTTTGTGATATTGAGTGTTTTCAATCCCTTATTGATACTTCCTTTTAGTGCTCAAACCTTCTAATTTCACATGATATGTGGGCTCCTTCTTGGGCTTGTTCTTCTCTGCCCATAAAGGAGAATGTCTGACTCCTTTATTTTAATCTATTTGAACCTAATTCGTAGATGCTTATGAACAATCAGGACTTTATGATACATTACTGTCTCTGTTCTTGACAAATGTAACCACAAAAGTAGCATGATCAACACAAAATTAAGAACTTTTCCATTTGATGCTGATTTATACTCAGCACAGTAAGCCTTAGCCACCATGTTTTAAAACCATTCAGCTCCAAGGACGGAATCAAGTTCTTCAATATCATAAGTACAGCATATGGTAACTCAAAGAACAGCAAAGGCAGTCCTCTCTCTGGGACTGGCTTTCTGTAAATATACATTTCAATCCTGCATTCCGGCATATATAAATAGAGATATACTCATTTCCCCATTTGACTGCAAAGGACCCAAGACCCTAGAATATCCATGCACTTCTCACATTCCCATATAGAAAAATGGAGAGACTCTCTGGCCTCTAACACTTATGGACTCACAGCCTTTTGGGTTGACTTACCAGGTTTACTGCTGGCAGAGGCTACAGATAGTGTGGAGGCTTCAGGGATGGTAGTTTGACCTGAGGACACCACAGTGCTCCCTAGGACCAGGAAAACATGGATGGTGGAGACTCATAAGATTCCAGACATCCTAATGTATATGTATGGACTTGGAGAAAAATGTCAGACCACATATACTTGCACCCCATTCTGAGACATGTTTTTAGTCATACGTACAGGGCCAAAGAACAGACTCTCAGCTGAGGTAGTCAGGGAAGAGATGAGCTGCTGAGACATGACAGAAGCCTAATGAGTCTTACCTGAATTTGGGGCTCCAGTACTTGCAGGTACAGGGGTGCTGCTCCCTGCCCTTCCAGAGGTGGATCCAGATGATGCCCCGGGGGTGCCTAATATTTATCATGGTTAGAAAGGAAGAAGGAGAAAATTGTATGGGAGGTTTCTCTATCGTGTAAGAATTACTCTAGCTTTTCTTTTAGTCTTTCAAATAAGTGTGCCCACCCTTATGAACTCCAAAGAGAACTTCTTTCTCAAGGAAAATTAAATAATTTGAAAACATAGACATTTGATTAAACATTGATTAATGAGAACACACACTAATTATAACAGCAAGGCAAATTCCTCATAGAGGAAGAATGATGTTTGAGAACTAGCCTAGACACTCTGAGCAGCCTTGTGACCTGACTGCTCTGCATCAAGGTTTAGAGACTCCGTAATCTCACGGCTATTAATTTTATTAATAAATGCTGAAGTCACACGAGATCATGGTGTTTGTTGATTTTTCTTTCAATTAGTACTATTTAAAATAATACTAGACACACAGAAACCTGACAATACTCTTCTAACCGTCTGACAACTGGCATGGGTATGGCTGTCATCTAAGGACACATCTCTATGCACATCTCAGAGGATATTCCCAGACAAAGAAAGCCCACTGCATGCATAGGCGACACCCAGTGAATTGTGGTCCTAGACTGACTGTGAGAGGGAACAGGAGGAAGCAGGGAGAAGCGCATTCCTCACTGCACTCCCTCACTGTGGACACAGTGTGAACAGGTTCCTCATGATCCCCTGTTCACATCTGCACCACTCTCACATCTAGATTTTTTCTGACTTGTGGAACTTTGAGCTGAAACTGTGAGCACGATAAACCCTTTCTAGCTTGCTCTGCTTTGGATAGGTTTTATTCACACAAAAATTTAACCAGTGGTGCAGGACACATGTGCCAAGGGTCAATTCTCCCAAAGAATCCTTCTCATTGTATGCTGAATGAAATGCCCACTTTTAACTGCTGCCCATCTCACTCTGTACCTGTTATTCCAGATGTTTCCTCAACATCAGGTACAGTGCTGGCTGTAGCTGTTCCCCCTCTTGTTCCTATGGGAGTAAGAGTGGGGCTTAAAGTTACAGATAGTGATGGCCTCACAACCTCCAGGTTATCTCAGAGTCACACTTATGTCATTAAGTCTAGAAAACAGTCATCTGTCACCTTTTCTCTTAGGCATTACCACACACAGTGTGGACCACACTTGCATCACGCCCCAACACTGTCTACAATAGAGTTCCTGTCTTGCCTGTTGGGATTCCAGTGGTGATTCCTGTGCCAGGGACTCCAGACGTGGCCACACTTTCTCCTCTTGTTGTAACTCCCACAGACTGTCTTGTTGTGTCTCAAAAGCAAGGACTCTTGCTGGACACATTTATCAGCCCTCAGAAGAGAAGCACTGAGAGGGTAAATCCCATGCTCTCTCTGTAGACATGGTCATCTTTTCTCCAGCCACCCACATTTTACACCTGTGCCCACTGAGTCACCACTAATCAATTGCCTGCTCCTACTGACCTGAGATGCCTTGACTTGTAGCACTGCTGCTGGGTTCCCTGGGGGTGCTGCCTCCTGTGACTGTTAACGTGGGTTCAGCAGGGACTGTAGTGCCTGGGACACAGACAGCATTTTAGGTATCCTTATAAATAACAACCTGTAAGTGGATGGTCTAACCTGGGTACTGTTATTCTCTTCGGTAGCAAATTAATTTCAATTCATGTCAGCCTTTATCTACAGGAGACCCAAGACCACCACCAGTGTCTAACTTCTAATTTCTTTCTCAGTGTTCTACAACAAAAGAGTTATTTGTTAAATTTCTAAATTGTATTAGACATCTATGTTCCTGCAAACATCAGAGTCTCTCTCCATAGGACAGCACTCAGTGGAAAGTCATTCCTCTAGGGACTGGTAATTCTGGATTTCAGCTGAGATGGGACATTTAAACAATGTATATACACTCTATGATGTCTGTCTGGCCTTCTACTTGAAAGGTGGATCATTATATCATGCGAGGTAATGAGCCCAGTGAATTCTGTTCAATTATATGTAACTTTATAATCTAGAGTCTTGTTACCAAAAGCCTGTCTGTCTTGGGAGGGCAAATCCTCAAAAAGTCACTCTTCTCTCATTTCTTTTGGTACTCACACATCCCTGTAAATTTCGTTTGTTGATTCAATCAAGCAGAGTAATGGTGAAGGCCACCAGATTTCTCAAAACCCATGACACCCTCCCATATACCATACTCACTTGACTTGTCTGCAGGCTGAGTTGGCTCATTGGATGGGGCTCCAGATGTTTCCCCAACTGGCTGGGTTGTGAACGCTTTCAACATAAACAATAAATAGCTATCAGGATCTATACAGAGGTATAGATCAAGCTCCCTAGCTTTCAATTATCTTTCTCATAGTCCAGTGTTAGATACTATTCCCCACTATTCATCAAATGATGATAAATATCCTTTAGAACACTGCCAGGGTTACTGGACATCACAGAACATGGACACACTGACTTGTTAACATGAAGATATTGGAGTTGTGTGTTGTAGCTCTGCCTCCTCATCAGAGCTTACTGTAGGGCTTTATGAAAGGGCACTCCCTAATTCAAGCTTTACTTTTGCTTCTGAAAATTATCTCTATATATCTTGAATGTGATCATCAACAAGGTCTGCATATACTTCTATTGACAGTTCTCTCTCTAGTGCAGCTATTTAAGATGATACTGGAGGCTCAAAGCAGTGTCCTTTTAAAGGACAGCCTCAGGCTCTCCAGCACACAGCCTCCACTCACCTGTACTGCCTTCAGGAGAGGTGAGCTTGCTGGTTGAGGATCTAGTTGTTCCAGTGGAAGATCCAGTCGTTCCTGTCAAAACACACAATGTCATGACTGATGGAGCAGGAGACCACATTTTCTTTGTGATGTTGAGTGTTTTCAATCCCTTATTGATACTTCCTTTTAGTGCTCAAACCTTCTAATTTCACATGATATGTGGGCTCCTTCTTGGGCTTGTTCTTCTCTGCCCATAAAGGAGAATGTCTGACTCCTTTATTTTATCTATTTGAACCTAGATTCGTAGATGATTATGAACAATCAGGACTCCATGATACATTACTGTCTCTGTTCTTGACAAATGTAACCACAAAAAGTAGCCTTGATGAAGACAAAATTAAGAATTTTTCCATTTGATGCTGATTTCTACTCAGCACAGTAAGCCTTAGCCACCATGACTCAAAACCATTCAGCTCCAAGGACGGAATCATGTTCTTCAATATCATAAGTACAGCATAAGTAACTGAAAAAACAACAAAGGCAGTCCTCTCCTTGGAACTGGCGCTATTTCTCTAAATATACATGTCAATCCTACATTCCTTCATATATAAATAGAGATATACTCATTTCCCCATTTGACTGGAAAGGACTCAAGCCCTGAGAATAACTATGAAGTTCTCACATTCCCATATAGAAAATGGAGAGACCCTCAGGACTCTAACACTTGTGGACTCACAACCTTTTCTGTTTGACTTACCAGGTTTACTGCTGGTAGAGGCTGCGGATAGTGTGGAGGCTTCAGGGATGGAAGTTTCAGCTGAGGACACCACAGTGCTCCCTAGGACCAGGAAAACATGGATGGTGGAGACTCATAAGATTCCAGACATCATCATGTATATATATGGACTTGGAGGATAAAAGTGGGACCACACATCCCTGCACCCCATACTGAGACATGTGTTTGAGTCATACATACAGTGCCAAAGTACAGATTCTCAGCTGAGGCAGCCAGGGAGGAGATGAGGCGCTGAGGCATGACAGAAGCCTAATGAGTCTCACCTGAGGTTGGGGCTCCAGTACTTGCAGGAAGAGGGGTGCTGCTCCCTGCCCTTCCAGATGTGGTTTCAGATGATGCCCTGGGTGTGCCTAATATTAGAAAGGATGGTTAGAAAGGAAGAGGAGGAAATTGTATGGGAGGTTTCTCTATGGAGTAAGATTTACTATAGCTTTTCTTTGACTCTTACAAATAACTGTGCCCACCCTTACGAGCTCCAAGGAGAACTTTTTCTCGAGGAAAATTAAATAATTTGGAAACATAGACATTTGATTAAATATTGATTAATAAGAAAACACACTAATTATAACAGCAAGGCAAAATCCTCATAGATGAAAAATGATGTTTCAGAACTGTCTAAGATACTCTGAGCAGCCTTGTGACCTGAATGCTCTCCACCAAGATTTCAGGATCCCTCATTTCATGGCTATTAATTTTATTAATAAATATTGAAGTCACATGAGATCATGGTGTTTCTTGATTTTTCTATCAATTAGTACTACTTAAAATAATACTAAACCCAAAGAAACATGACAGTACACTTCTAATTGTCTGACAACTGGCATGGGTATGGCTATCATCTAGGACACATCTCTGTGCACATCTCAGAGGATATTTCCAGACAAAGAAAGCCCACTGTATGCATAGGCGACACCCAGTGAATTGTGGTCCTAGACTGACTGTGAAAGGGAACAGGAGGAAGCAGGGAGAAGCGCATTCCTCACTGCACTCCCTCACTGTGGACACAGTTGAACAGGTTCCTCATGATCCCTCATTCACATCTGTACCACTCTCACATCTAGGTTTTTCCTGACTTGTGGAATTTTGATCTGAAACTGTGAGCACGATAAACCCTTTCTAGCTTGCTCTGCTTTGGTTAGGTTTGATTCACCGAAAAATTTAACTAGTGGTGAATGACACACGTGGCAAGGGTCAACTCTTCCACAGAATCCTTCTCATTGTATGCTGATTGAAATGCCCACTCTTATCTGCAGCCCAGCTCACTCTGTACCTGTTATTCCAGATGTTTCCTCAACATCAGGTACAGTGCTGGCTGTAGCTGTTCCCCCTCTTGTTCCTATGGGAGTAAGAGTGGGGCTTAAAGTTACAGATAGTGATGGCTTCCACAACCTCCAGGTCATCTCAGAGTCACACTTATGTCATTAAGTCTACAGTGCAGTCTCTGTCACCTTTCCTATAATTCATTACACACACAGTGTGCACCACACTTGCATCAGGCCCCAACACTGTCTACCAGAGAGTTTCCAGCTTGCCTGCTGTGTTTCCAGTGGTGATTCCTGTGCCAGGTTCTCCAGACGTGGCCACACTTTCTCCTCTTGTTGTAACTCCCACAGACTGTCCTGTTGTGCCTGAAAAGCAGATGACCCATGTTGGACACCTGAACTAACCCTCAGAATGCAGGCTTGGAGAGGTTCACGCCCCAGCTGTCTCTGTGGACATGTCCATCCTGTCCCTAGTAGCCCACCTGTTACACCTGTGCCCACTGAGTCACCACTAATGAAGTGCCTGCTCTGTCTGACCTGAGATTCCTGGGCTTGTAGCACTGCTTCTGGGTTCCCTGGGGGTGCTGCCTCCCGTGACACTTGACGTGGGTTCAGCAGGGACTGCAGTGCCTGGGACATAGACAGCACTTTAGTTTTCATTTGAAATAACATATAATGTGATAATATGCCCTGGGAAACCTTTTACCCTCCCATTGTGGATATCTTACCTGACTTGTTTATTTTTGTCCCTTTAGCTCACAGCAGATCCAGTACCTTACATAATCACTCTAACCCCAGAATCTAACGTCCACTTTACTTCTCAATAATATCTGGGTAAACAATACTTTGACCAATATCCCAAGTGTGTGAGAATACTTCCCAAAACACGAGTCTCTCTATCTCCCCTAGGACAGTACTTAGTGCTAAGCAGTTCCCCTAGAGATTGACAAGTCTGAAAGTGCACCTGAGATGGAACATTTGACCCTTGCCCCTGCCTTCTCTCTGTAATGTGTCTGTCCTTCTATTGGGAAAGTGGAACATTATCCCAGTGTCATATCATGTGATGTAATGAGTTAAGTGATTTTCTGTTCAGTCATATCTGCCTTTTAACTTTATGTCATGTTATGGACAACCTTGGCTTATTGCCTTTGGAGCAGGTACAAGCTTCTAAAAAGGACACATTTATCCATCCTCATTTGGCATACATATCAATCTAAATTTTTCCCAGCTCCTTCAATTTAAAGTAAGTAGAACATGAAGAAGTGCCTTCCCATTTTGTGAACCTGATATCCCCATGTCTGTGTGCACTCACTGGACTTCTCTGTAGGCTGTGTCCTTTCAGTGCTTGTGGCTCCAGAAGTCTGCACAAGGGATGGTTCTGGTGTTGCTTTGAATGTGAACAGACAATGCCCATCAGATTTGATGCATGATAATAGATATGGCTACTAATGCTTTCAATTATCTTTCTTATATCCCTGGATTCTTCTCTATTTCTACATTCTTCTTTCCCACAAGCAATCATCAAATCTTCCATGACCCAGATCATCCTTGAGCGCATTACTTGACATGTTGGATGCACATAGTCTTGAACATTTTTATTTGTTTTACTTTGAGACACTACGGTTGAGTGTCGTATACCTTAACATTACATCAGAGCCTACTGCAGGACTTCTGTAAGACGCTTATGGCTTTCGCTTGATGGAATGTAGTTCCCCATTCATGGAGCTAAAAAGAATACTTCAGTATGTAATTAAAAATGCCTCTGCTTGATTCTCACTGGTAGCAGAATTTAGGCGTGTTCTCCTCTGCAGAATTACAGCATTAGTTCTTCCAGGGATTTGTGTTGTGATTATCATGCATCATTTAAAATGTGTGGATGCCACCACTGGGTAAAACAACCACCTTTGTCCTTAGCACCTCTTGACAATGCTTTTGTGGACAATGAATTGTCTTAGGTTCAGGCTCTTCCTGTCCATTTACCCACTCACTATGTTCCAGACATAGATAATGGGGCTATATCATATGGTTTATTTGATCCCTACAGACTCATACATGTCTGTCTTTTACCTCCTTGTTTGTTAATGTTACTAGTTGTGGCTCTTATTTAAGAGGCTCTGGGAATGACACAGGTGGATCCTACAGGGAACCCTACTTCCCAAGAAAAAGCAACTTAAGGGATAGTGGCCATGTGTCTGTCACTCTTGACATTACTAGAAGACTTTGGAGGTTTCATAAAAACCAAGAATAAATATTGTCTCTCCCCCACTTCTCTAGCCCTCCTGCCCAATTAGAACACCATTTTTAGTTCAGCCCTGTGAGCAGACTTGGATGGAACCTCTGAGGTATCACCCGCAGTCTATTTGATCTTACTAGAAACAGTGTACCCAGTGCCTGCTTCTCCAGGGGTTGCCCCAGATGATGCACCTGGGGTGCCTGAATTTCATCAAGGATAGAAATTTCACTTTAGTGAAAACTATTTTCCATCTTAAGACACCAAACAATAACGTGGTTTCATTATTTTCTTCTTTAAGATAATTGGTGATTTCTAGCCATGCAGAAGTATCTTTAGTGTTTTTCAAGTGAAATCCTGTAAATCAGGTAGCTCTCATCCTGACTCCATTGAGACCATCTGTCTGCTACAATATAGAGACACAAAGGTGATGCCCCAGTATTTTTCATGGAATAATCTTGTCTCTTGTACTTTCTCATGCTACAGTGTTCCCATTTTGTCTTGTTGGTGTCTGCCTTGCTAACCTTTGTCAATCATATTTGTACAAATATTAATTTTTTGACTGTACAGAATGATTTTATATGAGAATTATATGTTGTTGCTGTTTTTCTGTATTCTATATAGGATAAGACACAACACTGTGTAAAAAAAAAAACAGATATCTGAGGACATAGATTTAATCATGTTGACACGTGTCATCAGACAAATGGCATTGATCACACACTTCAAGGCATCCTGACCCTTACTCAGGTTTAAGCACAGAATTCACAAGTCTAATTGCCAGGGTGACCCCCTGTTCTGTTTCCTCTGTACCTGTCATTCCTGATGTGCTGTTACCAGATGCTCCAATGGTGACAGCTTTGTCTCCCACACTTTTTCTTGTGTGAAAACATAAACATTAGATAGTGTGACGGATAATTTGTCAACTTGACGGTGTTTAGAATCAATAGGAAAACAATCCTCCTGACACGTATATGAGAGATTTCCTAGATTGGGTCAGTATATGGAGAAAGCCCACTACATGTTGGTGATAACCTTACGTTAACTGTGGTCTTGGCTTCAATAAAAAAGAGAAAGGGGGCCTAGCATCTGTACCCATCTTGTGCATCTGCTCCCATATTTGCTTTTTGACTATGGTGCAAAGTGTCCAACTAGCTTCTAATTTCCTTGGCATGATGCTGCCAATCATGGCTCAGAGACCTAACACCCCCACATTCCTATTGGCCTATCTTCTGCAGGAAAACATTTGGGAATCCAAACCACATTTCAGCATTCTTGTAACATCCCATCATCTTCTCTCGGTACTCAGGCTGTGACAATGGTACCTATCTAATGAATGGCAAACTACTCAGCCTGACTTACCTGTGTTTCCTGGGCTCGTGACTCCAGTGTTGTATTCCTTGGGGGTGCTCCCTCCCTCAGTACTAGATGTGGGTGAGGTTCTGCCCAAGGTTACGCCATGGGTCCCTCCAGATGATGTCTGAGATATACCTGCTAATTTTAGATGTTAAATAAAAAAAGATGGTTAAAAATTATAAAGAAACTTCTTGTTATGGTTAGGAAGTGAAATATGACTTTATTTTCCTTAAAAATATTATAAGCTAGGCGTTATGGTCCAGTCCTTTTATCCCAGCACTTAGTGGAAATCAGTAGACAGCTCTGTGAACTCTTTGTTGACCCGGCTTACAAAGTGAGTTTTAGGCCAGCTAAAGATACACAGTGAAAACTTGTTTCCAAATTTTTTTTTAAAAAAGGAATAAAAAGTTCTTTTCCCATATAAGCTAAGTACTTTCTCAAGGTAAATGAGATAAATTGATAGTATATTGAATTATAAAGACCTTCATTGATTGTGACACATCATAATCATGTGAAATTCCTCGCAGCTATATTGATGATCTTAGGACTGTCTTAGGACCCCTGCGCAATAGGCTGAATGCATCCTGAATCTCATGATGGTTAATTTTTCACAAAGCAAGGTTTATGAGATTGTAACATTCCTCTGCTTGTTCACAACATACTCCAGTGTACTAAAATAATATTATACACAAACTAATACTTGACAATGCATTTCTAGTCTCTTGTACACTTGGCACCTGAAATGGCAAGTCTTCACTGTCTGCTAAAATGTGTTTAGAATCTTCTAGGCACACCTCTCGGAGGCTATCTCTGAGTACGTTTGCAGAGATGTCTACTTCAGATGGAAAAACCTATCATGCATGTAGCTGAGAACATCCCAAGTGTTGTGGTCCAAGACTGAGTGATAGTATTGAGAAAACTGGATTTCAGCATGCAGAAAAGTCAAACTAGATCCTTAGCTCTCGCTGTCAGTTGGTTTTTGTCAACTTGATATAGAACCTAACATACTGGGAAGAGGAACCTTGAGTTAAGGGATACTTCTATTAACTTATCTCATGGGCAAGATTGTGAAGCATTTTCTTGAATGGAAGAAAATCTTTGCCAGCTCCTCTTCCAATAAGGGATTAATGTGTAGAACATACAAAGAACTTAATAAATAAATAATTATCAAGAAATCAACCAAGTTTAAAATGGGCTATGGAATTAACAGAAAGTTTTCAAAAGAAGAAATACAAATAGCTCACAAGTGCTCTAGCAAGTTCTCAGTGTCCCTAGCCATCAGGAGGCTACAGATGAAAATTCCTTTAAGACTCACCTTGTCCCATCAGAAAGACCTGAACTTGCTTCTCTTGGGAGTATGATATGAAATTTGCCTGTACTTTTTTTGTGACAACATAGATGCATCACGAAAACATGACTTGTGTCACTTGTTCTTACTCCAGATAAACCAGGTGACTCCTATAATAGCGATCTCATGTTCCTTCTACTGAAGTACTCTTTATTAATAAAACATGGTAAGCCTGTAAGCATTTAACTAACTGATCTTATGTATATATGTTTTCCCCACTTGATCATGCCTGGTTCATGTCTTGTCTTCTAAGTGTGTGCAAGTATTAGCTTCTCCCTTTCTAGAGTGAAGAAAAGAGAGAAAGTATATTTTACAGACTGTCACTGTATCCCTTACAATTTGCACACAGTACATATCTTAGTTCTTTCCGGATCTTCTGGACACTTGCCACCACCTAAATAACCTTTCTCAGATTCCCTTGGGAAACCTTGTCTATGGCTAAATCTTGAGCACTAAATCCTTTATGCCTACAGCCTAGAGGTCACCCTCCTGAGCTCCCTTAGTATTTATTCCCCCAGATCTGTTTTCACCAGCAACTCCAGTGGTGGCTGCATCGGCTTTGCCACTCATTCCTGAGGGAAGAACAATGCTTCGTGCATTCGGATAGCTATGTAGAAAACACTTTCAGGAAAGTTCTTATTTTCTGTCCTGTCATTATTTTCTGCATTGTTGTCCATGATTGGTGGAGTGTCTCATTACAATACTCTGACATATTAGCAAAGCTTGTGCTGACCCCACAACTCCACCACCAACCTCTAACGAAGCCTCGCCTTGCTTGTTGGGTTTGGATTGCTAACGGCCTAGGTGCCTGGCACTGCTGGAGTGTTGCTCCTGACTAATGCTGAGGCTGGCCTCATAGACCCTTCTGTTGTACTTGCAATAGAAGCGGTTTAATATTTGCTAATTCTTTTTCAGTGTGAGATGAGAGATTCAAATCAAGTTTTAATCTGGTGGAGTGTCTTCACCATTTATCCAACAGCCAAACTTTGGTGATTCTGTGCTTACTTAATAGACACTAATAATGTGCATGTTCCGCCCTACCGGTATTTCCTGGGCTTGTGGCTCTAGAGCTTGATCCTCCGGGGGTGCTGCTCTCTTCGCTGCTAGATGTGGGTGCAGAAGTACCAGCTGTTCCTCCTGATGAATATAACATGATGGTCAAGACACAAGTCAATTTATTTTGCTTTATAAAAAAGTCCATCAATATTATTCTTTTTTCATTTATTAGATGAGTTTAAGGGACTTGAGCCTGATCACCCAATTGACAAATGACCAACAAGCCACATTCAGATTTTCCAATGAACCTATTACTTCTCAGTCTGTGCCCAAAGACAGATGCTAAGAAATTTCCAATCTAGTTTCCTACATTAATACTTTAAAAGTTCCTGGAATAGACAACTAAAATTTAAAAAAAACTAAAATCATACAAAACAAATGCTTTTATTTCATGGAAATGGCACAATAACATCAAATTTCATTGTGTCTAAATATTTGCTCTATTTTGATAGTTGTCACATCATGCATCACTAGCAAACACTTCTGAATGTTGCCTCCCACCTGAGGTATAAAATATGGAATAGCCTTCAGTGTGCTGACTGACTTGCCATTCTTACCCAATTACTTCTGACTTAGTTCTTGGGAAATACAAACTAAGTGAACTCTACTCTAAAATGCCAATATGTTGGAGGAGTTTATTTCTAGTTATGTTTATAATAATTGTTTTGTACATTGTTTGGGGAAGGGTTGCCTAAGCCTTGGCATTTTGTATTATCTGCAGGTGTCGGCTTTATGTAAAAGATGTTTGATTGCTCATGATCTGCACCTGCCCACTGCTCTCTGGCAGAGCCATTGTGGAAGAGCAAAGTTGCTGTGAAGTAGTAATTTTTGTGGTCCCTCTCTCCCACAGTCTCCAGAAATGAGGAGAGAACACTACCCTTCAGCCTTGAGTTCCCCCATCATAAAGATGACATAGTTCGGCTGCTAAAGTATTGTGGCATGAGACTAGGCTACAGGTTGCCTTCATTAAGCAAATAGGCTTTTAGATGAGATGGCAGAGTTTTCATATCAATGAAACACCTGAGGAGCTTCTGGATCAATAAAAAACCCTGAGATCAGACAATCAGGGTTCCACTGTCCAGTATGGAGCTTGCCATTACAGGTGCTTCCTTTTGCTGAGGTCTGGCAGGGTTTGCATCAATGAAAAGTGTCTCCTTGTCTTCCTTGTTGACCTACACAGTAGCATACTGCTACACCAGTTAATTTAATAACCTAATTAGTTACTAGTTACTTTGATATGAAATATATCTTGTTTCATGAACATTTGTTGTAAATTTAAATCTAGAAACCACTTTATGGAGTACATGTATATTATAAGAAGAATCAATCCATGAACTATCTAATAAAGACAATAAAATAAACCACAGGCTTACATTAAAGGAAAGCTTTTAAGGATATATAAGGGAGTTTGCTTTACCTTAAAAACTGTCAGAAGAATTAAAGAATTTTAAGCAGCATTAGAGCATGATGGGCATTAAGTTTGGAAAACGTGTTGTAGGTCAGTTTTACAGATACTGGAGTAAATTCAGGAAAGAGGGAGTGGCAGACAGCCGGCTTTCTATTTGATGAGCATCAACCGTTTAAAGGACACATTAACACACTCTCAGGAGAGGTTTCTGTGCAACAGATCCTCATCCCCAGTGCATGAGCTCATTTCCCTTTCTCACAAGGCCCCAAAAGATGCTATGCTAGTCCAGGAACCACACCTTTGGCACCTTCCTGGTCCTGGATGGTGAGCTAAGTGAGCTGGCTGGAGAGACCAGGCGGACAATGAAACCAGAGGTAAGGTCGACAGAATGCAAAAGAGAGGGCGCACCGAAGTCCTTAAATCTACTGACTGAGTGAGGACCAGATTGAATTTACAACTCTGCTTACAATCAAGAATATTTTGCTGGCATAGTACTATCTTATTTATGAAAGTTATGAATCTCGCTTAGATTTAGTCAATAATGTACAAGGGAAAGAACATTCTCTTTGGCGTTGGTTGCATGTGGGATCTTTCACAGAGACCATAAAAACCCAACTCTTCCTACACGTAAGGTGTGAAATCCTATATTTCAGTCTGTCTTTTTGCCAACTGGATCTCTTCACTACTTCTCAACTCTTTAGAATAATTGCACAGAAATATTGTGGATTTTGTGACTATTAAGAGCAGTTATATATTTATACATATCAGAAACTATAGTGTGGGGTAGAAATGATCACTTATGTGGTTTGAATATGGCTTGAGTGTTCTTAGTGGTTTGTGTTTTAGAGACCGGTTCCCCAAGTTAGCAGTGCTGGGGGTCGATAGAGTGGAAACTAACAGGAAAGTGATATTATTGGATAAGGATCAGGGTGGTCCTCATGAAGAGACCTCTGTCAAAGACTCAGCCTGGTCCCACGCAGGGCTGCATCTGGATGCAGACATAGCCATTTGCACCCGTGTGTGCTTCCAGTTATCACCTACCACATGTTTCCCAAATGGGTGGGCTGTCACTAGAACAGAGCACTAGGACCACGAAACCGTTAACCAAATGTAACTAGCAGAATCACTGACATATCACCATGAAGGATCTTGATTCTTCCCAGTGTTCTGACAGTGGCGCTAGGTGCTTATCATCTCGTATTCTCCACAAGGTAGACTGGAAGTTGAGCAGAAATAGAGGGCTACTTGTGCAAAAGTGCTGAAAAGCAGTGCTTTGGAGGTTCTTGCCTTACCCGTTGAGAAGACTGTGCCAATTGTACTTTCAGTTTTAGCCTCTGTGGTTATTCCTTGAGAAGTTCCAGTTGACCCTGATAAAGGTTAATAAAAAAAAAAATGTCAATAATCCAGGCTGCAACCCTCCAGGGAATATAAGCATATAATTGTAAGTCGATACATATAAATAAATTATCAAAAGCTTCAATACAGAGAAAATTCACCCAAGTCTGATGTTATATGGGAAAACTATTATCTGGGTAGCATGTCTAAAACCTGTTTCTTGGTGGGGACCAGATTCTTTGTTCTGCAGTAGTGTACCTGCTGTGAGCCCAGGACTGGTTAAGCTGGGACTCTGGGCTGTCGTAGTGCCTACACTTCCAGTTGTGGACAGACCAGGAGCTGAGGTTCCAGCAGAGCCTGAGAAGAGAGGAGAGGATGTTCTCATCTTCATCTACAAGAACTTCCTTACCAACAAGCAAGCTAACCCCTCTAACCTTTTCACTATAAAATAATAAAATAAATAAATGCAGTAAATTTCTGTCCATACTTCCCTGAAAACTGCTTATAACATTTTAATATTATCTTTCAAAAAACTTGCTCCTTTGGTGGTCTTGTTGGTTTTGCAAAGACATTTTCCAACATCTTTATTGAGTCACACTAATTCTTAGCACATAAAACAGATCAACTAGAAATTAATGCTTCAGAAGATCACAAAGAAAAAGTAGAATGTGAGAATGAAGTTCTGACAATGAGAAATCACAAGCAAAAGTCATAAAACACTATATGTGATTTTTTTTTTCCTCCAATCTTCTTTTTCTAAACATTTTTTTTTAGAGACAGGTACTTCCTAGCTCACCATCATTGCAAGGGAAAAACCTGGGAAGGAATGGCAGAAGGGTCTGAAACTCCCTGCTGACAAAGGCTGCACTTGAGCTGCTAGCCCCCAGTGTCACCGCTATGCAGAGGAGACAAGTGTTTTGAAAATGTAGTTAAAATTAAATTGATAGGCACAGCTTAAAAAGCATTCACCTAGATATGGTCTTCAAAGAATGTACATAAATTACTGAATTGTATCCATCAGGCTCATTTGTTACATTCGTGCACACTTCAATATCTCTTTGAATCAACAGCCATGGCTTTAACATAAGCCATGTGGCTTGAGTGAAAATTTCAACAAAGGATTTGCTGTCACAGTTGCTATCTCTTAGCCAACAACATGTAAAATGTTCTTTTGGGAGAGACAACCATAGGGTCAGTGTTCTTCGCCTACAGTTCAACTAGATGGAAGTGCTGCTACTTAGCATGAACATAAATGAAGGTTCACAGATCGGAGACAGGACCCACGTGCCCTAACTTCATGTTCACTTTGCTATCACTGTACAAGCTGAAGATAACAAGGAACATTTTTTTATTTACCTGCTGAGGTGCTTAAACTGGAAGTAGTTGTGACCACAGAAACTGTTTAGGGAACATAGCATTTAAGGAATCAGGTTAGTTGAGGAATCTTTGCTGGAAAATTTAGTTCAAGACATACATTGTCTTTATCTAAAATTAAAATTTATGAAATTCTCTGTAGAAGTTAACCCACAAGAACACTTTCAGATAAACAAGCACAAATAGCAGTGCATGTTATAGGTCCACAAAATTGATTATTTTTTGTCATTACTAGCTAGCTGAACCTCCCAGGAACTTTATAAGAACTACTTATAGACCAAGAAATGCAGTTTAGAAACCTGATATGTAAAATCTCAGCCTTGGAAAATAGGCAATGGTATCTACAGTGTCAACAGCCCTTATTAAGGCCATCTAACATTATCACCAGAGCCCAAGCTTCCCAGCCTCTTGATAGTTGTGACCTCTGAACAGTAGCCAACAGGAAGCAAAATCTCTTCTAAACCACACAAGGGAGGAGTGTGCTATAGTAACCCCGAGTGTGTTCAAACTGACAGTAAGTTTAAAGTCTCAAAACTAAGTTAAGCTAATTTGCCCCAAATTCTCTTAAATGAACATAAATTAAACACCTCTACCAACTAACATAAATACATGATTTAAGAGTAGGGATCAGAGTATCTCCATTTTCAATTCTTCTCTAAGTGTGATCATAATTTTCAAATATTTATTTCATTAAGACACCACATTTACTTCATTTTACTGCTTACTTAATTATCACCTAAAAATGTTGAACTTGGTGTGATGATATTTAACTAAATAGCATGGAATATTTATAGCAAGTTTTAATCATTTTCCTGACTTAATTTATAGAAATATGATGAAATAATGTTCTGCCATTTTCTAGTAACAACTTTAGTTTACATTTATAGAACCTGGTTTGCAAACATTTTTTTACTGACACAAAATTGCATAAAACTATAAAGGGTTATTGACACAAATATCAGGTACACACTTAAAACGGAATTATGTTTACCTGTTGGTGTTGAATTTGTAGGGAGAGTCTCTGAAATGACCATAGACGAGTATTATTGCAAGAATTGAAAATACTGACAAAACCCTTCACCTTAAGTCATTTAGAAGCCCTGTGTTTTTGTTGTTGTTGTTGTTTTATGTCTCACGGTTCTTAATACAAAGAAGGAATGATTCATGAGTTCTTTGGAAACTCATTTGTCTGCCTTGTGGAGGTTCTGTGGATGAAACACAGGCTTTGCCCTGTATATCAGGGTGAGCACTGTACCACTGAGCCACATCCTAAGGACAGGACTCATCTGTAACACGTTTTTCTCATAAGTCCCTGAGCCCTCTTTAAAATCCTTTCTTTGTTGCTTCTGCACCATCCCTTCATTAAACTACCTTAGCCTCTTTACCTCTTTACCTTCTTAATTCCCAAAGTGGACAGATGTCAGGACACACAAGCAGTAGAGAACACACTCATGAGTAGCAGATGTTACAACATACATGCAGTAGAGAAAGCACAAATAGCAGATGCCACGGCATGTATGCAGTAGAGAAAACAGGAGTAACAGATGTCAGCGCATACATACATAGAGAAAACACAAGTAGCAGGTATCAGGACACACATGCAATAGAGAAAACATGAGTAGCAGATGTCAGGGCACACATGCAGTAGGAAAAAACACAAGTATTAGCCACCATGAAAGTTACTTGAAATGCCCTTGCATCCCCAGATTGACTCTCTGTGAACAGTCACACATGTTGGAATGGTACCCATCCCAGACAGGCAATCAAAAGTATGGCTCTATGGCTCTGTGCTTGTTTTGCTGATGGTCTACAGAGATCCCGTGCCCCTCATCTCACCGTGCCTAGATGAACTGGAGTAAAATGAGTACCATGCCCCTTACTCACCATCGCACTCCAGCTCGCCAGCAATACAATGGCTGAAAGTTAAAGGAAAAGAATGAGTCTGAATTTGAGTCCTAGTGGCACATATTTCCCAAACCTCAGATGACACATTGTCAAGCACGGAAAATTAGAGAGGAATACTAATTGCCTCCCTCGGAGCACACTGAGTTCAGCGGCTTGTGGGCTTGAAGGCTGTCGTTCCTGATCATTTCACTGCAGAGTTTGCAGAGCTAAGGAAGGATTTCCAGCCCAGAAGTGAGGTTAGTTTATAAATCATCAACGATCTCATCAATATGACTCCATATCCTACCGAATGCACAATGCACATATCATGTACATACTTAGAATTACAATCTTTCCCCTAAACTGCATAGTGACTTTTTCTGCTATCTTTTCATTGGCAGGCTTAAGATTAAAATATTTAACAAACCCTTTGGTGGTTTATGATTTTTTTTTTAAAGATACAGGGTAGCTACAATAAAAGTCAGAAGTGCTCACTGGAAAGCGGCAGGGAACATACCAAGTTCTTCCACAGTCGTCTTCAATGACTTCCCCTGCTGGAATGACACTGTTGTAGAAGCAGCTGCACTCAGATAACCGGACACATTTCATGGTGTTCTCATCCAGATAGGGTGCATTTTCGGGACACTTGGCATAACAGCCTGCAAAGAACAGCAACTCACACTTCATCCCCACTTACTGAAACTTGCCGTATTTCAGCACATGTTTCTAGGGTTACTACAGTGGTTCTGTGAGCTGAAGTGGAGGGGAGCAAAGTGTCTTTCCTGTAGAAATGTGAGGGTCATGGGACTAAGGTGACATAAACTAAGTTATAAATTTACATATGCGCTATATATAATTAATAATATAATTAATATATAATATGAATATGCAAATAAACAATAAAATAAAACTACCTATATGGCCAATTTAAGTTTTCTTCTCAAGCATCTCCTAAGTGTTCCTGAATGAGGTGCATGTAAACAGAAAGCAGGCTTTGGTAGCCATGTGTCTTGACTGTGGATGACACTTCCAAATGTCCATTTTTCCAAGAGAGAGAAGACACAGCAGTCACACTAAAACATTTCAGTGCCTAGGGTTTGACACAGATGTGGCCTTAGGAAATTTACCCCACTTTTTCCTGCCATGTCTTCCTGTACAATGCGGGACGCAGACAATTGGCCTAACCTGGAACACCATCCTATCTTATCAAGAGTTGCCATACTGAAACTGCTTTTTTAATGCATGTGCACTGTCACGTGACAAGAGTAAGGACCCACAGCAGTGCTAAGGCACCAGCAGCGCCATGACACCATTTTCCTCCCCGGGAAGGACATCTCCATCTAAATAGAAGGTTTCTATAGAACTAATGCTAAATAAGATTTACCCTATCCAATTATGAAACGTCAGACACTGAATTGGGAGTAACTATACACACACACACACACACACACACACACACACACACACACACACACACACATATGTAAGTTTTAAAGTCAGCACTGTTTTCATGACTCTTCAAGTCTGCCTTACCTTCTAAGAGTGAGGAAAACTTCTGGCCGATGACTTGATCTTTGCATGTTTTGGCAGTTACTGTACCGCAAGGTTCATAGTGCCAGCTACATTCCCCAGGAGCGTTGTAGTAGTCACAGTACACAGCTGTGAGAGAATTGCAGCAAATGACTTTCATTCTTAGCATGGCAATTCTCACCATTCAACTTCCAAGACCTTCTTAAAAAGACCCTAGATGACACTAATAAGAGACCTAAATCTGTGTCATTCACCTCATCAAGTTTCTTTGGCTTTATCAATATTGCCATATAGGCCAACACGACACACACACACACAGAAGGGACACCTTACACTCGGCTATCTCTTTCCTTTCACGACGCATTTGGGGATATTTTAAGTCACCCGCTGGCCTCATGGCTTTAATGTTCAGGCTTTCCTTAGAAAAATAAATCTGAAAACAAAAGCAAAACTGATGTGCATACTGGCTCACTCCTGTGATCCCATCAGGGGAGAGACTTTGCCTGGAGAATTGTCACAAGGCCAAGGCCAGTCTGGGCTACATCGTGAGTTCTGGGGTAGCCAGGGCTACAGTGTATGTACCCTGTCTCAAAAAGAGTGTGGGAAGTTAATCTTTGATAAGGTGTAGTCTTCGAATAAAATAAAGAGGTTGCTCTATGGCTAAGCCCTGTAAGTAGAATGCAGTGCATATGATGCCAATGCTTTTCATTTAGCAAATCTCCCACCGTGCCTTCATTCTAGGAGAAGGCAGCTGACTGCTTTCTTCTACAGTTCCCCGTGGCTCTGTGTGTAGAGATACATTTTATATTCAAGTTCATTTTCAATAAGACTCTATGTCAAGGAAACACTATATGTGAAGATGTCAACCAAGAGTAATATATGAGGCTTATGCCTAGGACACTTGAATACCCAAACTCATCATTTATCGAAGTGGGAGGGGAGAATCATTTTACATCAGTATTTGATCCATTTCCTATGTGAACAAAAGAATGTTTTTTCCTAACTAAAATTGAACACAAAATGTTACACCTTGTCCTATTTCTGTTGGGTATTTTTGCCATCATAAACAAATATGTTAAAGATGTTTTCAACCCTCTCTAGGTTTGAGAAGATATATTATATAGAAAGTCTGAAAGGAGATAAATTGTTTAAGAAAACACTTTTGCCTAACTACAACCTTTAGAGAACCATTAACATCTGGCCTTCACTTACGACAGAGGTTTGGCTTTCTCCACGAGACACAAACTCCAACTGCATTGCATGCCTCTGCATACATTGCCACAGCAGTGCAGAAGCCAAGGTACTTCCCCTCCATGTCACAGGCACAAGCTTCTTCGATACATGCGTTGTAGTAAGTGATGGGGTCCACCTAGGTAGAGCACAGAGCATGAGTGTCTGGGAAGGACCCACGGAAGCAACGGCGACCAGAACTGTGCTACCTTGCTGTGGCAGTCTCTGAAGGTATTATCCCTGATGATCTCACACTTCTTCTCAGCCCAGGCTTTGCAGTATGGGTTTGAGTCACACGGGAAGCTTTGAGTTACTGTATCCGAACATTCCTGACTTGTTTTCCAACTGTTTCCAAATTCCAGTGCTCCGGAAGCTATCGAAGAGTGCCTTGTTGTGAAGTCATCCTTAAGATCGCCGTTGTTATTTCCACAAAGGCCGCACACTCTGCTCTGTGTTGATCAAAGGGACAAAATTCACTGGACAAGATCACCTGCATGACCAATTCACTTCCATTCCAAAGATGCAGAAATAGATCAGCATATGCAAGTCAATAAATACATTACATTAATTTATGGACACAAGGATAGAACTCACATGATCATCTCAATAGATACAGAATAGATACAAAAGATACAGTTTTTAACAAAACTGAACATCCCTTTATGATAAAAGTCTTGAAAATGCTAGGAATAAAAGAAATTTATCCATATATATATATATATATATGGATAAATTTCTTCTATATATATACACACACACACATTTATTGTGATGGTTCTATATATATATATAATATATATGTATATAATATTATATATATTATATATATATTGAACTATCACTATATATATATATATATGGATAAATTTCTTCTATATGTAATACACACACACACACACACACACACACACACACACACACACATATATAGAACCATCACAATAAATGAGGGGAAACTGAATGCAATGGCACTATTGTCAGGAACAAGACAAAATATGTGCACCTAATTATTTAATATAGTACTTGAAATCTTAGCTAAATCATAAAAGAAAGAGAAGAAAAAGGTTACAAACAAGAAAGGAAGAAATCAAAGTACCCTCCCTTGTATTCGTCAATGATTCCATACCTAAGGACTCTGCCAGAAAACTGGTAAACACCTTTAATAATGTGGTCAAATAGAAAACTCACTGGAAAATTCAGAAGTCTGCTTCAGGGTTACTATAGTTGTGGTGAAGCATCATGACCAAGGTGGGGAGCAAAGGGCTTATTTGGCTTAGGTGACAGATTACTTCACTGAAGGAAGTTAGGACAGGAACTGAAACCAGGCAGGAACCTGGAGGCAGGAGCTGATGCAGAGGCCATGGAGAGGTGCTGCTTACTGGCTTGCTCCCCATGGGTTGCTCAGTGATTTATTACAGAACCCAGGACCACCAGCACAGGGATGGCTCCACCCACAATGGGCTGGGCCCTCCCACATCAATCACTAATTAAGAATATCCCCTCCAGGCTTGCCTGCAGCCTGATCTTATGGAGACATTTAGTCAACCGAGGCTCTCTCCTCTCCAACAACTCTAGCTTGTAGCAATTTGACATGAAACTAGCTAGAGCATGAGCAAACATTCTGAGAAAGAAATTTGAAGGGGAAAAGAGATGAAATAACCCTAACCAAAAAAAGTAAAAGACCTACCTCTACAAGGAAAACTTTAAAACCCAGAGATTCTAGGTTTGAAAGAGATTCTAGATGATGGAAGGACTTCCTATGCTTATGGACTGGAAGAATTAACATCATGAAAATGGCCATTTTCCAGAAGCAATATACAGGGTCAAGGTAATCCTAGTAGACATTTCAACACTATTCTTAAAATAAAAAGAAAATATATCATAATACTCTAATGGGAGCACAGGAAACCCTGGGCAACCAAAGCAATCTTGAGCAAACCAAAAAAAAAAAAAAAAAAATTATAGTTCTGGGGAACCGCCATATCTGATTTCAAGTTATACGACAGAATCATATTGATAAAAGCATTATGGCCCAGGCAGAAAAACAGATATGTGAACCAATGGAAGAGAAGAGAGGACTCAGAAATAAACCTACACAGCTCATTTTAAAATTGCCAACTGGATAGCTACGCTAACTAATATATTAGGCACCGAAGAAACGCCAACCGGGACTATGCTGAGATCTATCTCACCCAAGTCAAAGTGGCAGTCATCAGGAAGACGAGCGACAAAAGAAGCTAGAGGATGTGAACGGAGGTGGAAGACACACAAGGCTGGTGAAATGTAAACTAGGTAAGCCACTGTGGAAATCTGCTCGGGCTTCTGTCAAACCACGAAGACTAGAGCCGCAATGTGATTCAGCTACCCAGAGATATTTTCACACCAATGTTTATTGGGACACCACTCACAACAGCTAAGTTATGGAATCAACGTAAGTTCCAAAAGAGGAATGGATAAAGAAAATGTGCCTCATATCCACAATGGAAATGTTCAGTCATAAAGAGGGACAACGAAGCTTCCTTTACTTGAAAACTGATGCAATTGGAGATGATCAAGCTATGATCACAGAATAAGCCGTGATAAACATTGATCAAAAGTAGCCTATTTATTTATTAAGTTATTTATCATGCAGGTTGCAGCCCATCACTGAGGGAGAGCCGAGGCAGAAACTCAAACAGGAACCTGAGCAGAAACTCAAATAGAGGCCACAGAGGAATATTACTTGCTGGCTTACTTTCCACTTACTTGCTTAGCTTTTTGCTCTTATTTGGCCCAGGTCCAGCTGCCCAGAAATGGCACTACCCACAGTGGACTGGAGCAAATAAGAAAATGTTCCACAGATGTACCACAAGCCCATCGGATGGAGGCAATTCCTCACCTGAGGTTCTTTCTTCCAAGGCAACTAACTCTAGTTTGTGTCAAGTCAATCTAAAACAGGCAGGTGGCACGTGCTTTCAGTGTAGGCCCTGGATATTATTGATATGAAATGTTACATTTACTGATGCCTGAAAGCACAAGCAACAGCATCTGGGGGACAGTAGGAAAGAATGAAAGGTAGGAGGATGAGAAGAGGAAGCGTAATGGGGTATGGAGAACCTGTGTTCAAACACATTGCCTACTTGCCTGAAAATGACCTTACATAACCCTGTACAAAAATAACAAGTGAAAGAACCAGTTGTACCTAGTGCAACATGGAAACTACAGATATATCAAATAGAAAGGTGGTAGATAGATGATAGATAGATGCAGACATCACAATTATAAATACTGTATCATATTTCATTCCAGTTTTTGGAAGAATCAGAATGTGTGAGTAAAACGACTCCATTTCATTCAAGGCATCCTACATTATAAAATGATCTAGTGTCAAATATAGAAAATGGGTTCTTTTCAGGGGGTTGAGACAGGATCTTTTTATTATGTAGCTCTGGGTATCCTGGGACTCACTGTGTAGACCAGGCTGGCCTTAAACTGTCAGAGAATCACCTGTCTCTGCCTCTTGAGTGCTTTGGATAAAAGGTGTGCACCACAACCCATGGTATCATAAATGTTTTTAAGAATTAAAAATAATAGTATTTGTAATTTTAAAGTAAATAAGCATGCATATACTCATATTCTTTGAGTATCTACTGCAAGAAATATACTTAGTTCAAAACATATAATCTCCCTAAGATCATATTGTGATAATCTCAAGAAACCAGATATGATTAGACTAGAATGCCTCAGCTGATTGCATTCCCATTCCTACCAGATTTGATCATTTGATGACTGAAGAGAAGTAGTAGGTTTGTTACAACAACTGAGATCCTATCAGCATCCTACCGGCCAATGAAGACCTACCTCTATGTGTCAATTTCTCCCCCTTGAGAGATGTACCTACCCGCCAGCTTGGGTCCAGAATAACAGATACTTTTGTGTATTTGTCCCATATCACACTGATTCCATTCAGAAGTTTCACAATCAGGTACAGGCCGACAGTGTGGATAGAATACACAGCTCCAGTGCGCTCACAATCCGTACCTTCAGTTGTTTTAACCGCTGTTACTTTACCATCTTGTAAGATGATGTTCTGATCCTATAAATTAACAGGAAGATTTTACAAAGAACCTTCTCATTTGGAAGTTTGCAACCTGAGGAGAAATTCAAGCAAAGAGGAGTCATATCATACCTGGAAAGCCACTATGACCTTTCTGGAACAGGTGAGCCCGTTTTCACAACATGGGACACTCTCGGTTAAAATACGGAATGTGCCATTTTCTTGGCCACAATAATCCTGTAAAAAGTAAATTATGATAGTTTATTAATGTCAGAAATACAGACCTCAATTGCAACTCTACAGCAGGTGATTCCTTAAACTCAATAAACCATACACTGATGCAGAATTCCGGAAATGCAGCGGCTTGGCATTATTTGTGGCTAGGCAGCCTGCAGAGTCTGTTCTAATTAGCTTGTTTTGATTCAAAGCTAATTTCATTGTTTCCCATCAAGATTGGACTTTACCATAGATGTACAAGTACTTATATATCATATATATGAATAGAGAGTTTTCTTTTGTCTTCTATAAATAACTGAAGGTGGTTCCTTTTCTTCAGTGACTTATATAAAATTTGATAGGCAATCACAGCTAATAACTAATCTACAAATAAAAAACAATCCAAACCTGACCCATTAGATGACACCTGGGAAGAGATTGAATTGCCTCTAAAAAAAACAAAAAAACAAAAAAACAAAACTCTGCAATCAGACGTCTCATTCTTTGACTATGACATTCTATAGTTAGTAGTGTAAGCTGCTTAATTCACTTAAACCCCCCCTCTATATCCGCATTATAGGAGCAATAATAGTCTCCTACTATTGCAATACTTTAATGACAATAAATTATGTTGATGTGCTTGGCAAGGAAGCACTTGTGAAATTCTAGTCACCATCTCTGCTGCTGTAGTTAGAACAATAGTATCTAACATTCTCTAAGCACTTTGTGTGGGCTACTATGCGTGCTTCCATTTGGCTTCAAGAAGAGGCTACGTCTATGTGGATTTTATAGATATAAAAACTTAGATACGGAGACCTTAAGGAATATATCCACAATCACACTTCTAATGGAACTAAGCCATAGTCAGCAGAGCCACCAGAGCCAGCATCACACTGAAAACACTCTCCCTTGTAGAAACATATCAAAGGTTGTAAAAAAAAAAATCCCACTTTGAAAATAAATTTCCCCTGAATTCATGAGTCAATGAAGAAGGTTTATGGAGGACAGGGAAAGTATTATAAAATATACCCATAATTACCTCAAGGAATGTATACTGGCAGAGCCCATCAAAGCTATAACTTTCTCCATCAAAGGTTCTAACATGTCCGTCCCCATAGATATGGCAAGTTGATTGACACTCGTTTTGGGTACAGTTCCAAGACCCTCTTATGCAAGTACTGAAAAGAGAAAAATGGAAGAGAGTTAATTATTTTCACTACGATTCATATATCATATGGGTGGGTAAAGAGTCATAAATGTTTCTCGGCTTAATGGTTCTAGTAATATTCACTATATTGTCTAAGTTTATGATATGTGATGTTACATAGAGTAGTTTTTGCAAAAGGTAATATATTTTGCTAACTTAAGTTGGCTATTATTCCTTTGAACAGCCCTAGGAGTGACTTCCTTATTCCAATGAAAAATAGCAGCAAACTATCCATTTCTAGATATCCAAAACTGATAAAGTATGAATTCTTTATTACACACCATTCGTTGCAGCCAACGGAAGTAACACTTCCTTGTTCATATTCTCTGTCACCAAAAAAGCAGGGGCAGTCATCAGGATGTATACATATCCCTTTAGAGTTACGGACCATTCCGACTGGACAGTAGCATCCGCGTTTGCAAGGCAAGCCTCCCTACAAGAACACATACAGAATCAGCACTGCTGTCCACCATGTCACATTACTAACATCAAGGTAAATGTGTAAATATAACCCTGTGCAATTGGGGCTGACATTTGACAAGTAAAAAAGATCATACATACACACAAATGATGTAACTATATTTTTTATGAATATAAATTGTAGCCTCTGTCTACCCAGAAAAATTTAAGGTTTTAAAAAGCTGCATCCTGATATCATGTTACTCACCTCAAAATCAGGTATGTTCCGGGTGCTGCATGTCCTTTCGGTCCTTCTCTGTGCTTTGGGATCCTTGCAGTCTACATACTCAGCACCTCTGGAACAGTTTTCTGCAAGATAAGAAAGGCAGCTGTTAATCAGAAGCCCCGGATCTGTTTTTGACCTCTCTATTAATACTTAGGCAAGAAGTGGGGGCTCTGGAACATGACTGTAACGCCACCATTTGGGATGCTGAGGTGTAAGGAGTGCTGTGCATTCAAGGCCAGCCTGGGGTGTGTCATGAGGCTTAGTCTGGCCAGATAGAGAAAAGATGGAGAAAGAGATAGACAGAGATATCGACAGAGACAGAGAGACAGATGACAGACAGCAATAAATAGGTGATAGATAGATAGATATGATAGGTAGATAGATAGATAGATAGATAGATAGATAGATAGATAGATAGATAGATATAGATGATAGATAGATGATATATGGATATAGATGATAGATCTATGATAGATAGATAGATGATAGATAATAGATAGAGATAGATAGATGATAGGTACATAGAGATAGGTGATTGATAGATGATAGATAAATAGATAGATAAAAATGATCTATAGATAGATAGATGGTAGATAGATAGATAGATAGATAGATAGATAGATAGATAGATAGATAGAAAGAAAGAAGGAGTGAGGAAAGGAGAGGAGGGGAAAGGAAAGAGGGGAGGGAGGAAAACCAAAACCAACAACAAGTATTATTACAACAATAAAAATCACTTACGTAGGGTTAAATCGAGGGGACTTTGGCAAAGAAGCAGTCCATCCTGACAGACACTGGAAATAAAAGAAAACCATATATTTTATCTCTTTAAACATTAAAGTTTAAGGACAGCTAGACAAATGAGACTCGGTTACCAGAATAAGTGTAAGTCTGTTTATAAATGCTGCCAGGACACATTTCTCCAAATGTTCAAACCAGAGTAGGACAAACCATGCATGTGTGCTACTGTTCAGACTCCTCCAGAACAGAAGAAGCAGCAACCAGCTCCAATAATAGGTGGCAAATGAAAAATGTGGCAGATCAGAAGGAGATTCATACCAGTAGGTGACTATTTCTCTGATGAGAACACAGTCCTTTTCAATACCATAATGCGTGTCATGTAACCTGTCATACGCGTCATGGTGAGTATCTATGTAACCTACGTACCATTTATTGTCATCAATAAGGATGGATTTGCCCGCTTGCACAACCTCATCGTTCACATAGCAGTCACACTCTGACTTCTGAACACAGGTCCCTTCACTGTTCTGGTACATCTCATCAGGGCAAGTGCACCCATCCACTGGCACGGCCTCCACATCACAGCTCCTGTCTCTTACTGACAGCGATCGGCAAGAACTGTTGCAGGTTTTCACTTTGTAACTGAAAACGAGGCCTCTTGGACAAGACAGTTCTGTGGGTCAGAGACAAGAGGGTAGTTACTATGTGTATGTTCAGGAAGAGAACTCCCTTCACACTGATGTTTAGAGAGAAAATAATGGGTTATCCAAAATTAACATTCTGAGGGTAGAAAAACAAAAGCTGTTTGCTCATTGCTTTACTTTTTCTTTATTCCTTCTGTTTCAGTCACTATTTCAGACAAATCCCACAGGCAGGCTAAGCAATACACACTGCTTTTGTGTGATTTATGTTCCCATTTTAACAAAGACTGTGGCATGGGCCATAAACAGCAGGGTCCATACTGTCACCCTGCACAGCTAGGATCTGTACTGAGGGAGGAGAATGGGCCAACTAAGCCCAGAAAAGGCTAACTCTGCATCTGGGCAACAGCCTCAGCTGTAAGAAAGGATAATTCTCCCGAAAAGCACAGTTGGAAGCTCTAAATCCAGGGACATTATCCTTTAAATCAGTAGAAACGACTGATGTGTTTTAGACAATCCAGTTTTATTTGATTTTACTTTAAAGATTATCTGGTTTTCACCATAGAATATAGATTATAAGGAGCAAAGATGAAATACCAACAAAGCTCATTACAGTTAGCCAAGAGGGAGGGTAGGGTGTTTCCCTGTGATAAATGTATGGGAGAGGAGATTGAAGGTGAGAAGAGACTCTGGGGGAAACACGGCAGGCATTTGTTGAACACGGGCCATAAGTGCTGAGCACATCTTAAGGATGCAGGCTTCTACAACCTGCAGGCTCTGTTGGTTTTCAATTTTTTTGAGACAGGATTTCACTAGGTAGTCCACTATGTAGGTTCATCTGCAGCACATTATGTACCCAGGTTGTCCTTAAACTCATAGCAATCCTCCTGCCTCAGCCTTCCAAGTGCTGGGAAATAGGCATGAGCCTATTTCACACCTGGCCTGTTAGAGATCTTTTGATTGTTGCTCTTCTTTTCTCAGGGTAAATCTTTATGACGTCAAACTCAAAGAATCTGACGAGTACTTTAACAACGTGTATTTGGGCTCCTGATTTACAAATTTAAATTGATTTAAATTTTAGCATACAATATTGAACATATTCCGATAAATACCTATCCTCTTAAAAATATAAACATGTGAAATATAGGAATGAATCAAAATGTAAAAATTCAAGACTTGCCAAGGATCTTAAAAAAAAAAAAAAAACAAAAACAAAACAGAAAACCATTTTTTGAAAGACTCAGATTCAGGCTTGTCAGCGCACGTGTCCCTCCGCTCAGCACGGATGCACACGGGAAGCGGGGAAGCAGAAGCCCTGCATCAGTCCCTCTCATACTCACCACACTGTCCAGCTCTCCATCCCACTAGGTAAGTTTCCTTTTCAGCGCAAGCTTTCACATAGTTCCCTAAAATTGTACACAGGCAATCTTGGCTGTTTTCACAAGAGCACGTATATTTCTTGCATTCCTTTCAAATAAGAAACAAATACGTGTTACATTCTAGAGTTATTCAGAAGAACAGGCAACCAGATTATAACACCTTAATATGGAGCCATATTGTGATGAATGAGATCGTACTTTGAGACTTTCAGAAATGTGTTTAAATATTCAAAATAGCATGGCTAATAAATTATTAACCCACTTAGGAAAAATAAAAAGTAAAGCTTATTCAAGCTTTTTCTAATCCAGGCTTATTTTCCAGTTTTATATTTTTAAAGTTGGTTTATCTGATGCTTAAAGAAATTATTAGACTCTACTATTAATTTAAACATAAAGTTTCATTTATTGGCGATAGTAGTAATTTGAGAATGTGTAAGATGCGCATGCTTTTGTCAGAATCAGGAAAATAGTCCTAAAATAGGCTGTTAGTGCTAGATCATCGTATACCTCATAATGGAATTTGGGGTTCACAGTTTGATGACAGGAAGCAAAAGGCCCGCTCGTGTCGAGAAGAATCCCACAGTTACTTTCCGCAAACTTCTCTGGAATGAATTGAAAGCATCAAAAGTTAGCTGCAGTAACATCAAAGTTTCTTTAACTTAAAGGAAAGTTGTGTATTTCACAGAGTTCTGCCTCTCTCCAGAGTTTTGCCCTCAAAATAGCTGCCATGATGGATCAAATTCACTGTCACTGCATTTAAATAATGTCACAGGCAGTCAAAGCACACTTAGAAGTAAAATCTTCATTCCTAATGAGATTTTTTTATCAGTTCATCAATATTCCTCTGAAATGCCACTTCTATATAAAAATGAAAACCAGTGAAGTACACTACACCTTACGTGTCTACGAGGTAACAGAAATGACTGACCTGTCTCCCTCTGCTTCACTCTCCTGTCACATGACTGAGCATCACCAGGTTCATTAAACCAAATGCACTTACTTTATTTCTTGAATACTGTTTAATTGCTGTTTATTTATTACAAATATCTATCCCCATACGAAGCTCATGGCAAGCAACTTCATAGGAAGGCATGGGGAGATCAAATGCTTTCTCTAATGAGTTTAAGCATTAGGGGGTCTGAACTCATTGAAAAGACATGGAGAGCAACTGTGACTAATATTCTTACAAATCAGCAACAAAATGTCGCTACACTTTTTGTGACACTCCTACTATCAATAATATTGTCTCAAAGTTCAGTTCAGTTAATTTACTTTGTCATTAACTCAAATATAAAACACTGAAAATCAGATTTATATCGTATAGTACTACAAAGTGTGGGCATCTTTTCAACTGAACATAAATTAACTCAGTTCCTTATAAGAAATGCACTCTTTTATATAGTCTCATAAATTCTTTCATTGCAGTAACCCCAAACTAAATAACACAACAACTTATCCCCCTCCCAAGTAGAAATTATGGCGATACTTCTACCAACCAGTTTTCAACTCAAAATTAGTGGATGGCATTTCCATTTGGAACTGCCTTAGTAATTTAAAATAATATCATAAGTTGATCAGAGTTTTTTTCAACTATGTATGGTCATTAGAAACAACTGGTTAGCACATTAATAAACTGTAAGCTTGCCTCCATTGCATTCCGTATTTACAAAGGAGGGACATGGAGCACTCATGAAAACTGTCATCATAGGAGAAAATTCCATGTCACTGGTTTTCAAGGGCTCGGATCGCAGCAGCATCTGCGATCCCTGGGGGGTCCAGAGCCTCTGCCTTCTATTATCTATATTTTTATTAATGTAGATGATGGCTACATAATGTCCATTGTGAGTTTATGTGGGAATAAACAAAACTACTATTAATGAAAGCTTTTCATAGGCTGAAACTAAAGGGAATCATCCATGTGTCAGATTGCAGTAAGAACGGTGGTGGAACTGGTATCACTGACTGAGCGGCTAAGCAGGTTGGGTGTGTGTTACTGAAAACCAATGGTCATTTTCAGCACTAAAATAAAGGCAGGAAAATGAATAAACTGAATACTTTCTAAAACAAACCTCCTCTAAACTTATGATTCTGTAATTCTTTAAGAGAGTGTATAGTAAAAGACAACAGAGTTAAATTACCAACGAAAGGCAGGTTTTCTAGATATATACTCAAACCAAACTACTCTATTTCTTCTAAAACTGGGCCAATGTAACAAATACTAGCTAGAGGCAAGAGGATCTGATGTGTTCACATGATTATCACCACAAGTCTACAGGTACTAGCCTCATTTTAGTTTGTTTGTTTGTTTGTTTATTTGTTTGTTTGTTTTTCAAGACAGGGTTTTCCTGTGTAACAGCTTCAGTTGTTCTGGAACTCCAGTTGCAGATCAAGCTGGCCTTGAACTCACAGAGATCCATCAGCCTCTGCCTCCTGAATACTGGGATTAAAGGCTGTGCCACCACCACCCAGCACTAGCACCAAGTTTTAACAGCATAGTTTGATTCTCGACAGCTATCACCTGTTTCAATGCTGACACAGGAAGAGGGGCTTCCTTTAGGGCAAGACATCATCTCCCAGGAATTGGCAAATGCCTGAGCAGTGGTCTCCAGGATGTTCTGGCTTGACATGAAATCATCTTCTGCCTTGTTGTTGTAGGAACCACACAGCCCTGCATGGTGTTGATGGCACAGAACAAAGGTTAGCATTCCCACTACCTCAGCCTCTTGGCTACTCACTCTATGGGAAGCGCTGCTAAGAAATACTTGAAACATGCTTAGTTAATATTGGCGCACATTGAATAAAATCTTATGATACTTCATACTTCATTCAATGGCCTTTCACAGAAATTCCAGAACACAGAAACCCAAATGCCACAAATCTTGTTTTTGCTGTTTGTCACTGTAACATTAGAGACAGGAATCATCATAAGGCTATGTGCCTTCCATGTCAGAGCTGTCCAATCCACAAATTGCATTCTTTGTCTATAAGTAAACATATTACCTTTCGAAGTAAGGTAAAGTAAAGCTTGTACCATGTATATATTAATTCTTTGGTGGGACTTGCAATTTATTTGTTCAACATCTATGACTGTATAGAAGGGAGCTCATTTTTAGGATGGGCCACTTCAGTAAAATAATTGAGCATGTGCTATAGCCTATTGGCAATATTAGTGTCACTTGCATTTAAAATAAGATTTCAAAAAAAAAATATATATATATATACACATACTGTATTTTCATTTATTTGGCTATATAGTATTAGTAAATGGACATAAAAACACACTTTAAAATGTCAACCAAATAAGTCTTTAAATTTCTGCATTTTTGTTTCATAACTATGAGTGTTTTTGCCTGTATGTAGCCAAGTGTACCACAGAAGAGATTCTGTCAAATCCCTTTGCAATGGATCTACTGATAGTTGTGAGGTACTATGTGGGTGCTAGGAATTGAACCGGGGTCCCCAGTAAGAACAACAAATGTCCTTATAGTAGTAGATGTAAAAGTAGATTTATGCCAAATGTAGACTTTGATTCAGGACAGAGGACAGTTTCTACTTTGTCTAATTAAATCACTGGTTCTAAGCCCAGGAGTTTTAGAGCATGTTGTCCACTTTACAATCTAGTCTTAATCCTTGAATTCGAAGGCTCCAGTCTTCATATAATTTAGAACATTTAAACTGCTAGCTTGCACCTTGAAGGATTTCAGTCTTAGCCTTCTGAGACCTACTGCTGACTGAGCCACTCTGACTAGCTCCTTCTGAACTCTGACTTTTCTCATTTAACTGATTCTAGCTTGCTTCTCCACTGACTCTTCAGCCTGCAACTGACTGTTCAAATGACTCACTCCAACTACTCTTATTAACTGATTCTTCTTAACTGACTCTGGTGGTCCACACCTTTAATCCCTGCATACCTTTAATCCTTCCACACCTTTAATCCCCGAGGGATTATACTGGATTAAGGGTGTGCCTACATTCCATCTCCCATTCACTCAGACAGTGTGTGACAGTGACGCCTTCTGAGTTCTGCTTCCTGTGTCTGATTCCACTGTCTCCCACCACACCCCCCCCCAGGGATTAAAGTTGTGTACTATCATTGCCTTCTGAATACTGGATTAAGGGTATGCCTACATTCCATTCAGACCACACAGGCCTCTGAATGTAGCCCCTGGAACATAGACCCTAGCTTTCACAAAGGGCTATTCCTCTCCATTCCCTAAACTACCAAGCTCTTTACTCAGCCCCTAAATCAAGGTGTTAATTCAGAAACTTTAAATACATGAACTGTTGAAATCCCTTGGTATTGATTCTGGTTGACACATTGTTCTCTTAAATGCAGGTTCAATAAACAAGTCAAATACACAGTGGCTAGCAGTCTTATTAATGTTGGCTCTGAGGTCCAGTAAACATTCTAGTCTCCAAGAATGTGAAAGGTATTTGTTATAATATTACATTGACACATTAAATGAATGATGTTAGATCTTAGGAAATTAAACAATCTGGAGGACTTACCTACAGTGTCTGTGAATGTGTTAGGAGGCATGGAGACATACAACTGCATCACGGGAGAAGTCTGTATTTGCATTTTCAGATAGGAGAGTATGTCTGCTTCCATGTATAAAGAGGATGAATTGCAGATCTGTACTTCATCTATTGAATAATTAGTACCATAAAATTAGCATGATAGCTTTAGAAACTGAGTACATAAATGCATCTTACATGTGTTTTTAAATGCTATCATTAACCTTACCTGAATAGTAACAACCTTGAATTCTACCTCCATCCTTTGTGACTGATCCATCTCTAGAGAACACAAATCTGTCACCTGAAACAGCCTAATAGTTAAAAAAAAAAAAAAAAAAAAAAACTTGGTTAGTGCAGAATAACTTTAATGTGCTACATGAAGCTGAATTTTTACCTCATTAGAACATGCTGGATTCTATGTGATTGGTTTATGAATATCTTTAAAGCTTTATGCTTCATACTTCCCACACAAACCCTGGAAAGGAACACTCATCTCCAATTTACAGACGAGGAAACTGAAACCAAGGTGGTAACTGTTTGTAAAGACCAGACTGGCTCACAGCCTTTAAAAGCCCAGTGAATACATAATGAACACCTAAGTTTGGCCTGCCCATTCACACACAGTTGTATATTTCTGCTCATTTGGGCATGTTTCAGAAGCTTTGCTCTTTTCAACACTTCCAGAAATCTAATTGCTTTTCTCAAACCTTATTTATACTTTTAATTTACACAGCAAAGTCATTATTTTTCAGAATTCAGATTCCGTGTGTGTGTGTGTGTGTGTGTCTGTGTGTGTCTGTGTGTGTGTATTATATATGTGTATATATGTATGGATGTGTGTGTGTGTATGGATGTGTGTGTGTGTGTGTAGCTGTGAAGACCAGAGGCTTATACCAGGTATCCTCCTCATCACCACACACCTTGTTCTTTTGAGACATGGTCTCTCACTGAATTTGAAGCTTGCCAGTTTGTCAAGACTGGCTGATCAGCAAGCCCCAGGGATCTACTCTGCCTTTGTCTCCCCTGTCCTGGACTTCCAGATACTGCAGCCTGGCTGAACATTCTTTTTTCTTACATATGTGCTGAGAATGAAGCCCAGAATAAGTATCAGCTGGTCATCTCTCCATTTCCCAAATTATATTTCTTGTTTTTTTTTTTTAAGTTTTGAATTTTATTGTGTGCATTGGGGGTTGTATTTCTGTGGGGAGGGGAGGGGGGGTCATGTGCCTATGCACTTTCCAGCCAAGACCAGAGGCAGGACATTAGGTACACTGCTCTGTCACTCCATGACTTATCCCAATAAGTCAGGGTCTCTTGCTGACCTTGGATCGAATTGAGTTTTGGCTAGGTTAGATGGCCAGCAAGTCCCAGTGACCCTTCTACCTCTGACCCCCAGTCCTGAGATTGCAGACACTTGTATTCATCCTCAGTTTTTCTAGGACATTGGAACTCAGATGCCCATGCATTTGTATCAAGTTTCCCTATTCACTAAGTCAAAAAATTCAGCCCTCTCCAGGTTTTCATTAGTAAAATCACTGATCTGACTTTGCTCTGACTAAACCTTAGAAAAATAAATACTTACAGAATTCAGGAGGAGTGTGACACTGTTTAAGCACGATCCAGTCTGATCATCACCACATGGACGGAGCTCAATACTAATTGAAAAGTTGTCATTCTGTAAAACAATTATGTTTTGTTCAAGAGTATTCTCACACGCTGTGTGATTTCTTCACATGAACCCAAGTCTGCACAGTCTCTCCACACAGTCTTCTCAGAATCTAGGAACTTCATCAGCCCCAGCGCACTCACTGGAGCAGAGAAGCATTTATAAATGGGTATTCTGTGGAATCTCTACAATTGATGGACATTTTAGTGCAATGGTTTTCCCTTTATCTTCACTCTTGCATCCAACATAATTGTGGTGCTTTGTGGGAATTATCAAGAATTAAAGATAAAGCAGAGTTTGAATCCTTGGGCAGTCTGTAGTATCTGTACAAGTACAATGCAAATGGTTTTTAACATGGAAATCTGTAACTTAATTTAAAATGTCATGAGACTTCTAGCTGTAACATGCAGGTCTGTGAATCACTGATCTGGAAGCAGTACACATTCTGTATATCTTAGATGGTTTCTCTTTCTCTTTCTCTTTCCCCGTTCCTAGTCCTCATAGAGGGAACAAGAGGAGCAGTGATAAAAAAAAAAAGGAAGAAAGAAAGAAAGAAAGGAAGGAAGGGAGGGAGGGAGGGAGAAAGAAAGAAAGAAAGAAAGAAAGAAAGAAAGAAAGAAAGAAAGAAAGAAAGAAAGAAAGAAAGAAAGAAAGAAAGAGACTCTGCTTGATAGATGGGAATATTCTCTGTGAGAAACAAATCTTCAGTAGTAGTAACTACAGTCTTTAGAACTGCCGGATATTAATTCACTTCTCTCTCTTTGCTGTTCACAAATTCAGTTCATGTTCAATTTTTACCAGAAAGACTATACACAATTTATTTTTCTCATGTCTACTGAAGACTAAAGCTATAAATGGAACTGCCCTTTTATTGGGATCCAGCTTACTTAATAATATAGCACTAAAAAAATATGAGTGTAAATATAACAATTATCATACAATAGGGCCGTATTGTTTTATAAAAACTAAAAATAAATTTCAGGGGATAATGAAGAAAAAGGAAGATACTTTTAGGCTGTGAAGGATCAAATTGTGTGAAGCACTGTTAAGAATTCACAGACAAGCTGAAGATTATAGTGGCTTTCCCAAGTATTTAGTGGGTCCTTAGTAAATGAAGATATTACTTGTATTTTAGTTCAGCAAGAAATTTTCAGAGTGTATATGATTCAGTATAATAGATGATATCAGTGTCAATTTGTGACAGAAAACAGACACTGAAAAATATAATTAATAATCGGAAGGCTGTTTGCTTCTTATTTATTTACACAGTAACTCAATATAACAAGTATGATTTTCTTTCTCCCTGTCAGCTATCTTTCTGAGTGCCAGTAGGAAATATGCAAGCTCCTGGAGGAGTAAAGTCATCAAAAGTCCTTCCCAGCTGTGAACCCTGTGAGAAATGTCCATTGGTGCAACAAAGGGGTGAATGTTATGGGGCAACCAATATCTTTCTAATTGGATGTAAGGTCTGCTCCACAGGAGGGGGTTCATGCCTGATACTCTAACCCTGACCAAAAACCTGTACTGGGGACATTATACACCCTTGGGGTGATCCTACTATTACTATAATTGAACCCAATATCAAACTTCCTTTTAAGTGCCTATCCTTTTACACCCGTGGATTAGAGCAGTTTCCATCCCTTATCAGAGATGCTTGCTTTTTAGTAGATAACAGTTACTACAGAGATTCAAACCAGTCAAAGTATAGAAAGTCACTACTGAATGCTTATCCCTAAATGGAACATCCATATCACAATGCTTCCCTAAGAAGTCTCAAGGGACAGAAGATGGGGCAAAGAAATGGCAGGATCCAGAGGTTGTGAAGGACTGATACAGGTTAATGTCTTCTGAACCTGACAAAGCCATTTCACTGATGAGCACATAGCACCTGTGGCTGCCTACACAAGATCCTTGCAACATCAAGCTGTCAAGACTGCAGCATGGATATGGACAGGAGAGAGAAGCTCATGAGGACCCACTCCTAGCTGAGGAGCTGTTGACAGTTGATGGCTGCTGAGAGAGGAAGAGTCAGTTTTCTTCAAGGGTGCAGCCCCTGGTAGGTTGCCCATGCTCCAGTGGATAAGCCAACACTCTTGTGCATAAAGGTAGCAGGAACTGTTTCAAATGGTTATAAAGAAGGAGAGAGGAAGGAGGAAGAGGAGAAGGATGAGGATGAAATAAAATTGACCTGGGGGCAGGAATCTGGAAGAGGAAAGTGGAAAATAGACATGCTCTAAATACACTGTACACATGTATAAAATTACCAAAGAATAAATAACACATAATGAATTATGGTTTCAGTTAGTTGAAAATCTGCCCACTTCTCACAGATGTTGTAAGCAAGCACTTACATGGACAGCCAAGAAGTGGCAGTCTCCAGGGTGGCTGAATTTATTGTCATCAAAAGTGGTAATTACGCTCCCTTCCACTTTACACGTCCCAGGACACAGGGCTTCAGTACAAGACCACTTAGCTTCTTTGCACGTGCTGTTGAATGTAAAGATGAGTCAAGGGTGAATCTTCTGGACACAAAACAAACACCACAACATTAGAACAACATACCCAGACCCCCATGGGGTCACTTCCCACTCAGCAACAGCCCTGATCAGGTGTCCCATCGATGTTAAACTGCTTCAGTTTCTTTGACTAAAAATGACAACTTCTGCATGAGTAAAAACTCATAAATTGGATTTCAGAGGTTTGTCTATGTGCTGCATTATTCCCACAAAAGCAACTGGTACAAATTACAGTGTGGACTTTGCAATTTCGTATGGAGGCACAGAGATGCTGAGCCTTAAGAAGAAGCTCTGTCTTAAAACATCAAAAATAGAACTACCATATGACCCAGCTATTGCACTCCCAGGCATAAATCCAGAGAACTCCATTACCTATGATAGAAATCCATGTTCATTGTTGTTCTGTTCACTATAGCACAGAAGTGGAACCAACCTGGTTGTCCATCAACAGATAAATGAATAGTAACAAACATATACAGAGTACTATTCAGTCCTAAAGAAAAGTACACTCACAAAATTTTCAAGAAAATGGAGGGTCTTAGAATGTATACTAATATCAAATGGGGTTACCAAATCTCAGAAAGAAATAAAAATACCCATATGTTCACCCTCATATTCAGATCATATCCTATAATGGACACTTGCATAGCTGTCAGCAAGGGTAGTGTGTGTAAAGTATAACATTAAGGACAACAAGGAGGATGATAAAAAACAAAATGCTTACTATTGAGTGTATATATATATGCATACATATATATATGTATGTGTGTGTGTGTGTGTATATATATATATATATATATATATGTATATATATACTGTACTTTGTGCAAGTACCTTGAGTGATCTCTCAAGGTCTAACACCTTCTCAGTACAAAGTAATCCTTCAATGAGCAGTGCCCACATACGATTCTATGAGCAGCTGTTACCTTCCTGGGACCTGGTCAGTGTTTGAATATTCCTGTAGTTCTTTGTAAGCACTACTAAGCTTAGCATATTTTATGCTTTAAACACAAGTTTAGCTATCCAAATAATAGAGCCTGAAGATTAGTAGAAGTATGTTCAAAATCATTATAATGTTCAAATCTCTGAGAATTCCTGGGATCAGAGATTCCTGAATCTCTGAGAGTAATACATCAGGATTTTGAAAACACCAAGAAATTGGTTTGTTGTTTTTTTTTTTTCTCTTTTTTTCTTTATTCCGGGTGGTATGTTATAATCCTAAGAAGCATAGTTCTTAGTGAATAACATTAAAATAACTTTAAACAGGAATAAACTGAAACTCCCTTAACATTCATAAACTGTAGATGAAAACCACATACATACCACTGAGAACCACAGGGGCCTTCTCGGACTTCTCCTGGCTTATACACTTTTCCATTAGATTCACAGGGGCATTTTTCCTTCAGTACACACTTCCCTTTCTCTCTGATATCATCCAATAGATAACCTAGAATGCACATGTAAATGTAGTCTCAACATAATATGAACATCAGGGAATAGTTCTAGAGTAAGTGTATCCTGAAATGCTAATTTCTTGTGTAAGTGATCATTCTTCATTTTGATTGACAAGAAAGTAGAGGAAAATCTTTTGAGCCTGTGTTACTGCCCCATCAAGACAGGACCTATTGAGCTTAAAGTGGTCTGTGGAGTACAAGAACACTCAATGCTCAGAGATTAAAAAAGAAAAAAGCTTTGAAAGTGTCTGATATTCCTCCTTGGGTTGTCAGGGGACTGAACCTGGCATGTTGGAGTTACGGCTTGCTGTCCTTGGTCTAGGTTTGCTGTGTTGATGTGAAAATGCTCATGGGTAAATTACCTTCTGGACAGGTGCAGCCACTCACGCACTCGCTGTCTTGAAAAGGGGCCACGTTAGAGCAAGTTGGAGGATTCGAGGGGCCACATTCTTTGTAGATGTGCCTTCCCGGACACTGTTGCTTTTCTAGAGATGTACAGAAATACATGTATGCTTGTAAATTAGAGGGAAATCCACAGAGTAAGTACATCATTTTCGAATGATCCTTTCAAATGAGATTCATTGATTCTGCTTTTCAACATACAGGTCAGTCGTTATAGTCATTCCATAGAACTAAAGGAGGCCAATTTCTCAAACATTATTTCACTGAATATTAAATAATTTAGAGGGAATCTAAATAGCATCAGTTCTATAAAAGTATAAATTGCACTTATACTTGTATGAAGCTGATATTTACATTTTACATCTCTTAAAGTAAAATATTTTAATAGACTATTAAAATATTCAGTTATTTTTTTAAATAGGATTTACCTTTCTCCCCTTATGTTTTGCTAATGACTGTACCAATTGAGACCTTAATGCAAAATACGACATCAAGGCAAGTCACATCACAAAATGAGCCACAATCTCCTCATAAACACATGTTAGAGACAAAACGTCCTTATCTTTTACTCCCTTTCTAGTGCTTTGCATCATTCAAGAAATTGTCTTGTGATATACCTTAACCGAGAAAGTTCTATACGAAGTCATTCATTCATAATCTAGAATTGTTAAGAAAAAAAGCACCTACCACAAACCACATCAGAATCATCTCTCCAGTGTTCAAAGACACCAGGACCATCATAGGCACACTGGCGGGCCAGTTCCGAGTAGGTGTCACATGTAGCATGCTTGCCTCCTCCAGTTCGACAGTACTCATCAGCACACACCTTTTTGTACTCACTGGATAAAGGGGAAACCTTCTCGCAATTCTCAAAGTAAGTTCCAATAATTTTGTCACAGTACTGTAAAACAGAGCATGGTTCATTAAAACATAAGGAGAATGGGCAATAGGGTGAATACATAAGAAAAGCTAATACAGAATTAGCTTTGTTGTAACATAACATTCTGCAACTCTTGTAGGAGGTGATCATTAAGTTGAGATCGAAACTTTGAACTTAGGTCGTATACTTAGAGAAAGCTTTACCTCTGACATTTCAGATTGCTGTGACGACTTCAAATATAGCCCCCTCTTAATTTATACATCTGCCGTAAGTCTTGGATCTGGAGAAAATGGAAGGCACGAGAAGAGCTTGTCTGCGCTAGGGAATGCATGGCAATGGGTGAACAAATCACGATGTGCAAAAAAGATGCTGGCCCCTGACTTGATTGGATTATAGTTTATGAGTACACAGATACCCATAAAATACAGTGTTCTTTCTTAGTGGAACCCATGTGCATTTGTTCCACAATAATTTATTTGTTCTCTGTCAGTAGACAAAATAAAGACATAGAGTATTGTGCCATAAGACAGCTAAATTTTAACATGTTTCAACTATCAAATAGTATTTTTAATATATATGTATATAAAGTGATATTTTTAGAAAAACACAAAAGCTCCTGTTTAACTGTGTAATTTGTACTAAATTGACACAAAGAAGGAAGACTGATAACACCCTCCCCTCCAAAAAAAGATAAAAATAATGAAAAGGGAATCATTGAGGTTTGTTTTTTTTTCCATAAAATTCCCTTAACAGATTTCCTCCTATTTCTCAATGGCTGTTTTCAAGTGTTTAGTTAGAATTGTTGTTTTTCTGTCACTTCTTTTTTTTTTTTTTTTTTTAAGAAGTTTTAAACGGTATCACTCCCAGGTCGGAAGTTAGGGGACCACACAGTCTGTCAGTGCTCTGGTGGAGAGGAGCAAGCCCCGCCTGTCCACAGATAAGTACAGAGGAAGCACGTCTCACAGAAACAAGCAAACAAACAAGCAACTAAAAGACATCATATAAAGAAGATTGGAATTGCTGCATCAAAGCAGAGTGCGTACTCTGATACTTGGGAAAAAATAAAGTTCCCTTAGCATTCACAGCTGGACTAGAGTAGAGAGACAGAGTGCAGGAGCACTGGGAGAAAGGTAGTACAGAAATCCAGCAGTGGGGTAGGGTTCTCAGAGGAGCATGGGAACATCTACATAGAAACTATGGGCTCTACAGCTGTGGCGTCAATACAGTACATCCATCCACAGGACAGAAGAGAGCTCCCAGGATTAAGTCTAACTCAGATGGCCAATTGACTTCTGACAAAGCATCAAGAGAACATAATGGGGAAATATAGTCCTTTGAACAAATGGTGCTTGGAAAGCAGGATTGTTGCACACAAATGAAAAGAAAAAATCAAATCCTGATTTCATACCAGAAACAGGAATCAAGTCAAAATGAATGACAATATGAAACCCTAAGATCAAATGAGGAAAACACTCCTAGCCATTAGTTTGGGGTGACGTTTTAGATGTCAAGCAAAAAGCTCAGGTCACCAAGGCAAAAAATAATGGTAGCACTACATTTATTGTTATGCACAGCAAAGGAAACAGTGTATATTTTGAAACAAAATTTTAAGTGGGAGCCTAGAGATTGAGGAAATAGTTGCAAATCATGATTTTATAAAGGACTGGTGACAACGTTTATTAAGAGCTCATACAGCTCAGTAATGCAAAAACAACCTAATCAGACCATGGACAATATCTTGAATAGGTATTTCCCAAAAGTAAAATAGAACCAACATTAGTATGATAAAGTAAGCATTCAATGTCATTAATCATTAGGTAAATATAAATCAAAACTACTAGAATTGTTATTACCACAAAGTCAGAAAATGATAAATGAGAGCAAAGAAAAGAGGAGGAGGAGGAAGAGGAGGAGGAGGAGGAGGAGGAGGAGGAGGAGGAGGAGGAGGAGGAGGAGGAGGAGGAGAAGCTCTTTTGCAGCCATTGTGAAAAACAGGACAGAATACACAAAGACAGGGCCCTGACTCAGTGAAATCAACCTTCAAAAAGAAATTTGTGTTTCATATTCATACAACACCATTCTCAATAGCTAAGCTATGGAAACAATCTAAACATCTATAGTGAGAGAAATGGACAATCTATGGTTATGCAGTAGAAAATTAGTCAGCTCTAAAATGAAGAACAAAACCTTGCAGGATGTTACGAAATATATGAGCCTGAGGAATGTTATGCTCCATGGAATAAATTTTTAAATTACATAATCTCATTTATATGAAGAATCTTTAAAGGCAATCAGATATACGGAGAAAAGGAAACGCTGGTTTGGTGGAGAAGAAATACAGTCACATGGCAGAAGCTATGACGTATATGAAGTAGCTATGAAGTTTATGGGATGATCAAGTCCTGAGCTCGTATATACATTGTGATTAAGGTAACGCAAACACACCCTGTAAGACACTCAAACTAAATGCATAGATTTCTACTCTTCCTGCTACAACTACAAAAAGTGAGTAACTATATGACATAATGGATATGTTAGTTTTCTTCATTATAGAAATCTTTTTACTATTTTTATGTACCCCATAACATCATGTTATATATCTTTATATATATATATATATTTCTGGAGGGACAGTGCAAAAATCATTTCAAGATGAAGTCTCATTTCCTACCTGTACTCCGTCCTCACATGCTTCATTGCTCTGACTCGAAAGGCTGGGACAGTCACTGGTAATTTTACTATTGGCAATGTGCTCATTGATATCTTCACCTGTAAAGCAAACATTATTTTAAGATAATCAACTGTCTGTACTTCATTTGTAAGCTACATATAGTCTTGGCAACATAAATATATTTTGATCCAAACAGTTTCTCATCTTTTAGACAAGTGTAAATTGTTAGTAAATTTATCTAAAATGTAAAAATTTTAAATTATCTCTTAGAAAGAAATTTTCTTAGTAATAATCTGTCAAATCTTACCTGGAGTGCTGTTGAAGTTGCCACAAAGACCACAGGTTGTATGGTGGCTATAAAGAATGAGCTTCAAAAAAAAATTACATTGGTATTTTAATAAAATATTAAAAATGCCTCAAGACAATTTTTAACCAAAACCAAAGGGCAGGGTCTCCTGTGTAAATCTGTGTCCACAGGCCAGTTGCGGGGAAGGGTGCTTTTCTTAAAGGGCCTATCCAAAATTCACTGTGACTCAATCTTAGAACAAGTCTGACTCCGATGCTTACTGTGTTCTCAAGCAGATTTCCTTCTTTTTTTCTTTTTCCTTTATTGAAGATAGATATTTTCCCCACAGAATATTCTAATTATGAACTCCCGCCCTCTAATCCTCCCATTTCCTCCCCCACCCCTCCCTTCTAGATCCACCCTCAGTCTCTCATTAGAAAACAGACTCTTAAGGAATAATAATATAATTCAATATGTAATACAAAACAAACTGCAACACATTGAAATAGGACAAAATAATAAAAAAGAAGAAAAAGAAAGCCCCCCAAAAGGCACAAGAAACAGATATAGACGCAGAGACCTACTCATTTGTAGATTCAGGAATCCCATAGAAACACTTAAACTTTCCTTTACCATCTAAGAAGACTACATATTCACATACATTGACTATCACTCTCAGGCAAGATAAGGCACAACACAGTGAGCATATAAAGATTTCTCAACAAATATTATCTTCTTCTTTGCTTACATATTTATTTTCATGACTAAAACCAAATACCGAAAACCAAAAAGTTCAAAGAAAATCGCAGGTCAACTTACCGAGAGTTTGTGCTTGTCCCATGTTAAAGACAGGATTTTCCTACGGCTGGTCAGAACATTGTGAATGCCTTGTTTTTTAATGTGGATCATCTTGTTGCTGTATGGTAAGTCAATCCTAACAAGTATAAAATACAAATATTTAAGTGGGGAAAGAAATATCACTGCACAGGGAATGCTGAGTAATATGGGTTGTAGCCTTGGTGTTTTGGAAAAATAAACAGATAGGATGTTAGTTTAGTGTCAAAAATAAATGAGCAAATAGATTGAAATATTCACAAGTAGAAATACCTCAAATTTCTTATCCTGGAAAGCATTCAAAGAGACTGTATCTTCTAAATTGGATTTGCTACTTACAAAAAAAAAACCAAAAATATGGTCTAGGAATTTTGATCTTTTTGATTCCTAATTTGTGAAGCTTCAAATTTGCATTTAGTATTCAACATATCAATGAAAATGACAGTGTTCTGGTGTCTTCTTTCACTAAATCTGGACACTTACAATCACCAAGTAGCAGAGCCACTGTGTGTGATTCTACCTTGTCAAAGAACTAATTGAAACAAGGGAGTATTACCCATTCCTTACTTAACTTGGCTTTTTTGTCTGATCCATTTCGGCTCATCCACCAAACTATTCTGTAATTCTTAGTCTATTCTGTGATTTACCTTTTCTCATTAACAAAAATAGCATCACCCAAGATGCTGATGTCAACACTGTCAACCACGGCTTTGATTTCTTCAATCTCACTGTCATTGTTCCTTCTTATCTCAATATTGAAGTCTTCTCCAGATTCAGCACAGTCTCGGCAGAAGGTAAACGTGCAAGAAGACTCAAAGGAAAAGACACGGTTGTTGAAAGCTTTGTATCTGCCTTTGCCCCATGTAGATGCTTTACCTACACAGCAGTTGGAGGAGAAATTCACAGTTATGGCAGACCGATAGGCATACCTTTTGCTGATTCTTATATTTATGTACTACAAATATCCCAGTAATGTTCTATACACTCAGTCACCCTTTTATTTTTCTCTCCCTACTGTAAAATTATTTGAAAGCAAAGCAGTAACAGATCCCTGGTGAACCTGCAATGATCAATCCTAGCTAAAATACAACCCTAATCAATGCATCCATTTTTCCTTGGGAAAACGGATATTGTGTCTGATATGACGAAGGAAGGGAAGGAAGCTGAGGTTTGCTCACTCATTTTGCTTTTAGTAGAGAGATTTTTCTCATGTGTGAGTGCAGTACCTTTATATCAAATGAGTGAAAAACTTAGATTCTGGTTTTTCAGTATAAATGTGAATGTGTGTTCGCATACATTCCTTCATGAGCTGTGTTTGTGTGCACAAGAAACACATAGCATGAATGTGATGTCCTGCAAACACGCAGTGGTCAAACAAACAGATGAAGGGGCATCTTTTTAAATGAGTTTCAGGTTTTATTTACTTTGTGACCTCATCCAGGTTCTGGGTTAGAGCTGAAGGAATGAATGGGCATCTTAGTTATGTTTACTTACCGACAACTTTACTTGTCTCTGCGTATGTGGGAGTCGCTTCTGGAATATGGGATCCTTTTTCTATTCAACACAAGGTATAGATAGTATTTAAGTTTAAAACTTACATTGATTTAAAATGTATTTAAAAGGATATGGGACCTTTAAGTAGAAAGTTAAAGGCTGTTGTCCAAGCCGCTAGTGCAGTTCCTTACCCTAAATATATAAAACTGCTCTCAAGAGCTAGGACTTGGCAAATTCTTATGCGTGACTATCTAAAATGCGGTTTTGTTTCTGGGCATGTCATTGTGCATTCTGGAATTCTTGATGGGACCATACACAATCTCTAACATGCTGCATCTATTATAGAGCTGTCTACTCTGTTTGAAAAATAAAATAATATAAGCAAATATTTATTAAAAGCCACAAAATAAACAAGCCCAAGGTGCAGTTCAGTCAACCAGTCTATTGTCTCACATTAATAATGCAATTATGTACATATGCAAAAAATGTAGTTTTCCTAGATCAGAGGGAAATGTCATGTACCATGAAACTTCAAATCCCCTTGTTTATTTCTAATGATCCTTTGATGTAGGTAAGTAATTTGATATGAAAACTCAGGGTCAGGTTTAAAAGTCGGGATGACAACAATAAGAAAATAGATATTCCAAGAACATATTGAAATGCTCTTAACAATGCTGTTATTTTCTGCTTATGAAATGTTTAAGTTTTTACCATAGATTAGCATTTCTCATATTGTAAGAACATAGATTGTATTCCTAGTTTATTTAGAAGAGATTATAAATATGTTTAAAATGATAAAGGATAAGTGGTGTTGTGCTTTATTAAAATTCCACCAAAACATAATTTTTCTCTTAGTCACAAAATTTCTTTGAACATCTTATTGGTCACCTAAATCTTACACTCAGGAAGCACTAAGAGTTTCAATATTGTAAGCACAGTGATCTCAATTTCCAGTAAATTAGTCACTGACAGAACCTTTCAAACTTAGTATTTTATTTTTGTTTGTATGTTTCTAGTTTTTAAAACACTCAAATCAAATTACCTGAATTACTGTGTGATTCAGTTGAGCTGTACTCCGATGAGCTTGTGGCACCTGTTTTAACAAAGATTTATATTTAGTAAAATATGCATTTTTTAAAATATCTGATGGATAAACCATGGATACAAGCTCAGCAATCTGAATTATAGGATACTTGGACCAGGAGAAGCTGTGTAAGAAAAAAAATGCATGTTATCAACTCAACTTCCACTGAAGTAAGGAAAACAAAATTACGTGTCAGATAAGAAGGTAACTTATTCCAGGTACATCATCTTAGAATTTCAGAAGGGAAAGAGCAAAGATGTGTACACAGAGCTGGAAATATCTTACCTCAGTTTCAGTGAAACTTGTTCCCAGGAAGCCCTGCTTTACATTTGGATATTCATGTATTGATCCAAGATATCAGTGGGACAAAAGATTCTTGCTCATAGAACTGGGGATTTGAAAGCCACTAACTATATGAATGATGCTTTTACTAAGGATATCAAGAACTCCAGGACCAGAGCTGAAAGGAGAAATGACACAGCCCCCATCCCTGAACCAGAAGAAAACTTCAATTGATAGCCATTTGAAAATGAAAAGTTAGTTATCTCCAAGGAAGCCTTTTCTTAAGCCACAGAACTTGAAAACATCTAACAAATAAGTTACTTTAAACTTACTGGCCTGGCATGCAGCTTAGTTGTAGGCATTTACTTGGTACGCATGAGGCTCTAGGTTCAATTCTCAACACTTATTTCCTACCTTAAGAAATAGGACAAAGGTTAGTGATCCATGCTCCTGCCATGCTGATTGGACTCAAGTTTCTTTTATTCGTTTTGTTTTGTTCTGTTTTTGAGGGCACAGAGGTGGCACAGGGGAGCAGGGAGGAATGGAAGAGGGTATTGTTGAGATGCATTGCATGAAATTCAAATTATTAATAAATGTGTTATTAAAAAATAGGACAAAGTATTTTAACAAAAGATAACCTTATTAATGTCTGGTGTGGTGGCACACATTTCTGATCCAAGCACCCTGGAAACTGAGAAAACCAGGAGTTGAAGGCCAGTCTGAAGCTGTATACAAAGTACCAGTGCAGCTAAGGCAACATGGTAAAACACTGTCTCAAAAAAAAAAAAACCCTCAAAAATATAAATAAATAGAGAAGATAGGAATGTCTCCACGGCTGTTGATACATACTTTGCCTGTATTTATACCTCCTCAATGTTTAAGATGCAGTGCCTAAGTTTTCTCTGTTTAAATAGTTTCTTGAGTTTCCAATATAATATTTTTTTTCCTAAATTCAGAAATTTTGTAAAGAATACTAAGTGAGGACATCAAGTAGGAGAAAGATACAAAAACCTTTAGTTATAGAAATATAGATTTGAAAAATGTTAAAGAGAAAGCAGGTAAAAAGGGGGATTTAAATGTCAAAGATTTGTTTTAAATGTAAGATATTCAAACCAGGCAGCAGTGGCACAAGCCTTTAATCACAGCACTTGGGAGGCAGAGGCAGGCAGATCTCTGTGAGTTCGAGGCCACCCTGGTCTACAGAGTGAGTTCCAGGACAGCCAGAGTTACAACAGAGAAACCCTGTCTCAAAAAGAAAATTAACAAACAAACTAACTAACAAAAAAATGTAAGAGATTGTTCCAAAATATGGCAATTGGCAGATGAGGAAAAACCAAAGCATGAACCACAAGGTTTGTGAAGAATGAAGCATGTTTTGTAATCCATAGAATGATACTTGCATGCTTCATCTGGCTATAACTCAAAATTATTTTATAAACTGCTTTAAGCTCAATTATTGATAGAACTTGTTATCAGTCAATATGCTTTAGACACTAGGAGGGGACTACAAACGCAGACACTGGGGTTCCTGGACACTTCTATGTCAGTTTTTAACTTTTGCTTCTGGAGTTTCAGCAATGTTGAAAAAACATAGACAAAATACCAGGGAAAATAGAATAAGCCCAACTGATAATAGCCTTACCCCTGAGACAAATGCACTTCCTCAGGCAAACAACAGGAACAGGCCCCTAGGAGAAACCTCAGGTAAAATAAAGAGGTTTCCAAAAGGGTCTATGTCTGACACTGCTGAGGAAAAGCATGGTTCTGAAATATAACTGCCCTGGATGGGCTGCTAGGAACTCATGGCCTTTCCCTTCCACAAGGGAGTGTGTGTGTGTGTGTGTGTGTGTGTGTGTGTGTGTAGTATGGCATGTGTGTGGTGTATAGGTGGGTGTGTGTATGTATGTGTGTGTGTTGGGTCTTGTGGGGGGGGAGGTGTATGCTGTGTGTGTGTGGTGTGTGTGTCTGTGATGTATGTGTGTGTATGTGTGCTGTGTGTGTTGGGTGTTGAGTGAGTGTGTGCTGTATGTGTGTTGTGTGTATATGTGTAAGTTCTATGTGTGTTGTGTGTGTGTATGTATGCTCTGTGTGTGTGTGTGTACATGTGTGTGTAGGGGTCCTTCAAGTCCATTGATGGATATCTTGGTAGGCTACAACTGCCCAATATATCTGAGCAAACCCTGACACAAGCGACTATGACAGCCATTGGGAGGCCTTTTGTAACTCTACTACCAGGTAAAATTTTTTATGGGTCTTTGTTTTCTCCTTAATTGACAACCCAAGTCCCCTTTATAAACGAATTTTCATAGTAACCGACGTTGAAGGAATACCCCCAAACAAAAGATTACTCAACCCTTAATGTACAAGGGTTCATAAAGTAAAGGAGTTAAAATTATTTAATTGCTTCATTTATTAATTACTTAATTTACCAATTAATTAATTAATTAATTAGGGGTTTGGGGTTCATTATTTACATAAAGAAATATGGCAAAATGACTATATTTAACCCAATCCAAACATGTACATTCCTGGGGCTAGGGGAATTGGCAGTTTGTTTTTTTTTCTCAGACACCTTCTTTTAAAGGATGTAAATATTTCTAGGTAGATCGAGGCTTAGTCTGCTTGACATAATATAATTCAGGATGGTGTACTCCACAATAAAACCTACTGTTTTCTGAGTCTCCAGGGCCTTGGAAACTAAGGGCAAAGGTGCTATACTAGAAAACTGTTAGAAGAATTGAAATGTTTCTTCAAACAAAAAAAATGATATCTGAACTTCTTAAACACAAAGCTAAGCCCCATTTATACTCAAATCGGAGAGAGTGTATGTGGTAACTTGACTTCATGTTCGAAGTTGCTTCAGTGATTTTCTTTTAGGAACTATTTTTATAGTCATATATAGTCATGTCTTGCATCTCACATCTATTTGACTACTGGATTCTTTCATGAAAATTGTTCTTTTGTACCTAACTATATTTTTAGTACATAGCCATGTTTTGGTTTAAAGTTTTAATTTCTTTTTAATAGATCCAATAAGCCCTGTTTACCCTGAAACTATTTTCCTTTTAGAGTGAGAATTGCAATATTTTGAGAGATACTAAGGAAGAAGCCTGCTGGGTTTGTGGATTTCAGTTGTTCCTAGTATTTCTGGTCCAGGGGGGGTGGTATCTGCTTTATAAAATTATGACTGAAAATGGCAGTAGCAACTTACTAAGGATGAATAACAAAACACTTCCATCTTTTAAATGGCTTCAAATTTTAAGGTTTAAAACCAGCAAATTTTATTGATCCCCAAACCAGGCACAGGGACATTTTTTTAAAGCAGAGATTCACCCCTAAACAGAGGCTTTGGCTAAGCTCCAATGAAATTAGTCTCTTACACAGGACCATAGGTTTACCAGACAATCAGAAATGTAAGGAAGGACATCTTTAGATTTAAGGTGGAAGTATGTGGGTCAACCCTGTGGCAGGGCCTCTCTGTTAATTGAGTCCCCTTTTTGGGGGAGCAATTGGTTCATTCACTTGATTAGTATGAAAACTTGCCCCAGCAGTTAAGATGGATCCCTGTCATGAACAGAAATTCATCAAAATAGCAAAGAAAGTAGATTTTTGTCACTGATAGGACACGGAGGTCTGGAACACGTGACCTATTTGCACTAAATGGATCTGAGGAAGCAATCTCTGACCAAGTTTTCTCTCAGTCCGGGTTGGAGAGAGTTGTACTTTGGCATTCCTTTGAATACAAGAACACTAGATGTGGATTATAAACTATCCTGAAGGTCTTCTCATTTTACAACATAATTGGACAAGATCTGTTTTTCACTGGTATAGACCTGTAGCTTCCATTTTTATCCCTCAACAAGATTTTAGCGGGGGGAGTGCTATATGATAACTAGGACTTCTAACAGAAGCAAGAAAAACAAACAGACAAAAGTTCCCTAACATCACGACCCAAGGGAATCTCACTCCTCGACTCAGAGGTTAGACTGACGAGTGCAAGCTTTCTAAAAAGCAGGCGGCCCTTGATATTCTGACAGCGAAAGGGAGAAGCCCATGCCATTACTATGAGGGGACACCGTCTGTACACACTCGTGAACTTGGACAATATGTCCTCTGTCCCCCAATACATACACACCCAAAGCAAACCTACCCAAAGTTTCTTTAAATTTTAGTAGTTTACTAGCAATATATTCTCAGTCACCTCAAGGTAGATAAACGTCTTCCAATTTTAGTGCTGGTTTCAGGTGCTCGATACAGTCAGCAATCAACTGTATCTTTTTTTTTTTAATTCTGTCTAGAGTAATGATTACTTTTTCTCCAGATTCCTATGGAATGATGACCCTCTTCCTCTCTGAGACTGAACTTTTTCATGTTTCCCCTAGATCATAAATGTAAAAACTCGTAATCCATAATGATATTCAGACTTAAAAAGCTTCAAAAAACTTAACTTCATTCACCAGCAACACATAAGGGAAAGTAAAAAAGTCTGAAAGAAATGAAGACAGGAGAGAGTCACAGAGAAAGTTAAGGGGGCATTGAAAAGGAAAGGAACCACTCCCTTCTGTTTGCTGAAGATTTAGATCATCTTAGAAACAAGATTATAAACCATGCTATAGCCCAAAATAGGCTGAGAATTCCCTTGGCATTTGACTTCCACTTTTATCTGTCTGTAATCTTATCCAATGGTCTTCTAAACCACCTTATGTCTTTCTAAAGAAAAACTTCTTAGATAAAATTAAGTTCTGAAAAGTATTTTATATAATCTTTAAACCTTTTCTTTGAACAGGAAATTTTTAAGTGCACAGAAATATCATACAGATAAAAAGAGATATTGACAGATGTATCAATAGGTAGATAGATAGATAGATAGGTAGGTAGATAGATACACAGAATTAAATGTCATCCTCTTTTGAGAGGTAGCACCCTACTCCTAACATGTACTCAGAAGCGGCATCATTTTCTCTCCCTTAGTGCTAAAAACTGCTCGTCATAAACTCCACCTGTGATTTTTTTTAATTCTGAACATATTTCTCAGCAACAAAAACTAAGCTTGGATATCTGAACTCACGTCAACAAATATGGGATCAAAATTAAGTGTCTCTTGATTACTCTCAACAAATGATAATTGAATAAAATCCATGACAATGGATAATAATTTCAATTTTATTAGTTTAGCATATGCAATGACTATAGAATTTTATACCCAAGGATGAAGAACAACCAAAATACAACAATTTTATTGCTGTATGACAAAGCCATTTTTTAGCAGATTCATTGATAAACAAGTCTGAGCTAACATCAACATTATGACAGTATGACAAATAACTTGAATTTCAGAGTTCTCACTATAGCCAGGTGTTAAACAGAATGTTTTATTCTAATGAATGCTGAATATTTTTCTGGAAACTTATTTAATTAGTTGATCTCATAACCACATTGGTGTGGGGGGACTTTCTTATACTAACTCCCAAGGGTTAATGGTATCAAAGTGGATGACCAATCAATCACAAATGTTATCTCAACAACTTGAAGAATTCCTATGATATTGCAAAAATAAGACCAACTGGTTACACATCTCTGAAATGTATCTGCAAAAACCACCTAGCCAATCAACTCTACATCCAGGATATGAAGATTAAGGCAAGCATAGGCACAATGACACTAACTACTACAGCAGAATCCAAATCACGTCAAAATGAAGACAAATAAGGGAACAGACAGTAAGCACTGGCTCCTTATATGCCAACAATAGATAAAAGGCTTCTACCTGATTCTAACTAGACAGATTATGAGACTTCTAAATTCTAATCTGATTGCAACTTGTGAATATGAATGTTAATGATTTTCATTGTTATTTTAAAAATAGATTTCAAAAATCAGGACTTTCAAGTGAGAAATGACTCAAAGTATCTAAGCTACCGAAGCAGATCCAGATACACGCTGGTCAGTAGAACAGGTACCTCTGCTACTAACACTAGGGCCAGCAAGATCACTGATTGCAGGAGAATCATCACTGGCTGAAACGTTACTTGATCCACTACTTCCAGGCCCAGAAGACAAATTATTGCTTCCTGATGGAAATCAAACATGAATAAGAAAAGTTAGGAAGGAGACTATTTGTTGAGGTAACTTAGGAAAGCAATGCAGGTCAAGATACCTGAGCCACTCTGATTTCCAGCATCCAAGGTCCCAGACCCTGGAAGCCCATGGTTATCCTCTCCGGTCCCCACATTTCCATCAATCCCAGAGGTTTGTCCATCTGAGAGATTCAGGTTGTTGCCTGAGTCTGTGGAGACTCCAACTGAGGAACACCTCTCACCTCTTTCACATGAGTCACCTGGCAAAGGCAAAATCAGAATCTCAAGGATTGTAGCTGCACTGTATGCGGTCAAGGATGTGCACAGCTAGGTTACTGGACATTGGGCTGTATCTAGAGCCCTCAAAACCACATCTTCAACATCCCTCCAAGTCTACATCACTGTAGCTATGGTCACGAAGTTAATTTTAATCAGAATGATTCCAAAGGCAAACACATACATTCTCTCGTTCTCCAGTAACAAATTGGGAGAAAAGTTCTCTCCCTTTGATGGGAAATGAAAATGCAAGTTACAAAAGAATGAAAATTTGGAACCTATTTAAAATCCTCAGAAGCACCCAGCTTAGTAGAGGGGGTGAACACAAGCATCGGCCATGAGACTCATGGCTCCTATATCCAGAAGAACTGAGCTCATTTCATAAGTCCTGGCCCCAAATTTCTTTTCAGTGAATGCTCTAGAGCAAATCCCAAATGTCCCTGGTTTACACTCACTTTTCCCACCGTAGTTCAACCCCATTAGAAGTTTGTTGACAGTCTCTATCATGTAAACATGATAAAAAAAATCCAATCATGAAATATCTGACAGGAAACACACCACAGACTCTATGTTGTCAGAGGACTTTTCTTCCATGTACATGAAGGCTATTTTCAGCAAAGGCCTTTGACCCAGATCCATTACCAACCACGACTCTACCCGTCATTTCACCAGTTCCATACCAAGGAGCCCAGAATTTACAAATGGAAAATAACCAAACAGCCACTCAAACAAAAATTTAGAAGCTCAGCACAATTCAAGTTTGACAGCCACATACTGACACTAAACTACCTGAGCCATGCTTTTCAGTCCCTGGTTTTGCAAGCATAACTGACAAAGCACTCAGAAACTCTTTGATCTCTTGGGGAACAGACATAGTACCTGTAGAAAGTAAAATGATAGAATCAAAACATGGGTCAAAAAATTAAATATTCAAACTGTGTATTCAGACGAATTGAAAGGATAGCACCTGAACATCTCACACTACACAACCTACAACACGTAAGTTCATGTTTCTTGGGGCTCACATGCTGGACACACAATGTATGCTTGCTCTCTTCAATAACAGAAGAACATTGTGGTCTCGCCACAAAATGTCAAAATGAGACTAATTCAACCAGCAGACTCTATTCAATACATTCAAGGTACAAAGGCTCTAGGTGAGACAGCACTCATTATTGACACCAGCCCTGAATGTACATACCCAGGGACCATTTAGCATAGACTATGGTCAGGGGATGAACTTCAACCAGCAATTTCAAGTTCAAATTTAGCTCTGCCCTTCCTTCCACAGTGACCAAATCAAGGAGCTTGGATTCCTTCACTTTCAGAGGGATGAAAATCCTCTAAACTACTGACTCAATTTAGGTCTCATTGGCTCACACTGATAAGCAGACTGCCCGCTCCACTGCATGCTTCTCTCCTCCTTCCAAATCTCACTTTACCCTGTTCCCTTCGCACTCTCTTTGTCCTAGTCATGCACTCTCAAATGTAAAACTATTGTTGTCTAAATACAGTAAAATTTAAATACACACAAGCTCAAATAGTTCATTCTGAGGGAAGAAACATCAACATTGTAGAAACTTCAACTCAATTCTTCAGTGCCTTTTAGTCTAAGTTTACTAATGTACTGTCAGAAATCTCTGATTCAAAATCCCAGACTAAATTTAGCTGCAACCTTACCTTTCTTTTTAACATATCCAGAAAGAGTTGGTGAGAGCAAGTGTTTCCTCCACAGGAAGACCAGAATATAACGTAAAGAGAAAAATGAAGTGAATTTTCAATTGGGTAAATTAGGAATGGGATCCAGGTCAAGATACCTGAGCCACTCTGATTTCCAGCATCCAAGGTCCCAGACCCTGAAAGCCCATGGTTATCCTCTCCGGTCCCCACATTTCCATCAATCCCAGAGGTTTGTCCATCTGAGAGATTCAGGTTGTTGCCTGAGTCTGTGGAGACTCCAACTGAGGAACACCTCTCACCTCTTTCACATGAGTCACCTGGCAAAGGCAAAATCAGAATCTCAAGGATTGTAGCTGCACTGTATGCGGTCAAGGATGTGCACAGCTAGGTTACTGGACATTGGGCTGTATCTAGAGCCCTCAAAACCACATCTTCAACATCCCTCCAAGTCTACATCACTGTAGCTATGGTCACAAAGTTAATTTTAATCAGAATGATTCCAAAGGCAAACACATACATTCTCCGTTCTCCAGTAACAAATTGGGAGAAAAGTTCTCTCCCTTTGATGGGAAATGAAAATGCAAGTTACAAAAGAATGAAAATTTGGAACCTATTTAAAATCCTCAGAAGCACCCAGCTTAATAGAGGGGGTGAACACAAGCATCGGCCATGAGACTCATGGCTCCCATATCTAGCAGAACTGAGCTCATTTCGTAAGTCCTGGCCCCAAATTTCTTTTCAGTGAATGCTCTAGAGCAAATCCCAAATATTTTATCCAGCTACTTCAAGTTCATCTATAGCTCTACTCTTCTTTCCAAAGTGGTTATAACAAATAACCTGGATTCCTTCACTTACAGAGAAATACAGCGTTCTAAATTTTTGAGTGAATTTAAATCTCACTGTCTCCCACTAATTGGGGAAACTGCCAGATCTGCTGCCAACATCTGTCCTCTTTCAAAGCCCAAATTGATCCTCAACTTTCCATCAAAGTCTGTATCATGAGAGACAAACATTCACTCTGTCCTTCTCTCTGGAAAAACTGGAGTAGCTAGGTCTTTCCCTTTGATTGGAAATGAAAATGCAGGTTACAAAACAATGAATATTGAACCTATTTAAAAGACTCAGAAGGACCCAGCTTAGCAGAGTGGGTGAGCAGAAACTTCACTCATGAGACTCATGGCCCAGTTCCAGAAGAATTAAGCTTCTTCAATAAGTCCTGGCCCCAAATTTCTTTTCAGTAAGTGTTTTCCACCAAATCCCAGATGTCCATTGTTTTGACCCACTCATAGCTCACTAATAGTTCAGCAGATTAGAAGAACTTTGTTGACAGTCTCTATTATATAAACATTATCAAAAACATCTGATCATGAAATATCTGATGGGAATCACACCCCAGACTCTGTGTTGTCAGAGATATTTTCTCCCATGTTCAATAAGATCATTGTTATCAAAGGCCTTTGACAGGCCTTTGATCCATGACCAATGACAACCCTGCCCTTCATTTTACCAGTCCCATTACTTGGAACCCAGACTTCACAACTGGCAAATAAGCCAACTGTCAATCAAACAAGACTTCAGAACTCAGCATAAGTCAGGTTTGACAGCCACACAATGATACTAGACTACCTGAGCCACCGACATCGTTCGTTTCCTTTGGAGCAGAACCTAAATTCGAACTAATTTTCCCCTGCATTTCTTGTTCATTACTCATGGAACCTGTAGAAAGTAAAATGATAACATCAAAACATAGGTCAAAATTTAATATTCAAATTTTGTATTCAGACAAATTGAGAGGTTAGAACCTGAGCATCTGACACTATACAACCTACAACATGTTGGTCATGGATTTGGGCTCACAAACATCGACTGGACACACAGGACAGCACCTAAGCTAGATCGATCCTTGTTTGCCTCCTCTCTTCAAAAACAGAAGAACACAGTGGTCTCTCCATGAAATATCAAAATGAGACTAATTTAGCCAGCAGATCCTATTCGATATATTCAAGGTTCAAAAGTTCTACGTGAGACAACACCTATTATAGACACCAGCCCTGAGTGTATCTACCCAGGGACCTTTAAGCATAGACTATTGTCAGAGGCTGAACTTCAACTAGAAATTTCAAGTTCAAATTTAGTTCTATCACTCTTTCTGAAATGGTTATATCAAGTAACTTGGATCCTTTCACTTTCAGAGAAATGCAGTGCTCTAATATTTTGAGTGAATTTAAATCTCACTTGCGCACACAGCCTAGGGAATCTACTTGATCCACTGCCAGCATCTCTCCTTCTTCTAAGACCAAATTTATCCTCAACTTTGCATCAAAGGCTATGTCACTAGAGCCAAATATTCACTCTGTCCTCCCTTGAAAAAACTAGAGTAACTAGGTCTCTCTCCCTTTGACTGAAAATGAACATGCAGGTTACAAAACAATGAATTTGGAACCTATTTAAAATTCTCAGAAGGACCCAGCTTAGTAGAGTATGTGAGCAGTAGCTTCACTCATGAGACTCACAGTCCAGTTCCATAAGAATTCCTTCCATAAATTCTGGCCCCAAACAACTTTTCAGGAAACTGCTCAACAGCAAATCCCAGATACCTATGGTTTTTCACCCACTTCTTCAATTCATAGTCCATCAAGATGAGTAGAAGTTTGTTGACAGTCTTTATCATGCAAACTTCATCAAAAACTTCTGATCATGAAATAACTGGTAGGAAACCCACCACAGACTCTTTGTTATCGGGGAACATTGCTTCCAGGTTCACCATGATCATTGTTTGCAAAGGATGTTGATCTGGATCCACAACCAACCATAACCTTGCCCTTTATTTTACCAGTCCCATTCCAAGAAACCCAGACTTAACACTAGGCAAATTAGTCAACTGCCAATCCACCAAGGGTTTGGAAGCTCAGGATACTACAGATTTGACTGCCACATTCAGACACTACCTGAGCCACTGGTTTCAATCCCTTTGTTTTCATGCATGTTTTTCAATGCATTAAGAATCTCCTCCACTTTGTTTGTACCTGTAGAAGGTAAAATGATATCATCATAACATAGGTCAAAATTTAATATTCAAACTATGTATTCAGACAAATTGAAACATTGGCACCTGAGAATCTGACATTACACAATCTACAACATGTTATTCCATGTTTCTTTAGACTTATAAACATGAACTAGACACAAGGTACAGCATCCAAAATAGTTCTGTCCTTATTTGCTTCCTTTCTCCCTAAAGAGAACACTGCCATCTCTCCATGGAAAATCAAAATGAGATTAACTTAGCTAGCAGACTCTATTCAACACATTCAAGGTTCAAAGACCCCAGGTGTGACAACACTCATTGTCAACACCAGCCCTGAATGTACATACCCAGACCATTTAGCATAGACTATGGTCAGGGGATGAACTTCAACCAGCAATTTCAAGTTCAAACTCAGTTCTGCTCTTCCATCCACAGTAACCAAATCAAGGAGCTTGGATTCCTTCACTTTCAGAGGGATGAAATCCTCTAAACTACCGACTCAGTTTAGGTCTCACACTGCTTAAGCAGACTGTCCAATCCACACTCCATGCATCTCTCTTCCTTCCAAATCTTACTTTACCCTGTTCCCTTCTCACTCTCTTTGTCCTAGTCATGCACTCTCAAGAATGTAAAACAATTGTTGTCTTAATATAGTAAAATTTAAATATACACAGCTCAAATAGTGCATTCTGAGGAAAGAAAAATCAACATTGTAGATACTTCAACTTAATTCTTCAGTGCCTTTTAGTCTAAGTTTACTAATGTACTGTCAGAAATCTGTGATACAAAGTCTCAGACTAAATTTAGTCCAACCTTACTTTCCTTTTCTAACATATCCAGAAAAATTTGATGAAAGCAAGTGTTTCCACCATAGGAAAAACAAAATATAAGGTAAAGAGAAAAATGAAAGAAGTTTTCAATTGGGATAAATTAGGTCAAGATAGCAATGCAACTCTGATTTCCAGCATTCAAGGTCCCAGACCCTGAAGGCTCATGGTTATCCTCTCTGGTCCCCATATTTCCATCAATCTCAGATGTTTGTCTATCCCTAGGGTTCAGATTGTCACCTGAATCTGTGACTACTCCAACTGAGGAGTACTTCCCACTTTTTTCACATGAGTCATCTGGCAAAGGTAAAATCAGAATCTCAAGGATTGCTTTGGCTATGATCAGTCTTTGTACCTGCACTGGTTGGGTCAAGGATGTGTACAGCTAGGTTACTGGAGATTGTGGAGTATCTAGAGCCTTCTGATCTATTTCCCCCGTTTCTCTCAAAGTCTAAATTACTATAGCTATGGTCACAAAGTTGATTTGAATCCAAACAATCCCAGACCTGAGCACATAAACTCTTCCTTTCTACATCAACAAATCTGGAGAAACTCTTTTCTTCCCTTGATGAAAAAAGAAAATGCAAGTTACAGAAGAATGAAAATTTAGAGCTCATTTTATATCTTCATAAATACCCAGTTTAGTATGAGTATCACCACTGAGACTCATTGGTACCATCCTTAGAGAAGGCTACTCATTTCATCAGTCCTGGACCCAAAGCTCTTTTCAGTAAATGCTCTACACCAAATCACAGATGTCCATGGATTTCACCTACTTCTTCCATTTATTGTTGACTCAGATTATTAGACTGTTATGTTATGGCAGACCGTACTATGCAAATGTGATTTAAAAAAAACAAACAAACATCTGATCATGAAAGATCTGACAGGAAACACACCCCAGACTCCACATTGCCAGAGAACTTTTCTTCCATACCATTGTCAAGCAAAGGTCTTCAACCCAGATTCGTGGCTAACCTGAATTCTGTCATTTTTACCAGTTCCATACCAAAGAACCCAGTTTTTACACTAGCCAATAGCCCAACTCCAATCAAACAAGGGTTTGGATGCTCAACATAATTCATATTTGATTTACATATGCTGACATGAAACTACCTGAGCCAATGGCATTGTTCCTTCTTTTTTCATGTGCATGCATTAGAGCCATCATTACATCTCTTGCCTTTTCCATACTTTTCCGACCTACAGAAGTTAAAATGATGCCATCAAAATATAATCTACTATTTAATATCCATATGTTGTAGTCAAACATATTAAAGGATCAGCACCTGAGCATCTTACCCTATACAACCTACAACACGTTAGTCCATATGTCTTGGGACACACAAACATGGACTGGACACACAGTACAGCACACAAGCTAGCTCTGTCCTTGTTTGTCTTCTCTCTCCCAACACAGAGGAACAATATAGTCTCTCCATGGAAAATCAAAATGAGATTAATTTAGAACCCAGAATCACATTCAATACAATCAATGTTCAAACTCCTAGGTAAGACAATACCTACCATTAACACACCAGTCCTGAGTGTATATTCCCAAGGACATTTTAGCATAGGCTATTTTCAGAGGATGAACTTCAACTAGAAATTTCAAGTTCAATTTTAGCTCTGCCCTTCTTCCTGAAATTGTTATCAAATAACTTGGATTCCTTCACTTTCAGAAGAATATATTGTTCTAAAATTTTGAATGAATTTAAATCTCACTCACTTGCACTGCTTAGGGAACCTACTTAATCCATCGCCAGCATCTCTCCTACTTCCATGACCAAATTTACCCTCAATTTTGCCTATATCGCTAGACTCAAACATTCAATCTTTCCTTCTCCCTCGATAAAACTGGAGTAACTAGGTCTCTTCCTTTGATGGGAAATGAAAATTCAAGTTACAAAACAGTGGATTTTGAACCCGTTTAAGATTCTCAGAAAGACCCAGTTTAGTAGAATGGGTGAGCAGTCTATCACCCATGAGACTCATGAATTCAGTCCCAGAAGAATTCAGCTCATTTCATAAGTCCTGACTCCAAATTTCTTTTCAGTAAGAGTTCTATGCCAAATTCCAGATATCCATGGTTTTAACCCACTTCTTCCACCAATTGTTCAGCAGATTAGTAGAAGTTTGTTTACAATATCTATTGTGTAAACACGATTAAGACATCTCACCGCGAAGGAATATCTGTCAGGAATCATACCCTGGACTCAGTGTTGTCAGAGATATTTTCATCCATGTTCACTAAGATAATTGTCATGAAAGGTCTTTGACCTAGATACACGACCAAACAAAATCCTGCCCTTCATTTTACCAGTCCCACTGCACAGAACCCAGACTTTAAAACTGACAAATAAGCCAACTTTCAATCAAACAAGGGTTTGGAAGCTCAGCATAACTCAGGCATGACAACCACACACTGCCACTAAACTACATGAACTACTGACTTCTGTCCCTAGGCTTCCTACTATACCTTCCAAAGCAACCATAAAGTTCTGCATTGTGATTGCATTAGATTTGCTACCTGTAGGAGGTAAAATGAAATCATCAAAACCTAAGTCAAATTTAGTATTCAAACTATGTATTCAGACAACTTTAAAAGTTAGTACATGAACATCTGAAATTACACAATCTACAACATGTTACTCCATGTTTCTTTGGGCTCACAAACATGGACCAGATACACACTACAGCATCCAAAATAACTCCATCCTTGTTTGCTTCCATTCTCCCAAAAGAGAATACTGTCATCTCTCCACAGAAAATCAAAATGATATTAATTCAACCAGCAGACTCTATTCAATACATTCAAGGTTCAAAGACCCTAGGTGAGACAACACTCATTATCGACACCAGCCCTGAGGGAACTTTCAGCATAGACTATGGTCAGAGAATGAACTTCAACCAGCAATTTCAAGATCAAACTTAGCTCTGCCCTTCCTTCCACAGTGACCAAATCAAGGAGCTTGGATTCCTTCACTTTCAGAGGGATGAAAATCCTCTAAACTACTGACTCAGTTTAGGTCTCATTGGCTCACACTGATAAGCAGACCGCCTGCTCCACTGCATGCTTCTCTCCTCCTTCCGAATCTCACTTTACCCTGTTCCCCTGGCACTCTCCTTGTCCTAATCATGCACTCTCAAATGTAAAACTATTGTTGTCTAAATACAGTAAAATTTAAATACACACAAGCTCAAATAGTTCATTCTGAGGGAAGAAACAACATCATAGCTACTTCAACTTAATTCTTCAGTGCCTTTTAGTCTAAGTTTACTAATTCATTGTCAGAAAACTGATGTGACAGAAAGTTTCAGACTAAATTTAGTTCAACCTTACTTTCCTTTTGTAACATATCCAGAAAGAGTTAATGAGAGCAAGTGTTTCCTCCATTGGAAAACCAGAATATAAGGTAAAGAAAAAAAAATGAAGGAAGTTTTCAATTGGGATAAATTAGGAATGAGATTCAGGTCAAGATAACTGAGCCACTCTGATTTCCAGCATCCCAGATTCATCCTCTGAATAACCATTGCTATTCTCTTCATTCTTCCTATTTCCATAATATCCAGATGCACCTTTATCCCCAGACGTCAGAACGTCTCCTCCCTAACTTGTAGAGTTTCCAGATGAGGTGTATGACCCACTTTTATTCACATGATTTTCCTGACAAAGGTAAAATCATAAACACAAGCATGATTTTGTTGTGCATCTCTCTTCATACCTGCACTGGGTGGGAACACATATGTTCACAGCTAGGTTACAAGATACCGTGGGGTATCTTGAGCCCCTCAGAACTGTGTCCTTCACTCTCCTCAAAGTCTACACCACAATAGCCAGGCACACAATGTTTGCATCAGTAACACAACAAATATAAGCAAATCCACTGTGTCCTTCACTAACAAATCTGGAAAAACTGGAACTCTTACTTTGATGAAAAATGAAAAACGCAACTTTCCTCAGAATGACCCAGCTTAGTGGAGTGGGTAAGAAATAACATCACCACTGAGACTCATAAGTTCAGTTCCAGTAGAACTCTGCTCATTTTTATCAATACCAGTTTCCAAAGTCATTTTAATTATAGATCTACACTATACTAGTTTTCCCTGGTTTACACTCATTTATTGCCCTAAAATTCTATTAGGTTACTGGATGATGTTTAGGAAACACAGTAATTCAGAAACCTCTATTCATTAAATTATTCAGCTGACAATAGACACCTGGACCCACGTTCTCTGTGGGAAGCTGAAGGTTTTCTGAGTGAATTGTGTGTATTGCTGACATGAGCACAGCTGTGTTAAATACCCCAGTGTCGCATGTCCTTGGGAGTAGCAAAGCCTTCCTCTCCTCAGGTTATGGATTTGGATGAAAGTTTGACCTTTAGCTAAAACCAGAGTTTGCAGAAGACTGGAACCTGAGATGTGATTTAGATCTCACCAGCCCACACATCTTAAGACTACTTGATCTATTGCCAGGAACTCCACTACTTCCAGTTCCCTCTGTTGTCTGGTCAAGATTATTTTGCATTGCATTATAGAGAGCACCTGCAGAAGGTAAAAGCATTGCCATGTGAAGACAATAAGCCTTCAATAAATGTAAATTCCAAGTGATTATAAACACCTAAAGCACAGTCATCTTATTCTCCAGCAGCTTTTGTTCTTTGTACTAAAATCACTTTCACCAAACTAATATGTACAAGAAACCAACAGGTCAATATTAGCTCCAAATTTCTTTCTCTACCTCCTCCAGGATACTACTCTATTATTACCAAGTGTTCCCTCCCAATAGAAAATCAAAATAAAAGATATTTTAAAAGTCTAAATTTAAAATCCCTGACCTTCCCATTCATATAAAATCAAGATGTTATTCCCACATAATATAAATGATATTTGAAACTCTTTGTGACTCCCTCCAGGAGCTGGGGCCTGGTAGAATATCTATTCCATTGAACAGAAATTCCAAGCCTTCAACACCAAATGAACCAATTGCATTCACTCCTTTCTCATTGTTTTCATTTATTCTGAATCTCTGTTCATCAGAAGCATCTGAATTAGAGTTTAGACTTGCAGAGCCATCCGTACTTGACAAACTTGGATTCATCTGCACAATATAAAGTGAATATCACAGAGCATATTGAAGCATTCCTGATTCCCAATGTTTTATGCACAAATATTAGATAACAGTATCTAAATCACCTAAAATGGATCCTCCACAAAAAAAAATTATCTGACTCTAAATATTTAGCTAGTAAGAGCATTTACAACAAAAGAATTCAAGCCACAAACTCCAAAGCCAACAACAGAATTTTCCTTTCCTTTTTTAAGCTACAAACCAGAAGTTTCCATCACAATTAACAAAAAAAAAAACCAAAACATTTTTAAAAGTTGCTCTTTGATGAATTACTACTTATGATCTAGTAGGTGAAGAGGAGAATTTTTCACAAGTTAAATGACTTAAATAATTCAACTATAAATCTGTATCGTGAATAGAGAAACACAGTGAGCAGACCCAATGACTAGAGTTACCTCCAGCAGACACATTCTGAGCCTCAGTTCCATCAGCACTTTGGGTTTTCTCAGTTTTTGGACCAGATGTTTCCGAGTTCAATCCACCATTTGAGGAAAAACTGACTTGAGCTCCAGCCCTAGCTGTTGGTTTTCCAACTGTTTGAAACAACAACAACATCACCAGAAAATACACATCTTGCCTTTTTCGCTTTCAATACACAAAGCCTAAATAGTAGTGTGCAGATCACTGAAGCAGATTTTCTTTGATCACTGTTTCATTTCTTTCTATTCACTCTATCATCACAGACTCTGCCTAAGCCAAACACTTACACCACATCTCAATTACCTCCCAAAAATGAAATGACAAATATGGAAAATTACAATGTTTGAGGATCAATAAACAATAAACAAAAATGAGTAAATACAAATGCCCTTTATTTTGTATTAATAATCTGCATCAGATCTGTTGAACCAGGAACATACAAGCCTTGTCACAGATTTATCAAACTTCCTGCTGTTTTACCAGTGACCATCAACATCCATCCGTATCTTCTAAGATCAAAGACTGCCTCAAAAATAGCCAAATAGTATTTTATTGACCCTTGTTTCTTTCACCGGCTTTAGTTTCTAAATGTAAGAGTGCATGTATCTATCCTTCTGCATATTTATCTTCTTTTAGCTTTCTTTTTCTCCCTCAAGAAAGCTACAATGACAGTAATAGAAATCCAAGCATTAGCAGTGGAACTGTCATAGAGAAACTGGAGCTGGGCAGTTTTCTATTCTGTATGACAAGAGAAAAAGAAAAAACACTTAAATGATTTTCCAAAAGCTCACAATAGATTGAAGATGGGATCTCTTTTTCCCAGACACAAAGCCCTTTCCATACAGGGTATTTACATTGCTGCTTTCTTTGGACAATAACATTATTCTTTAAGTACTAAACATACAGAATAGAAATCATTCCCATGAATCCATCCAACACTAAATCCACATCCAGCAAGACCCAGTATCAATCACCAATGTCTATTTTGTTAATAAATGCAATTTTATAAGCCCATATTGACCACATTTTTCAAACAGCAATTCTAGACATGTGATATGATACTAAATATACTTCTGGAATTGGAACTCTTTCTGGAAAACATGAAACTCAGAATGAACAGACCTTCCTCAGACTTACCTACAGGGATACATTAAGAAAAACAGCAAAGAGAGCCAGTTAAACACAAAACTTTTCTCATATGTTCTGATACAATTTGCATTGATTGACACCTGGAAAAACATTCAACCATACTCAGCCAAAGGCCAGGAAGAAATACTTTACAGGTATGATTCTTATTTAATATAAATGTTTTTAAAGAAAGCGTGCACAATAGTGTTTCTTGTTATATAAATACCTGGCAATTATGACCAATCTAAAATATAGTTTGCAGTCGAAAATTTGTCTCTGGACCTCCTTCAGGCATTTGGAGATGCCATAAGGCTCATCCTTGATTTTTTTGCTTATTTTGAGCTTAAAGACCCCATAGTCCCATCTGGGCCTGCCACACATCCTAGCTTGAGGAGTCTGGGTGGAGAGTATCCTCCCCTGAGATTCTGAAAGCGGTAAGCAGGGGAACTGAGAACTGACAACAGAGACATCCCTTCTACGATATGGAAATTCCATATAAAACTGAGGTGAGAGAAGAGAATCAGCACTCCAAAGCAGAGGCAGAGCCTCAGGAACCATCTCTAGAGAAAGGATATGTGTGCTCAAGTTGAAAATAAATGCGAACTGATTACCTGTTCTCCCTTAGTTACAGCTTTGGCATTAGGAACACGGAGTAAAAGCTCAGAACAACCTGCCTTGAAGAGTTCAGATCTGGGAATGGGGGTGTAAATGAGGAGCTAGCCTGGCAGCTTCAGCACAAAACCAACGCGGGTATTTTCTCTTTCCACGTGGAGGCTCCAAGAACACCATGGTATCACAATGTAAAGATTGATTTCTGAGAGATACTGACCTTTTATTCTCCCGATGAGCCTGGCTTCCCCCTCTTTAAAAAGTAAGAAGAGTAATAGTTCAATAATGTCACATTTTAAGACGATGAAAATATTTTATGACGATTTTACATCAATCCTTAAAAATTTAATATGAGCAACCCCCTTCATAACTGATGACCGGCTTTTCAATACTAATTTGTTATTTTGGAAGTTTCTTATTTAATATAATTCTCTCTCCCATGTGATTGGGGAATATCTGTTTGCCTGCTATACCTAAAGTCACACTGTTCCATGGCATATCTGTCTTGAAAATGCAGGGACAAACAAATAAAACTCACCTGTTATTATTGGTCAATATGCTATTTCTTTTTCCCAGAACAGCCTTGACCAAAAAATTTCCAATCTAAATTTTACCTGATTTTATTTCCCCTAATATTTTCTCTGTAACAAATTAGTTAAAAATGAAGTACAAAAAAAAAAGAGCTAAACAATTTTATGGATTTTATTTTAGTGAGAATAAAGAATGGCCTAAGAAAACACATAAGAATTATATACTTACAGTGCCAGATCAATATTTGTTTATATAAACACACACACACACACACACATGTGTGTGTGTGTGTGTGTGTGTGTGTGTGTGTGTAGTTATAACTAATATTTTTCTACTTATCCAGAAACCTAGCAAATTTTTCTTCTTTCTGTACAGCGATTACTGGTAAAACCATGTGAATTTTGTTTTGATTGACTGTAAAACTGCTGCCTGATTTTTTTTGCTCAACTTTTAATTTTATCATAATGCTTCCGATTATTCTTGCTTATTGAAATATCCAAGAAATTGATTAATTTACTATGGGTTTTCTCTGTGAAATTTTGTTTTAGTGAAGGACTGATCCTTTAAGAAGTGATGCATTTCATGATATGTGAATGTTTTAATTCTCAGTATAGCATTTTTAGACTTAATGGAAATGTATACTCAAAACATAGTTATCAAAGCATACACTGAGCTGAGTATGAGCAATGAGCCTTAGGACTAACACACACACACACATATACCCTTGAGATCAGTTTAATAAAACAAGAGTAACATCTGCTGTAACAAAAATGTATTATCCCTGCATATTATCCTACTCTGAAACCCAAGAAAGAAGTGAACTCTAAACATTAAATATATGAGCACTTAACCAATTAAAAAGAGTTTTAAATCCTTTACCTTTGCAAACGGTGCAGAGCACCACAGCCAGGAATAGAAGGATCAGCTTCATGGTTGATGATTTGGGACCTAAGAGGAGAGACTGTTCATAACGGAGAATCAGGCCCATTGTGGCTCCTCTAGACTGCATATTTATAGGCCATCTCAGCACTGGCTCTGGGCACCAGTTGGGTTGGCAATCTTGGTGACGACAGCACAGGTAAACATTGTAGCAAAGCAAAGACAATCTATTACACATCAGGTTAGTGTCCAATTACTCTGACATCTTCATTCTTGGTCCAAGTCTAGTTCATGCCAAACCCAGAATATGCCATCTTGCCTCCCTGTGCAAACAGGAAAGCCAGGAACTAAAAGTCTCAGGATTAAACCTCAAATATGCTGATGACATGCCTTGATCTGTACCCTATCAATCATCACAGATGTCTTAATGCCCCAAGGAACTCAAATATTATGATGTATTAAAATTGTCTTTCTTTTGACAATAAAATTCATTCTAAACATTAACTTACCTTGAAACAAAGAACTCTTTGCCTTTGCTTGATAATATGATCATAGTTATTTCCATATATATATATAATTATCATTTAGGAACAGACGTACTAAAATACAGGTATGTGTCATCGTCAGTTCTAGCTTTATTATTTAAAAATGCTTAATATTCCAATGACATGCATTTCCATATACTTAGTAATCAGACACACAAATAAGCAGAAATATATGGAAACATTGATATGAGAAAAACACGTCTTAGTACAGAAATAAGATTAAATAGAAAACCCATTCAATGGTTACAAATCTGTACAAAACTCAAATTTGAGTGTGGAGTAAAGTCTGCTTTATGCTTAACAGCAGAGGGAGAGAAAATCAAGACATCTTTCTTGCTACTCATTGGATGTGGACCCTGGAAGGCTGGATATATTACTCCAATGCTTCACGTTGGTACCCAATTGCTACCAAGACAATTTCCGATAGCTAAATGATAGAGAATAGTTTAATATTCCCAGAAAAGCAGCAAATTTGTGGGAAAGGAGAAAAACATAGAGCAACTTCCCTTTTCTTTTGTTTTTCTTTTGTTTCTTTCTGCACCCTTCTTTCAACTAATTAACCCAAAGTGATGAACTACGTCTTCCTTCCTGGGCAACCTCACCAATATGAGCTGAGTGCTTTATGCACCTGCTGTTCACCCTACCAAAGATTAAAATACTTTAAATCTTTTTGTCTATCTAGGGTAACAAAGTCACTAGAAATCATGTAAATTTTGACTCTGGATCAGAAATTTAGATTGTGTGGACATGGACATACCAGTGCTAGGGTAAAGGCCTACTTCAGAGCAGTGAAGGAGAACACTGGTTTCAGGACTGGAGAAGCGGCTTAGCCAATCAACTGCTAGATATGCTAGTGTGAGAAGAGGGCTTGATACACAGAACCCGAGTCAATGCCAGGTGGACCTGGAGCCTGCTTCTAATGCCAAGACTTGGAAGATAGATATGAAGGTAATCTGGAGCAAGCAGGATAGTTCTGTGTTTGATTAAGAGACCCTATTTGAGTGGATAAGGTGAAATACAATCAAGGAAGACAGCTGATGTCATCCTTAAGTCTCCAGACACATGTGTATCCACACATATGGAAATATGCATAAACACAGGCAAGCACAGCATACATACAGGCACACAAAGGAAACGAGAATGACTTCATAATATTGCCAAACAACAGTTCTGAGTGTTTTGCTAACAGTAATTAGCAACTATATAAAAACTTTAAATACAAGGGGGTTTTCAATAAAGAGAAAAAAAACACACACATCTAAGAGGAGACATTGCCCTTTGAAGCATAGGACCCCAAGACTACCACTTATGCTGCTTTCTTCATAATATACAGCCTTGTGGGGAAGGAGACTTAACCGCAGAAAGCACATTTTTTAGATTATCATTATGATGTAGTTATTCTGCTATGAGCTTAACAGGTGGTTGAGATACACAGAAACATAGAATAAATCACAATTTCTCAGGAACCGCTGGGGACTGAGAAGAGATGTTAGGACATAGACTATCAGGATTCATAGAAATGCTAAGAACACACCAATGGGGCTTAGATTTCCTCAGCTTATGCGACCCAGAGAAAGCAGAGAGCATGGTCTAATGCCTGGACAATCAACAAAAGATAAGAATTAGGCATGTCAACTAGGAAAGGATTCTGGGTGATAGATACATCAGGGACAAAGTCAGATGCAATTTCGAACATTCTAAGTCTTACAAGGTCTTGCTTCTTGCCTTTCTAATCTTGTATCCCTACATCCTCCAGAATCCTTTCATTCTTCCTCACACCATCAGCAACACCAAGACACCTGTTTCCATTGTGTGGCAGCTATCACCATGATTAGCTCTCATTAACACTTTCCTTAAGCTTTTCATATGTATTTGGAAGCACTAAACCAAGACTTTAATTATTTCCTTTCCTCTACCTATGTCATGCAAATGAATTGGATTGGATAAAGTCATACAGGCTAAACTTCCTCACCACACGTGAAGTCATAAGATACCAGACAATTCTAGCTCTGCAAGCATTCAACACCTTCCTCATAGTTCCTCAGAGTTAATGACCTCACATTCAATTTTTCTGAGAAAATAAATTCTACTATAGAGAAGCTACAAGTTTCCATCCTCCACATCCTCATCTACTGGCATTTGTACGCAAACTCTAACTGCCTCCTTGTTAATTCACATAAATTCCCACATCAGCATCCGGGATTTCAGTCAAGGACAGTGTGCCAGCAATTCCATCATCTCCCTCTCTGACATCAAGATCGTCCTGTTTTGAATTATTATTATGAACAGATCCCCTCACCTCTCCAAGTTCTTTTTTTTTTTTTCTTCTTCTGATTTCAAGGTATCCGTGATGGAAGTCATTGTGAGAACAAAGGTATCCACATGTGAGGTGAGTTCAGACTGTTAATTTCTACTGAATATTAAGTAGCGATGTTAAAAAGACATTTTGTGCATTATAAACTCACGTTTTCAAGAATTTCTAACAAGGTAGACACACTTTTATACGGGTCCTTAAGCACTTTGACTGTATATAACATAAAATAAGAGTCTTGTAATATGAAACTATGAAACATATCTTAAAAGAATGTCCATCAAAAAGAATAGGCAAATGTTGCTTTCTTGATTCAAAAGGATGTGGCCTCAGTCTGTACACTTAACAATGTACTGCCTGAAAAAGTCCATTGTTGGAAGGACAATAGCATCAGTGTGGGCAAGACAGTGTGTTTATATAACAAGGCTCGTTCCAGAAGGAAACATGGGGCATATTAAGCAAATATGCCTGGACTGTGGAACAGGAAGTGCTCTATTTTCATACATGCTATAATCTAAAACGTGAAGGGTGAATTTTTTCAATATTAGAAATGTATTGTTATATGAAAAGTTTTATTCCAGGAGAAATAAAAATTAAATTACATTTTTGAGAAACCATTCATTAAACTGATGCAGTTATGTGAAACCTAAATAACATGTAGCTTTCTCTAGACAATATAATATTGATAATGATATAAAACCTCCAGTTCGATTTCAACGGTTTCTTAGACAGGTATTTAGAAGGCAGGGGAGATTAACAACGTGGGGATGGACTTTCCTAGGATGTTAGGAAGATCTCCTGTTCACTGCTGCACCAGATCTCGGTGTACCTTCACCAGTGGTGCTGTTTCTCACCCACTTGAGTCAGACTCTCTCTCCTCCCAATTCCATTTTCAATCTCCAGTGCCTTACACAACCTGGGTAGCCCTCCCCTGAATGCTCTGCCATTTTCTGAATTGACTGATCCTCCTCTTAAAGTTACGTCATTCTCTGCATGTGTCCTCCTTTCTTCTAAATAATTGATGTTTTCTGATACTTCTCTCTGTGTCCTGCATATTAGCACCACTACCAAACAAACAAACAAACAAAAGCAACCAGATATGGATATCAACATTCTCAGGCTATCAGAACATAACCCTATTCGAAGATGGTATTATTAAAAGGGAATAAAATCCAAATAAGGATTTTACAGTGGGCTTTTATGGAATATACTGGTCATGCTAATATGCTTGACAGCCATGTACAACCCCATCCCAGGATAGAGAGAGGAAAGGGATGCTGGGGATGAAGTTTTCCCTCACAGCTCTCCCTGGGAAGGGATGGACCCTGCCAAGCAGCTGGACCCAGACTTCTAGCTACAGAACTGTGTAAAAAACAGATTCTGTTGTATAAGTCACCCTGTCTGTGGCTATAACATTCTTAATAAGGAATAAATACAGGCAGCTTCTTGAGATTTACAGAAACCCACCTCTCACCCCACAATCTCTTTTAGACTTTAGATCAGCATTCAAAGGTGCCAGGAAGTATTTCCACCTGTAGTCCTTGCAAAGGCTCAAACACACATGACAACTATTAAACATCCTGAGTCACACTCACAGTGCTTCTCTGCTAGTCATACTGAGTCGCACATGTACTCTACAAGCTAAATTCCAGTTATCTTGCAGGTGCAGCCCTAGTTAGTATTTTAAGAGCAAATAAGGCATGCTATAGTGACAAATCAATGGCTTATTTCAGTATCTATGAACTTTTCATACATATACAGGATTATATGCCCTATTAACCCTGACAGGGTAGAGATTAAAACTTGACAGGGACCACTTTAGGGAAAATTTTATTTCAGTACAAGTAAACTAAGATATTTCATTCTTAATTTGGAGTCGTGTAAATAAGTAAATAAAACACAAGTATTCTTTTGTAGTAAATAAATAAATAGAATAATAACTAGAATATTGGAGGCCACAAGATGACACATTAGAGGCTTCCAACTGTCACCAGGGTTTTTAAGGAGATGGTGTCAGAACAGGGGCCATGGCACATGAGTAAAATGCCCACTTAGGAATTTTCACACAGATGGGATCACTAAGGTAGACATTAAAGACACAGAAGATGTATTTAGTAAAGTACTGGATTCCTTCCCTAAATTTTGGAAAGAAAAGGACATCAAGGTATATAAGCCAAAGACATCCCAAACCAGACATGGCAATAAGAAGCAAGCCATGTTTTATTATGCTTAAAATGCCACGAGTCACTTGTAAAGGCAAAACTATCAGAATAACAGTTGTGATGCCAACATAAACTGTCAAGCCAGGAGAGCGTGGGTAGTATATTTCAAGTACTGAAAGAAAACTAAGTGCCAACCCAGAACACTTTGCCCAACAGTCATCCTCAAAATTAATGGATAAATAAAGATCTTCTAAGATAACTACAAGCTGAAAGAATTCATGATCATTAAGTCAGGATTGCAGAAATCAGCACTTAAATGAGCTGAATATAGAAGACAGAGATTAGCACAATCACAAGGGCATAAGGAAGAATGAATCTCATCAAAGACAAGTAAATGAAAACAAGGAAAGAATCCAGCATTAGAAAAACAACAGCATGAGAACCTACTACATACTTTTCTGTTCTAATCCTGGTATAAGTGGTCTTGGTTCTCTAATTAAAAGAAATAGACTACTTCACTGGATTAAAAAAACAAGACCCAGCACTTGTCAAGATTGTTCAACTGTCAAGGAGCTTGCATTACACAGAGTATTATGTCAGATTGTGTCACAAGGACAATCAGTGACTCAAACAAGCAACCTCAGTATCTTTTTCTATACACCATAATGAACTTGTTAAGAAATATAACAATCCCATTCACAATCTCCTTTAAAAGTCATATATCTATCAACTACTCTAGCCAAAGAAGTAGGTGGACTTCCAACATTCAAACTATAAAATGTAAACAATGAATTGACTAAAACATAAAAATAGAAAAATTTTTCATGTACACAGATTAGCATAATTAATATTATGAAAATAGCAATATTACAAAAGCTGACATATAGATTCAATGCGTTATACTGACATTTTTGACCAAAATAAGAGGAAGAACCCTAAAATCCACAGAAAAGTATAAAAGACTCCAGATAGTAAAATCAATTCTGAGCAAAATGAGGTGTGGCCATCTCACAAAGTCACTTGGGACTGCAGACTTGCTAGTTCTCCTGTCCCTGCTATCCATGATCCATGATCCAGGAGCTTATCCTGTCTCTCAAATAACTCAACAGAATATCGTCTCCTCAGGTGAGCTGTAGAGTTTGAGACTCCTTTGTCCTGTTGACAAATAACAAGCTCCAAAGTCACTTTGGAAGTGAGAATAAAGGGCATCTGGAAAAAGGTGTCCCATCTACTTCACCTGTAAATATGTGCATGTCCCTCTAATGTGAGGATTTTGTTAAAGGAACAGACTATGTTACATGAATCTGGGAAGGACACGGAGATCCAGCAGCCCAGAGCCTCACTACCCACTTTTTAAATCCTGCCATATCAAAGGAAAAGAAGAAAGATGAATTCACTTGCCAATGTAGACTTACTAGTAAGGCATTTTCCCAGTGAATTTATTATATTTTAGGATTTTATTTTATTTTATATTTGTGTGTGAGTGCCCATGGAGGTCAGAGGAGAATGTCTGATCTCCTGGAGCTGAAGTTAGAGGAAGTTGTGATGCATCTGGGATGGGCTCTGGGAAGTAAACTCCAGGTGTCTGTAAAGGCATCTAGAGCTCTTAATTAACTGTCTCTCCAGCACCATCTTCTTCCCTCCTCCCACAAGAGATTTGGCTTTTTGTTTTGTCTTGTTTTGTTTGTTTGTTTTACTTTAAAAATTAAAATATAATTACATCATTTATCTCTCCATCCAATTTCTTTCATATCTTCCTTTCAAATTCATGACCTTTATTTTTTAAATTATTTTGTAACATATATAGGCATTGGGCATTAGTTATATGAATGCAAGCTATACATTTAGTTTTGCCTCCATATGTATGTATTATTAATGATAATAAGAATACTATAATATTGTATATTACATTATATACATACACATGTGTGTGTGTATACACACACATATATATACATATATATATGTGTGTATATATATATATATATATATATTTTGGCAATGGAAAGCCAATTAAGGGGATCATCCCATCATCCTTGGGGGAAACTAATTCTACCTCTCTTAGCATTTGTCAATAACCTATAGCTCTTCATCTGGTGCTGGGGTCTCCTGAGATTTCCCCTTTCCATCCTACCACATTAACATGTCTAGGGAGTCACCAGGTTCTGGTTTTGTTTTAAGCAGCCACAGTGCTGTGGTATCACAAGTGTGGCTTTCCTCTCTTTTCTAGAAGACACCATCTCACTGCAGATTTCCGGGTCCTCTGACTCTTAAAGTCATTTCACTCTTTCCTCCGTGATGTTCCCTGAGCCTTAGGTGTGTGGCTAATGATATAGATGTATCAACTGGGCTTAGGCACCCCCATGATAAGTTGTTCTCAGCAATCTGGCCACTGTGGCTTTCTGTAATGGTCCTCATCTGCTGCAAAGGAAAGTTCCTTTGATGAAGGGTAAGAGCTATACTAATATGTGCGTATGAGGATAAGTATCTAAAATATAGTTAGGAATTATACCCGGCTTACTGATGTGGCACCTCGTGGGTTCTCCTTTAAGATTCAAAACCTCATTAGCACCAGGTATTTGACTAGGTTGTCAGAACCAGACTTTTCCTCAGGTTGAGTGGTTCTTATGAGCAGTTAGATCACTGTTAGTTACTGACAATATGAATGCTGCTACGTCTATAAAGAGGGCTAGCCTTTCATGCAAGATGTGTGATCTGATGCAAGCCAGGAGGTAGGGCACAGTGTGGCCAGGGGTCACAGGACCAAGTTGGAAAACTGGATGTGAATCCCAGGCTAGCTCTGAGAATTGGGGAGTGTTCAAGTGGAGTAGGACGGGCTGGGCCCTGGTGCAAGGTGTTAGGTGTAAGGGCTGGACTGGACCTAGACGTTGGGTACGATACAAGCAGGATTCCACTTAGTGTCCTTTGACATAAGATTCTAAGTACTACAATGGATGTTTCTTGTTTACTGTCTACATATTCTGCAGAGTAAACTAAAAATATCTGGGCAACTTCCCATGTAATAGATTCTTTCTTATCTTGTTTTTAAGTGCATTATTATCATATTTGTAAATTGCCAGATTTCCACTAATAAAGATTTTTGTTAGGACAGGAGTTACCTTGGGTGTTGATACAAACTGCAACTAACACAGTTTCATCTAAAAGATACTTCCATGGCCAGGTGGTGGTGCATGCCTTTAATCCCAGCACTTGGGAGGCAAAGGCAAGCAGATCTCTGAGAGTTTGAGGCCAGCCTGATCTACAGAGTGAATTCCAAGACAGTCAGAGTTACAACAGAGAAACTCTGTCTCAAAAAATACAAAAAAAAAAAATAGATTCTAAGTACTAATTAAAACTTATATTATTTACTCACATTTTTCCATAGTGTAAATTGTTCCATAAAATCCTAATATTTCAAATAACATTTTTGTGTTTACATTACCTTTAAAGTATAAAGTTATTTGAAATAATAATTAAGTTATATATCAATATCTATGGGGATGGAAACTGTGAACACCTGGAAAGCCATTTGCCTTAACATAAAGTCAATATCTCAAAAAGGGGTAAAATGGAGACTGCCAGCACCAGGTGATTTGGAAGCTCATTTCTTTGTTATTTTGACCCGTGGTAATTATCTTTGTGGAAACCATAGTTTACAAAGGAATTCAGAGAAATTACAAAAAGGGTGATTGAATTGTCTGAAAGCATAATTCACTTAACAGTATTGCCTCATATTGGTAGCATGTGTGTTTACTATTGAAATAGAATATATATATAGTCAATGAAAGCATCCTAATGTAGGTGGCTACAGCTGGTATTTATCTTGGACATAAAATACTTCTTGTGAAAGTTCGTTAAATGTCAAGGAAATTCCCAGCTTTATTCAAGCACAAAGACACATAAACTGAAATGCGATCTAATTTATTTTGTAATTTCCTATTATAAGAAGGACTGTCCGGAAATTCACAGAAAGCTTTTTATGTGGAAAGTCACATATAAAACTCTGTGTCACTGGCATGGGGCCAGTCCCCAGGCACAGAGAACGTGAGAGAAATGAAAGTTTCTTATTGAAGAGTGAGGCAGAATAGGTAAAGGAAGGTTCATGATCATACATGTGACGTAAGAAAGTTACATAAAGAAAAACCCACTGTCTTGGGCTAGAGCAGTTTCCGTTCAATAATCTTGAACACCGATGCTGTGTTCATTGTTAACCCTTCAAGGACAAAAGACACAGAACAAAACTGCAGCAACAAAACAAAGAATGTTCCCTTTGCAGGGAGCATTATCCTATTCAGAATAGAGCATACCTATCAGGATGTAGCTGCCATAGTTGCGTGCTTAGATAGCATGCATAAGGTCCTGTATGCTGTGCCCAATACCACACGCAGGTGTCTGTGGTGGTACATACTTTTACCACCGACACATGGGAGGTGGAGGAGGAGGAGTGCAATGTCACCTTTGGCTATATTGTGAGTTCAAGCCAGTATGAGACCCTGTCACAACAAAAAGGGAAAGGCAATGGCTCCATGGTTAAAATTATTCGCTGCACAAGTCTGAGGTCCTGAGTTAAGATCTCAAGCATTCGTGTAAAAGCTGGGCATGAGTTTGTAACCCCAGCCCTGAAGGTAGAGGCAGGGAGGTTCACGAAACTCATTGGCTATTCATTCTATCTCAAACAGTGAACTTCAAGATCAGTGAGATACCTTATCTCAAAGAAGTGCAGAGAATCTATTAAGGAAGACACCCGAATGTCTTACTCTGATCTACACACACACCTGGACAACTAATCATACTTATGCACACATATGTGCACACCTCCATACGGGGGTGGGGGGAGGAGATAGAAAGGGAGAATAAAAGAGAGCATACATTATCAAAATATTAGTAGAAGCAGGTAATTTACCAGAAGAGGAAAACACTGTAAAAATATCACCTGCACTGATCTTAAAAATAGCAAATTAAAGATGTTTTGCTATTTATAGCTCACACTAATATCAGAGTTACACTTAGCATATAGAGTCAAGTAATTGAAAAACTAAAGAAAACAGATAAACCTTCATTCTGGCACAACGAAATTCTCCTCTTCTAACAGTATGGCATGACATTTGGACCATAGTAGTGTAGGAAAACAGGTAGTACGTGATTAAAATAAAAATAAAAAAAGACAGTGCTGAGAGCCCCAATACCCTGGCAACGTGGTCGAAGTCTGTCGACAAGGTTCCAGACTCCCCAGCTGGGAATTCGGCTTACCAGCCCTTTCTTCCCTTTGCTGTAATGGCCACAAAAGCCTTTCATTATGTCTGCATGGCCTAGTATACCTTAGCAGGCTGGTGTTAGCTGAGAAGGAGAAGTGGCCATTTTTTAAAATATCTTGCGGGCTTCTAAATCCTGGCATGTGTAAAGCTACCTATTCATATTGATAGTAGATATTATTTAGCTAACAGTAACATTCAACCAATTATGGATTATTGAGTCAAATGTTCTTTCATAGCAAACAAGATAACCTCTGAAGTTTGTAAGTCTGCAGGAGGAAGGACACCCAGCTCCTCCCCTCTGGGCATGACTACATCTACATATGAAACCAGTTCCTCTGAAGGCCTGAGCAACATCTACATACCAAAAAACTGTATTTGGCTTTTTAAACCTCTTGCCAGAGCAATTTTCTCTCTTTCTGGTGTGGGCCCCTTTTCCCCTGATAATGTATATTGTCAGTCTCTCCCTCTTTTCTTCTTGGTGTGTTTTTTCCACTGACAAGGCGCATTGTCAGTCTCTCTCTCTTGCCCCTCTCTTTCTTAAAATGTATACTCTTAATTCCTCTATTAAAAACGCTCTTGCGTTTTCCTTGGGTCCCATAAAAGAACGAACTACTCTGTTTGTTTGTCATTTCATCATTCTTCCTGTGCTAGTACTCCCTCCTGTGTAGAGTTTTTCGTGAACCCATTTGTGGAAAAGGCTGGTTCCCTCCACAAGACAGGAAGGGAATTACTTAGACATGACATCTGAGCTAATTTTCCCAACTATACCTCGTCATGGGTTTCAGTGTAAGAAACCGAATTGATACCCTGGTAGCAGATTCTTTCCAAGCTTTATGTTGGTGGTTAGAAAAAAAGAAAACAAAAGGCTCCCAGTAGATGAAGAGTCATCATAGATGTCTTGCAAGAGCAACTGCCAAAGGTCACAGCATGTAACCGTGCAAATTACAAAGAAATCCATTCTAGTGAACTTCATGTCCAATATGAGATTCTTCATGGAATGGTACGTGTGCATGATTTGTAACATGGACCAGCAGGTGGTTCTTCAGTGTCAGAGTCCCTAAGTAGGTGATGGTCAGGAGATAAGAAGACAGAAAAGTGGGGTTTGAGAGGACTTTCTCAAGCTATGTCTTATGCCAACGAAGATTATTAACAGCACAGGCTCTTATATACTATTTCCAGGGGGAAACTGGACAAAGTCAACAGAAACTGTCATACAATGGGACTAAGTCAGTGTGAAAATAGTCAAAAAGTATTGCAAAAGAGGAACACAGAATATTTTGAGAAAATTATAGTCTGAGCCCATAGCAGCCTTATGATGAGAAAGTTGGGTTCTGAGGGTCCGATGCCACAGCTCCTCGGCCCCTTGCCCAGGTCATTTCCTGCCTTGCAGAGTATATTCCTGGTTTAGAGAAGAACCTGTGTTCTATATCCATAAATCAGGGCCTCAGGGAAAACAAATCCCAAGTCTCTGACCCCAGGCAATGACTGGCTCTGTCAAGTATGTTCCTGGCCATAGACAAGGAACTACATTCCCTATCTATACATTAGAGCCTGAAAGAAATTTTTACACCAGCCTAGACCTCAACATACATGCCTAAGAATAAATCACATTTATATACTTGTCTGGGAACTGGACCTAAATCTAGCCGTTTGCCATATAAGAAGCCAGGTAAGTCAAGATACAAGTTGCGACAAGGAAACTGACTTTTTTCCTTTCTCAGGGTCAGAGTTTGTGACCAGATGCTACATATCTGATCCTAATGTCCCAAAGACCAAGTGTCATTATTTCCTCAAGCTATTCTTTTGGCTAGTATTTTGTCCATAAATACATGTAGTTCCTGACATGTTACACAAGATTGGAAGGCAAGGGTCAGAGGTTAAATAAGGAGTCAAGATAAGATATGGTCTCTACATTTGGCTTCAATCTCGGTTTGCACACCTCCTTTCAAACACGTATTCTTGGCAGACTACAGTCAGGGAAAAGCTTAACCAGCTCTTTGGGTGACTTACTCTGGATTGATGAGCCCATAAACAATCCAGGACTTAAACCAAGGTCTTTCCAATTTATAGCCTCTTTATCTTGTTGTGCCCAGAATCCAGGTCCCCAAAGACCACCCAAGAGCCGGAGTCCACATGCAAAAAGCAAGTAGGCTTTATTCAAGCTCAAGCAGGGCTTTCTGCATCCACCAATGCAGACAGAAAAGCCCCAAGCAGCTATTAGGCGGGGTTTCATCATCTTTGGGGTGCAAGCTGATTAGCTCTAAATGGAGCTTAGGTCTTTCATCCTCTCTCTTACTCTGTCATTTTCTTTCTTTTTCTCTCCCTTCCTTCCATTTATCTTTCTTTTTTTCTTTCTTTCTACTTTTCCTTTAAAGTAACCCTGAAGGTAATTTTAGTATATGGAATCCTACCATGTACAATCTAAAATAATAATAGAAAATGCTTTGAATTAACATGTGGAGTGCATTTTACAATGAAATGGGGTAAAATCTTTTATCATTTGCATTAATGTAAATAATAGGTTCCTTGTATGTTTCTTAACGTGGAAGATAAACATAGTATTTGAAATATCTCTCCTTTCTTCCTCAAATCCTCCCCAAGAAGTTCATTAGCCTTATAATTTATTTTATGTAAATGCTATTTATTTTACATAAATGTTGCATCTTTACTCAGGTGTTTCCCACATATTAGAATCAAGTTGTCAAGGGAAGAGAAATTGTCACAAATGTATAATTTGGTAGTATACATTTTTAAAAGGTCTACGCTGCACAGGCAGTGCACACGATTCCATTTACTGTCATGCAATCTCACAGAAGACTGTTGTCTGTTCTTGCCTCTAGTCTCTCCCTGAACACTAGCTTTGTTTCTGTGCCTTCTCCCCAGGCCACCCCTTTTACCACTCTGTTCTATCTTCACATATAAATGGAAAGCACACTGTTTTATTTTTGGTGTTAAGGTACACATATACAATGATGGTCAGAATAACTTGTATAGGGTACCCTATAGAGTTTCAGTTTCTGGTTCAATTAGCATGGTGTAGAGGATTATCACAAAGCAGTAGTCCAGTGTGCAGACACTGGTATTCTTTCTTCCTCCCTACTCTTTAGGCCAAGTCTTTGGCACCCAGAGTCTCTCTGAGTAAGGATGGGCATCAAATGTCCAGGGAACAATAGACCAGGAAGCTCTCCTTGTTCCTGTCTCTGCTCAGGACTCTGTGTTCACATTGGGCTCTCAAGTCTTCCGCTGATGCTTCAAAGCCAAAGACTGAACACACTCTAAATGCCTCGAAAGCTCAGAAGAACCAAGCATGGCACTCGTGAAGCACCTACATCTTAAGTTGTTCTGGAAGAATGGCTGGGCAAATGAAGACAATGGAGAACAAGGTTTCCGAGCATTCTGAGTTGAAACTTTTCAAATGTTATTGTACCTCTTCTGTTTCGAGGAAAGGCATTTTGTTTTCAGATTCAATGTCAAGCTGTGCATGGCTGAGGCAGGAGAGACAGACAGAGGACATCTTGAAGATATGATAATGGGGAGAGATACCTCTCAGTGTCAATTACCTAAGTCCTTGCTCATAGTGGAGGGAGAATCCCAGTACAACTAACAGCTGCCTGAGGCCATTCTCCCTTCCAAATCCTGAAATTTCCCAGGAATCCCACTAGTAACCCCATTCACAGGAAAGAATCTGGACTAAAAGTCTTTCTGGCTTTCATTTATCAGATCATAATTCATTGGACAGCATCTCTGGAGTCATTCCACATCTTCTCTTGTCAAAAGAAAACAAACCAACAAAAAGCTTTCTTAGGAATCTTTTGAGCTGTAATGTGAGAGCCACTAAAAGGGTAAAGAGGGTGAACACTGAGACAATTGATTGCTTACCCTTCTTTGAGGAGACAATGGTCACACTTGGTTGTATCTTGTTCTTCCCTATACCCCCCCCCCGAGGAAGCACATATCCCCACCTGGATTGCCTTGTTTATTCTGAGATCTTCTTCTCTTATCTTCATGCTTAAGCTTGTATTAAAAGTCATTAATAAACTCCCAGGCTCTGTACCATTATAGTAGCTACACCTAGAATTCATTTCAGTATTGAAGGCATGAGTCCTCACGTCTTTGGGTTGAGTTGAGGTCCTTAAAAATCTGGGTGAACTTGGGCTAATGAGGGTAACAGAATGGACCTGTCTCTATCCCTCCTCCATCCACTGACAAGGTGATGGCTGTGTCAAGATGCTAAGGGACAACTCTCTCTTCTGTATTTGAACATTGGAGTGTTCTCTTTGAATGTCATGAACCTTACCAACTTCCCTATTACTTATGTTCAACATCAATATGTCATGAAATATAATTTTCTCTCCATCCTCCTCTCTCCCTCTTTACCCCTGCCCCACTGTGTGTGTGTGTGCATGTGTGTGTGTGTGTGTGTGTGTGTGTGTGTGTGTGTGTGTATGTAGGACAGAAGCCAACCATGGGTATCATTTCTCAGGTGCAGTCATCATTCTGTCTGTTATCTTGTTGTTTTGTTTTGAGACAGGATAACATGTTGGCCTGGAGCTCACTGAGTAGGCTAGATTGGGAATGGAGTGAGCCCCAGGGACCCACCTGCCTCCCCATGAGCAGTGTCAGAATTACAAGCATGTGCCACTTTGCTTGGCATTTTTATGTGAGTCTGGGTTTCCCTGGAACTCAGGTCCTCCTGATTGCAAGGCAAATGCTCTGATCTTTCCACTCCCAAGCTTTTGACTACACAGGAGTTAACACACACACACACACACACACACACACACACACACACACACGTGCACACACATGCACAATCAGTATAGTATTGTCCAGAATTAGATTCAGAGACTTTTTTTCTTAATTCAAAATTTCTACAAGAAAAAAAAAAGCATTTCTGTTAGATAAGCTGCTAATGTTTTGATAATAATTAGCAATTTTCTTTAAGGTCTGCATTTGCCCCTTGAAAAATATTCTCTTTGTTTTCATATTTGAGTGACTATCTGTGTTATAGAAAATGGAATTTAAATGTTTCCTTAAATCCTCAAGAAAAATCTCTGCTTGTACCTTTGTATGTATTACCCACACATGGATGAACACAAGGCTCCAGATGAGATGGAGGAGATTTACCTGTGAGAAGTAGCACTATCTCATGATTCCAAAAACCACAAGTCTGCTCTAAAAAATGGTTCATATTATATTTAAGTACAATCTTCTTTTACATATTTTTGTACTTACCTAGTAAAAAAGTTGTGCATGAAACGAGAGAAGATATCCAGTCTCATCATGACTGAGTTAATCCTAAATGAATTTCTGTTATTAATTATGTAATGAACTTAGGATGTCACCATAAAAAGCAGAAATTCTTCTAAGGTTAAGAATTTGGTTAACCTCAAGAGAAAGAATTTTAAAGTATTCATACATAAAGGATTCATAAAATTCAAGCTAATTCTTTTTTCTATCCTATTAGGGGGTGTAGCTTGAAATAATAGTGTCAGCCATGGTCAGGGCCCTTACCACAAGTACTTTTCCTAAAGTGGAAATGTTTTTCAAGTTATTACATATATAAAAATAGCCACTGTGGGAAGACATCTAATCAGAATGGGTCTGACTTTTAGATATTTAATTTAGACTTATAGACCTTTAGACTTATAGACATTTAAATAACTATACAAGTAGTTATTTTTGCTCAGTTGAGCTAACATTTCTTCTTCAACAAACTGAAGAATAATCTATAAATTTTTTTCCATAGTTTGGTGGTAATTGTAGGACCATGGAATTCCGATAGTAAGATTATAATTGTGTGTGTGTGATAAGTAACATGAAATGTCACAAATTTTGGGAAAATATAAGCAGATATATTAGAGCAATATCAAGTAGAAAGCAAGTACCTGGGGGTGTGCCTCACTGCTGAGAGCCACAAACAACACTTGGCTCCAGAGCCAGCAAGATGCTTAGCAAGTAAAGACACTTGTCACTGAGCCTAGCAGCTTGAGTCCAGTCTCTGGCATCCACATGGTAAAAAGAGACAGCCAATCTTGCGAGTGGTCCCTTGACCACCATTTGTGTGCATGGCACACTCATACATATCCATCACACACATAATAAATAAATAACAAATAAGTATAGAAGGCAGAAAAATACAGCATGAAGAAATGAGCTCCGTATTTACAGGAATTATATAAATTTTAGGGGAGTAAGAAAAGAGTGACTGTCATTGTTGGATATGAGGTCTTAGTGCTTAGGTTATGTCTCCTTTTAGGTACTTTTCGCTAAGTTTCTTTTATATCTTTTACACGAGGCCTTTGTTCACACACTGTGTTGTGTCTTCTCAGCAGTTTTAATGAAATTATCTTTTTGTTGTTGTTGTTGTTTTGGAGACAGGTTTTCTCTGCTGTAACTCTGGCTATACTGGAACTCACTCTGTAGACCAGGCTGGCCTTGAACTCACAGAGATCTGCTTGTCTCTGCTTCCTGAGTGCTGGGATTAAAGGTGTGTACCACCACTGCCTGGCTATGGAATTATCTTTTAGATGAAATTGTGTTAGTTGCAGTTTGCATCAATACCCAAGGTAACTCCTGTCCTAACAAAAATCTTTATTAGTAAAAATCTGACAATTTACAATTATGATAATAAAGCACTTAAAAACAAGATATGATAGAATCTATTACATGGGAAGTTGCCCAAATATTTTAATTTACTCTGCAGAATACATAGATAGTAAACAAGAAAGACCCATGTCATGAGCAACAATTTAAAATAGACTTCATAATGCATAGCAAAACAAATGTGATTGCATTGTAAAGTTTAGTATAAATACTGAAATTAAATGCTTTTTATATTTCTTTTGATTATCCCATCAAATTAGTTAAGGCATATAGGAAACATAGTACTAAATTAAATAGCTTAAAATGTATGTTTGCTGATAAATATTTTACATATATTAAATTAAACATAAAACATAAACATTCCTTCATATATATATACATGAGCTTTTCAAAGAATAGACATACTCTTTTCAATGTAAACATTTAAAAATATATATTTTAAAAAGAAGAGGACCATTTCCAATCCAACGACAAGGATGTTCCGTATCTTATTCGATAGACGTTCTCCTCATTTTATCAGCTAATTCTGTTCTTACTTCAATGTGTTTTTCTAAATTTTGCACTTCGTGTGGAAGATTGATATCCCAAATAGACAAGCAAGATTGTATTTCTGTAAGAAAAAAAAAGAATTATATTTCAAAGATCCACTGTGAAACATTTTTTTATTAATATGTATTTACTTGTTCTGAAAGAAATGTATAAACATAAAATCACTCTAACCAATGTACTAAGTTATTGAAATTATAAGCCAAGTTCCCCTTGGAAATGTTAATAGATAAATTTCAAGAATAGCATTTTATAGCCTAGCACTTCATTTACTGAAAAAAAATTAGTTATTTTAAATATTGTTCAATATTGGATATCATCCTACAATGTAAATAATTGCTCAGGGAAAATATTGCACTTAGTTTAAATTTGATTGTTCTCTCACTTTGCAGTGGTTGTTATCTCTACCACTTCTCAAAAAAAACACATTAACACCCCTAAATTGCTAAAATTTAATTTTGAAGATGTTTGAGTTATTCACATTTTAGAGCATGAATTGTAATTGCTGATGGGAACCAATGTGATGGCTCAGCAGCTGAAGATATTTTCTGTGAAACATGAAGACCTGAGCCTGATCTCCAGGACCCACACTGTGGAAGACTAGAGTCAACTCCTCAAGATCTCCTCTGACCTTCACACATGCACTGGACTGTGCATGCACCCACATGTATAATGTACACACACACGCATGCATGTGTATAAATAAATAAATAAATGAATGAATGAATAATTAAATAGATGTGTTTTTTTTTAAGGAAAATGTTGTTGAATGTAGACTGTACTACACAAGCTATCAGCTTACAGTGCACAGTGTGCTGTCACCTCAAGCCACAGACTCTGCAGCACAGAGCATGTTAATGTTACCTTTTTGTTCCTGGGTGCCTTCTGTACTCTTCCTCTTGTAACCCAAAACCAGCATGACATTTTTAAGGCTTCCTTTATCAAAAACAAAACATAGAAGTTTTCTGTTAAAATGATACATTAAACTCAAATATACGGGACCTGAGTTCACACTCCTATTCTTTAGGACACAGTTCAGTTATATAAAAATCTCTCCAACAGATCAGCAACCATTAAAGAAAACCTATGATACTTATATGAATCTGAGAAAATGTTTACCCTTTCTTACATAATAGGTTTAATATTTACACTTAATTCCTCCCCAGAGTTACAACAAAAGATGAGAGGAAGCCTGGGAAAATGGATTAGTCAATAGGAGGCACAAACATGAAGAACCTGGAAAGCAAGGCAGGTGGATACACTGACAACCTGTAGTATCACATGTTTCTCTTGAGTATATTTGCTAATTTATTTGGCAATTATCCATCAAAAGTCATGTAAACACTGGGCCTTTGGCAGGGCCCTGAGAATATGGTATGAATGAAGACACACAGGCCCACCCAACCCTCCATACTGCTGATGCTCTCATAAAGATCTGAGCATGAATGGTGGAAATCATAACTTCCCAATGTTATTTAAGTGATGGCTTTCAAAAACCAAACGAAGGAACTCAAATTAATCACTACCAGTTTTTTGTTTTGGGGGTTTTTTTTGGAGGAGGCTTAACACATGAACTACTGCATCAAAAGGCAGGATGATGCTAGATTAATTTAACTGAGTAAGCTAACAACAACAACAACAAGAAAAATGCATGTGACAACGCTGTAGGCAGGATAAGAGACCTGTGAGAAACTCCACGATTCCTGAGTCAGAAAGAACTAAGAAGAAAAGTGTCCAATCATGGAAACAGGCAGCTAAGTGAAGCACTCGTAGGCAATGTGTGTTTTAACTCGCTTTGACTCTTAGAGCCGTCATAACCCACTGCACTGACTATGGCTTGAGCAATGACCAACCACTTACACCCCAAAGTGCATGGAAACCAAAGTTGAGAAGTTAACACAGTTGGGAGAAAGTGACTCGCAAACTAACCCCCTGAGATCTCCCTCCTTGGTTGTTTGACACATATAGGACAGTTAATCTAATTCTAGATCATGCAAGCAGCTCTGATGGCCATAAATGAAAAGTCCACGCAGGGCAGAAGAAATTCCTGTTGATATTTAATTTATTCCTCATATGGTGTCAGGAGCCAATGTCAGAGGCAAGTGCTTCACTTCCCATTTGCTAAAGTTACATAAACTCTGAATTTGTAGAGCTAAACCCTACTGTAATATTCTGCTGTTGGGTTTGCATGCATGGGGTAATTATGGTTTTCTAAATGAAATTATTCATCAAAGGAAGATACTGAAAAATTCCTTTGTGAAAAAAAAATATATCCTATATAGTTTCGTGATTTATCCACATTTAAGTGGAAGAAAACAGGAAAAAGAATGAAAACAGAAGCTTAGATAAAACTTACAGTTATCAAAGTTTGTGGACTGTGGAATTCAATGTACATTACTGTAGGAGTATAAATTTATTTAAATAATGAAACTCAAACAGGAGTCATTGACAAGGGTGAAAATCTTAGATTATGCTCAAAATAAACATTTTCTTTGGCTTATTTGATGAAAAGTGAAATACACTAATATGTACTTTGCCTTTTTCCTTAGGTATAAAGGAAAATGCTCATAAGAGACAAATTGACTGCTCCTCTGAAGTTGTCCACCTCTCTGATGACACTGAGAGCACTCCTCCCCTCCACACTGGCCCTATTAAGAGGTCATTCTGGTGTTGGCTTTCTTGTATGACCTTCTAAAGCACTATGAATGGCATCAGAAAGTCTTGTTAAAGAGGATCTTTTATGTTTTTAAATGGCACATTTCATCCCTGTAAAGCATATGGTCATATCTAAAGGAAAGAAACTTGCCTAGTTGTGCTGTGGCCATGGCTCTCACAGAATCACAGAAGTTGTGAATGGTGCGGATCACTCGCCGGGTGGACAGATCCAGGAGTAAAATATGGCCTCCTCCAGTTCCTATCCAGAGAGCCGTGTTCTTCTGCAGGCAGAGCGCTTTCACCCTCCCAGAGTAGGACAGCTTGTGTTTGGACTCCTTGTTAATTTTTACCATCACCTCCCTAGGACCATAAAGAAAGCATGTATTCATAGTTTTACCAGCACTTAAGAGATTTAATAGATTGCCTATACATGTACAGCTACCGACATTTTAAACCATGAAGATGGCAAGCAGCCATCTCTTGGTATTCTGGACACAGGCTCCAGGACCAGGCTTTAGTTACCATGTTCTAATTCTTTATTTAAAACAACATGCTTTTTCCATGACATAGACATTCTCCCTCAAACTTTAAGTGATCTCTAAATGAATCATCGTACCTGTGTAATGTAAAGTCTGTGTACCTGTGTAATGCAAAGGCTGTGTAAACAGCTGTAATCCTGTATTGTTTAGGGGATAATGACAGGAATAGAGCCCACACATACATGTTCCAGTAAACATGGAAGCATTGGGGTTCTGTGTTGGAATCAATGCCTGAGGAAATGGAGGGCTGGCTGCATTTTCTGAATATCACTAAAATGAGCAGATATAAACTGTTTAACACAGAATGCCAGAAAGCACATCCCTTCCCTGGAGGCATAAGTTCTCAAAGATAAGGACTATTGTGATAACCTTTCCACTTTAAGAAATCCTCAAATGAATATGATGGATATTCATTTTTTAAGTAAGTAATCCAGTGAAAGTATAATTAATTTTCTCATTATTTACATAAAGGAATTAATTTCAATGCTCTCCATGAAGTCCAAAAATTACAAAGGAAAAATAAGTCATCTATGTTCAAAGTTATGAATATATCCAAATATATTCATATATGAATGAATATATATATCCAGTGATATGTATATCATCGATGGCTGGATTTTTGCCAAGAGTCAAGGAATAATCTAATAATTCATATCTAAATTAAGTCACTTGATAAAGCAGAACACTGAAAGTTCTGAAACTTCCATAACGAAGGGATTCTACCAGGCAGAACAGTCATCCTTCTGAATTTAAGTCTCCTCAAAATCCCAAGGGAAAGCTGCAAAAGTGACTTGGGAAGGTAAACTGTGAAGTCTAGATTCAGACTCATGATGTGTCATCTAGCATGCTCTCCAGAGTATGAAAATTCCTGCAGTCATACAAGCACAAAGCAGAGCTAAATGATGGGCCACGGGTTCTGCAGTGGCTCCTGTGTAAGGACCTGGCCTGCCAACATGGCTGCTCTCAGTCTGCATCTGAGCCTCCCTCCTCAGAGCACCAAGCAGTTCAGGAATTCTGCACCCCATCCTTTTATATTGTGACTTTTTTCTTTATAACGTAGTATCCTTCTTCCCATAATTTAATCATAAGAAATGATGTTCGGTACTGTGTCACAATGGGATCAATAGGCACCAGTGAACATGGTACATATTTTTAATGACTACTTAGCTTTTCCTTAGAGGTTATTCTATACAACTCCATAAAGAAATGATAGTGTTCAATTCCAGCCCCTCTATTTTCCCAAAATAGTATGTGCTAACAAAGAATTAACAACTTTCTCATTTTTTAAAAAATATCTGCTTGAAGACAAATAAAGGAAAAAAAATCCAAAATCCCTTTCTCTGTGCACCCGAGTTATACAAATGGATGTAAAGTAACCAATGCATTTACTTTAAGAAGTGCACACAGTCTATTAATTCACAGAGCTTTTCAGTTTTCTTGTCCCACACCTCTACCACCGGGCTGTTCTTCTTGGCAACATAGAGAGCCGTGTCTACCGCCACCGCTATGATGTTCGAATCGCAGAAAGCTGCATAAGTAAACCTAGGGGGAAAAGTAAAAAATATACAGAAAGCTAGCATTGTTTTCCGAAACAAGCAAGCTGCACTAGTGTAATTACCACATATTCTCCCCTAGCCATTTTCAATGACTTTGCCATTTAACCTACTTTGATTAACCTACTTTGGCTGAGCTTGAACATTGAATAAAAACTACAACCCATGTTTATTTCTGGGTTGAGTCTGGAGTTTAGTTCTGATTCTGTACAGAATTTTATACTGTGTTAGCTTCTAAAAGAAGTGGAGCGTCTGTAAGTTTTTAGATATTTCTACAGAATCCTTGTTGTCATGAATGTTTGGAAATTAAGAATTAAAAAGATATTGAAGTAAATTATAGTGGCAATGTCTCCAAACATGAAAGAAGCCCAAAGATTTGTAATGATGAAACTCAATTACATATGAGGAAAAAACCTACATGCATTCAAATGAGTACAATGTTTACAGAGCTTTAGAACTTAGAAATTTGCTATTTATTACCTTTGAAAATAGAGGAATATGGTAAGCATTGTCAAACATTTTTCTTCTAACCTTAGACATTGGTGCCATATGCATTTCACAACCAGACTGGAGACTGTAGGCACCATCTGCATGCAAGCTCCAGGCTCATTTTTGAGGCATCACCTAAATGTTCACATCTCTGGAATTCTTCACTGACCCCTAGAAATAGACCAACTGTTCCCTTCCCCCAGCTGGCATAGCTATAATCCTGTAGCCTTCATTAAATACAATGTCTTTCTTATTAGTGTGTCCCTCAGACTAGATTGTTAATATAACTTTTTAAAAGCAAACACCACATCTTTCCTATATGCACACAGTTGAGCACAGCATCATCATACATAGGTAAGTATCTTTGCTGTGCTAGGCAATTTGCCAGGTGTGTGGACAGAAGGATGGATCCAAGGAAGAGTTGGACTCTCAGGGTGAATGGACATCCAGAAGAAAGTGAAAACTTTCAAACCTCTTAGTTTGAAATGCAGCCAAGAGTTAGCCCCAGTCTCAATACTGAGGAACCAGACAGACATAAAGCTAGTAAATTCCCTGAGTGATGGAAGGGTCCCGTGGTCCCCTCTCTAGTCCAGTACAGACTGTTGATGGGCCCTCCCGTCGTCCCTCTGTAGGCAGGCAGAGCTGCTGTGGAGTTGTGAAGACACTGCGCTGTCTGTGCCCTGTTCAGAGGTAGGAATTCCACAGTCCTTCTCTCGCCTTCTAGCTCTCACACTCTTTTTATTCCCTCTTCAACTAAGATCCCTGAGGTATAAATGTCTTATTTAGACTGAACACTCAATCGTCACTTATTCTCAGCATCCCATGGTCACACAGATGATCGCATTTAAACGTAGTTGGATATATAGATATATAGATATTTGATAGGAAGTTGTAGGGAAAGAGAGGAATTAACAGGGGTGCGAGGAAGATTTGAGACCATTGAGCAGACAGTAGTTAGAATGTATTTCATAAATGTATAAAATTACCAAAGAAGAAACTCAGTGCAACTTACAAAAACTTAATATGAGCAAAATACTACTTCAAGGCTTCCATAATTTTACTCTTGTTTGAAACTACTGTCACTAACTTGGTTGTAATTTTGATAATCCATTACTAAATCTTGAAATTACTATATCCTTGAAATCTAAGTGTCCTGTAACCAATACTTAAGATAATTGTAAATAACTGAATATATAAAATCCATTGCTTTAGGTAAATAGACATTGATTGCATCCTAATTACAGATTTGAGTTTTAACAGTAAGTAGTATCTTAATGTTACTGCGATGGCTACGATTTGCTAAATTTCCTGATCAATAATGTTTCATCTTACAATAAACAAACACTGCATTTCAAATTATATTTAGTACCCTTGTTGTCTCTGACTAGTATTATTAATATGATTCTAAAGCAAGAACATAAATAAACGGTAAGCTGGATATATAGAAAGAACATAACTTACAGCTGGTTTGTTCTTGTCTCAATGAGTTTCTGAATGGTGAAGTCACTGGCAAAGGAGAAGACCTTTGTGCCACAGCCTCCCCATGTGATGTGTCTTTCGGATGAATTCAGAGACTCACTCAAGCACATCAGGGGCGTACTGACATCGCCTATGCGTAGGATCTTCAAGGGAGCAGCTCCTTTGCACTGTGCAGACAGGAAAAGCAGACTGTGTGAAATGTTGGGCAGCTTTTCACTCCCAGAAGTGTTCTGTGTTGTAAATGATTAGTGATACTGAAAATTCAGACACGTTTTTCAAATTTTCCATGAAGACAGAGCTCAGTTAAACTGGCGTGCAAGTTGTAACCCTCATAAGCAACCTCTTAAAGGTGCTGAAGGAAAGGTTGATAGCATGCCAGATGTTTTCCATGTGAGAGGGAGAGGAGAGGGGCTGGAGGGGTGTCAGGATGGGGAATAAATCCAAGGCCTCTTGAACGTCTGTTGCCTTCTCTACTGAGCTATGCCTGAGCTATGCTTCCACCCTGCAAGCCAAACTTTAGCATCTGGTTTTTCCTGTAATTTTCTTTTAAAATAAAGAATATCTACCTTATTCCTACAGATTGAATTACCTCAATTTCTATCATTTCAAATAGGAGTTTATTCATGCAAATCATTTACTCAAGCAACAAGTATTTTCAGAGGATCTATTATATGCTAAAATTTCTGGAACAATAAATAGATAACAAGTGAAGAGTATGATGCACGTTACCAGGGATCTGATAATCACATGTGAGGAGAGATTTGTAAACCAAAGACTTTAAAAAATACACTTTTATGTAAAATACATTCAACATTTACCTTGACAGTCTTATCTTCAAAGATCACTAAATTGCCATCAGCAGTTCCCACCAAGAGAAAATTATTTTGCTTGCTGAAAGGGAAAATGTCCAAGTTGTTACAAAACAACATTGTTTTGAATAACCTGGCTTTTAGTTTCACCCATCTTGGTTAAACTTGAGACAGATTCATTTCTGGCCACCTCTTCAACCTCTTATCCTCAAAGTGTTGACCGTATGATCCTTGCAGTACACATTCTGACACTGCTTCTGAAGCAGAAATCTCTGCCCTGCCTTGTGCCAGCACCATAGCACAGAAAAGCCTTTCCCCAGGACCTGAGAGCCAGCCTTTTACCATGCAAACCTCAATAAAAAAGTATTCTCATTTCTCAGTCTCTTGGGGAGAGTAAGGACCTACCTTCAGTGAGGGACAAATGCCAAAGACGGACGGTGGAATCACATTAAGAACATCCTGCCACCATCCTCAATATCCGTCAGTATTTTCTACAACTGTAGCCTATCTCTGTGCCTAAAGCTCTCCCACCTTTTGTTTCAGTGGAATTGAGACTGATATCTGTCTTCTACTATAATAGCTTCAAATAATATCTTTATCATTTTTAACTCCATGCAATGAAAGTTTCCTTCAACATTATCCAAATAATTTCAATTACAAAATTTACAGTTCACACTTCAGGCCCCCAAACTTCATATTTTCCATTACTTTTTCCAGTGTTGGCTTAAACCAAAGAAACATATCAACAATAATTTTAATGGCTCCTGGAAATTATCCTGTCCTCCATAGTCCCAATCTATGACTCATGCCTGAAATTCTGCTACGTAGATATATCATTTATGGTATACATACTGCTCACTGGTATGGCAATTGCCTAGGCACTTATATTTAATCGGAATGAGATCATAATAAGTGGTAAAAATTAAGTTAATTCTAGTTACATCACCTATTAAAAGCTCACAAACTTATTAAAATTTTGCTACAATTTATTTTAGCGTGGAGGATGTGGGGTGCACAGGAGCCATAGTATTAGTATGGAGGTCGGAGGACAACTTGCAGAACTCAGTGCTCTCTTTATACCTTGTGGGTTCCAGGTATTGAACTCGTGACTTCAGAGATGGCAGCAAGCATCATTATCTGCTGAGCCACCTCATGAACACTTTAAAAAAGTTTTATGGTTTATAAACACAGCAGATTATTTTGTAATGCAGTAGTGAGATAGTAGTACTCCCCGACACTAAGTTGGTGCTGTACTGATATCTGCATTCAAGGAATAAAATTACTGACCATTTAGTGTTGAAGAGACACACAAACAAACCAAGTCAAGCTGCCTAGAGGGTAAGTAATGGTTTAGCCATAGCTGAGCACGAAAAATAGTTGATGCATTTGTACCTGTCACAGTTAAATCTGAATATAGAAAAGTCACCAGCATCATTGTGGTCTCTCATGGTTCTCTTTAAAATAAGCAACTCAATGACAAGGAACTAAAGTCAAGCAATCTTTGCTGATGTAGTAATTTTGTAAATGATTAAAGCACCTGAAATTTAAATGATTTCCTTCAATCAATTGACAAACATACCTCTGCTTGGCCAAGGAACTGCAGTACAGACAAGTAACAGAGTCAGTCATTTTTTCAAGAGTGTGTCTCTTGGTGTCATCTTCAGCGTTGATGACGAGCAGAGCCCCAGATTGAGTCCCACACACAATCCAGCTCTCTTTGTCAGCAGGAAGATGCACCAAAGCGAGACACAGTACCCTACTATCGGTAACTTCCTGTTAAAGAAAGAAAAGAAAATATAGGAGACTTGGTCTTATTTTAAGTTACCAGATCTTGCATAGAACGAAAATATCCTGTTATCAACGTATTAAACCTGGCTACCTTTGTGCACATACCTTTATAAGCAATGACTATGTTAATTCAGTTTCAAACAATAAATGGCATATTTGGTAAAGATTTCTTTCCTGCCTAGATTCAGAATGTATCTGACTCTGAAATTAAAAATTGAAAATCATATTTTTCAGAATCAATTCTTATGCCAATGATATCATATGAATGGGTTCCTTATCTTTGAACATAATTTTGGCACAATATTTCAAGGCAATAGTCTAAATATCATTAATGTTTACTTTTATAAATTTATCCGTTCGCCTATGTATTGATCCATCTTGTAGGAATCACCTACGGACCTCTTTTGCTCATTCCCCTACTATTGGGAATCTTGCTGCCAACAGACCCAGAAATGTGATTACATAGCCCCACTTCTAAGCAGCTGCCAGCTAATGGCCAACTGACATTGGAGAATGAATATCGCACCTGACATGTGAACACCTGATGATGATCTAACCTCTAGTGTGTAGACACTTGGCGACCATAATGCCCCTATTGGGTATACAAACACACAAAGACTACCTGGCCCTTTTGCATGGACACTCAGTGAACAGCTGGCCTTTGTGTAAGGGCATATGATAACAATCCGGCCCCTTATGTATGAACACCTGATGATAGTCTGGCATTTGTGTGTGGAAACTTGAACATCTGGCCTTTTGTGTGTGGACATCCCATGATGCTGTTCACACTCCAGAGCCCTTGAGAGAAAAGACTGCTCAGCTCCCTCAGACACCACATTGTTTTTTAAAGATTCTTATTCTGTTTGGCTTCCCTTATCTCCTAGCAAGCTTCTCACCCCTTAGGTCATATTAACATGATGGCTATTTCTGGCTCTGTTTCCTGAGATCCTGACCTAACATGTACATATTTTGTGGTGTTAAAACAAAATAATCTGATTCTACAAGCACCCACTTGTTCTAAAGCAAAGTTAATTTAAGCACTTCGACATTGGTTCCTATTTGATTCCTTCCAAAGTAATTTTGAATTAATATAGGCTTTATGTTATTTTATAATATCCTGAAATATGTCTAATTTAAAGAGAATTCAGCTTACCTCATAGCTGTATCTTTCCGTGTTTAAGTCAAAGAAGGAGAGCTGCCCTTTGTCAGTGTTTCCACAGCCCAGCCAGAGAGTCGTGCCCTTGCTGTTGGGATTTGTAGCAATCATGCATTCAACAATAATGTTCTTAGGTATTAAAATGTGTCGCATGAGACAAATTAACTCAGCTGAATTCAAAATGTCAAAGACCTGGGAAATTTAAAAATGACAAAAAATTACTCATCAAGTTAATATTTGGTCCTTAAAGATCAATGTATCCTAATGCTGTGTCAAGCCAAATCTACTTTTTCAGTTAAACTCTGACTAATCTAGATCATCAAGTACATCAAGTACCATAGTCCAAATAAATAAAATTATACTTAAAAATCAATACCTGTGCGCAATGCACACTTTTTGTATTTGTGCTATGGAATTTCTTTACCATAAAAAGTTCAAAACTGTCAACTGAACCAAATTTACATATCCAGGTCTATATTTTATAGCTACACTATTAGGGGAAAAATAAAACAGTCATGCCAGAAACAGAGTACAACTTCAACCAGTTGAAGGAAGTGAAAACTCAGTATCTGGTAACAATTTAGAGAACAGTTCAAGAGACTGCATTTCTGTTTTCTGTCAAGCACTTGAGAACAGAGCACCAGTGAGTACACTATAAGCAAACAGAACCAGGAGTCAGGATGCTAGGAAGAGAACTGGGACATCACCCTGATTACTATACACAAGGCCCCCAAGAACATTCTTGTCGGCCCAAGGACAGAAGTTCCACCCAAGATAGAAAGCCTTGAAAAAGGATCTGTGCCTCTAAACTTGGGAAGTTGATTGTTCAAGTGGGAGCAAGAAATGGTATCCAGATAAAGATGTAAACTCTAGGACTCAGGAGAGGGCTCAGTTGATAACATGTTTATTGTGCAAGCATAAGGTCCTGAGTTCAATCCCCAGAGCCCACATAGAAAACACTGGCCTCAATGTCACTTGATTGTAATCCCAGAACTGCAGAAGTTGGAGACAGGCAGGTTCCTGGAGTCCATTGGCTATTGAGTTTAAAGTTAACTTAATCAGTAAGATATAGGCTGATGAGAGACAATATCTTAAATAAAATAAAGTATCTGGCACCTGAGGACCAGAAGTTGCCTTCTAGCCTCACATATAAGTACACACATACACCCACACCCACCTTTGCACCCCTACCTATATGAACATGCACACTCGCAACCAATTCTAGATTGATTAAGAACTTAGATGTCGAAAAGCAAAACTTTTAAAAAATTTATATTTAAAAATAATTTTTCATACAATACATGTGACATAATTCTCCTAACTCATCTCAGATCGTTCCCATCCCCCCTTCTCTGTAAAAAATAAAAATAAAAAATAAAACAAGATAAAGAAGTATCAAAACAGACAAACTTACAAAAAACGGAAATTAATAAAATGAAAAATAGCAAACCAAAACAAAAAAAAATGCACAAAAACTGGAGTCTATTTATGTTGGCCAACTACTGCTGAGCTGTGTCTGCCCTGGAGTGTGGTTGATAAGCTGAGTGACACTCTACTAGAGAACATCAATATTCCCATTCCAGGGGTATCAACTGCAAATAGGCTCTTGGTTAGGGATGAGAATTTGTGTTCACTTCCCCTTCTCAGTGCTGGGATTTTTGTTTGGTTTGAATCTGCCCAGTCTTGTGCATACTGCCACTGTCCCTGTGAGTTCCTGTGTTTGTCACTCATGCTGTGTCTGAGGACACATCTATGGCCTCTGGCTCTTGTAATCTTTTTGTCCTCTTTCCCACATAGATTGCTGAGCTTCAGAGGATGGGTTTGATAAATATATCCCATTTCGGACTGGGTACTCCAAAGTCTCTCACTGTCTGTACATTGTCCAGGTGGGATTAGGTGTCAATCACCATCTACTTCAAGAAGAGGCTTAAGTGATGCACTAATCTATGGATATGGCTATATGTCATTTTATGGTATGCTCCTTTGGCAGAATAATAGTAGTAGGTTTTCCTCTAGGGCTATGATATATCCAGTCACATGTTCTTGGCCACTTTAGAAGTGTCAGGTATGGATTCCATATTGTAGAATGGGACTTACATTCAACCAAAAAAAGATTGGCTACACCCTTAATATTTGTGCCACTGTTGCACCAGTATATCTTGCATGCAGCTTTCTGGTGTAGGTTGCAGGTTTTGTATAAAGAGTGCCCAGTAGCCTTGTAAATAGCCTGTGATGTTTGAGGGGGTCTATGAGACTTTTTTGGCCAATGACTCAAGAAGCTATAACCAATTCCTGACACTGGAAGTTTTACTTGGTGGCATATTTAGTCAGGTCTTTGCCTCCTCCATTGTATGATAAATACACACAAATTCCTTTCATTCACACACACACACACACACACACACACACACACACACACACACACAAACACATACACACACACATTTCTACAGTAATAGGTTTCCAAATGGCTTTTAAAAGGTCTTTATTGTTAGTTGTCTCTTTCCATACTCTCTCCTTTACCCTGTCTTCCTATTCCCCTGCCATTTAATGCACTTCTTCTAATCTCCCATTTATCCCATCATAACACTGTATTCTACTTCCCCTTCTTTGAAAGATCTTCTCCCATCTAGTCCCTTAACAATTACCTAACCTCTATTTGAAACACATGTACCTCAATATTAGAAGCTAACATCCATTTTTAAAAGAAAACATGCAATATTTATCGTTTGAGTTTGGATTGCCTCACTCAAAATGGATGTTTCTAGCTCCATCCATTTACCTGCAAATTTTATTTATCATGACAGCTGAATAATTGTATGCAATCATTTGTATACCTGTACCACATTTTAATTATCCATTCATCAGTTGATGGACATCTGAGTTGTTTCTAACTTCTGGCTATTATGAATAGAGCACCAATGAGAAGGTATTTCTGTAGGAAGATGCAGAGTCCTTTGGGTATGTACCAAGAATAGTATAGCTGGATCTTGTGGAACTTCTATTTGCAGTTTTTTGAAGAACCTCCACACTGATTTCCAGAGTGGCTCTACCAATTTGCAGTCTCACCAGCGATGAATAAGTGGTTTTCTTTCTATACATCCTCTCCAGCATAAACTGACCTTTGTTTTATTGATTTGGGCCCTGCTGACTGGGGTAAGGTGAAATCTCCAAGTAGCTTTAATTTTCATTTCCATCATGGATGTTGAAAAATTCAAAGTGTTTTCAGCCACTTGTGTTTCATTTTTTGAGAACTATCTCTTTAGTCTATACCATATCTTTCATTTCTTTCTTTCTTTTTTGGGGGGGGGTTTTGAGACAGGATTTGTCTGTTGTAACTCTGGCTGTCCTGACAATCACTCTGTAGAACAGGCTGGCCTCAAACTCACAGAAATCCACCTGCCTCTGCCTCCTGAGTGCTGGGATTAAAGGTGTGTGCCACCACCACCTGTCTATACCACATCTTTCAATTGGATTATTTGTTTTCATGATACTCAATCTTTTTTATACTTTTATATATTCTAGATACTAACCGTGTATCAGATATATAATTGGAAAGTTTTTCCCACTCTATAGGCTGCTGCTTTGCCTAAATGATGGTGTCCTTAGCTATACAGATGCTTTTCAGCTCCATGAGATTCTTTTTATTTATTGTTAATATTAATGTCTATGCTATTGAAGTCCTTTCCTGTACTAATAAATTCAAACCTATTCACCACTTTCTCTTCTATAAAGTGAGTATATATGATCTTATGTTGACATTCTTGATCCATCTGTAGTTACATTTTATGCAGGGTAATAACTATTAATCTATTTTAATTTTTCTACATGCAGCCATCCGGGTTGATCAGCACCATTTGTTGAAGTCACTGTCTTTTCTTCATTGTGTTGTAGAAGTTTATTTGTACTTATGTTTAAAATGTTTTTGTGCACTGCTGATTGAATGGCATTTTGTATTGTCTATGGTGCTGGATTCATGTGAGGGATGTTTGATTGCTAATGATCTGCCTGTGCTATTAGTAGAATACCTAAGGAGTTCTGAAAGAATAAAAACACCTGAGCTCATATGCTTAGGGTGCCGCTGTTGAGCATAGTGTTGGCCATGATGGTGGTTCCCTCTGCTAAGGTCTGGCAGAGTTTGCATGCATGAGAATGCCTCCTTGTCTTCTTTGGTAAGTCTGTAAAACAGATGTACTGCTACAAATGGTGCCCAAAGTAGTAGGCAGAAAGTAAAGAAGGGCTAGACATCACACCAGCTACATCCAACATGGAGACAAGGAAGAAAGAAAAAGAAACTCCAGACCTCACAGAATCCCTTTTTGTTTGTTTTCTGTAAACCTGTCTACAAGTGGTCCAGATATTGGTGAGACAGTTCAGATAAGACATATGTTATCTGCTATATTGATAAGAACTCCACCTCATGAGGGAACCATTCCTGTAGACAAGGAATACCTGTGGTGATGCTGAGAAAATCACTTGCTAAAAGAATCAGGACTAATGATTGCTGCATTATGAAGAAGTCTTTGGAACATTCTGCTGAACTTCAAATTCAAACATGAACTGACTGGTTGTTTTCTTTCCTGCAAACCAGACTCTATCTTAAAGTCTGGAAAGTGTTTCCTCAGGGTCAGCACACAAAAGCTGCTTTCCAGATCTGACTGAGGTTGTATCGAGCGCTGGCAGCTGAACTTGGTACTGTAACAGTCACCCGGGTGGTGCTGGTTTTGAAGTAATGAGGGCTCATGGAGAGCAGCTGAGGCTTGGCACTAACAAGAGGCCAGGAAAGCCCATTAGTGAAGGTGCAGCCTCAGTAGCAGCCTATAGCCTAGATTGAAGTGGTCATGTAAAGAAGTTGAGGTTTGGCACCATGAAGAGAGCTGTTGGTAAAAGGGACCCCCAGTAGGTTTGGAGATGTCAGTGACATGGGATGACCACCAAGAACAGCAGCAGCCATGGAATGGAGACAGCCAGAGCCTGGAGGACAAGCTGTGTGTGCTGCAGAGGGAGAGCCAGAGAGGTGACCCAACCCTTTTGGATGAGCCCAGAAGATTGTGAGGGAATTCCAGATAACTGGACATTGATAATGTTTTTCTGCTGTCCAAAGACATTCAAAAAAGCTTGATAGATGTTTAGTTTCCTTTAGTCCTGTTTGTTAACAAACTTCATGATTGTTCCTCTTATAAAGGGTTTTGCTGGTTTAGAGTTAAATTGTGCTGTAGAGATAAAGCAATTTTTTATTGCCTTACACAGAAAATAGAATTGTTGTAGAAGTTTATTTTTAGTTATGTTTAAAATGTGTTTGTGCACTGTTGGGTAAATGGCTGCCTGGGCCTTGGCATTTTGTACTGTCTGGTGTTGGATTCATGTGGGGGATGTTTGATTGCTAATGATCTATGTGTGCTATCAGTAGAATACTTGAAGGAGTTCTGAATAAAACTCAGAATAATAAAACTCAGAATAAAAATACCTGAGCTCAGATGCTTAGGGTTCCACTGTTGGCCTTGGCCTTGATGGGGTTCCCTCTGCTGAGGTCTGGAAGGGTTTCTACCAATGAATATGCCTCCCTGTCATCCTTGCTGAGATACTACAGCAGCATACTACTACACCAGTGGTTTTTTGTTTGTTTGTTTTGTTTTTTTATTTTTTATTTTATTTTTTGCTTCTTTGTTAAAAATTAGGTATCTATAGGTGTATAGAATTGGATCTGGGTCTTCAATTCAATTCCATGATCAATGTTTCCATTATTATGACAATACCTTACTATTTTTTTTTATTACTGTAGCTCTGTAATACAACTCGAAACCTAGATGATAATATATCAAGGAGTTCTTTTAATATTGTGGATTGTTTTAGCTATCCTGGGTTTTTCTGTTTTCATATGAGGCTGAATTTTGTTTTTTCAGTTTCTGTGAAAACTTTTGTGGGAATTCTAATGGTGGTTGATGTATCTGTAGATTGCTTTTGGTAGAATGTCCATTTTCATAATATTAATCCTACTGATCCATGAGCGTGGGAGATATTTATATTTCCTGGTGTCTTCATCAATTTCTTAATATTTTATTATATGTCTTTAACTTGCTTGGCTACAGTTATATAAAGATATTTTAATTTTTTGAAGCTATTGTGAAATGTACTTGTTTCCTTTGTTTTTCTCATTTTGTCATTTGCATACATAAAGGCTATTGATTTGGGTGTTAATTTCATATCCTGCTATTTTGTCAGCTATAGAAGTTTTCCATTGGAGTTTTAGAAGCTTTTATATATAACATTATATCATCTGTGACTAAGGATACTCTGACTTCTTCATTTCCTGTTTCAATCCCCTTAATTCTATATGGTAAAGTACTTTAAAGAGTATTGGTGTTAGGTCTTCTTTGAAGGTCTGGTAGAATCTTATGCTGAATCCATCTCACCATGTCCTATTTTTGTTTGGGAGATTGTGAATTGCTGCTTCTATTTCAATAGTGATTATGGGTCTCTTTAAATTGTTTATTTCATCTTAATTCAATTTTGGTAGGTCTTAAATATCAAGAAATATATCCATTTCTTTTAAGGTTTCCTGTTTGGTGGCATACAGATTTTTAATGAATGTCCTTACGATTATTTGAATTTCTGCAATGTTTGTTGTAATGCCTCTCTCTTTGTATATAATTTTATTATTTGGCTCATTTTTCTCCATCATTTGGTTAATTTAGCTAAAGGTTTGTCAAGCTTGTTCTTTTTCTCAAAGAACCAACTCTTCATTGATTGACCATTATTATTGAGAGCTATTCATGACCAATGTTTATTAATTCTCATTATGTTGTTGTGCTGGTATGGACTTCCCCTGCCTCTTTAGACTAACTGTTCTGAGATTATTTATTCCTTGTATCATCTTGGGTGTAGTTAACCTTTTCTTAAGACTGAATTTTTCTTTGTAGTGCCTTCTGTAGAGCTAGATTGTTTAAATTTGTTCTTAATATAAAATATTTTTCTTTTTCTGTTAATTGGATTGATATTTTTGCTGAGTATAGTAGTCTGGGTTGGCACCTGTGATCTCTTAAAGCTTGTAGAATATACATCTAGGCCTTTCTACCTTTCAGATTCTCCATTGAGAAGTCGTGTTATTTCAATTGGTTTGATGTCATATGTGACTTAGTCTTTTTCCTTTGATGCGTTTAGTATCTTTTCTTTGTATCTGTTGTTCTGTGAAAAGTTTCTTTCATAGTCTCATCTACTTAGTGTTTTCTATGCTTCTTGTACCTCTTTACATTGGGGAAATTGTTTTCTATTATTTTGTTAGAAAATATTTTCTGTGTCTTTGACCTGGATTTATTTTACTTCCTCTATCCCTATTATTCATAGGTTTGATCTTTCCATGGTATCCCAGATTTTTTAGATTTAACATTTTCTTTAACTGAGTTATTCATTTCCTCTACCTTGTCTTCAGAACCTGAGATTCTCTCTTCCATGTCTTTTAGACTGTTGGTGAGGCTTACCTCTGAGGGATTTGTTTGACATCATCAGTTTTCCATTTCCAGTTTTGTTTCAGTTTGGGTTTTCTTTAGTGATTCTATTTCTTTGCTAAGTTCTATGTTCATGTCTTGAACTATTTTTTATTGTCTCATTGAACTGTGTTTTCTCAGTATTCATTGAGACATGTATTTATATTTCCTATAGGACTCTTGAACACATTTATAATTACTATTTTGAAATCTTTGTTATCTGCCTTAGCTAAACTGCTTTCCTTGGACTTTCTGATTTCTGAAGAAGGCATATTGCCTTGGTTGTTATGTGTTTGACTTTTGGTGATAGTATCTAGGCAGCTGGAGTTAGGATATTTAAGATGTCTCTTGCTGTAGATATCTTATCTCATCTTTGTTGGGTAGGTATTCCATTCCTTGTGTCCTAGCCAACTGTGGTAGCCATGGGGTCCCCAGGTTCCAGCCAAGCATACTGAGTAAGGACTCCCTGGTAGAGGGCTTGTCTGAAGGCCTGTGAGGAGTCACAGAAGGAAGGTGCTGGGCTACAAAGAAAGGCTGAGCAAGGCAGTGAGGGGAGAACCAAGGGGATCCTGGTATGCAGAGGTAAATCCCTAGGGCATGGGGGTGGGATCAGAGGACTGATTCAGGCAGGCTACAGCAGACTAAGGGTAAGTCTGTAGACACCAGAATGGAGGACAGGAAGGAGGATGAAGGTCCACTCCTCAAGTCCCAGATTAGTCTGGAAGCTTTCAGTGTCTGGTAGAGAGATGTCAGTGGGTCTCAGAGAAGGTCAGGTGGCAATACAAAAGACTGAAGATGAGTTAAAAGAAAAGGAGAATACTAGGAAGAACTGGGGGAGACTAGGTTCTCACCTAGATGACAAGTCCTAAGGAGATGGGAGTGAGCTAAAACATATTAAAAAATAATGATAGTTTACATATTTTTGTAACCTTGTGAGAAAGGCTCCCTTAAAACGTGACTTGAACAGAAACAAGTATTAAAAGATGTTAAATGTATCCTTATTAAAATGGAGACATTGTCTCATGAAGATATCCAAAGAGAAATGATAAAACAAGCCACATAAAATTAAAAAAAGGAATCCTTAGTATAGATATCCAAGAAAGAATTAATATCAGATATGAAGAATGTCTTTCTCATATGAAATTTATAGGAAGATAACTGAAGGGAAAAAAATGGCCACAACAACGAAAAAATAGTACATAAAAGAATATATATGTACACACAGATACATGTATATAACTGTACATATCAGCAATTATGGATACACACACAAACATGTATGTGTTTATCTGTACATATCAGCACTGACAGTGGTTCCTGGTGTATGGCAGGATGCCAGATATTATAGGAATTTGCCAATATAACAATTTTAACTTTATGTATATATATGTTAATTTATGTTTTTGAGTATATATTTGAAAATTATAGGCATATTTATATGTGTACTCAGGCATACGATGTTTGACACAAAATATTAAAATTTCTTAGCATGAGTGTACCTGGGCAGAAGTAGGCCTTTCTTGAGGATTTTCTTTCAAACACTTTTTAATTAACTTCTCAACCATAGGCCATGGGGCACAACCGTATTCTTTAACTGGATCTGAAAGATAAAGAAGATCATTCTGGAACATTAAACGAATCAAAAGTTATATACTTATTATTGACATATATGAGTCCAGACAATGCAATGTACCTCTGTTCTCCATAATTCTATATTTACTATGACACTGTTGATCTAGTTAACTTCACCTTCAGAAAAGAGAGCTCCATGCTTGTAACTCACCAGTTAGGAGGGAGAAGAATGATTTAAGAATAATTAAGAATTAGTTGAATGATCTGATCTGAAATGATCTGAATGATCTGAAATTCAAGGCTAGCCTCAGCTATATAGCAAGATTAAGATCAGCCTAGACTCCATGAGATCATCTCATTACCAACACCCCAAAACAAACAAAAGGTATCTTGATTTTTTTAATGGTAGAAAAAGAGATACAAAAAGACATTTTATTTGATATCTGCATATTAATAGACTTTGAAAACACTTTTGCTCATATAATAAATGGCTTCTATGAAAATGCTTTTATTTTAATACTCAATGTAATGCTCACACCTCCACACCGATTTGTGAACAGTTAATTTTCCTCTAGGAATGCAGCCCTTCGGGGGGAGCAGAGCAGAGGCATCGGCAACAGCACTGGAAAGCTAACAGGTAAGATAAGGAAGATGGCTGAGTAACAACTGAGGTTGGTTTGACAATAATAAATTTCCTTCTCCCAGAGACTTCGAAGGTCCCCCAAGAGGTAGTTGGTGCCATAGTGCTCATAGCAGCCTTGAGTGCACACTCAATAAAGCACCTCAGAGGAAAATGAAGTATTAGAAATAGCCTCATAATTTTGTCAAATTAATAGCCAAGAATGGATGCCAGGGCATAGAATTTCTTGGAGCCATAAGACACCCATCCAAAATGAGGCTCCTCTCATTAAATACTCATCTACCAATTTCTATTAATATTTATGGCAAAAGTTATAAATAATTAAACATTTCATCATCAATATGAATTCTTTTGTTCTAAGTAAATGAGAACATCTCAGGATATCATGCATTCAGCAACTGTTAAGTCACAAAGCCTAATTCTAATGATGATTTTTCTTTCCCAGGTGTCCTTTTAATATAATATCACACGTAGTAATACTCACTTTAAATTTCATCAAGCTTAAGCTAGCTAGCTTTTTCCTGTGATCTTTATTATTGTGTCCCACAATTTAAGAATACCTATGTATTAAGCAAAAGTCATCAAGCCTCGAATGACAATGCTGACATTAAGGAAAAGATCGTCCTGTGGATAACACAGAACTTACCTGGCAATTTCCCTTGTATTGCTAATTCATCAAACTCATTTGGAAACCTCAAACCTTCAACGATTCTACCCCCAGTTGTCCAAATGTCATGAAGCAGTAAGCCAAATGAATAAACATCAGCCTGTTGGTTATAAATGACATTTCCTCTGGCAACTTCAGGTGCCCGGAACCCTGAAAGGAAAGAGACACAGCCTCATCAGTGCCCACACTTGGGCCAACTGCAAGGACACAAGCTCAGCAGGTGAGCTCTAAGTCAGGCCATATCATGGATACAGTGAAACATCTGGGACAAGGCTGTCCTGGGTGCCATGCAAGGGCATGATGATCTTGAAGACTGGATCTTTTTTATCTTCACTATAAAATCTTATACCCCTGCTATGATATCTTAGTCTTAAAAGATTACTCTGAAGGATACTATAGGTAAATACTGAATAATAAATTATTAAGTAGGGACTAACAATCAAAAAATAAAGCCCCAGGGTAAAACAAAAAGCCTTTATCATTTTCTCTTTGCTTAATATAACTGTTACCAGCAAAAAGATTTATTTATACAGAAGGGGTAAGGGCACTTTCTAGGTTCAAAATCACTATAACTCCTCTAAAATTTCAGTGGCTTCATTAGTTCCAGAAATAGGACTCCATTCCACCCAATGTTTTTGGCACAGGATCTCTCCCTGAACCTGGAGCTTGCTGTTTCAGCCTGGCAGATCTGTCTGTCTTGGTTTTTCCAGGCCTGGGCTTATAGATGCACACATCACATGTGGCTTTTACATGGGTATTGGGAATCCAATCTCAGGTCTTTGTGTTTATGCCAACAAGCACACAGAGCCATCTCCCAAGCTTCTGAATTCTTTTAAAGAGGATTAAACTTTTTACTCCATAAGGAAGGTAAGTGGCTTTTACTTCATCTGGATACAATGAACACTTCAACATTGTTGATAATAGTTAAATAATTAAAATTATTAAAACTATTCACAGACACAACTGTGAATAGAAAATTGTTCACCAGTGAATACTACGCAGTAAATTTAAATAATTTTTAAAAAACGGCATTCTGCAGCAAAATGAAAAGAAAATGTAGGATCTAATGATGGTTGACCAGTTAGCAAATAAGAGGGAAATTAAATTAATTTAATCCTGCACACATTTTTCATCCCAACTCTCAGGATAAAGAAGCAGAGCTCAGAGAGGAGAAGCAGAGTGTGGAGGTAGAGCTCAGAGTAGAAATAGACAGGAAGCAGACAAGAGGCAGAGCTCAGAAAGAGAAGCAGAGAGTTAGATCAGTCAGGCAGTTTGAGTGCAGTCAGCTCACAGAAGTCAAGAAGAGAAGAGCCAGTCCAGAATAAGCAGAAAGAAAGCAGAGAGTCAGAAACAAACAGTTTACAGTTCAGAGTTCACCATACAGATCAGAGTGAAAAGAAGTAGTTCAGAAGACAGCTAATCAGAGTGAACTAAGTGAGCTAAGTTAGCAGTAAGTTTCTGAGGCTGAAGGCTCTAGGTTTAGGATTATAGATTAGAGGATGAAGCCTTCTAGGTCTGGGCTTGCATCTTGAAGATTAGATTGTGCTGGCATTGTGCAGCATGTACAGTGAGATGTACCTGTTTTGCATTCACAACCAAGTCAGCTGTAAAGTCCACAGTGCAACAGGAGTAGCAATTCCAGAAACAAATCAGCTTCATTTTGCTTTTGAAATCAATTTTGGTATTTGAAGGTCAGGATTCTTTCACTGGCGACTATGGAGATGGCTTGGTCAGGAAAGGGCTTGCCACACATGCATGGGGACTTGTGTTTGAGTTTGGATTCATGGCATACCATAAGTATTTTGTTGTGCTACATTATAGATATATATATTTCTAAAAAATATTGTGCATTTCTTTTTTCAAAGGGGTATTTTTCTACTGTTTTGTTTGGAATTGCCCCTCAAAGGTTCATGAGTTGACAGCCTGGTCCTCAAAGCAGAGATGTGTACAATAAATAAATCAAGAGGTCTCTGACCTCATTGGTAGATTAATGCATTGATTATAGCAGAATTTTCTTTTGAAAAGTGGTGGAATCTGTAGAAGTAGGGGCATAATTGGAAAAAATCAGTGACTAAATCTGTGTCCTGTCTTCAGCCTCTCTTTCTCCCAGTCCTCCCTGCTTCTTGGCTGCTGAGAAAGCAAGTAGCAGCCTTTTGTACCATGTGCACCCATATGTGTTTTGCTTAACTTCAGCCCAAACCAATGGAGTCTGAGAGACTTCTACAATGGGGAGCCAAAATGCTTCCTCAGCAACACAGAATTTTCTGAAGAATTCTATCAGAGTGACTGAAAGCTAGCTCCCACATCTATATAACTCTAACAGCACAGTCACACTATGAACTAATGAACTGTGATATAATTAGGAATTCTAAACACAGTACTAATAAAGTATACATGCTGTGAAATGAAAAAAAATCACAGTAGCTCTAATTCAAACCTTTAAATAGCATTTTTAGATGCTTTATGGAATAATTCATTTGACCTGTGCATTAATCACCAGAAGTAGACAGACTCTTCAAACAGCACAGACCTGGAGCAATGCTAAGCTACATTGTTGCTGTTTACTTTTATTCACTTGTGATGGGTGACACATGCATTCATCATGGCGTGCATGTAGAGGTCAGAGGACAACCTGCAGGAGATAGTTCTTGATTTCTACCATATGAGTTCCAGGGATCAAACTCAGGTCTTCGGGCTTGGTGGCAAGCACATGACCCTACAGAACCCTCTCACTGGCCACAGTGTCTTGTACTTTCTTCAATCCACAGATATAATCAAAGTCAAGAGTACTCAAAACCACAAGCTACCCACATAGCTAATTCACTAACAAGGTTTCTGCTTACTTTCTTAGAATTTAAAAAGGGGTTGGGTAGCTATTTTAAATATTTTCTAACTGTTATTTTTTACTTGGCATCTATTATATCATGCTTCCATCTGGATTTCTAAAGTTGTGTGTATTTATTTTCTTGGTAAATTTTCTGAGATAAATTTCGACCACATGATCACAATGAGGGAGGAGACTTGAGACACTATTTAGGTTCATCTATACATTCTCATCAAGTGTGCACAGAGTTAGTTAGAGTTGCCTAAAACTTTGTAATTTTCTTACAATTATTGATAAAGGTAATCAGGCAGAGGATATAGGTCATTCTTTAGAGTTCTAGATAGCACTCACAAAGCCTTGGGTTTGGTCATCAGTACTATGCACAACCATAACCCCAGCACTGGGGATTCAATAGGAGAATCAGAAGTCCAAGGTCATCCTCAGCTACAGACAGAGTTCCAGTCAAGCCTGGACTACAAGATACAAGAGTCTCTCTCAACAACGAAGAAGGAAAGATAAAGGCGGTAGGGGGAGAAAGGAAAGGAGGGAGGGAGGAAATAAGGAAGAAAGGAAGAAAGAAAATCATGAATATATAAGAATAAAAGAAAGGAATATGTATGGAAATACTTTTAATTTTATTATCACCATTCCAAAATCAGTATCTTTAGTCACATGATCCCCAGGATAGTAACATAATGTCATTTGTCTATTAAAGTAATACCTAAGCTATGGTTCTGTTGAAATGCTTCTCAAAAATCTCCAGTGAGTTTCTAGTGATCTTGCAAAGTCATATCAGTTGAACCTTGTCTGTACTATATAATAGTGAATAGCCAGAGAACATTTAATTTGCCCAATGACTTTTTTATTTGTATAGATGTTGACAGACTTGAAGCCATCAGTCACCATTCACTTTAGTCAATTCTGCAACTGTCACAGGACATAGAATTAATTGTCATCCTCAACAGGAAATCCATGGTAGAGTTAAGGGTGGAACCACCCTATATTTACTCTTCCCAAAGTAGACAGTATCACACGTCAATGCTGTCCTGGCCGGTGAGCAAGCTGTTTCTCTCTTTGACCTTGGGCTGAACTAGTGCTGAGCTGGGGGTGCTCTTGCTTTATGCCGCCTGGTTTTGCATCTCTTCTGCCTTATAGTCAATTTTGGCATCCCCTCAGATCTGATTCCCTGGATTGTAGACTAGGGATAGAAAGAGGACTTACATGGAATGATCCTTGCCAAGGGGTTAAGCATCAATCCAACACATTGCTCAGACACTGAAGGGTCTGCACTTCTCACATAGCTACCCCTCACACATGAACACCCATGGTGAAGGTACTATACTTGGATTTAGTATAACATGAACACACACATACACACACATAATACATGGTTTTTTTTACTGCAATTTTCCACATTAAAAGTTATACCATGAATGGAAAAATTCATCAAAGGGAAAAATACGGATCAAATCTTATAAGAAGGAAGTATTTTAGAAAATACTGCGTTGGGGGGAAAAAGTCAGGTGTTAGTAGCAATTGTGGTGGCAGATTTTTTTTTTTTTTCCAATTTGGGTCAGAGTTTAGGGTTAAGATTAGGATTAATAATTAGGTGAATAATTAGGATTGCTTTAGTGATAACAACTGAAATAAAAGTACTAACAAGCAGAAGTTTGGGGTACAGCAAGAAATGGACCCACATGTGAGTGACCTGGGAGAGTATGGGCAGCAGAGAACCAATGAGATTGGGTTTCTTCTGCTGAGAGCTCCCTCCATATTGTGCCAATGAAAGTCAACAGTGGGGATCATAAAGGCTCAGGGTCAATATCTGAATCACTACAAAGAATCAGATGGCGGTGACGTTTTAGGGTGGTTTCGATGAAAACCAGGAAGTCAGACAGCAAAATTAAAAGGCTCTAAGTGTGAAGCAAGTTGAACTGCTGTTGGCTGGTGATTGGCCTAGACCACTGGCTGGTTGGTGGAGTAGTGGAGATCAAGTCCAGAAACACATGATAGAACCCAGTGAGAACCGCTGTCCCATAAAGAAAGAAAAGGAAGCCCCAGCTAAGTGGGCCAGTCAACCTGGGCATCATATGAGAAATGAGTTCCCAAAGAGACCCAGAATGAGTCTCAGTAGCTGTGGCTTCTCCCCACACTTCTCACCTTGCCTCTTACCCTAAACTTCTCCAGCCCAGGGGCTGGGCTTTCCTTCCCTTCCCCTAGCTTCTGATTCTTATATAACTCAGCATTTTGACTACATGCTCTTTCGGTTCCCATGTGCTCTCTTGGTCCTCTTGGCCTCTCTCTCTTCTTCCCTCTCTCTTTTCTTCCTCCTTGAGTCTCCCTCCCTTTCTCCTCTCATGGCCTGGTCTATTCTGCTGGCCATGTTCAGTCTGAACTCTTCCAGATGCCTCTGGCTGTGCTCTCCCTCATCTACAATGAAACCTTTCTCCTCAACCAAATCTAGGAGTGGTCCTGCCCTCATTTTCACTCATCTTACAGCTCTCTTTGGGATTTCTCATGAGAAAAATGATAACTGTCCATTTTTTCTAGGTAGAAATACTATTTTTCCAAGCCTCCAATAAACAATATTTGCTATGCACAGTTCTTTTGTTTTGTTTTGTTTTTTTCTGCTTTGGGAGCAAGGATTGAACAGTTAAGTCTTTTCAAATATATATATTAATGCAGTATGTGGTTGAGGAGAGAGCTGAAGAATCAAAAGTCAGACATCTCTGTATCTCACCGACTCGACTGAACTACCATCTTGGCTGCTTACTGGAAGATAAAGCCTTATTCTGCCTCAGTGTTCCCATTTACAAAGGAAAAAATAATAGCAAACTCACAGGCTCAGTACGAAGATAAGAGAAAGTGTGATTTACTGGCCACAGAGCTTAGCACACAGCAAGTACTAAAGAATCAGCAAGCATTTCCACTGCAACTGAACAACCCAGAGACACTCAGCTGTGATGTGCACTCTGGCATGCTTGGGAGAATGAAGACCCACTTGCTTCCCTTTGGAGGGCACTTATTTGGACTGGAACTTGGGACAAAATTCTGGGTCCTTCCCTTATCAAAGGGACACAGCTCATAAGTGAGGCAGGCGCCCTAGGACATTTGGCCCAGTGAGAACCTTCATTATATTTATTCTCTTCTGTCTTAGCCACGGTATTTGAACTGAGCTGCAGTCACCACCAGTACCTTTACTTGCAAAAGTTCAACTGTACCCAGCTTTGTTAAATGTGAATGTCCTCCCTCAAATGGATGTCAACCCCTCAATTTTACAGTCTTTGCTCAAACTTCCATCTGCAAGGCAGGCAGTATGTACAGACAGTGGCCTTTTTGTGTTCCTTATCAATCAAAATTGAGGTTCCGGTGACTTTGGGCGTAGAAGAAGACAAGAGCTAGGAACATGGCAAGCAGGGGGAGAAAGAATTCCCTGGAGACAGCCAACAAGATGAAGGCGCATGCTAAGAAATCCTCCCTCCTTCCCACAATCTCTTTCCACCTTCACTGCTTTTTCTTTTGGTTTGAGACTCAGTATGTTTAACCAATGCCTTCCATGTAAGTATGGGTTTGGAACTATCCACTGGAGTTTGACTGGCTCACCACTGGGTACACCACTAAGGACAAGGCTGATCCATCTACCAGAATCTATCGGTAGACAACAGTGCATCCATAACTGCTTGGTGAAGTATTTATTCAGTCATAGGAGCCCCAGTTTAGGCAATCAAAGCTGATGGGCCACTGTTAATCACTCTAGATTACTTAGAAGATCAGGAAAAAACAGCTTTAAAATAATGACATTAAAAACCTTCTCTTTTTAGCTCATATTTTTGCCATAGAAAATTACAAGCTTTTTGTTGTTGTTATAGAAAATAGTAAGTTAAAAATGTGAATGCAATGGTCATCACTATTCAGGCAACAAATATCTGTTCATAGTGTGATAGGCTTCACCTGCTTTGACTCCCCTACACCCGCATCGGAGGACACTGGTTATCCACCATCAGAAGCAAGCATCGCCTCCTACCTGGGGTGCCCTCTGATGTCTTTATTCCCATCCTACAGCAGTACTGTGCAATCCCATAGTCTGCGATCTTTGCAATGATGGCAGCATTGGGATAGAGGGTAAACAGCAACACGTTGTGGGGTTTCAGATCCCGGTAAATAATCATGGCTGAATGGAGGTACCTGCCAGAAAACACACAGGAAGTCTTACCAAAGTTGGTCATATATTTTTTTCACTATGTTTTATATTCTTTATGCAAAACACCAGAAATGAATGCTATGCTAAGTTTGTCCTTGGAAGTTGAATGATATACCACAGAGAGTCTTAAAATATAAAGATCAGCTATTACAAAGCAAGGTTATGCTTCTTCCTTAAAACTAAAACACCAAGCCTGCTAGGCAACTTGAGCTTTAACACATACCAAGACTGGACTCTTTCTCTTTAACCAGTGGTTCTCAGCCACCCTAATGCTGCAGCCTTTTAATACAGTTCCTCATGTTGTGGTGATCCCCTCAACCATAAAATTAGTTTTGTTGCTACTTCAAAACTGTAATTTTACTACTTTTATGCTACAGGTGATTTTTTTACATTAATTAAAAAATTGCAATACATTAATTAGGAGGGGGGTTAATGCTTGTAATCTCAGCACTCCCAGCAGAAGCAAGAGGACTAAATGCTCAAGGCCAGCCAGGGCTGTTCAAAAGAAAGAAACAAAAAAGTCACTAAATAGGAGTCAGCAGAGTTTTCCTGTAAGTTTTACTTTTGTTATAACTTTCATGTATCTGTTTTGATGTTCTTCCAATTATGCAGAGATTGGGTTTCTTTGGCTTTTAAAATTAAATCACTTATCTTTTAATTTACTTTGTGATTACTTTTCTTCCTATTGTTTTTAAGAACATTTGCTTCTTTTCAATAAAAACAAATCAAATCTTAAGAGTTTCCCCGGCTTTTATCTTTGACTCTGAGGATACAACCCACTACAAAGCTGATCTGTCTTGTTAAGTTGATGAAGAGGATCTGGACAGAGATCACAGAGAGAACTGTCTCAGGTGGCACAATATCTGGGCCTGCGATGGAGCCATCACGCTAAAGAAAATGCAGTTGGGCATTTTGAACAAAGAATCAAAGCTATTTAATACAAACCATAACGTGTTAATCTCAGCCAAGTATTATGTATTCTACAAATGTGGCAGAGGAAAGTACAGTTTCCCAAATATGAATGTAACTATTATCATATCTCTTCAGAGCTTTTTAATTTTCTGATTTTCTCCATCCCGCTGACCTTACAGGTATATTATGACCTTTACTAAAAGGACAATTTTTCACAGGTCTTAGTGGGGGATTATTAAAATCCTTTGCTTATTTGTGGCTTGGAATTTCATTAAGGTTATATTTTTTTAAAAAATATTTACCTCATCTTCCTACCAGTCATCGCTGAGGCTTTAGGAACAGAGAGGCTATGACATCTGGAACTGTCTATTGTAGGATAGCCTAGAGATAATGCGTCATTTGGCTGCATCAACTTCTGACTCTCTTCCAGAATATACTTTGGCCATGGCATTGGAACTTTTCATTTCAGGATATACAGTTTGGCAGTTTAATAAGATAAATGCACTAATGAAGTTGACCTTAACATTAAGTAATTGGCTTGAAAGGAAAATTTACTAAGGGCTTACTGAAAGGCCATTAGCTGTTCTTGAGAAAATCCAGGAGATTAAGAATTAAAAAGTTAAATATACATCACCAAATAACATCCCAAACCTTCATAACGCATACTTCTTTCAATTACAGATAGAACACAGACTCCCTCAGAATGTCCTTCTAAGATTAAAAGATATAGTTAATTTAAACTTTTTTCAGTGGAAGAGCAAGGTTATCTCATTTAATTACAAGGTTTAATTATAGAATTCAATCTTAAAATTGCAATTGTAATGCCCTGTAATAGAAGAGAAAGAAAAGCCTTTGAAACTATAATAAGCACAAATCACTTCTCAGGGACAATAATTCATACATATGAATTGAAGCATTGTATGGGAATAAGCATTGTCAAATATTTTAATAACATAAAATATACTCAGTTAACCTCTCTTTAATCATGGTTACTGTAGGAATCACTAAGAATCCCTTATCTTCATAATTTAAAGTCAACTTTATCTTATCCTGGATATCTTATTCTAAAAATAGGGTACATTCGTTCCTCTGACAAATATGCAGTAGGCATCTACGAGGGCCAGCCATTAGTGGACACAAAGCCATCTCTGTCTCTCTGCTTTGAGAGGGCCACAATCTAGGAAAAGACAGCTATAGCATCAGCTATAGCGAGATGGCAGAAGTGTGCGAGTGTCAAACGCTGAAGAAGCAGAAGGGGAAACACGCAGAGGTGCAGGGAGCACAGCTGGATCTCCCTCAGACAGAATTGTTAACCTTGGGCATACAACAATCCCTGCCTATCCTTCTTTGATGCCTGACACAGTCTTACATGGAGCACCTTCAAGAAACACAGTGAACTGAGAAAATCCTGAGGGAGGTGAGCTCTCCAGAAGAGAACTGTGTGTGAAGAAAGGCAGGCACATGGAAGCCATCCTGGTTAGAATGCAGACAAGAGAGGTGACACAGAACAAAGCTGCAAAGGCAGCCAGGAGGCTCACATATAAAGCTCCCGTGTTATGACACCACAGAGTGGAGATGTGCCTTGCATATAACGGGAAACATCATGGAATCTCAGGTGTAATTAGATTTCTATTTCAGAGGAAGTATGCTAATAATTCCCTATAGATACTAAACCAAAGTCGGAGTAGTGACATAAAAAGAAGAGTTGATTAAAAATGATAAAATAGATTTAGAGATCTGGTAGATACATAGAGATATAGATAGGTAGATGACAGATAATAGATAGATAGATAGATAGATAGATAGATAGATAGATAGATAGATATGAATACATAGATGAATACTGTTGTGGAAGTTTATTTTTAGTTGTGTTTAAAATAATTGTTTTTGTGCACTATTGGAAAAGGGATGCGTAGGCCCTGGCTTTTTGTATTGTTTGCAGGCGTTGGATTCATGTGTGTGTGTGTGTGGGGGGGTGTGTTTGATTGTTAATGACCTGCATGTGCTATCAGTAGAATACCTGAGGAGTTCTGATTCAACAAACACCTGAGCTCAGACGCTCAGGGTTCCACTGTCCAGTTAGTGCTGGCCAGGATGACAGTTCCTCTGTAGATGTCTGGCAGAGTTTCCACAAATAAGAATGCCTCTGTGTCCCTCTTGCTGAGCTTCCACAGAAGCATAATACTACAGAATAGATAAATAAATAGATTATAAATATAATAGATAGATAGGGAGAGAGGGAGAGAGGGAGAGACAGATACATATATAATAGATAGATGATATAGGGGTTGATTGACAGATTGAGAAGAGGTATAATAGTATAACCTAGGCTAGCTGTGAACTCATGTAGGAACAATAACTATAGACAGAGAGGAAAGTGCTTTTTCTCTGACTGCAGTGATCCTGCCCTGACAAATGGGCACATGTTCATAGTAGGAGGAGAGAGAAAGGAGAATACATTCAAGTTTGAACATACTAAAACACAGGAAAGTTTAGAAATTGCATGAGAGTTCTGATGAAGAGCTTAAAGAAAAGGATTGAATTAAAGCAGGAGCTTGAGGAAAGGGTTTGCAACAAAGAAACTTCTTATGTCAGTTTAAATAGCTCTGTTACTTGAGAAACCTAAAGGAATGTGACTTTATTACATGCTTCTACATGTGTAGTTATAGCCACATGTTAACATTTACTCAAAATAACAATTTTTAATGTATATAAATTAACTTTTTTTTTTTTTTTGCACTTAGTGCTGGTAGAAGATTGGCAGCTGCTGGTCCCTACCGGCCCCCTAAGGCACCAGATCAAGAACTCATCCCTGGTATTAGACTAAGGACAAATGAGGCAACAGATTGATGCACATGTTAAACTTCCATTTGCATCATCAGAAAATGTGGGATTTGTTGTTTGAAGTAAAGTCCAGAGAGGTTTTGTTATTGTCTGTAAACTCGCAATTTAAGTGTTGAATGAAAACAGCAAGTCTCCTGTTTATAAACGAGCACTTCAGGATTACAAGAAAGAACTGGGGAAAATCTGGGATTGAATCAAGAAAATGCTTTAGAATACAAGAGTCTAAATGACCCTTTACTGAGAGCTGTTTACGATGAGGCTCCCCCTAGTGCTCAAGAGTAGATATGACAACCCAAATCCAAATTCCTGGGTTTCAAAATTCAAAAGTTGCATGGCTTTGAGAGGTCCTGGAAGAGATAATTATTCATATAATGCATGCATTCTATTCTCTGCAAACTAATAACAGTCACATTGTCTTTCTTTGGTTTTGTGCGCTTCTGAGGGTCCCTTTTCTTCTTTCTGCCCATGCCCTTTCTAGATACTACCTGAAAGCACTATTAACAGAAAGGGGAAATTTGTATCTACTGTATAGAAAACCAGTGCTAGGTGTAGTTTTCTCTACCACCACCCTACAACTGTTGACATGTATTCCAAAGGGCTTCCTATTCTGAACACTGGAAAGAGAGATAGACAACAAGACAAAGCTACAGAAAGATGGCAAGCTAAAAGAATACCCTGGAGTTAGGCATTGCTGGCTAGCCAAGCAGTATAAGTCTGGGTTTAAAGCCTAGGCACATTCAGGAATCCCAGAAAGGCATGTTGCTGAGCACAGCAACCAGTAAGCAAGGGAGCAGTTCAACAACAGGGGAAAGACCCGATACAATTCTGTGTTCTTCATAGACTATTTAATAGAATATAGGCAATGCAGGGGTGGTGGAGAATGATGTGGGTTGAAGGAGGGTGAGGGAGAGAATGTGTGAGCAAAACTGCATGAAAAGCTAGAAATATTTGTTAATGATTAGGTGTGAGATTGCAAGGACAGAAGGGATGAAGAATGTCTACTAAGCAAAGCCACAGGATCAAAGAAAATGCAGAGCAATGGGAAGGGCATCAAGAATTTAATTTGGGAGTCTACAATTACCATAAAAGTCTTCAGTATCACTCATAGTTTCCAGGCTAAAAAATGGGTAAGAGTTAGAAAGACAAAAATCATAATACCTAAGTATATGCTATAGTGATTTATTTATAAAGGTCTCTTGTCTTCAGGCGTGGCCTTTCCACTGTGGGCTGCTGCCTCTCAAAGGCTACATGGAACATCTACCCGCAGGGTTGGCTGTGTCTCAGAGGCACACGGCATACCTACGTGGAAGCCAACATTTGTCACTCTCATCTGTTTCAGGAGGATGGACTAATTTTCATGATTAAAGTTTCTCTTCTTCATACTTCCCTTCATAATTGGGAGCCTTATGTACTTATCTTTAGGAGAGGTAGATGTCTAGGATTCAGATCCTAGGGTCTACAGCGCGAATACTAGATTTCGGTGTTACTACCATCCGCTATGAAGTTCCGTGCTCTCTTACTATGACATTGTAAAGTTTCAAAATTGGACCGAGGAAATTATAGTTCTCATCAAAATTGCTGGAGTGGTATTTTCAGAGTCTAGGAGTGAGATCAGGGTTACACCCCTCATGCATGAAATAGAACACAGTGCTAGCCCATTACCTCAAGCCGTCAGCCACATGCAAGGCGATCCTGTGCTGGAGGGTTCTGGTGAGGCTGGCTTTGTCCTGCTGAAGCAGGCGATCCAAGGAACCCTTAGAGGCCAACTCCATTACCAACATCCGAGGACGAATTCCAGCTGCCAGCAGAGATATCAAGCTGGGGTGGTGGAGGTGGCAAAGAACCACCAACTCCTGCGAGAGTTCAGAGTCCTGTGAGTCTCATACCGTCAAAGTTCCATCACCGACCTCCCAATAGTTCCTTAATTCTGTGACCAGCATTCTCTGAGTGGCTGGACTCTTGCAAACGTTCCCTTGCGCTTTCAGCTTTTTAAAAGAAATTCTAACTATTTTCAAAAACAAACAGCTAAATTTGAACTACCGTTCAAATTACATTTTTTTAAAATTCTATTTTCCTTTTGATCTGCATTTACGAGCGCATACTAACAGGTCATATCCTAGCCTCAACACTCTAGTTCGGTACACAGTCTGTCTCAGCCGTGGACTCTGAGCAGCCAGTGTTAAGTCAACCTTGATTGACATAAAGGGTAAACTGTAGTCTCTGGTCTCAAAACCAACCACAAAGTTGCAAAGGACACATTGTTAAATTCATGGAAACAGATGGAGTTCCATTCCTGGAAAACCTAATGCTTTCCTACTACTCTTAGATTAAAATCCCACATAGGAGGCTGAAGAGATGACTCCGTGGTTAAGAGATCTTGCTGCTTGCTCTTTCTGAGGCCCCAACTGCAGTTCCCAGCACCCACACCAGATGGATCAAAAATCATCTGTTACTCCAGATCCAAGGTATCCTACACTCTCTTATGGCTCCATGGGCAGCCCCATACATGTGGCATACAGAAACACGAATACACATACATAAAATAAATACTTTTAAAAACCCTATGCATTTCCATGTTCCCATAGCCTGACCTGACCTAACTCTATGCTACCTCCAACATCCTACTTCCTTTCAGCCTCTTCGTATTCACCATATTCCAGCCTCATGGAGACCTTTCACTCGGAAGCACATAGCAGCACCCCTCAGCCTGGATCTTTTCCTATGCTAACACTTCAGCCTTGAGATGCCCTCGCCATTCACAGGGCTGAAAACCTCTTCACATTCAGGTATCAGCCAAACACCACTACTTCCTTAAGGTCTCCGCCTTGGTCCATCTTCCTAAAACCCTTCCAGGCTGCAATGAAAAGTAGAGATGCCATTGTAGCTTTGACAGTCCTTTCTCTAGATCGCATCCTGAATGGTTTAACGCTCTCCTTAATGACATCCTTGTGTGTGAAGTCCATATTTAATGGTATTCTGGATATGCACACTTACTCTGAAAGTGTAATTTAGTTGAGGATTTTTTTTTTCTTTCTTTCTAGACACACATTGTTCTAGACTCCTTTTGTATGCGAGAGGACTACTTTGAGTTTCTTACAGTGGTGTTTCTGAATTCCATTCACTCTTCCTTCCCTATATTCTTTATTCTGAAGCAGACTTTAGCTGAAATTTTCATCTTGTGTGATGGTAAAGCTGACTTGTGTTTTATGCTGTGATAACAGAAGCTCTGCTTCCTAACAAGGAGCTTCGAAACTGTGGAGTATCTGTGCTGACTTCATTTTCCAGGAAGATGAAAGTCAGCAGAATTCTGAAAGTTCACCAAGAGAACCTGGCTGTCCCAAGAAAAGATTTTTCTAAGAGCAAAATGTGATACTCCAGTGATATATGCTCAATAGATAAAGTCCTTTCTTACCATGTCTGATTGGTTCCGTTTGTTACACCCGATATAAGTAATCCCCATTACTTCTGTTTACCTTCGTGGGAACAGTCAGAAGACTAAGCTGGATTTTCTGTATTAGAAAAGCATCTCAGTGACTACAACGAAAATGGGTAACAGATCCTCCAAGTTCACAGGGAGGAGCCAGAGCAGGCAATGGGTCATTCCCAGCCTGAGTCTGGTAGCAGAAGAACCATTCAGATGCAACTCTGATTACAAAAATACTTTTTTTGCATGGTGGTGGTGGTGGCACATGCCTTTAATCCCAGCACTTGGGAGGTAGAGACAGATGGATCTCTGTGAGTTCAAGGCCAGCCTGGTCTATGGAGTAAGTTCTAGGACAGCCAGGGTTACAGCAAAGAAACCCTGTCTCAAAAAAAAAAAAAAAAAAAGTATAAAACCCTTTTTAAAATGCTTTTCTTTTTTTAAGTAAAAATGTACATTACATACTCTCTATATTCTGTGTTTCTTTTATCATTTCCCCTAGTGCACCTCAGTACTGATACGCTGACCAGTTCTGTATATATTCTTAGTGTTTTGCTTTCTCCAAACATATTATAGAAATATTGAAATACACACACACACACACACACAAAATGAAGAAGCCTGAAAAGTCAATTTATTTAACGAATTACTCTTAAAGTGAAAGAGATTGTGAGAAATTTGGTTCACAGACTAGCTTCCATTTAGAAAATCTTTCATTTCATTTCTGTAACTACAGTGTGACTTTTGGTAGTATCCATAAACACAATTCCAGCATGCTTTGCACCAATGAGTTTCTTAATTATTATTCAGACTAACATTTTGTACCATCATGTCTAAAGTTTGTAAAATTTATTTTGATTCACTCACAAATAATATTTTGATAAAACTGTGAGAATAGATCCAAAATTAGAATTCTGCTAAAAGACAACAGAATCAACAGTGTGTTTACTTTCCTTCCAACCCTGTCTCTCCTCATACCAAATGTGAGCAGAAACACAGGAAAAAGGGAGTGACTTCTACGAGTTACCCAAACCAGTGCTAGAGCGACTGCTAGGGCTCTGCACCCCCTTTCTCTCCTAAGCCTATCTCGGTTTTTATCTTCACCTAGGTATCACAGCCATTCCAGGGAGGACTGACCCCAACCCTAGCCAAAAACTAGAGTGACGGACTTGCCTATTCTAAATAATACAGCCCTTGTGGCCATGGTGATTGGCTCAGTGACGCAGATCTCTATTTATCAGTGCACAGCCTTGCCCAGAACAGAAGTCTCTATCCAGGAAAGGACAGTGACTTCCTGAAGGTCGAGAGATGTCCTGTTTTACTTAATGGCCTACTGTGTAGGTAGGGCTTTTGGGCTCCTTTGACACACAAGATTTCACTTCACGTGTCTAAACGCCCATGTCTGAGGTTGTCACTGCCCAGGCTGGGACTTGTTCATCACAGTAAGAAAGGCCATCTTGAGAAAATGAAAGCAGTGTGCAAAGGTAAAGGGAATTATGAAGACCAACTGGGCTGAATCAGCAGTGTCATGGGAAGGTCCTGTAATTCTATTTTCTAAGACGGGGGGGGGGGGGGGGGTGCTGAAGTGATTTATCTGATGCAACTGACTGTTGAAAGCTTCTGAGGTAGGAAGAGACTCAGGACAGAGCACTGAACATCTAAAACTCTCCAACAAATTAAGAAGGAAACACAGCACAGTGTGAACTAGGAAGAGTCAAATACAGAGCCTCACCAGAAGAGCCTTCCCGACTGTGGGAGTCAATGCAGCCTCAGCTCCCAGGGTGCCGCCTGCCATATAACCTGAACTTGAAGAGTGTACGTGAACAGTGCCCAGCCTGTCAAAGCTCCATTCAGAGTGGTAACCTGAATAAGCAACCCTATAAAATACAAAGGATGCCCTTTCTAATCTTCAATCACGGATATATCCTTTAATAACTAGTATATTCTACGTACACTAAAAGGTCTCTGTGGCACAGAGAATGAAAAAAAAAAAAAAATACTGTGCAGAAAACACAGCTTGCAATCGGGAACTTTCCAGGCTTCAAGTGCAGAAAGACAGAAGTGGGTGGGAGTCTGACTGCTTACTGGAGCACACGGGACAGAACCCATCCCTGGTAGTTCTCGGGAATCTACATTCCAGATACTTTTGGTGCATGTCCTCTGGCCAGCTTACAGGGCACATTCTTTGGCACATAGTGCCAGAGCTGACCAGTAAGAGAGGAAATGTAATTTGTCCCCAGTTTTATCTCAGACTTAAGTACCAAAGTTTTCAAAAATACTCTTTTCTTTGTCACTTAGTGAAGAAACAGAAATTTTAGCTCCATAAGGAAACGAAGAAGTGGCAATTCACACTTTTGAAGGAAATGGCCTAATTTATATACTTATCTATTATATTTTAACAGATGGATGCAAAATAAAGTTTTCAGGAAATCAGAAGTAAATATAATATGGCTTAATGTAATAACATCACAGGACTTCTTACTTGTCTTAACAGCCTAAGAGACGTATGCTTATTAAAAATCTTCACGGCCACTTCCTCCCCTTCATAGGCAGCTCGATACACTGATCCAAAACTTCCATCACCTTTTGAGAAGAAAATACGAAGCATTTAATCTTTCTAAGCAGAGAAACCAAATCAGTTCTGTGCTATAATTGTACCTGTTGTATATTCAGAAAAGTCTGCTCCCTTGTTTATAGACTCCATCTCTATGAGTGCTTCCCTTTCTCTCCTGTCTGCAAGCTATAGTCAAGTTCACACATGGATGGGTTCCCAGCCCTCCTGTCTTCCCTCTGCACATGATCTGCAGAGACAGTTCATCACTCCTCTGATGTCATCTCTTGGTACGTGGATAGAGTTCGCACAGCTTCTCCAACAGCGGCAAGCCACTACCTAAACACTGCCCCATGTGCTTTACCAAATCTCAAGTGTGTGTAACCCTAGTTCCAGGAGACCTGACACCCACACACATACCTACATGTGGGCAAAACACCAATGTACAGAAAGTAAAAATAAAGTATTTTTAAAAGATAGAAAATGGCAGTCAGTGACAATGGCCCAAAAGTTGAGAAGTTTTGATCTAGACAGCTTACTACAAAGACTCATGGAGTGTACAAGCTTTTAGGCACCAGATAAGGGACAGGAGCCACAGAAATGTCTTCTATCTAATTAGTGAAATATAAACACAAGTGGTTTAAAGTACCCTTTGGGAGCATTCTTAATAAACTGCTTAGAACCTGTCCACTAAGCTAGAAGACACTGCAATCAAAATGGATATTGTGGCCAGCTCTGTCTGGCAGCTTAAGACCCTTCCGAGAAAGGGCACATTATATGTCTGTTACCCGCCTGCACTCTCAGTCACTGGTCAAGTCTACTATTGGTTAAGTTGCAAAGTTCAGCACTAGCAATTTGGCATTTGAGTTAACTCATTATTACTAGTGTATTCACTACCATATATCCAAGGCATTGAAATTCATACTTAACTTCCCATCACTGTGAACAATAAAGGGTTAAAGGGATTTGTTTGGCATCATACGTCCTATCCCAGATTTTTGAAACACAAATATCGCATTGCATCCGTAAGAATATGACTAATGATAGATCCCATTTCATTTCCTCCCTTCTAGTTAATACTATTACGTCATGATGGATCCTAGGTATTTCTTAATGGTAACTGAATTAAAACTACATATATTCACACACAATAATAACAAACACGTCATCCAGCATAATCAGATTGTCTTTAAGTATTTTAGATTAAATCCACTCAATGTTCTTCCATCTTCCCAACGGCTTCCAGAGAGGTTTTGAACTTTAGATATCATGCTACTGTTAGCAACATCATGCTGCATCTAGAAAATAGCTAGCAGACCGACTTTTAAATATTCTCACATCAACCAATGATTATCATATGGGATCATATGTATTTCAAATAGTTCCATTGGATTCTACAGTGTATACATATAACAGGGTGTGCCTGTTCCATTAATGTATACCCTTTGCACTTGTCAATTAAAAAGCAAAACTTAAGAAAAGAGCCAACTAGAGTGCTTAATTCTTCCAAACACCATTGGCATTGCAAGAGCATCAGTTCTCATTCTGTAGGAGCTATGAGAGCATTCAGAGAATACTACCATGTAGCATGTGCTCACTGTTACTTTCAAGAAATAGTTACAATATGTAGCATTGTCCACTTCCTAGTTTTATAAAACATAATTTAAAACATCTTTTGAGCTTCAGGATGAGTACATGGTGATATGATAGCAATGAAAATATTTAGGGAACACCTACAGATGCTATGGGAATCTAGTGATTCTCACCAGGCCCTGTTGGAAGCCATTGACTGAATTCATGGGCTCAGCCATAACCTGGAACTGTTCAGCACACCCCAAACAGTACAACAAAAGGCCAGAAGTTGAATATATTACCATCGTAATGCTTCTGATTTTTAATCCCCAAATTATGTCTACTGGTAAGGGTTCTACCTTGTCCTATGAGCTTCATAGCATTGACTGCCCAGATACATTCTCCCACTGCTATCCTCCGTCAGGTGGGGAATGACCATTTCACGTCAAGAAGCTGAAGACCTCCCTTCTGCGACCTCATCACTCCTCAGCAGAGCAAGTCCAAGGACAGATCCCACAAATACCTGTGCTTCCAGATCAGCCTATCCTCATTGCCTAGTCTACAATCAATCATACCAAGCAACTTCCAGATGTGTAACATGACACAATTTTAAAGTATATTTTTCCAAGTGAAAATTGTTACATAAAATATACGAAACCAGTAGAGATCTATAAGGATATGATTACAATAGTTGAATGTTTTATAAATCAAGAGGAAATTACATTTTATTTTTTTCTTTTCAATATAACAAAGGTAGTTACCTAAGAGAAACTCGGGTGCTTCCTCAAATTCCAACTCGTCACTGTTCAACATAATATTTCTAGGCAGGTCAGCCAAAATCAAGTCAGGAGCGATCTGAGATATTGGAACAGTGAGCCTTGGTTGATCTGGATTTATTAGAAGGTCTCCTAAGAAGTATGTGAAATATTATCTTTTACAAGTAAGGATATACAAAATTTGTATCCCTGGCTTACAGAAAACACATCTTTAGATTTTCCTACCAGCCTTGGATTTTTCTAGGAAAATCTGAGAAACAAGTAAAATATTAACGTCAATATACTTAGAACTTTAAAAGCTTTCCTAGCTTCATTTATTATGTGGTAGACTTCAAACCTGACTTAAGAGCACAGGGCCTCTGGCTAGCAAGCTCTTAGTCTCTGCTTCTGCCGCCTCTATGACAGAGATGGATGGCAGGCACGCTGCTATCTACAGACTCTGTGTTTCTGTCTTTCTAATAGTTCTGTAACATGGGTTCACTTAGTACATCTACTTCAAAGATTAGGTTATTGAGATAGTTTAAATGAGATGCCTCCCAAAAGTCTCAGGCACGTGAATATTTGGCCCCCAGTTGTTGCTGGCTGCTTGGGGTAGGCAGAGAATTGGAAATGTCTGCCACTAAGGGAAGGACTTGAGTTTTTTAAAGTCCTATGCCATTCCCAGTGAACTCATTCTGCTTCCTATTTGTGCTTTGAGATGTGAGCTCTCAGGTTCTACCTTCAGCTGTCAGGTCTGCTGCCTGCTGTCCATGCCATTATGGACCCTGATTATCTGGAACCTAGAACCCCAAATAGACTTTCTTACAGCAATAAGAAAAACAACAACAACAATATAGTTGTGGTACACAAACATCCAGTATTTAAGCTTGAAATCAATATTTTATGAAAACAGAACACAAGCTCTTACTGACACTAAGTGAACTTTAATTTTCTAAACTGTCACTATAATTGAATGCAGCAGCATCCAATTCAATCCTGCGAAGAATTGTTTTTATATATTAAAGTCATCTCAAAATAGCGAGAGAAACTTATAGACATGTGAAAGTTGTTAATTGCCTACCTTCTTCAGCTTTCTTCATCAAGTCATCAAGTAAGATCTTCTGATGTTCTTCGCCATCGTTAAAACTGTACAATGCCCATTTCTTCAACAGAGTTTCTCCTTCCCCACAAATGTCAATCTCTAACAACCCAGGAAACCATTCTTCCATCAATGAGTCAATGTGATCCACAACTTGGCCCAAAAGAATACAGCCTACATAATTCAAAAAAGAGACTTTGAAGTAACACACCAGATTAGAAGCTATGTCTGTGTCACACAATGAAGGAGACAAATCAGGATAAGAAAAAGCAGATTCTATTCTGAAGAGACAAAGAAGACCCTCTTAAATCCATAAAAGGTCAATAGTGAAGCAAGATACAAAGGTTGGTGAAACCACAGGACATGGAAAGGGAAAAGAATCCCTCACCCTAGAGTCTTGTTAAAGGTTGCTGTCATCATGTGAGAGCCAAGAATCTTACCACATTCAACTTTTCCTATATAGAGACAACATTTCTTTTCCATAGAAATATTGTCAGGATCTCTGTGGAAATATGCTTGTTGTATAAGCACATTAATTTTACAATTTTTATTCTAAAGTTACTTGTGATATATTAGTGGTCTTTCATCAAATTTAAGTGTGTTTCTATATTTTGTTGGCTTATTGTTACAGTTGTTAGAGCAGTTTTGGTTTTGCTCATTAAAATACTAAAAGATATATTTAAACCAGCAGATTTGTAAACATAAAAAAACATAATAATGGAAGGCAATAAGACTCCTTCATAATATCATAACTCCTCAGCAAAACATGGGTAAAATTCCAGATACGGATCATAATGGTTCACTAGCAACAGTGATCAATAACACCAAGGAGAATGATTTAAGTGAAAAAATAAATCTTGGATTGGGAGAGGAAAGATATATTATAAAGGATAAAGTGAGCAAGGTGAGTGGGATAAATCAATAAAGAAAATGATACTTTGATTAAGAAGCAAAAATGTTAAAAAGAAGTCAATGATTCAAATAAAAATTATAATAAAATAGTAGAAGACATCACTGATAGACATGACCATGCAAAAGAAAAATATCAGGAACGCAGGATAAAAGTACTTTCAAACATCCATCAATCCATCAAAAAATAATCACATCTGCAATGCCTAAGAACTCTAGAATCAAGAGACTAGAATTAAGAACTCATTGGTAATTATTACCATGAGTAAGTCTGAAAAAAAAAACTAATGACTTAGAGCATGTATTCAATGAAACCAGAGCAGAAAGCCCCCCATATGCTAAGTGTTGGTGGCACATGCCAGTAATCCCAGCACTTGAGAGACAGAGGCAGGCAGATCACTGTGAGTTTGAGGTCAGCCTAGTCTACAGAGTGAATTCCAGGACAGCCAGAGTTACAACAGAGAAACCCTGTCTCAAAAAACAAACAAACAAACAAAAACAAAAAAGAAAAGACCCTCCCATATCTATAGAAAAATTTGAACATGAAAACACTGAGGGATTTAGAACCTCAATAGACGAGACAGAACTTCTTCATTACACACTGTAGTCTAGATCTCAAAAATACAGAGCAAAGAAAAATACTAAAATTTACAGAGGAAACGTTCCAACTCAGCTACAAGACAAACACAGACTAACATCAGACCTCTCATAGCAACCGTAAAACCAGAAAAGCACACATTCCCACCTCTGACAGTAAATACCTGTGAACTCATATTGTTTCAGTCAACAAAGTTATCATTTAAAATTGACTGAGAAATAAGGACACATAAAGACAGGCAAAAACCAAAGCATTTTATGACTGCCACGCCAGCACACAGAAGATACCTATAGCAATATTATATGCAACAAAATAATGGAAGAAAACTCCAAACACAGGAGCACAGCATTGAGGTCTCATGGAGAGTCACAAAGAAGCATTAGAGAAGAATACATCATGCCTAGTACAGTCAACATAAAACCATAATATCAACAGTGCTGAAAGAACAAGAATAAAAGCCATCCAATCAGAACAAGAGCTGACAAAACCATAGGAATTACCGAACCTTTCTTAACATGAACTTTAAGTATAAAGGGCCTCAAATAACCAAGAAAATGCAAACGAACTGACTGGATTTAAAACTAAGATCCTGGTGTCTGCTGTCTCCAAGAAACAGATTTCTTTAGCAAACATACAGAGACTGGTGTCAAATAATGGAAGTCGATTTTTCAAATAGGTGGAACCTAAAAACAATCTGGTAAACTCTGGTATCTAAAAGGAAAGAAAATTTAAAAAGACATCAAGATAGAAAAGTGACTATATACTTTTCATTAACAATTCATTAAGAATACTTAACAATTGTAAATATACCTGCGCCAAATATCGAGGCTCCCAATTTCACAAAACAAACACTAATGGGCATAAAAGGTCACACAGGTACTGATACAACAATAGTGAGTGGTTCAGTCACCCCACTCTCATCTTTAGATAGTTCATGCGCAATAAAAATTAAAAAGAAAACAGCGAAGTTAAGCTACATCGCAGATCAAAGAACTGAATAGATATCTGAAGAGTATTCCAGCCAACAGATAGGAGCTAACTTCTCCTCAGAACCATAGAACTTTCTGCAAAATAAATCAAATTGGAAGTCACAAAACAATTTTTAACAAATATGAAAAAAAAGAATATTTTTTCTTGTATCCTATCAGACCATACCAGAATAAAGGAAATCAAAGAGGAGCTAGGTTGCCATGCTGGGATCTTCCTGGCTGGGGATGGCGGTTTGGGGGGGGGGGTGGAACAGATGGTGCAGGTGGGCTGGGGGACCCACACTGACAAAACGGGAGATGAGGGGGGTGTTGAAATAGATGACAGTGAAATGGAGAAAAAGACTCACACTGATAAAATCAGAGATGAAAGGGGGAAACACTAAAATAGATGACAGTGTAATTGAGAGGATCCTTAGGAAATATTTTGAAGACATACTCCCTCAAAACTGAAAAACATACAACAAATGGATGAGTTCCAGAACCCATCAAAATTGAGTCAAGAAGATAGTAACAACTCAAACACATGCATACACAACAAGACTGAAGCAATAATAAAAAGTATCTGCACAAAAGTAAAGCTAATGGCCACACAGATTCACTGTCCAATCCTACCTAAACTTTAAAATGAATTAATATCTATGCTTCTCATACTGTCCCATAAAATAGAGAAATAACACTACCAAACTCATGTAACAATTCCAGCACTACCCTAATACTCAAAAGAACTAAGAGAAGAAAACCAGAGGGGCTGGGCTTAGCTCGGTTGATAGTGTGCTTGCCTGCATGTGTGAGGTCCTGGTATCTACTAACACTACATGAACCAGGAGTGGCAGTGCATGCCTAGAATTCCAGCACTCAGGAGGCAGACACAGAAGGCTGAGAAATTCAAGGCTGCCATTCAAGGCTACACAGCAGCTTTGAAGTCAATCTAGGCTATATGAGAATCTTAAAAAGAGAGGGAAACAAAGAAGGAAGGAAAGAAGGAAGGAAAGAGGGAAGGAAGGAAGGAGGAGAGGGAGGGAGGAAGGGAAGGACAAAGGGAGGGATGGAGGGAGGAAGCAAAAAAAGAATTTAGACCAATTTCCCTTGTGGACATAGATGCAAAAATACTCATTAAAATGCTTTCAAACTGAATGCAAGACACATTATAGAGATGATGTCCTAATTCAAGATTGGTTCATTACACATAATTCAATAAATGTCATATAGCTCACATTCCTAAGGACATAAATCATATATAATCATCTCAATAAACATTAAAAAGAGTTTTAGCAAGTCCCAACATTTCTCAGAATAAATGCTCTGAATAAACTAGGCCTAGAAGGAACACTGCTCAATATCATAAAGTATATATGCATACATATACATATATATATATGTATATGTATGTATATGTATATATCAGCATACCAAATGGAAAACACTAAAAGCCGTTTCCTATACAATCAAGAACAAGATAAGTGTGCCCACTCTCTCCATTTTTATTCAATATAATACTTGAATGCTTAGCTAGAGTGATAAGAAAAGAAAAAATAAATGAAAAACATAAATATAAGAAAGGAAGAATTCAAAATAACCATGTTAGCATATAATAGGATCCTGTGTTTAAAAGACCATAAAGATAATCAGAACATTCTTGTAACTGTTCATCATTTTCAGAAAATCACTAGTATTCAAAAATCAACGTATGCAAACCAGAGACATTCTACATCAATAATAAACTTGATAAGAGAGAATTTAGGGGAAAATCCAATACACAATAGCTTCCAAAAATAAAAATGTACTTTGGAATAAAATTAACCAAGGAAATGAGAGAATTTCATAACCAAATCTTTAAAAAATTACAGAAAGAAATTGAAGAATGGGAGGAGGAAGAAGTGACCAGCGAGAAGGGAAGGCAATGAGGGCGGATGTGGCAAATGGCTAAGTATGAGGACATATTCATGCACGTGAAACTGCCAAATGAAAACCGTGACTCCGTAAGCTTCCTTCACAAATTCAAAGTGCAATGGAAGACGACGACGTTAGAAGATGCAAATACCTCCCATGCTTATTAATGTTAATATTATGAAAGCTAGTGTCGGTTAAAGTAATTTATTAATTCACTGTAATTGTATCAAAATTCTTAATTCTTCAAAGAACTAGAAAAAATATTTTGTTCCTTGTACAAAATTCGAAATGGACCAAAGATCCTAATGGAAAATCTGGAACCCTCAAACTGCCAGAGGAAACAAGGGAAGCACTTCAAGATACAGGCATGGACTTGGACTTTCTGTAAAGGACTCTATTAGCAGAGAAAAGGATACCAAGAACTCATAAGTAGGATTGAATGAAATTTTAAGAGCTTCTGCATATTGAAGAATACAATCAGCAGAGGTCAGAGACAGCTTAATTATTTATTATTATCATCATCATCATCATCATCATAATTATTATATTTATAATAATAATAACATTCATCCATTCAATAAACAGGTTCAATTAACAAATTGAATTGACAGTTATCAAAAGAAGAAATAGAAATGGCCAATAAAAGTTTGAAAAATTGTTCAACATCCCTAGCCTTCATAATATCCCAGTCCAAATGACTAACATCAAGAAAACGAATGACAAAATGATGCTGACAACCCTTAGCCTGTCTGGTAAGACTGCAAACTAGTGAAGCCACTCTGGAAATCAGTGTGTAGGGTCCACAAAATGGTAAAAATAGAACTATTATACAGCAGCTGTATAAATGCCTGAAGGTATCTGAGCTTACCCATCCACACCTGTGCATCATGGTTATTTCTGCACTGTTGGCAACCACTCAGATATGGAGTCAGCCTAAATGCAGGTTATTGGATAAATGCATAGAGAAAACATGACATATATTCTTAATATATACATATATCTGTACATACATATTTCTTAGAGTGTCATTCGGCCATAAGAAAAATAAAATTATCTCATTTGCTGGAAAACAGATAGAACTGGAGATCCTTATGCTAAGCCAAGTAAACTAGATTCAGAAAGACAAATGCTGTCCAGTTTCTTTCATAGGAATAACCTAGATTTAGATTCAAATATTCTTTATAGAGAAATACATACATGGAGGTAGATGGGAGCCCAGGGGAAGAAGTGGTTCAAAGGTGTGGGGGAGAGGAAAACAGGAGAGGGTAACAAGGTGGGAGTAATCCAACCAAGCCTCATAAGTTCTCTCATATGCAAAATCTAGATAGATAGATAATAGATAGACAGGTAAAATATAGACAATAGATAGATAATAGAGATGGATGATAGAAATAGATGATAGATAACAGACAGAAAATATTTGGACAGATGATAGATAGATAGATAATAGATAGATAGATAGATAGATAGATAGATAGATAGATGATAGATAGATAGATAGATGATAGATAGATGATGGTATGGAAATAATAGGTAGATGATAGATGATAGATAATAGACTGATAATATATAGATAGATAGATAGATGATAGAAAAATAATAGATTGTAGATAGGTAATAGACAGATATAGACAATATATAAATAGATGATGATAGACAGATGATAGATAGATAGAAGATAGATAATAGATACGTAGGTGACAGATAGACAACAGTCAGACACACACACACACACACACACACACACACACACACACACACACTGCATGTGTGTGATATGAAAGCAGAAGGTAACGACCTGGGAGGGGCAGCAGTGATGAGGAGAAGAGGGACAGATGAGGGTGGTAGAAGAGAATGAAAACACCTCTGTGCATGAAAATGTCAGAGTGAATCCCATATTTTTTACACAAATAGCCCTGGCTGCTCTTCCAGAGAGCCCAGGTTCCATTCCCATCTCACAACCATCTGTAACTCCACTTCCAGGAGGTCCAATGCCTTCTCCCAGCCTCTGTGGCACCATGCTTGCAAGTAATGCACAGACATACAGGCATGCAAAACATCCATGCATATAAAATAAAAATGTAGCCCAGTGTGGTGGTTCACCCCTTTAGTGCCAGCACTGGAGAGGCAGAGACAGGTGGATCTCTGTGCATACAAGCCCAGCCTGGTCTTCCAGACCACCAGGTTGAGAACCTATCCAACCCCCCAAAAATGTTTAATGTAATCACTTTAAAAACTTTCAAATTAAAACACAAAAGTGCTCACTAGTCATATAACTGTCACAAAGCTGGAGAAGAGAAACTGCCAAGTGACTAACTTTGGGGAGGTAGGGTTGTTTTGAATTCCTGGAGACTATGCCTTCCCACAGCCTCCCAAGTACCTAGCACAACAGATGAGCACCATGTCCATGGCTCCAAAAAACACCCATTGTACTTTTAAGGTTAGATTTGTTTACAGGTATGATCCATACTTCTGAATTCATTTCCTGACCTTTTCTACAAGACGGAACTGTAATTTTCAAGAAACTCTCTGGGCGATTGTCTAAGACTTCGGATCCTACCAGACAATAAGCCTCCGGGGACCAATTCAAGTAGATGCCTTGTCGCCAATACATTCTGTTTGGGCGGAGTGCTCTTTCTGAAAGTTTAAACAGATCCATATGCATCCATTAATTATTATCTACTTCATTATCTAAAAGGCAAAAATTACCACTCATACCTTAAGTAACAGTAATACATGTTTGTTTTGAAATGAGCATGGATTTATTTAATTGTGAGCTCTTGTCAAATGAATATTAAATTTTATCCTTAATAATTCAATCACGTAAATTAAATGATCTGTGTACTACCTAATAGGCATTCCAAGCTCATGATAAGGAGTTTGACAGAGCTAGTATACAATAATAAAATTCAATATACAGAGTTAGTATACAATAACAGTCATAACTAGGTTCTCATAATTTTTAAAAACTAAATTTTCTTATTAACATGATTCTTGAACTTTTAAACTCATTCACCTATATTTAGATTTATTAATGCCAAGAAAAACAAGATTTTTTTTTCAGAAAACAATTAACCCTTGCAGTTAGTTATCTTTTGTCCAAAAACCCTGACATTTTCCTGCAGTGTTGTAATCTTACTTTGGAAAGCTTACCATATAAACACACAGTCTTCTGCCTTTCTCTAAGTCCCCGGGAAATGGGCAGCATAAAAGATGGATGAGAGTCCCTGTCTCAGAAGGCCAGGACCTGCTGCAATTTGCTGAGGAAAACCCTCATTACATGTTGGTAATTTCCATATTACTCTTTGTTCGTTCATATGTGTGTGTATGAGTGTGTGCATGTGTGTATACATATGTGTGTACGTGTACATGTATGAGTCTGTATACATATGTGTACATGAGTGTGTGTGCGTACATGTGTGCATTGTGAGTGTATGTGTATAAATGTGTGAATGTGTGCATGTGTATGAGTGTGTGTGTATGCATGTATATATGTGTATGTGTGTGTGTATGTGTGTATATATGTGTGTGTGCGTGTGTGTGTATGTGTGTGTGTGTATGTGCATATGTGAGTGTGTGTGTGAGGGTGTATATATATATGTGTAGACACTTAACTGATGGCTCCCACTAAACCTCACCTCTGAAAGCTATTGCTTCTTGTTTCCTAAGTGGGAAAGTACAATAGGCACGGTTGATGGAAATACAACTAATATAAGAACCGAGGCATTTTCCTGCCTGCAAATTGCATAAGTTGGTGCGTGTTCATGTGTTGACCACTCTTGCCTTCCAAGTAGGTAAAATCTGGGAAGCGCCATGGAATTTTCAACATTTCTTTCTAGTTTGTCTAAATAGTAAGTTTCGTCAGATACGTACCTCTCCCAGAAAGCATGAAAGGTGAGATTTCAAGCAATCGATTGATCAACCTAGACCAAAACCCCATGGGAAAGTATGGCATTTCATATAAGCGGATGATGATTTCAGAGTTCTCACAGTGTGGAAGCTCAATCACAGGCCTGTGGTCAGACAAGCTGCAGAAAGCAGAGCTGTCAGAAACCCCGCAAGTGTCCCAACCTTTGACAGCATCAAACCCAGGGAAATAACCACTCCAAACAATCACATTTGCTAATAATATTTTCTTGTCATATGCTCCTCCACGTCAAGAATTTGGAGGTCACTTAATGAACTCAAGGCATGCTCAGATGGAATAGACATATAAAATTTTCCAGCAATCCCATGTGCACTAATTCCATGTACACTAACTTAGTGCAATTAGTACAAAGGTAGATTAAGATTATCTGAATAAATTAAGATTATATGAAACTTGAAAGAACACATGTCCTAGAAACAGGTACATAGATATCTGTATTTAGAACTGGCTGAATCCATCAACTGATATAATTTGCACTCTCAACGCTTTAGACCATTTCCCAGTTACTTACAAAGCAATATGAGAACTCTATACAAATGGGGTTAGAATATAGTTCTCCATCGTGACGCCCTACTCTTTTTAAACTTTGTGGGAAGCTCGCTATCTTCCTTACACTCCCCCACCTTGATATAACTGTTTCATTGCCGAGTAAAGATGGACACACATGCGCACATAAAAACTTTCGCTATTTACCATCCTTAAATAATTTGAGCACTCTTAAGCCAAATATCAATTAGATGCACAAAATAATTCATTTCTTTATATTTCAATAGTCTTTTTCTTTCAAAAATATATGCTATGCGTTGTCAGAAAGTTTATCAAAAAAGAATATATATTTAATGTATTTACTATAGAAGAAATTACTTTGTTAACCAAAATAATGTATTCTGATCCGTTTCTACTGCATTTTTTAAGTTTGTCTTACCTGCTAGGAACCAGCAGATATTCTTCTCCTATTGGCAAGGCAATCTGGAATTTTTCTAATAGCTTAAAATACTGCGTCATGTAGTTCTTTGGGAATCGCTTTTTCTTGGAAAGGAATTTCTCCACATCTCTCCGTGAAATTATCCCCTTAGGATGTTTCAGAGAGCCTTCCACTTTTACTGTCAAAATCTGAAAGATTCAAACTCATAATCACCGGGATTCATTTCCTGAAATGTTTCCAATGTAAATCATTTCTTGTCCTTTTGCTTGGTGCAGATAAGGTGAGAAGTTAGAACCATAAGGCAGCAACCAGCCAGGCAGCCCGGAAGCCAAGTGAGATATCCATTAGAAACATTTGGAAAACTAAGGGAGGAGGATTCACATCTTCAGGATTTCCTTGGTCCTAATCTCTGGTATTTATACTCCAGTTTTATCACTAACATATTCCTATACATTTCTAGAAATTAACTTCCAGACTATTAATCTGACAGGTTGCCGTATAAATTGACATTTCCATAATACAAGACAGCTTTGACCAATGCAAGCATAGTAGTGTGACTCCCTATTACAGGATTCTACTGGTCAAGTGTGGGGCAGTACATCTGCAGAGCAGCTGGGGAATCTGCCCTTTGACATGCCACCGGGTGATCCCAACATATTTGGGGCATTAGATATTATCATGCTATTAAGAATATGAATATGGACATGAAGAATCCAAGTCCAAATTCAGGTTCTGCTACTAACTGTTGAACCTTGGGAAAAGTACCTAGTTCCTTTATGTGTGGATTTTGTTGTTGCTGTTTTAGGTGATTCCCTTCTTTGAAAAGTGAGATAATAAAGATGGTCAGGTGTGTAAATACTGAAGGTGTGAAGAGGCTGTGTGTAAAGCTTAGAGGTGCATGATAATTTTTAGCATAAGGTAAGGCCTTGTGTTAGCCATAAGTACATATTTAATGGATGATAAATGAATTTCTTTTTAAAAAATCTTTAAGTTGAATTTTCCTCCATACTGCTACAATATGTAAAGGATTCCGAAGTGGATACAAACGTCAGTTTTATTATCTGTTCAATGAAGTACTAGACTGTAAAACTCTCAGGCTCACACACTTTTTCCCACCCCTGTATTTCTATTTCATATGTGTGATTTTTTATTAAACCAAGGAAGGTACTGTCCATTTAACCAGCTTGTACGTAATGACTGTGTCGAATGGGCCCTTGTGTAGGAAAGTGTGTTGATGAGGGCTTTTCCCACCCCATATCCTTCATGGAAGTTCCAGACTATTCTTCCGACACAGAGAACTTATCACTGACTATTCCTGAGCTGCTGAGATCTTCCGACAGTGTGCTGTGTCCAGTCATACCAGCAGCCTCTTCAAAGCGTGCCATACTGGCAAGTGTTTCTCACATGCCTATACAATTAGTTACTTTTTCTCCTTCAGATGTCAGTGTTGAGAGGGCACAAACTGGACCACGACATGGCAGACACTGAACACATTTTGATGAGTTTGTGAAATTTGAAAAATTGAGTCAGAGCATTTAGTGTAGTCCAGCTACTTATGTGCAAACCCTATCTGTTTCTGAAACTGTACCTTTGCTCTCTCTGTCCATCAACATGTGGGCTAACAAAATACCAATTAGAACTTATTAGAATTAAATATGATCATCTCTGAACACATATTAATATTGATGTATCCTGGCTTATTTTATTTACATAAACTCAAAAAGGAGTCTGTGCTTGATTTTTCTAATATATACATAGTGCGTTACCACCATTTATATTAGATTTTTTTCCAAAAATGGACACTTTTTTCTCCCTCTGTTTGTGCGTGCTACTCAAGCCATGCAAAGACGGAGGCCATTCCCCTTCCTCTTGAACTGGGCTTATGATTGTTCTCTGGTTACTAGAAAGCAGCAGAAATGACACTTTTCTAGTTTTGATTATATCCTTTAAAAGATCTTGCAACCTCTTCTTCGTTACTCCTAGTAGCATGCCACTATGTAAAACGTCCCATTGACCTAGTACATTTAAAAAAAAAAATCAGAAAGATGGGCAATGGTAGCATACCTCTTTAATCCCAGCACCTGGGAGGCAAAAGCAGGTGGATCTCTGTGAGTTCGAGGCCAGCCTGGTCTACAGAGTGAGTTCCAGGACAGCCGGAGTCACAACAGAGAAACCCTGTCTCCAAAACAACAACAACAACAAAATCAGAAAGTAAATGACTTAAAGATGCAACTCAAAACCTTTGAAAAACAAGAACAAACCAAACCCAACTGAACGCGATCAATAAGAATCAAAGCAGAAATCAATGAAATAGAAACAAAGAAAATAATACAAAGAATCAACAAATCTAAGAGTTTGCTCTTGAGAAGGTGAAGAAAATTGACAGACCCTTGGCATAACTCACCAAAAGAAAAGAAAAGAAAACAAACAAACAAACAAAAATAAATAAATAAACCAGGGGGCCCAAATAAACAGAATAAAAAATGAGCAAGAAAACATTACAGAAGATGCCGAAGAAATTCAGAATATAGTAAGGGAATATTTTCAACATCTGTACTTTACTAATCAGAGAAACATAAATGAAACAGATAAGTTTCTAGATTCAGCCAAACCACTAAATTAAACCAAGAAGACTTCAGCAACCCAAACAGGCACATAACAAATGAGGAGATTGAAATAGTAATAAAAATTCTTCCAGTTGAAAATGTCTAAGACCAGATGGATTCACCACAAAATTGTATCAGACCATCAAACATCTACAGACATTCCTTCTTGAACAATTTAAAACAAAAGAAAAAGAAAGAAACAGAAGGAACACTTCCAACCTCATTCTACAAAGATGAAACACTCTAATACTAAAACAAAGTAAAGACACAACAAAAAAGAGAAAACTACAGGCCAATATCCTGATGAACTTCGACTCAAAAATCCTCAAAAAAATACTTGCAAGCCATGAGGAGTCCTTTTTTGAAAGGTTGGTCAGGGTTCTTCAAGAGAACCCAAACATTAGATTATTTCTATTGTCCTTGTTGCAACCCCCACCCCAAGTGATTAGTCCTTATTGCTGAAGACACCATGCACTTCAGACACAGGGCCCAGAGGACTCTAAACTGAAAGTGACTTGAAAGCCTCCTCTCTGAGGACTAGCTCTCATGATACTAGAACACAGCATGCAAGTTTCCAAAAGAGGGAATCAACCAACAGTCCTATCCAGTTAAGATGCCTATGAACCACAACAATGCCCAGCGTGGTGCGATAACCCTAAGGGTACAATAATGGCACACATACCTTGGTGGTAACCAACAGTTCTCTAATAGGACTGATGGTAAACAGTGTCTGGTATTGGAAACCTAGCTACCTACTGAGGACTTGTAAACTCATATTTTTTTGAGGGGAATCAAAAACCACCATTTAGTAAACCAGCATAATCCCTAACTGCATTCTAAACATTTTTCCTGATAAGTATAGTTCTCACCCCTCATCAAGAAAATTTCTCTTCACAAAAGATGTAGACCATTACCCAAAAAAAAAAAAAAAAAAAAAAAAAAAAAAACACAACCAATCAAAATGCAGTTTTAAATCCCAGTCTCCATGGATATACTTAAAATATAACCCCCAACACCTAAGTCTCAGGGAAAACTGGGCAATTGGAAGACTGTAACAGCTAAAGGATTAAGGAGTTTCCTGTGAGATTGTGTCTCCTAGGCGTGTTGGAAACTACATCCATAAAGTCTCACCAACATGACTACCCAAATGTGGGCTGAACATGGATGAAACCAATAGACATGTTGAAGTGGATAGGGCAAAGTCCAGGAGGCTTCAACCATGAGCAACTACAGAATGCTGAGAGTGGGAGAAATAGTCTTCCCTAGGGAAGAGCACAAATGGCCATCCAAAACCAAATGATCAGCCCTGAAAACATACATACAAGTACCATTATAGAGACTGAGCTGGTTATATTTAGGGATATATAAGTTTACATAGGTGTATATGTGTATGCAGTAATGGTTGATGAAAAAGAGTTCATGAATTTGAAAGAGAGACAGGAGGGATGTATGGGAGAGTTTAGAGGGATGAAAGGGAAGGGAGTAATAATGTAAGTATATTAAAATTTCAAAAGTAAAAGAAATAATGCTAAAAAATGCAGAAGAAAGAGGGATGTAAGAAACTTGTAGCATTGACAGTTTTCAAGTTTGGGAGCGGTCTTTCATACAGTGATAAAATCTGAAACATTATCTTAGTTTTATCATCCTTAAAAAGTCTACAATTTATTTTGTCTATCAACTTATACGCTTAAATGTTAGACCTTTTAAAGCAAAGAGAAGTCTCTATCTCCCATATATTTTACCAAGAAAAAAAAAATCACCATGCCAGCTTGTTAAAGATCCACCTGATTAATTCAATAGTTTTCTTTCATTATCATACAGTTAAATGAGTTTTGCAAGCATATCCCTACCTTTGATGAACATTCTTTAATAGTTTCAGTGATGTAACAGCTTGGAGTCCATTAGACACTCTGCAGTATGAAATGAAATCTTTCCTGCCTTATCTCGGTGACTCATGGAGGTGAGTACCCCTAATTAGTTTCGCCAAATGCTATCATACAAACTCGCTCTTATTTTTTACCTGGTTATTTATAGCTGCACTCCCTTTATTTCAATGTATCAGCACAATTAAAAGTGATAGCCTTTTTTGCTTCTGGTAATAGAAAATTTTAAATTACCATTTTACTGACACTTTAAAAAGTTTCATAGTATCTTTAAATTGTTTAAATTCTTCATTTACTTTTACTTAAAAGCCAAGCATGGTTACTCACACCTCTAATCCCAACACTTGGCAGGCTATGGGTTCAAAATCTTGCCAGGCCACATTGTGAGTTCTAAACCAACCTGAGCTAGATAGTTAGTTCTCTAGGCTAGCATGCACTGCAGAATGAAACCTGTCTCCTGACCAAAAATTCCCTTAAATTAACATCATGGTCTAGGATAAGAAAAAGAACTTCCATGAAGTTTCAAGTTAGTTATTCCATAGAATCTTCAGGAACCTTACTGTGCTCATAATAGGAATCTACTTTGGTTTGGGTTTGGGTTGGGGCAGTTGTTTCTATTGAGTTTTGATTTTTTTTTTGTGGGTGTGTTTTTCATTTGATTTTGTTTTTGCTCTTGTTAAAAAGGAAAACTAATGCAAATCTCTTCCTTACTCTACTCTGTAAGATATACCCATCCTCCAAAATAGTAACCATGTCATGCAGAAGCTTTATCACCATGGGTACATCTTTATCCTTCTCTTGTTGATATGGATTTCGGTCTGTCAAGATGTGAATTACAAAACAAAACCCACAGGGTGTATGTAACACTCTCTGCTGAATACATGCACCCACCTATACATATTTTTATTTGACTCCATATTTGGCACGCTTCCCAGAACTATGTACCTTTGTGTTGTCTTGAAGTTATTTTTTAAATTGCCAATACAACATGCCTTAAATTATCAAACAGGGAAAATTGGTGCTAGATATAAAGCTACTACTTATCTTTCACTTATATTAAGTTAGGGAAGCAACATATAAAAATATGATTGACCTTATTTAAGTGAAAACAGAAAGGCTTAAAATAGGAAGAAACAAAAGAAAACTGTTCACAAAGAAGACATGTGAACTCAGGTGATGCTGACTCCAGAGAATGCACAGGGGACCACTGACTCTATCCCATTTCACACATACAAAATTCACAGCATCTGTGGCTTTGGGGCATAAAGATGGAAACCAATTTGAAAATATCTACAATTAGAACAGACACACTACAATTAAAAGCCAATTACACTGATGTTGAAATATTCTTTCTGGTGCCAGGGTATAGGATTTAGCCTCAAATGAGATCCCTCTTAAAATAGCTCCTTTTTTATCTTTAAATAGATGTAAGCATTACTATTCAAGATTGCTTAAAGAAATTTAATCAGCATTATGGTTTAATTGAGAGAGAGATTTCCAATATGAAAATGGATAATCACATTGGAGACTCAGGGAGCCACATGCAAAATTGTAAATTATGTTCATAAATAAAATAATTACCAATGAACGTGAGAGCTAGAGGCACCATCCCTGAGTTCTTCTCAGCCATGAATAAGTGAAACACAGTGGTCCTTAGCAAGGTAGTCCTGTAACCCTCAGCACTATTTAGAAATATCCAGACAGATTTACTTGTCAAAGCTGAGATGATACGCTATAATCTAGAAAGAAGGAATCAGCATGATCCTATCAACCCTACCAAAGATAAAAAAAAAGACACAGTACAATTTAATGCAATAAAGAATGGTGTCAACTCTCCTGGGAAAGCCTGAGCTGGTGTGCTCTCTTCAGTAGTTTCTTATGGAGAATCTGCAGGTAGTTTTTATAATCGCTTTATATAAACTCATTCGTACTGTATTATTATTACTGGGAAAAGAAATCATTTTCTAAATGAAATGTGAATAGAAAAAGGTAGTTTTCAAAAGTATAAGTATTTGGGGCTCAGAGAAGTGTCTTCCATGGTCTTTAGATTTTTCTTTAGTGTTGAAGACAGTGACCCAACCTAGTCTAGAACTCTCTGTATAGCTGCGGATGATCCTGAATGCCTATTGGTCTTCCTGCCTCTGTCTCCAAAGTACTGAGACTACGAGCACACACTAGAATGCCTAGATTTCCTGCATACGTTCTGAATCAGTGGTTCTCAACTTGTCTACCGCCAGGACCCCTTAATACAGCTCCTCATGTTGTGGTGACCCCCAACCATAAAACTATTTTTGTTGCTACTTCATAATTGTAACTAATTTTGCTACCATTATGAAATATAATGAAAAGATCTGATTATGCAGATGGTCTTAGGCCACCCCTATGAGATGGTCATCCAAACCCCTAAGGAATCAAGAACCACAGGTTGAGAACTGCTGTTCTAGATAGGTTTCATAGCTCTATCAACCCAGATTCCGTATATGTATTTATCTTAAAGAGTTCCACAAAGTTTTTACTCAGTTAATGAATTAACGAATTCAGTATCCAAACTTCCCACTGAGGTCTAGCTATTTGCTCATGACTTGGAAACAAAGACCAGAACGTGAGTGAACCCCATAATGTCTGTGCATCCCATGAAGCTCTTTCAGCAGTCTTCCCTGTCATGTGCTGTAACGTTTTCTATATTTACAGAGGTCTCAGATGTCTCTGAACACAAGCACTAAAATGCTAAATGCTCTGGGGTGCCCCTCGACTCTGCTCTTCGATCACAACCTCTATCCCCCCAAATATCAAACACCAACCTGTGCCATGACTTTACAAAGCCATTTGGGTTCCACAAAATACAAGTCGCTTAGCTGCAGCGCTGGGTCTTGAAAATGGAGAAGGACTCCTGCAGTGGAAATTCATCAAACAGTGAAAGTGGGGTGCAGCATAGCGCGTTGTAGCTGTTTGCACTGAGGGTCTCACAGAGAAGGACCCCGGAGGCCCTGCAAATGCTGCTCTCGGCTCTTAAAGCCCCGACACCACCGTAGAGCAAGTATTTTCAAGCTATATGACTTCTTCATATGCAAGTCTATTTGAAATAGCAGCATGCATTCAAAAGATGGTGTTAATAAATGCAAATTCACAATATCCTTTTGAACTTTCTGTATGCATAGTACAAAGACATGTTTTAATTTCAGTATAGGTAAGAAACACCACTTATCTCAGCACGGCTGAATGAAGGATCATGGAGAAAGGGTCTGGTGAAGGTATTTTCCATACAATAGAATACAAAGATCAAAACAGTTTTCTGACTATTTACTCCTGGACTACAAATCAACTCAATGCATTGCAAGCTAACAATGAATGGGCCAAGACTTTAACTGTGAGATCAAAGTCTAAGCAACAGAGCTACCCCATATCACACATCTGTCTACTGTCTAAAGTGGCCCAGCACACCACTGCAGGAATAATTCTCATATAAAAACAAGGGTCACACAAAAACTGTGATACTATAAAGACACAGTTACATTGAGGATCCAGTGTCTCATAATAGCAAAACTGAGTCCCAGAACCACCTGTCCTCATTCCTGCTCAGGGATTCTTTCTTACTTTGTTCTTAGATAATTTCTAAATATACTTTCTTAGGAGATAGTATATCATGACTCAATGTTCCTATATATGGTGGCCTTCCAAAAGATAAACTCCATCAGTGACCTGTTTAAGAATTTCATTGACATTCTCTTGGATTTTGAATACAGATTATATACAAGATTCAGACATCTCTTCTAATTATCATGATCCAGCACCAAACTCCAGACTCCAGAGCAACCGTACAAACCTGATTCATTTAGGAAATGCACAGCGTGTGGGAGCTCATTCTCATCCAGTTGCAGCTGATGCTCTTTCACTAGTTGTAATAAACGTTTCCGGTTAATTACAGGAAACTCAATTGGCACAGCTCGACGCTCTGATAAAATTATTTTCTCCAGTTCAACGTAGCAATCTGGAATCAGCTGCCCAACCACAGGCTGATCTCGGATCTATGAAATTACAAATGACAAGGTGTAAAAATTGGTTTAAATCGCAGATGTGCTACATGGTAAATTCAGTTATAACAGTTTTTACAGGAGAGATAATGTTTTTAATAAAGCTGATACACGTTGTTGAACCTATCTAAATGGTAATGAATAGAAGATGAAATTAAAGTAAGAACATTGTGGACATAGAGTCGATTTGCAGAAAAACTGCAAATGAAACAGCATGGAGAGAGTTATCTTGCAATATAGAAATTCCATTTCAAAATCAAAGGCAAATAACCAACCAAGACAGAGTGAATTCATTTCTTAATGCACCGAGGTTATGTGAAATACACTGGTAGGGAGGGTGAGATATTAATCTGTTATGAGAGCTTTGGGATATTTCTTATGATATAAAAACATAACCCACAAATGTTGGGACACTGGACTGTAGATATGAAAAGCTAGACCTGGAGACATGACACCTTCTCACAGAGTCATGTTTTCTCACGGAACCTTAAACTCAGGAAAATGACGTATGTCTAAATGCTGACGATCCCAACCTGAACGTGAGCCCAGTGCCTGCAGTACTAGCTGAGACACAGAAAGTGGGATTTTAAAATGAGGGTCTTGAGATGATCGTTTCTATAACAGATATCTTTTCCAAGCTTTAAAAAAAAAAAAAAATTGCCCTTGAAAAAAGAAAATGTAATTTTCAAGAGAAATGCCACTCTAAAAATAGCAACCAGATGCCTGTGAGAACCACCAGGGGGCGAGCTCGCTCCACGTCTGGATCCATAAAATGCCTACACTCCCATGCATCAGAATGCCTGCTGAAATTCTTAGCTCTAGACACATGGTCGTTACAACACACATAGACACAAAACTGTAGCTCACTCATCCCTGCTTGTAACCAGAGCTTTATTTTCAGCACCCAGAACTAATACTTTCATAGCTTTCTGCAAAATTATATAACCCTTGCTCCAGAAAATAAAATATAATCCTATAGCCATCATATGTTTTTCCATTATTCCCAAATTAAGATTGCATAGAACTTCAATTTCAAGGTTATATCTTAAGTCCAGGAAGGAAACAGATGTCCAGAAACAAGTGAATTTCTCAGGAAGCAAATCAAAAAAGAGAGAGTTCTGAAGGGTGGGTCACAGGCAGCAAAAGGGAGCTTGCTCTGGTAACGGGCTGGAAGAGTATTGCAAGGGAGGTGGTTCGCACTGGCTGAGGTTTTGCCCCATATTTTCTTTTGCCTTTCACCTTGATAATGTGATCACTACCAGGTTGAGGTGAGAAGAAAAACAAAAGCTTTTCTAAATAGCAGAGATAATGTGTTTAAAATTAAAAATACAAGGAAAGGCTGGAATAGCATCAAGATAAAAGAAAAGAGCAGGAGGTGCAGGGGCTTCTCTCTAATAGATGTAAAGCTGCCACCTGACGATGAACTGCCATCCTCAGATGGAGAGAACAGTGTCCCAGCCCAGCAGCCTGGCAGGCCTGTCATCTGAAAGAATCACAGAAGCAAGCCTGTGCATTCTCAAACCGGCATGCCAGAATAGCAATTTGCATTCCTTTTCAATAATATTGCCATCTTGGGAAGCATGTATTGATACCTTGTATAGAGTTGTATTAAAGGTTCAGCTTTAAATATGAAAAGAAATCTGCTCTCACTGATTGGCAGTGATGACTTGTACTTCTCTCCAAGTAATATTAACCTAGATTACTGACCCAACCACTTTACTTACAAGCTTGCTTCAACTAAACTCTTTGACTGAACAATCTTATCTTCCAAAATCATCTTTTAAATACCTGATATATGCTATGGCAACAATGAAAAACAACAAGAAAGAAAAAGAAAAGGAAGACTAATAAACTATCCCAAGTAACAAGAACATTCTCTAGGTGCAGGTACAGCCACAGAAGCAAACTAACTGAGTAAACAGATTAATTTGCAGAATGAATTTTGTATATGTGTGTTTTAAAGAACTCACATTTCCTCAAATCACAAATCCCATGGGAGAGTTTTGGGGAAAAAAGCAACACAGAAAGCTTCTAATACATGATGCCACCCCAATGTAAATACCACCCAAATCAGGAAGATATTTTAGTAACTATTAAATGTGTGATGAACAGTTTCTCTCCCTGGGTACCACAGAGACAAACCGATTCATAGATGGCGCATCTGTTTACAGACAGGAGGAGAACCTGCGGGAATGGGACAGAGCTGAGCTGGCCGGCCATTGTGGACCTGTACACAGGGGGAGCTTATCAGTTAGCATCCAAACTGGAGCAGTTTTGACCAAGTGGTATGACCCTGTGAGGGTTTACTCTGGGATACACAGGCCAAACATGGCTCTGGTTTCGTTCGGAAATCTCCACAGAGCCAAGAGTGAGACGTGGCATTGTGTTTGCTATACTGAAGCACTCAGAGCATTTTCCAGAAATTTCGACTCACCCCTCCTGTGAGTACTTGAAAGAGTATTCTTCCCGCTGACCCATTTATTAAAGTTTTATACTCACGTGGCTCACTAAAGAGAGTATATGGAGTTTAAAACACCGCTCTCAAAATGAAACCCAGCTTTATGAATTGGGTAAGTATTTAAAGATTGCTGAAAAGTAACATTAAGAGAAAAAAGATTGGAATAACTAAAAATGAAACCACTAGAACAAGAATCATGAAGGAACTACGCAGACGATAAAGATTAGGGACTCTCAACGGAAGCTGTGAGGGGGACCGGCGCCACAAAGGACAGGAGGCACAGATCCAACCTCCACTTACAGCCTCTGGAAGGGACCCTGGAGAGGAAGCTGGGAGAGCAGGCATCTGGATGATTTTCTCAGTGTCCTGGCAATATTCTCCTTGTTCTCATGAGCCTCTAGTTATTTTCTTTCCCACTTCTATGAATAATACATGAAGTATGGTATAAATAAATAATTTGAAAATGAAAGTACTTTCATAATTCTAAGCCATGGGGGGGGACGACCCTACGATTTCCAGATAACTGCTCTCTCCTCAAGCTTCCTGACATTTCGAAGCAGCAGTACGATATGAGAAGGAGCAAAGGCTAGCAGCTTGCAGGAGACGCACACCCTCCCACCTTGAAATTAAGGCTCTCATTTATGACGGTTTTCCGAAGCTTTGCCAGCGCATCCGACTCCTCGGTGGCATTCACGAAGTGGTAGTCCCGGATGGTGGGGAATCCTCGCTTATTGAGGAGTTCCTTAGTGATTTTGCTGATGCAGGCTTTGCGCTGCTTCTCATCAGAGACATCCAAATGTGTGCCCACCAGAATCACCGGGGAAGAGGAGGCCCGGGCCTGAGGGAACAGAGACAAGCCATTTCCTGTTTACATACAACTCCAGTCTGGTTACATGTCTGCTGAAGTCTCTATGTATGAAACTCAGGGCTAGAGCAGTGGCAAACTCAAGGACTTCTGAACAAGGTAATAACAACTGTCTTTCTTCTGGTAGCATGTGCACATTCCTCCATAGGACGTGCCTTGAAATGCAATACTGTAACAAGGTAGTATCTGGAGATGCGAGCGCTGTGAGATGCTTAAGTCACAAGGGCTAAGCCTGAGGACCAGGCTGACAGGATGATTTCCTGTCATCACAGGAAAGAACACCTGGAAAAGGATACAATAGGTCCCCTCCTCTCCCTTTTGTTACTGAGCATGTGCAGTCTCTCCCCACCCCCAACCCCCCACCATCAAATGACAGAATGGCCTTACAGATGCCAGACCCCAGGTCCAGACTCCCCCTCCAGGACTCTGAAACAGAAATCTCTGTAATTTCTAAACCACTCTGGCTGAGGTATGTCCTTACAGCAGCAGATGGCAACCAAGACATTTCCTTAAACTTAATGAAAGGTAACCACAAAACAATCTTAAAATTATTATTACAATATTTCAGTCCAGTTCTGACTGCTTTCCAGGTTCTTCCATAACTGTGGTAGCATGGTTTCCTTTTTATTTTAACATTTGATTACATCTTTGCTAGCTGCTCTTCTAAATAAAATGAGCATTCGATAAACTCCAAGCTACACAAAGCAGCACAAAACCATTTCCGTTCCATTTCCCTTCTTTGGCTGTGAAGTTTAAATCCAGAATTCACTTTAAAACCAACCAATTTGGAGAATGAAAGACAAAATCCAGAGAAGTAAGTCTTATGGCCACTGTTATATATCTTCAAGTTGCTGGGTTAACTATAATGACAACAAGGAAAAATGCTTAAGAAAGATCCAAATTGCCAGATACATCTATGAGCTACCAAATTCTGTGCCCAGATGTTCTGGTACAAACTTCCTGAGGACCTCACTCCCAGAGGAGAACACAGGGATTCTCACTGCTACCTCAGTTCAAAAAGTCGAATTATTTAAAAGAATGGCAGCAGGGAGAAGGTAGAGAAACAACAAAACAGAAACTTCATAGAGAGGAGCCAAACAGTCTGGAGCAGCAGGGCAAGATCTGAAGGCTTTGTACGCAATGGTCAATGAAAACACACTTGAGTTGTGCAGAGTTTGTTTGGTATGTTTCGTTTTAAGTTGAGAAAGTTGGTGTGATCGAAATCAGCTGTGTATCTGTGTTTTCAGACTGTGCAGCCTAAAGGGACATCAGAGACTGGGGACAGCCAACAATGCAAGACACATCAGTTTTGTATCATTTGCAGAATCTGAGTGCTTCTAACTTAGAGAGAGGGAGAGAGAGAGAGAGAGAGAGAGAGAGAGAGAGAGAGAGAGAGTTAAGAAGGTAGAAAGAAAGAAACAAGGAAAGAAAAAGAAGGGAGGGAGGGAGACATTCAAAACAACTGGAGGAACTATCTTTTAAAAGTACATCACGTTATATACACATAAAAATACACAGGTGGACACAGGAGTGCACACCTTTAATCTTAGCACTCTGAAAACAGGCCAATCTCTGTGAGTTTAAGGCCAGCCTGATCCTCTACAGAGAGTTTCAGGACAGACAAGACTACTCAGTGAAACTCAGCCTCAAAACGAACAAACTACAGCAACAAAGCAAACAAACTGAACAGGAACAGAATATGTAACAGAGAGCAAGGATTGCTCTCCATTTCCATGTGATTAGAAGAGATCACCTTGATATTGAAGAGCCAGGGCTTCATGGCATCCACCTCTGTCTGCCCTTTGCTGAGATCATAGACAGCGAGGTACAGAGCTCTCTGGGTCATGAAGTGAGGGTGGGTACTGTAGAATTCCTCACGGCCTAAAAGAAGACGTCAGAGGTTTCAGTGTTCCATGTAACAGTCGAGAATCATTATTAAGGTTGTGGAGAGAACTTGAGAGGAAAGCAATCAAAAGACAACGTTTATACAGCATTGAGCATGTCAATTAGCTGCCAACCAAGCCTTCACTTTAGATGCTTCTGCTTGTTGCTGGCTTTTCTTTCTGTGCATGGTACATTCTGGTGACAAGGGCAAAAATCTGTAGCCACTGGGCTTGGAAGAATTTATAGGATTGACTAGTTCCTTTTCTATTGAATCAGAAAACTCAGTGTTAAAATTCCTACTCAAATGAAAGCTAAGATGATGTTATACGAACCTGCAAAGTCCCACACATTTAGGACAAGGTCCTTCTTCCTTTTGCCTCGTATTTGAATAGGCCAGTCTCTCACGTCTATGCCAACGGTGGCACCCTGCATGCCAAGATCTGATTTCTTCATTTTCATGAGTTGCTGCAGTAAAGTGGTCTTACCACTCTCAGTATTTCCCACAATCATAAGCTTCATTCGATTGTAGGGTACAGCCTTTTTCAGCCGTTGCTGTAGAAACCTGGTATTATAAAGATAGAAGCAATGTAACAGCCCACCTGGCAGTGAGTGTGCTGGGACTGGGCCTTGACTAAGTTCTTCCAGAGTGAATCCCTCAACATAAGCATGCAAAACCACAAAGATCACGTAACCAACAGGACACACGCCTCTAGGCATGCTATCAGTGCACGTGTCCTATTAGTGACTGCAGAACAGTCAATAATATCTGGTAGCATTGACAATTATAATTACTTTGCATCCCATCACCAGAAACAACCAAAATGCCAAAACCCATTTGCAATGCCTATTAAAATGCCGTGGGTGCATACACACATGTATATGTGGGAGGTTGTTTGCACAGTAAAAGTCGTAACCATTATAAAGTTTAAGCTTCACAATGGCATAGAATCAAGTAAGTATATCATCAAAGATCGTTTTAATGAAAGTAATAACAAGGTCACCTTGGTTATGTTATATATGCATGTACGTATATGTTCATAGTTCATATATTATAAATATAATACAAAATAGATACTCACATATGGCATGTGTGGTATAGAGATATGTTCACATTAGTCATGTATATAAGAATACAAATGTATTATTTGTTCATTAAACTATATGTTATTACATTATTAACTGATATTAACATTGATATTCTAAGTAAACTTAATGTAAAATAAATTGAATCTAATTTGAAGTACTAGACGCTCAAGAAAAAACACATTTTAATTTTATAGTTACATGTTGTTATGAAAATATAATGGATATAGAAAAATATATTTGAAACATTACAATACGTTGAAATACATGTTATGTATTTCTTTTTACATTTTTTTTTATTTTTTGAGATTATAATATAATTACATCATTTCCTCTTCCTTTTCCATTCTCCAAACCCTTCCATATACTCCTCCTTGCTGTCTTTCAAATCCATGGCCTCTTTTTTTTTTTAATTAGAAAGGAAATCATATTGTAAGAGAACTTTAAGGAACATGGACTAACCCAAGGCAACAACAGACACTGGACAGTTTCCCTGATGATATGATCAAAGGGAAACACCAGGGACTGGGAAGATGCGCAGTGGATAAGGTGTTTGTTTCCATGGGGACCAGAATTCAGGAGCCCAGGACCTATTCAAAAGTCACTTCTTGCAGTCCCTGGACTCAGGAGACAGAGATTGGAGATCTCTAAGGAAAGCTGTCTAGATCCAGGCTGAGAAAGAGACTGTCTTAGTAAATAAAGTGAATCATGATCAAAGATTGATAGTGATCAAGGGTGGAGCTTGATGGAGGAAGATACCTGACATCAGTGTGTGGGTGGTAAGGAAAGGAAGGCATTCTCTAACCATGACCTGGACTACAAGGAATTACAAAAATCTTTGCAGTGGCTGCAAATAAACTCATTCATGAAACGAAAAGCAAATGGAACATACATGTTTAAAAGCACAATTAATTGTCCTTAAATACCCATCACAATCACAGCTGGGAAAGTGAAGCAAATTTAACAAAGGCCACAGGGGATGAAGTCACCTGACCTGATGATGTCTTTGGCTTTGCATCCTACGTGCTTAAAGTCAAAATTCAAATGCAATCCATCCAAGGGAAGATCCCATATTTTGCTCAATTTCCCCATTTCATTGGGAAATGACCTCAGTTCCACGTTGTAACTGACATCAAGAGATGTCAGGTTCTCAAGACAGCCAATTTCAGGAGGTATCTTCATGAAATAGAAAAGGGTAAAACCTGTTAGTGGGAGGGAACCAGCATGCATAGCCAGGGAATAAGATCATAATGAACAAGGAAGGCTCTTAGATCACATACGCACCTTGCGTAGCCTAAACACAAAGGTAAACATTCTCCAAAACCTTGCCAATAGTTTGCAGTAAACATGTTTTAAAACAAGAGAACTCACCCCCACTGTATGAGTTATTTAACACCTTATTATATTTTAAATTTTATTCTGTGTGTATGCATGTGTGTTTGCATATGTGTGTGGGGAGGGACTTGAGGGAGCTGGTTCTCTCTTTCTACCATGTGAGACTTGGGAATGAACCTCAGGTTGTCAGACATGGCAGCTAGCACCTGGTGAACCATCTATGTGGTCCTATTTATGACTTTAAAAGCCCAATCCTCCTTAACAATAAACCTCATCATATACAGTATTGAAAAATAAGCCATTTGTACTTATCCAAATCTGTAACTTGTGGCTCCATTCTGTTCTCTCACACTGCTTTTCTTCTTTAGTAAACCACCAAGGCAAAATCATTATAAACTACTAAACACTTACACTCTAGGTGCCAGCCTAGACAAAGTGCTTTAGTTTTATGTTCCAATTATTTTCAGTAGGAAGCATTGAACCTTGTGTATGCTAGGTAAGTGTTATGTTTTCCAAGACCACCATTGAAAGGTTTTAAGTTGACTACAGTACACTTATAATAGAAAACATTCATGTGCTGGGGAAAAAAATACAGGTACCAAAAATATCTAGTAATCCTGAATATCAAATTATCAGACCTGTAAGAGCTTTTAAAATAGGCAACAGCTTGAACTTGACAAGAAAATATTTTTCTTACATGTGTAAATAAAAGGAGCCTGACTCATCTAGTTGAGAGATCATGCAAAGGCAGAGTAAGGAAATCTAAGTATGTAGGAAAGAAGGAAAACAAGCCAGTTGTCATCCAGTGATGATGGGAGACGTAAAGTATGTCAGGTTCTGTGACATGTCAGGTGTTGACATCAACGATGCTCTTATACCATCACACATTCAAAATTAGATATGCACACTCACAGATTAATCATTCTTTAAAAATATATAACAAGACTATTTGGGGTTTGTTTATTGGACATTGAACTTTTACTATACCCACTTACCACAGAGTAGAATCATATCTTCTTTACAGATTAAGAAATGACAGCAGATTTAAAAACAATCGTGATAACACAAACTCAAATCTGTCCTCAAGTTTCTGATAACTTAAAACAAAGTTGAGCTCTCACCTCTTTCAGCTTATTATGAGAGAGATGCAGCTTCTCTACTCTTGACCACACCTGTGGCTTTTCACTCAAGCCCAAGCTGCTGATCTGATTATAGCTAAAAAAGAGTTCCCTCAAGTTCAGAGACTTCCAATGCGCAGGCCCTGGCAGACATTCAATGTTGTTGTGGCTCATATCCAAGGACCGCAAGCTGGAACGACATGATGTCCCAATGAAAGCAGAGTAGGAGCTTTCAAAATACACAAAATAACATCACCTGGAATTTTAGCAGACTGAGAACGAGAAAGAAATGGTTCTAAAGCCACATCACTTACACAGAAGCATAAATTTGAGTTTGTGTGTTGACACACTTCTCAGAACAAAAGACGTTTTTCTCTGGAGCGTAAGTTTAAGTGAATAATGATATCAGAAACAAAATTGGTCACATATCCTGATGTGATGAGAAGATGATGCCAATGTGCCACATACTTCTTTAATTATAAGAAAGGATTTTGGATGTTTTCACCAAAAAGGAAAAAACTGCTTGAAGTGACAGATATATTTAGTCCGTGAATATTAGATAATATCATACATCAAAGCATCACATGGTAGCCCATATTTACAATTCACATATATTCGTTAATTTTTTTTTTATAAATAAAAATTGAGGTCGAATTTCCCTTTGGACTTGTAAAAGGATCTTTCTCAAAATGAGAAAAAAATTCACTGTTTTCCAGATGCTCATGGGGCATGAGAAATTATGATTAACAAATATACAAATGGCCATTGTGATCCTGTTTCCTCTACAGCACTTTCAATTGTGCAGGCCCTACTAACCCTACTCAGATGGCTTACAATAATCACCAAGGGGTTTCTTTAGGGGCTGCTCTGGACTTAGTCACTAGAGTGGTGGGCACGCCCTTCGAACAGATAGTCTCAGTGAATATGCATGGGCCGCAGCATGAATAAGTCTGCCATGGAAACTGCTTGCTCTCATGAAGCAGTGTTTTTCAAGTTTTCAGAAAACCTCAATACTTGTGAGTACATGTGCATGGAGAGAATACAGATAGGCAGCGATTACAGTGGGCTTTCACACAAACACTGATCCCTTCCACTCATTGTACTTGGAGCTTAATGAATTAATTCTAAGCTCACATAGCAGCATCTGCTTGAAGAGGTTTGGATTTACAGAGCAATGTTTGTGTTCTTCTAAAAAATCAACTATATATCATTCTAGTTGCCATAGAAAATGAATAAAAACTAGAAAAATAATTTGGCAATTAGAGACATTTATCATTTTAACCAACAATTCATTTGAGACAAGCAAGGATCACTAGGTTTTCCCAAAGCATTATCTTTTTGGGTGTATCCAGGACTCTAGCTGGACAACTATGTAGTCACTCGTGAAGCAAGAGAAGATGTAAAGCATGATCACAAAGGCTAGAGACATGTGCCTGAGGATGGTGTCTCTGAAATTAGTATCTGGTTTGTAGGGTTAGTTCTCTGGAAGAAATTATCTTCACATCATGTTGTTTTCTAGTTAATTACCTTAAGTAATTGGCCTTTATGTATGTTCAGAAATGTATTTAAGATATGAGATCATGTTTATTTACTAGAAGCCAGTATGTAAGAATTGAAAGTCTAACGCTGAGCCAACCAACACAGATGAATTATGATTTGGGAAGATGCTTCATCAATCTGGAGAGATTATAAAATGGAACTGATAGCATAAGTTATCCTATAAAATGATTAGGAAGACTAAAGAGAAGGCTTATGTGGAGCAATTAGAACAGGGAGTGGGGTTTTGAAAAGTTAAATTTATGCTAATGAGTTTATATTTGTCTGACATTCTCTGTAGTTAGGTTGTGTTTGCTATTTACCTGCTGATATGTACACATGTGCATACAAGCTATGATTGTTTTATAATGCATGAAAAAATAGTTCTTTAAATGATATCTGAAACTGTATTAATGTTTGAAGGTTTTGGTCTTCAATAAAATTAACTAGTCCCCAAACCACAGCCACTTCACCCCTGCCACATCTGAAACTATATATATTCTACCAATCTCCATAGAAAATGTCATTGAAACAAAGGGATTTAAAAGTTACTATTGTTCAGGCAACAAATAAAGGTGTTTATCTGTTATTTATAAACTAAAACTCAAAAGATATCAATATTCATCTGACAAACATCAAGCCAGTGTCATCTTATTTGAATATCGAATGCATCATTAGTTAATGATCATCATTCAGGCAATTCCTACACAAAAGCATTATAAGTTACTGCAAAGGTTAAGGAGATGTTTCTTTTGTCTAATGAAAATCAAACCCTCATATATTAAAAAAAATTGAGCAGAGTGCATTTATAAATGAATGATATATATGCTCACATCAAAGCATTGTTTCTAAAACTATGTCACAACTCATTCAGCTTTAGGAGTAAAATAACAATGATCTTACTGTGGAAGGATGAAAATCGCTTCTGGAACGCATGTGAAAGAATTTTGAGATAACTTTAAGCTTGTTATGGAAGAAGGTAAGGCAGGCATCGCAGCTAAAGAAATAAAACAAGATGATGGACATTTATAATCATCTTAACTAGATTTATGATAAGTTCAGTAAGAACAGTTACCTGTAACATATCATTAGTGCAATTCACATTTCCACACATGCAATAGTGGTACATTTGTCCTGGTGGTAACCAACAAACATATAACTGGACTTAAGGCCTACTCAACAGGAGGGAATTCATGCTTCGTCCTAAAAATCTCATTATCTACCTGTGGCTGGTGAGGTCATGGGCCCTTGAGAGCTAATGCTGCAACTTCACTGAACCAGTGAATTTATGACTGCATTCTAAATACTTTCATTTGAACAGGTAAAAGTAGCTCTCAGCCCTCAGCAAAGAAGCTTCCTTTTGCAGCAGAGGCACATTATTACTGAAAGTCACAACTGACCAAAATTCAGAGAACAACTGACTGTGAGGTCTTCAGATCCAGCTGATAAATTTACAATACAAACTCTACACTTAAGCTTAGGGAACACCATGTAGGAGAGAACAGAAAGATTGGTAAGAGCCAGAGGACTAGGACTGGATATCTACCTATATATGTGTGTGTACCTATATATGACCAGGGAAGCTGGACAGGGAAATCTAACAATATGGTTGCTTGAAAATGATGACTAAAAATGGCATGCCAACATCAGTGGGGGAGTTCTCACAAGGCTCTATCTCTAGAAGATGAGCTATAGGCAACTGCTGGTTGATGAGGGAGAAAAATCAGTCTTCTCCAGAGAAAATAGTTCCCTGAATGGATAGACAATCCATAGAGGCAGAAATCAGCCCTAACCGCACTTGAGCAACACTAAACAATCACAGCATGCTGTGTTTATAAACTTAAACGTATACACATTTGTTCATTACATTTACAAGTAAGAAAATATATGATACATATATTGATTATAATTAAAGAATAAAAGGCCATAAATTTAAGAAAGAGTGAGAAAAGTGTGGAAGGATCAGGAGGGAGAGAAATGATAGGGAGAATAATGGAAATATAGTATTCATATATGAAACTTAAAAAAGTAAAAAAAAACAAATAAATTTTATCTAAAAATTTAAAGAGAAACAAAAATTAATCTATACAATCTTTACATAATAAAAATTATTAGACTACTTACTCATTTCCAATTATATGTTATTAAATGGCATATTGTATAGATTAATGCAAGTCACTCAACTATAACAAATATATTTGAATACTTTATTAGAATATAACATAGGAGAAGAATTATTTATGGTATTGTCTCATAAGGAGTCTCCTAGGTAACAATAATAAATGTTACTCATCAAAAAGCATTCTTTGATCACATGACCATAATATACTGGCAAACATTAGACAAATAATGTGGAATATTTGCCATAATTTAAGAATTCCCAAGAGGTAAATACAGCATGAGGTATTTCCAGGAGAAAACATCTGCAGAACACAGTTTGAGAAACTAAGCCAACAGGCAGCCTATGTCCCATCTATGGAGTAATGCATGAAGGCCTGGAAACCCACAGTCCTTAGACTCTCAGACCTACAGTTTATGAACTCTAGGTCCCATGGCTCTAGGAAATGGCTTCAGAAACAACTTAGCATTTCCGAGGTTAAAATATGACTTCTAATTCACATGGAATATCTTCAAGGATCAGAATATTCTAAGGCACTGCTAGGAGCTATCCTCTGAAGAAACAGAAAAACACAAATTTTACTTAAATTCTCCACTGAAGAAGTATCTGCTGGTTCAGTGCTGTGTCGAGAATCATCACAAAATCAAAGAATCAAAATTCCATATCATACAGGTTATTTTTGAGTGAGTTTACTCAAAAGGCCCCCATTGGGCATCTTTTCCTTTATAAGCCATCTCAAACAAGTTGTTATAATTTCTAGGAAGTTTCCAGTTCATGACACTATTGGGAGATGATGGATCTGTTAGTGTTTACATCTTAATGAAAGTAAATGAGGTCATAGAAGGCTTTCCCTTGAAGGGGATGCTGGAATCCCTCTTTTACTTCCCAGCTACCAGCAACCTTCTTCAGCAAGTGTTCCCACCTTCATTTGCTGCTTAAACGCAGGTCAAAAGCAACAAGGACAACTGAGCAGAGATTCTAACTTCTGAGACTGAACCAAAACAAACTTTTATCCTTATATACTGGTATCTCGGGTATTTGTTACAGTAAGGGAAAGTTGACTAAAGTAACTGAAAAACAAAGTGTATATTGTAAACTGAGATCTATCTAAACTTTAATAACTACTCAATTAATGGTTGTGTGTCTCTATATTACACAAAAATCTCAGTTTCCTCAATTACTGAGGCAGATGCCATATCTGTTTTGCCCTATTAAATTTTGGGGAGATTAAACTAAAACAACAAATGACTCAGAATTTCTGAGTATATAGTCAGTCTTAATCAGATCCTCTGAAACCCCATCTTGTATTTGTTTTTGTGAGGGTTTCTAAGCTGCAATAAATACAATGTCTAAAAACAACTTGGAGAGGAAAGGACTTGTTTGCCTCATTCATCCACATCACTGTTCATCATCAAAGGAAATCAAGACAGGAATTCCAACAGGGCAGGAACCTGGAGGCAGAAGCTGATGGAGGAGCCATAGAGGAGTGTTCCTTATAGTTTGCTCTTTATGGTTTGTTAAGCCTGTTTCTTATAAACCAAAGACTAACAGTTTTTGGATGGTACCAGCCATAATGTTCTAGAGCCTCCCCTATTTAACACTGTTAAGAAATGCCTTACAATCCGGTCCTTATGGAGGTATTTTTTTCAGTTGAGGTTCCCTCCTCTCAAATGACTCTAGCCTATGTCATGTTGACATAAAACTAGCCAGCCAGCACAGCATCTTGAAATGTTTCTACAATAATTGGTATAACACACAGTTACATTTATTTGTGCCATCATTATAATGCCTGTATTCTGAATTTAACTGTAAGTTCCTTAAGGACGGAGTCAGTATTCTCTGCCCACTAGAGTACGAATCATTTTTATCTCACACTAAGACAGACATAGTCAGTATTCAGGGAAAGGAAAAGGAAAAGGAAGGAGAATAAGGGAAAGTCTCAGAGGAAAAGCTGGAAAATACTGTGTGTGGTTAGTGTGGCTGTTATCCTGGCTAGTTTTGAAAGTGCTTGCAAATTGGAATATTGTTAAATAAGTGTCTAAAGTATATTCTGCATCCTGCTAGCCCCCTCTCTAGGGCTCCTCCTCCTCCCTTCATCCCCTTTTACACTCCTGGTTTCTGCACTTGGGTTATACATTCATGTCCAAAGATTTGGAGCTAGGAATTACAAATGAGATAGAACATGTGGTATTGTCTTTCTGGGTCTGGGTCCCCTCTCTCAATATATTTTCTAGTGGAAAGTGGGAAAAATAAGGTGGAGACAAAACAGAAGAGGAACAGAAAAGAGACAGATAGCAGCAAGGATGTGTGTAAAAGCCATAAAGAATCATAACATTTTATGCTTATCTAACAATACATATAATACATGCATGCATGTGTACATTCATACAATATACACACAGGGGGAAGGGGAAAGAATACTTAAATGAAGGAATGCCACTTGGGATGATAACACCTGCCTCAAGAGCCGTAGACTGTATAACCCCAGGACCAGGAGTAAGAAGCCTCCTTTGGAGTTGTTTGGTCAGGGTACTCCAAGAGATTGCCAAATCAGTAGAGGCCACTACTCTTGTCTTCTTCTGCTGAAGACACCAGGAGCTTTAGACAAAGAACTTGGAGTAGTCTATCAGGATTTGCCACAGGAGAGTCCCCTTTACTTTACAGTAGCAGAAGGTTGAACACAGTCAGCCAAGGGAAGAATCAGTAGCCCTGTCTGTCTGTGATTCCTATAAACATCAATGACCAGCATGGCAAGGTATCCCCAAATGTGAAATAATGGCCCTGATACCTTGGTGATAACTCCAAGGTGTCTAATTGGACTTCAGGCCCAATCAATGGAAAGAAAATCAAGCCCACTAATGTAGGTCTAGCCAATCACCTGTGGCTAGTGAAACCATAGATCTTAGAACTTACTCCTCTCCCTTTCCTAGACCAGTGTAATTCCCGATACATTCTAAATACCTATCCTTATGTCCACACATGAATGTAGTTCTCACCTCTCATCAAAGAAGATTCTTTTTGCACCAGACCGAGATCTTTACAGAAAGCCACAACTGGTCAAACTATGATAAACATTGACCACTGGGGTACCCAGCCCCAGTTGATACATCTACAACACAATTCCTATTCTTCAGGGAATATCTCAGAAAGACTGCAAGATCCACAGGTCCAAGAACTCTGTCGTAAGATTATGTCTTCTAGATATGATGGAGAAGCTACACCCATGAAATCCCAACATGTCTGTCTGAACAGGATCTGAACAATTTCAAAACCAGGTGACATCCCATTATAGATGAAAGACATCTCACAGGGCCATATCCATATAGTAAGAGTTACAAGCAATTAACAGATGCTGAGAAAGGGAGAATTAGTCTTTCCTAATTGGCTCTCCAATACCAAGTGGTCAGCTCTAGAGACATGTACAAACAGGCAACACTAAAGAGAATCAGCAAATTTGCATTGATATATTCATTTGCATATATGTGTAATTAAAAATAAAGAATAAGAAGTCATGAATTTTAGAATAAGGGGATGTGGGGGAGGTGTTGGAGGAAGGAGAAAAAAGAGGAAATAAATGATTCAATTATATTTTAATTAAATCATCTATTTAAATATCTATTCTGCTATTAAACAGCATTGCGAATGTTTGCTTCTGCATGTAAGCAGCCATGAAACTCTTTAGCTCAAGAGATGAAAATGAAGAAAAGTTGATTATTGCTCGCAAGCCATGCTGACTGCAATTCTTTTTGATAATAGCAATGTGCTAATATCTTTAAATCACTGACATTTTCAAAAACGAAACTTTAAACAGCTTTAGTTTTACAGAAAACATGGGTGGAGAAGACCAAGTTCCTGTCACCTCCCCCTCTGCCCCCTACACCTACCCACACACCTTTCCTCCCATTATCAAGTTAAAGTCATACACTCACCACCCATTTTTCCCTTTCTCTTCCCTAGCCCAGTGGCTCTTTTTTACTGGCCCCCACAGTTTTACCTTGTCCAGATGTCTTTTAAGTGTGATCAGACAAGTGGTATCTCTTTTCACTTAAATATGCGTCCACATCCTTTGTTCCACGCCTTTCCCTGGCTTGATGGTTCCTTTCACCATAAACCTTCTAACTGGCTTTGTGGAGCTGCAGCACATTTGAACTAAAACACCACCTGCAACTTCCCTCCTAAAGCACCTGTATGAGGCCCTTCCTTGAAGGGCTGATAAGGGTGAGATCAGCACACAACACCTACCGAGAAAATTCATTCGGGCACTGAAACTCTCCACTTTTGGACAAGCCTCAAGGAAGTCTTCAGGTAGGGATGGAATGTGGTTTTTACTAAGATTCAAAATCTTCAGTTCCTTCAGGCTCAAGGGTGAACAGATCCCAGATATTTTATTTCTAGTTACAAAACACAAAACTGAGGATTAAAATGTGCACAGCAGTGTAAGTTAAAGAGATAGGATCCATTCACCTTGCAAGTACAGCTTCAAGGCACGTTTAAGCCCCTTAAAATTAGTTGTGAAGATTTCAACGGACAAAATTGCCTTAATTATCAATTGCCTCTGCCCCTCTGCCGTGTTGGTTTCAAACTCATTGCTACGGAAATGTCACCGTTTTTCACCCATGCTAAGTTCGGGGGAACGTAAGCTTGCTGTCTCGATGAGTTAGTTCCTACCCTTCCAAAAGGAGCTGCTCCAATTTCTCCACCACTTGGGACAGGTTCTCTGGGATGGAAGAGAGTTGGTTGTATGACAGGTTAAAGTGTTTCAGGCTCGGACACTTCACCATGGGGTCTAAAGTTATTGTCGGTCCAATGTCATTTCGAGAGGCATCTAAGTTGGTGATGCAGGACATTTTCAACAGGAAGGAGGGAAACGATGTGAATTTGTTACTGTGCAAATCCAAATGTGTCAAACACTTCAGAGTCTGGGAAGACAAAATTTAAATATTCCAAACTGAGTATTTGAGAGATAACTTTAGCACCATTTCTGTTTTTCATACCATAGAACCACCTGAGAATTGTTTTAACACATATCCCAACAGAACTTCAGTATAGCAACTAGACCAATGATCACTGTTACAGCATGAGTTAAAACCAGAAAAATTCCATAAGTGACTGTCAAAGGCAGGCTCACAAACATAAAATTGAGATCTTAAAGCATCTTATATAGACGTTACACCTATGAAGAGCAAGATGGTATGAGGGCCCATGCAATGCTATCCAACCTGCATGACTAAGTCTATAAGAAGCAGGCTCTCCTGTGGGGTAATTTATATTAAAGTGTGTAACCATTTCTAAAAGGCAGTATTTAGATGCCTGTGTGAAACCTACAATAATGGTGTATTTGTTGTTCCCAAACCTAAAAGAGAGACTTAACTGTGGTGATACCGTATTACGAAAACATTCCTTATGTTCTAAGAGAATGGAACTTTCGCTGGACTTCATAGCCAGAGTTAATGATATACCTTGAGGTCACTTAACACTTAAGACTGCTAGCTCACTGTTCACTCGGCACGTCTGTGTGACCTGCCTTTAAGAGAACAGCGTAACAACCAACTTTACTTGCCTTAAGATTTCCCATGTAATCAACTTTTACAACCTAGGCTAATGTATAGCTATAATCTTAAATTACATACTCTCCCATGCCTCTGACCCAAGAGTAACACGCGTGTGTGTGTGTATGTGTGTGTGTGTGTGTGTGTGTGTGTGTGTGTGTAATAAATGCCAGAAATGGAAAATAGACTGAAAGCAATTTTACACAGTAACTATCTACCATAAAAGTCGGAAAACACATGGATATGGGTTGTCAGTCTGGGCAATGGCAGTTGCAGTACCATTTGTAATCTGGGTCAGTGGGGTGACTTGGAGTCAGAAATGTTTCATTGCTTGTAAAACTCTTAAATTTTTCTGTAAAGTATCCTTCATTCCTTCCCCCAGGTGGTGCTTTCCGTGCTGTTCAAGAGACACAGAGCAAATACCCTCTGAGAGGGAGACTACAGAAGACATGGAGAATGAAGTAGAGAATTCAAATCTGAGCTGCCTTTTGGTAAAACCACTCCAAGAGGAAGTTGTTAATTTCTTCTCTTAACATGGAATCATTACCTTCCGGGTACTCTGAACCATGAAGGTGTTGAAACAGATGTATTTAACCATGCAAATTAGATGGCCTTGCTGTGCCCAGCAGAGTGTTGGGAGTTACAAGGACTTTACCTCACACAGCTGCTTCGGGAAGCCCGTGAGTGCATTCTGGTGAAGCTCCAGCTTGGTGAGATGCTCCAGGTGACCACTGAGGCAGCACTTCTGACTCAAGGCATCAATATCTTTCAGTTCGTTGGCAGAAAGGTCTAGCGACGTGATGTATTCTCTCTCAGAAGCCAGGGAAGAAGAGCTATCTGAATGCCTCATTTGGGACGGAAGCTTGGATGACCCTTTTGTCCAAACAGCAGAGAACGGAAATGTAAGCACACAGTTGACTTCACCTGGTAAGTGAGGACTGAGTGCCTCTTCATGTCAGGAGGCTCAGCAAGAGAACCGAAATAGTGTGTTCACAAAGGAGTGTGTTCTGACGACAAGGATGGAGAGTGGATAAAAGTATTTAACCAGATGCCATGAAAACAAAAGAACTGCAAAAGAAAATGAAAAATGGGACGGGAGGAAATGTAATTTGGATTTCAGGAAACTCATTAAAAGATGTGAGACTGTTAATAGTCATAAAGAGTACATTCTTAAATGGACAGAACTCTATTTCATTCCTCTATCGCCTCTGTGAACTTTAGGTAAAGTCATATGAAACCTGTGTAAGTTCAAATAGGCATCAAGAAAATTTAAATTGTCAAAAGAAATTAAACAAATCAATGGGGTTCTTCTCCAAATATCTACTTAACTAAAATCACTTCCCAATACTTACTGAGAGACTCATCTGAAGACAGTATCTTTCTTTTTCGTCTCAGTAGATCTTCATGATCAGAAACGGGACCCTATTAAATAAATAGTGACTTAAATAAAATTGCTATCATTTTGTTTATTTTGAGATGAGAACATGTCTATATAGAAGCAACCAGGAAGTGTAAGTAGAATAAAGCATTTACAATTAGAATTATTTGGCAAAAAATAGGCAAGAACAGAAAACTCAAAAGTGAAGATAAAAGAAAGCCACTCATCTTACTACTCAAATGTCCTATGCATGGACCCTTTCCCCTTTGTTGTGTGTACTTATAGAAGGATCATACTCTACAATCCAGATTGGCCTAGAAGCTGGGACCCTCCAGATTGGTCCCCTGAGTTCTGGGACTTAAGACACGTGTCACTACACCCTGTCCTTAGTTTTAAGTATAAGGAAACTAAAAGACAGAAGTTGTGACACAAAGTTTTACATATTCAGTTCCATCAGCCAGCAGAAGTACCTTTTGTGACTACGTAAAATTACAACTGCCAAATACAAACACTGTAACCTAATTTTGCCTGTCTGCCTATAACCACTCATTGTGTATACCTTCAGATCTAAAGTAAACAAAAATAACTTGGTTTTTGTTTAACTTTATGTTCAATTGGCACATCATTTACAGGGCATTATATAATATATACATATTATACACTGACAAAATCTCAAAAAGGCTGATCTTATAGAAATAAAGAACAGACATGCTCATAAGCATATCTCAGCTTTCTTCAGTCAACCTTCCTTTTCTATTTATTAATATTGTATGATATATGTAGGGTAGGGAGTTCACACACCCTGGCATATGTGTAGATGTCAGAGGACAGTTGTATGGGGTTGGCTCTTTCCTTCCACCTTTGTGTGCATCCCAGGGGTTGCTGTCAGCAGCACTGTGCAACATGACTACCTACTGAGCATCTTGTACCCAAGAAGCTTCTTTTTGCAGCAGGTGGTGACTAATCAGAGACTTATAACAAACCACTGAGAATATGAGATAGTGATGTGATCAGCCCTAAATATATTATCTACATCACTGTTTCCAAGGCTCAGGGAACATCTCGAAAGGGAGGAGAAAAAGAACAAAGGAGTTGGAGTATGGGGAGATGTGTTTCAAAAGACATCTTGATATCATACAGTCACTTCACGCGTGAACACACTGTTGTAGTTAACCACACAGGATGTACACACAACAGTTCATCATGGAAGGGCTCATGAGGTTCCACCCCTCCCAAGGGTCTACTAACAATTAATGGTGTCTAGAGGAAAGGGTGAAACTTTCCTCAGTGGTACAGCCACTGATAGTTTGCCCATGCGCCAGTAAAGAGTTTCCCACCCAAGCTCATGTAAGCAGCCCTAATAAAACTCAGTGGGTCACACACACACAAAAGACATAGGTGGGGGAGGTTTTGGGAAAGAAGAGTTTTGGCCAGACAGGGAGGAGTTGAGAGAAGGAAATAGAGGTGAAAATAGCTAAAGTTCATAATATTCATATGTAAAACTGTCAAAGAAGAAAATAAGTAAGGAAACAAAATACTTGTTAAAGATGAAGAAGCAAAGACTGAAACAGGTTGCCGGAGGATGGGGAAGGAAGGGAGGCTGGTGAAGAAAGGCAAAGCGAGCCAATGATGTAAACTTAGAGGGACAGGAGAAGAAGTGTCTCGGTCATATTGCAGGGAGCATGGCTATGGTCGAGGATATCCTGTTATAAGTTCACGAGGAGGGTCTCTGAAAGTATCTAGTACCTAGCACCGTATTCATAATTATTTCTGAGTCAATATCTGAACTTTTCATCTTCATAACTCAAAATGAAATCAGTCTATATCAGAAGGATTAAATCTGAAAATGCAGCATACTTAAAAAATTTTAAGCATATCTAAAACAAAAAAATTCCCATTGAAATTTTGCGGATAAAGGGAAACTACTGAATTTTTGTCGCTGACAGAGGTACAGTAAATTATATGAGATAGACATGCTAATTTACTTTATTATAACAAATATAATAAATATAAAAAATAATTTCATACTATATGCTTTAAATATATACAACAAAGTTAAGGGCTACTTCCATAATAAAAGACATTGTTTTAATCTTCTATATTATGACCAAACTTCAAGGTAACATTAATCTTACAAAGTAAACCTAAAAATAGTCTAATTCTCAATATCAAGCCTCTCATGGAAATGTGTGAGTCTTTTCATTTTTTGCAAAAAAAAAAAAATAAAAGTAAAGTAAAAACAAATACTAGTGGTGCCCATAAATTAAACAATTCTCAATACAAATATATATGTGTGACTCTAAGATGAATATGTTTTCATATGCACGCATTTGTGTATCGAGTAACCCCTTTGCCAATCACTTAGCTCTGCCGTTCAGTTATCAGAGATATGTCAGGACCAAACATTCAATATAGACACAGTGCAACTTACCAAAGAACTGGAATGCCTCTGTGAATTTGGTGAGCAACGCTGCAAAACCGGATCTCTGTAAAATTCTCCTACACTGACTGAATTCGACTTCCGCTTCACAAGAAATGAGCTCTCGCTGCCTGGTTTGAAATGAAAGAACACCAACTAGTGAGGAAGGAGAGCTGAGCATCATCATCCAGTCATAGAAGTTTAAATATTTTCATTAATAGAAACATCACAGGCTCATGGGGTAAATAGAGCTTTTGCACATGGACAAGAGGACCAGAGTTTAGAAATTAGTAGCCACAAGTCACATGGTCTTGAGCACATGTATAACCTCAGCAGAAAGGACGTGGACACTGGAGGATGTGATGGGTCTCGAGACTGCCAGCCTAGCAGGAAATCTAAGCTTCAATCTCCAGGTTCAGTGAGAGACTCTGCTCTCAAAAAATAAGCAAAGAACAACAGAAGAGGATACCTGATGCCCTTCTTTGGCCTCCATGGAAACACATCTATGCATACAGGACACACACATGCATATGCATGCATACACACACACACACACACACACACACACACACAAGAAATTTCACAATTAATTCCCTTTGAACATGTTAATAAAGATGGTAAGCTATGTTGGCTTTCCAGTTAAAACTCAGGAACTCTTTTTGTCCTTCATGTTTATTGACTGATTGTTTATGTGTGTCAGACACAACACTGAGTGTCGGATAATGATAAGGAGATCCATGCCTCAGAATTGTTCATGGCCCAGGGACAACACATCAAGAAAATCAATAGCCACACATATTTCAGTAAACACGTGTACAGGACGCAAAAAAGGAAGCACAAAAGTATGGCCAACAATTTTTCCATTTCTCTACACTTTCTTAAAGATTTTTAAATTTGGCTTTAAATACCGAAAACACACTTTAAATTATGCGACATTCGACAGTCTTGAATGTAATTCATTTGGATTTCATAGCTGACGTTTAGCTAGCATCAGTTTTTTTAAGTCATTTATTTTTGTTTTTTAGCAGTACTGGGAACTGATCCCCAAACCTCATGCTTCATGTACCTTAGGCAAGCATGTTATCATTTTATACCTATGATGATCAATAATTCCTTCATAGGAAAAAAATGAGGATGAAATGAGTTTTCAAAAATCAAGTTGAACAAAAATTCATATTCTTAGAAGGACAAATATTGAGGAACTATTTGTGAAAAAGTCATAAGATTTTTCAAATCTACTACTTTTTAGCTTGAAAAGAAAAAGAATTCATTTGAGGTGCTGAAAGTATATTATAGATTCAGCATATCAAAATACCAATTTCATAATGTGTGATATAAAATCTGATATGGACATTGAACTCTCTGGCTCGATATTGAAGTTTAATTCATTTCTATAATATAAATCATTTAATTAATTATTTTAAGCAAAGGATTGAGAAAATGGCTGAGGATAAGTGCCTGCTACCTGAGTGACTTGGTGACCTGAGTTCGATACTCAGAAGCCCACGCAGTGAAAGGAGAAAACTGCAAGTGGTCATCTGACCGCCATGCAGACACTGTGGCCCGCGTACCCTATAAACTGATGAAATGCATCAACTTAACATTGAAGAAAGGATACGAAGCTGGGGAGGCAGGGAAATGGACATAGAACTGAGAGCATGTAAGGCAGGAATGGGGTGAATAAGGTCAAAATACAGTGGATGAGAGTCTCAAAGAACTGATAAAATATTAAATAAGATTATAATAAAGAAGAACATGCATTTTAACTATTCACATATAATGCAATATTGAATTGCATGCCATCATTATCCCACAATACGTGTTTTGGAAGGGTCTAGAAAAATACTCTCTATATAAGCAACATAGTGCCTTGGTGGTGATTTTTGTGTTACCTTTCCAGTATTTTTCCTTGTTTACAGATGGCTAAAGACATCACTTCATGAAATGAGCATGCTTAGTACGCATGAGATCTTTGGATTCAAATCTCAGCCACAAAAAAGAAATAACTGAAACAAATTATACTTTGACCCTTCTCATCCAAAACTTTAGTCAGACTATATTAATAAAAAAAAAATCCCTTAGACACATAGAAGAGGAATAAGCCAAAATATTCTTATTTGCAGATAACAAGCTCCTATACGTAAAAGGCCCCAAATGCTCCACCAGAAAACTCTTTCACTAAAATACCACCATACAAAACCATCACACATGGCCACACAAACTTGTCAGGAGAGAGATCAGCAAAAGGATCCCAGTAACAGCAACTTTAAGAAAATGAAATGCCTAACAATAAACCCCCCTTGGAAGGTGGAAGACATTAAAACACTGGGTCAAAAGACTGAAGATGATTCTACAAGACGGAAAGGTCTCCCATGCTCACAGATAGGCGGAGTTAATGTTGGAGAAATGGAAATTTTATGTAAAGCAATTTGCAAACTCAATATAATTTTCATAGAAACCTCAATGGCATTTGTCACAAAGCAAAAAACATTTCTAAAGTCTCTATGGAAGCATAAAGTCGGAGAGTCACCAAAGCATCACTAAAGGCCTCATCAAGAGGCAGTTCTGGAGAGACACTAAAATACAGAATTTCAAATTATACTACAGAGCCATAGGAACCAAAACAATGTGGCCCTGGCACAAAAATAGAAACATACACCGAAGGGATAGAACATAGGACCCAGAAATAAACCCGTGCAGCTACAGTACTTGAGTCTAGATAAAATGGACAAAAATATACATTAAAGGAAAGACAGCTTTGTCAGCCAATGGTGCTGGGGAAATGCTCACCATCTACAAACTGATACCCGCACAGTAGACTGATTGCTGCTCTGTTTGCAACAGCTAAGATATGGAGGCAGACTAGATGTCCATGCGTGGATGGATGGACAAAGAAGACAAGAAAACTCATTTTGGAAAACTCACAAATGGAGTTTTATCCAACCATGGAGAAGAATGAAATTGTGTTGTTTGTATTAATACAGGAGAGGACCATAAGGAAATGACTTATTTGTGAGGTAAGTGGACCAACCAGAGGGGATGGGGACCCTGAAGGGTACTGGGGGTTGTATGAGCAAAGTACAAAGATACAGACATAGTAACTTTGAGCATTAAAAAATTTCAAAAATTATCAAAAAAAAAAATGTAAAAGTCCCTTAGCTCAACCTTTTACCAATATGAATTGCATTAGATAATTTAGCTATAACTGCTATCATAACATATTGTGCTTTTATCAATGTTAAACATTGTTTAACATTTATCAGTGTTAAAAGTTAGGTCGAGTGAATTATTAAAATAGTAATATTATGTAAACCATAATAAGGGTAAGAACTATTTGAAAAGTATGGTCCAGACCCTTTACCTAGATTTTCTTGATTTTCTACCTGTAACTTTGAAAGGTTACAGGTTACATCACTGACTTTTAAAAGGTTAGGAAAATGACATGACCAAAAACCTATGGACATCAGGGCGTGGAATGCAACACCAGTGTAAGGGTCATCTTGCTGTAAGAGAACATGTGACCAGGGCCTCTGGTTCACACTGGGAAGCACAGGGCACAGTCTCTTGAGCCACTGTTTTAACTGCACCACATTTTAAAACATTTTTCCAAGTGAGTTAGTGCAGGTTTTAGTGTGAATTCCCACTGTTCAATGCCAGTGTGTGGACATGAGCAGCATAGAACCCACGTTTAAAATAGATACCTTCGCTATCCAAATCATCACTTTGGCCAAACACACTGTCCAAAGAAGAGTCTGGAATGAAGGTCCATTCGCCAAATTTAGCCAGAGCATCTTCAGAAAAGTTGCAGTCGCTCCCTGAGGCTGCTCCTTCTTGCAAGGCACTTTTCATCTGACACTGGAGCACTCGTCTCGCTAAGACAGATCCTGTGTCTAAATATAAACCAACCAGTAACTTAGAAATCAATAATTACAGAACACAAACATGCCTTGCCCAAGCTCCTTAGACACATCTCATGCTTTTAAAGAATTTTTTTCCTTCCAGAATCACTTTATGGCATATAATAATAGTGTATGTTGGGCAGGGGCCATGCTAATTTTCTTGCTATCATTCCAATTTTAGTATTTGGGCTGTAGCTATATGAAGCTTGGGTATAAATGGCCACTTTCAGTCATTATGGGAAAGGTTGGGATTGTGATGCCAGCCAGACCTGTGCAATGCCACTTGCAAGCTAGCTGAGCTATCTGAAGACCAATCAGCTCACCTGGAATGTGCAGATGACATCTTCAGCACAGGGTTATAGAAAAAAAAAAATAAACACGATGCTTATGAAAGCTTACCAAAACCCAGAAGACGCTAAAAAGATAAACAAATAAAATGTGTTCATGGCTCATGTGATATAATTTAAAAATAAACACTTGTGCTGGCTAATTTTATGTCAACTTGATACAAGTCAGAGTCAACTGAGAGGAGGGAACCTCAATTGAGAAACTGCGTGCATAAGATTGGGATGTAGGCGAGAAGCCTGTGGAGCATTTTCTTAATTAGAGATTGGTATGCGAAGGCCCAGCCTACTGTGTGTAGTGCCATCCCCAGGCCATTATATAGATATATTATATAAGATATAATATATAGTCCTGGGCGCTATAAGAAGGCAAGCTGAACAAGCCATGAGAAATAAGCCATGAGGAGCACACATCCATGGCCTCTGCATTAGCTCTTGCCTCCAGGTTCCTGCCCTAACTGGATTGAGTGAAAATAAACCCTTTCCTCCCTGAGTTACTTTTGGTGAGTTTCATCACAGCAATATTAACCATAAGACAATTGTCTTCTCAATTTTTCGTTCGTTACATTTTACATTTATTTTATACGAAAGAGAAATGTGATGGCAGTCACCATTGACCTACAGAGATCCTGGAAGATTGCCTCAGATATTACTTTCATGGCTCACATTAGAAATACATGATTCAGTCAATCAGAAACTGAGAAATATTTTAAAGTTATGAAGCTAAAATCTTCCTTTAGACAAACTACCAGTGAAATCATGCTTTTTATCTTCTAGTCAAATGACGTTAACATTTTTCAAATTACATCAAGACTTGCCAACATAAGAGCTTCACACAGAAGATCTAATACTAAGCCTGTATCTAGGATCATAATCTTACTCCACCTGAAATCAGAGAACAAAGCTAGGCCTGGTGTGTATTAATTCACCTACTGGGTAGGTCACCATGCAGGACAAGGAGGCATTTTCATAGACTCAAATCCTGTCAGACCTCAGCAGAGGAACCCACTGACATGGAAAGCACTATCCTCAACAGTGGAAGTCCGAGCATCTGAGCTCAGGTGTTTTCATTGATTCAGAACTCCTCAGGAGCAGACCATAAACAGTCAAACCTCCCCCACAGAAATCTAACACCTGCAAACAATCCAAAACGCCCTAGAGAGCCTCTTACCCAACAGTGCATAAAACAATTTCAAACATAACTAAAAATAAACTTCCCCAACAATGGTGGCTCAAATCTATAATCCCAGAGATCAGAAAGCAAAGGCAGAAGGTTTACTACAAGTTCAAGTCCAGCCTGGTTTACTTAGAGAGCTCAGTGTCAGCCAAGGCTATATAGAGAGACTCTGAAGAGAAATAGAGGAGATGGGAAGGAGAAGGGAAAGAAAAAGAGAAGAAGGGAGAAAAGAAAAGAGGAGAGGAAAGAGAGGGCAGGAGAAGGCAGAGAAGACTAGAGGAAAGGAACAACGGAGAGGAGATCTAATGCAAACAGGCAGTGAGGACAGATGGGAGTCCCAGTGAGTTGGCATTCGACTAGTCATGCCTCACTAGTTCCCAGAGACCTAGGACTCAGCAAATGCATCATTTGTAGAAATGCTTTCCAGAGCCAGTGTTTTAAATTCACGTATGTGTGGTTAACCCAACTCAGTAGAATTTTCATCAATCAAAGCACTGTTACACTGAACATCTTTAATCCTGTCTTGAGGCAGGGTCTCACTACACTGCCCAGGCTGGCCTCACAGTCCCCCTGGCTGAGCCTCTCTGGTGCATTTTCATCAACATTTAAATTTGCTGCATGCTTCTTCTCTGACTGCAAAGCATTCTACTGAGTGATTCTTCTGAGTGTTCCTCTAATCTTTGGTTATTGTTAAGTAGTTTTAATGTGCATCCTCATGCCTAAGAAGTCTGTATCCTGAATCTTTAATAACATGTTGCAATTATAAAAGAATGTTTTCCCATACATACAAAATATTGTATATGTTAGCCTTTGAGAAATTGAAAATATGTACATGAACTGAAAACATCAACACATAATGCAGAATGATCTCAGAAAGTACAATTTTAATTACTGTTGATGCGTAAAGTGCTTACTGTAACATGTGCTTTTTAAGCTAGTTACTACCAATGCATCATTGCAAGTTTATAAATATCCATTGATCCTATTATATGCAAAGCAGTAGCATGGATTCTAAGATTTCAACAGCATACTAAACTAACGTTGACTTCAACATGTTCGTAATCTACCAAAAAGATTGCAAGAAGAAATACAATTATCTACCATGATGAGACCAGGTACAGTAGATCAGTGGGAAAGTGTTTGCCTACCATGCCCTAAGTCCTGTGTTCAAAATATTATTATGAATTATACTTAAAATGAGAGTTACACACGACATTCTTACTGATACTTACTTGTTTGTTTCCTTAAATTAGATGACTTATCTGGAAATAAGGGACCAAGCCAAGAAGGTTCAATTTTTCCTATGCAAAATCCCCCAAGGCAAACGCTGTTGTTGGCCAGGTCCAGGGCGAGCCTCCTCAGGAGCAAGCTGATAACTTGACTGTCACCCTTCTGGATGCTTACTGTCAGTGCTTTCCGTACATCCTGCTCACGGCACCCCCCGTTAAGCAATAGTTCCACCAATTTCGGACTGTTCTCTTTCTCACATACCTAGTTTCACAAAAAAGAAGAGGAACTGTAGACGTAGCTCACATTCTTCCTTTTGGCCAGACAGAAAAATGGTGCTTGCTATGGTCTTTCTTTATACCTCAAATTCAGGTATGATTTCATAAGTGCTACGAAATAAGGCAAAATTTATTATTGCAATAGACAGGAGAAATGAAAGTATTGGCACAGATATAAGACCCGCATGAATATGGCAGATAATATGGCAGCTGCCAGTCAGCGGTTTGAAGAGACTCCATCACCCTTGCCCGTCCCTTTGTGATCTGCTTAGTGCTACTCATGGCGTCTGACCATGTGTTTTTACGTCCTAGTCTCTCACATTTTTCTCTACCATCACTAAATTCCCAAAGGCTACACTACCATTAATTTCATCTTTTTTCAGAACAGTTTTGGATATGCAACCTCTTAGTAAGTGAATAAAAGGCTTTTATTACTTTGCATTAGCATAAGACAAGGTGCAAACAGTAAGTCTATCCATACTGTCAATTATTCGCTATCCAGTAAGACTGTCTACAGTGTCAATTATTTGCTAGCTAAATGGAACATCCGACACCTAGGCTGAATTCTACAAATGTAATAAAAAAAAAATCCATGGGTGTAAAGACAGATTTAAATTCTTTATTTACTAATTTTGTTGAATATCCTTGCTGCTGTTGGTTGTCATTGTGGCAGGAGGGTCTGGCACGATGGCTTTGTGAATGTCAGACAGGCATTGTCCGTGGAGTTACAGCGTCCAACCCAAAAGACTCATTTTAAGAAAAAGTGATGAGAATAAATGAAGTTCAAAAAAAATACAGAAGAGAAATAAAACTCAGGACTTCTCATACACAGGTTAGATCTGTTGATAGACGAGTAGGAAGCACTCTCTACGGAGAATACGGAGAACAGAGCAGCTTTTTACCATGCTGCTTTCCTAGCATGAACTTGAAAACTGAGCCTCTTTTTAGATCTTTGGCACATTCAAGTAACATTTACACAATTCACAGTACCCATTCAAAAGATGTGCAGCTAAGGCATACTAAACTGCTGACAGTAATAATGAGAACGGAAAATCTACTTCCAATATGGCTTACTCCAAAGAATTTTCACTAGACGTAAATAATTTGATTACTTGGTTTGGTGCATAAACACAAAGGAACATAAAAATGAGTTGGAAGTTCTGTTTCTCTTCATGAAGATTTCTAACGTGCACCAACTTAAACTTCCGAATGATGAACACCTTTAATTCCAAAGTGGGAAATTAAATAAAGTAAGGCTTAAAATGGAGTTATTGGAAATCTGGTTATTGGAGTTACTGGAAAACAAAAAGTTACTCCAGAGACCCAAGATGCTTCCATAGGTAAAGGTACTTGCTGCCAAGCCTGGGGACCTGGGTGTCACCCCACAACCTGTGGTGTGGAAGGAGGAAACCAACTCTTCAGACTGTCCTCTGACTTCCACACGTGGACTATGGTACAGGTGGACACCACCACCCCCACACACACAATATTATTTTTTAAAATTCAGCACTGATTATTTAATTATTTACATTAAATAGCACTATAATCACTGTTCCTGAAACTACTGAGATATTTTTGTTGTCAGAACATCAATAAAACTCTTAGCTTGTCTCCATGCCTTTTTTTCAATTCTCATCTTCCCTGAAAGCTAACATTTGGTGCTGTGACTTGGATTAAGAGGTGTACTGAGAGGAATTGTCCTGTGGGAAGCTTCCCTAGCCCAATAACTGCTGGGGGCACTTTCCTAGAGTTTTGATTGTCCCTCCACCCTGGGAGTCTTGCCTTTCCCCATCAGGGCTACCTTCCTCTAGCCAAGGCTTCAGTAAGTTGTGATTGATCAGGATGCCCTATGAGGCCACCAGCCCTGGGCTGCAGCTCCTCCAGGCATTGGCTTCTTACACCCGATCAATGTATGAGAACTTGCATACTTCTCCAATGTGAAGTCATTCTGTTGTATCAGATAATGCCCTAGATGAGCCTGCTTCTGCCTTCTGACAGCATAAACACCCTAGAAAATCTTCCTTTCGATATTCTAGTCCCTTTTGAGTTACAGGTATTTAAAGAATTTAATGCTTAAAAATTAGCCAATCAACCTGATTCTCTTTTAAATTTCCTTGCCCTGGCTAGCTACTTATTTTCACTCAAGGCTAGGACTATAAACAACCGACACTAGTCTAGAATGTACACTGAGAAAGACCTATTTATAGGAAAATACACAAAACCACTCTTCCTGTTCGTCTTCTAATCTGTGGCTATTGGCCAGAAAAAAGACCTGAGACAGTAACTTTAGATGGTGGCACACACCATTAATCCCAGTACTTGGGAGGCAGAGACAGTCAGACCTCCAGGGATTTGAGGCAAGTCTAGTCTACTGAGTGAGTTCCAGGACAGCCAAAGTTACAAGAGAGAAAAGAGAAACTCTGTCTCAAACAACAAAGCAAAAACAAACAACAACAACAAAAAAAAAGTGGTCCATTCACCAACTGACCACAAACAAAAATATATTTCAAAATCAAACGGGCTCTGACCCACAGTGGAAAACATGTGGTTTACTAATCTCTGCCAACCTATTTTTCTGAGGTTTCCAAAGATACTTAATCATTCCTTGTGGTTAACTTTAAGGACATCCATGGTAACCCCATTAAAAACTATCTTTATTCCCTATGCCTCCTTTAAAATTTAAACAAATCAAGAACAACCCAATAAAGTATTAAAAAACAAAAAACAAACAAAAAAAAATCCTCCATGGAGAAGACACAATAAAAACGTGTGTTACGTAGACACTCCTGCCACTGGTGGTGATTGCTCTGTCCTTAGTTCCCCTACCTATCCTCAGTACCTCTGCCCCTTCTCATTTCTTCCAGAATTTAATAACCCTAATTCCAGATGGTTCTACAAGTAGACAGTGTTTTCTGGATATATGGATTTAAATACCAGCCTCTGACCAAATTCTAACTTGAGTACTCTCCATGAAGTGGGGGTATGTAACCTCCTAATCCACTGGCACCCAAATTCAGCAGGAAGACAGGTATATTTTGATGTTCATCAAAATCCTTTTTTTTTTGAAAATCACTCATTTCACTCTTTGTGTAAACAGAGACTAGAAATTTCAGAATCCAGACCTTCTGAGTACAGCATGCTACAAAGAGTTGACCAACACACGCAACTCTCAGTCTCTTCACAATTTCTGCAGAGCTGACAGCCATGGCCTTTGCCCCCTCTGGACATAACATGTTTCCTTTGCTATCATCTTGAAGCAAAGAATATCTTGGCCGGGTAGGTCTATAGTAATGTTTAGGGTGCCAAAGAATACAGAGGAGGGACACATGACCTTGTGTTGGGATTCCAGCCTCTACTCCTTCTGCTGCAAGTGATCCACCCCAGCTACAAGTGATCTTGAGAACTGCTACATTACATGGGAAGTGAAAGGTTTACTGAAAAAAGGGCTCAGTGACAGATTCCAAAGGGTCATCATCCATGATGGAGCAGGACTCTGCAGATGCAGCTGTTTGGTGACCATCTACCTCCTCTAAGTAACCATTCACACACACTTTGTAAACAAGTCCACTTGTTCATTGGCTTATCAAATTGGACGTCAATAAAGTTGTACTTTGATATGTCACTGATGCCCTATCTGGGTGAGTAGACTTTTGTCACACCTTCCCATGAAATGTTAGCACAAGAGCAGAGAAGCTAAAAAGAGAGGGGGTGGGAGAATAATTTAAAATGGAATAGAAATATTCTATTTTAATATTCAAATAGAAAAAAAATAGAATTTTGTGTTGTGTGAAGGAAAGTTGAAGAGTAAGGTCTGTGAAGATGCAAAGGAAGAGGTATATTTAGATTTAATTACACCGCATCAAAAAGGCAAAAGACTAAATGAGGCAGTAGACTGGAAACAATCACAGCATTGTGTTAGCTTTGTCATTTCCCCAGAGAACACACTAACCTGTCCAGGAGAGAGATGAAAGGGGGCTCGCCATCAGTGATCAGTAGAATACTTCAATTAGAACCACACTGAAAAGTTACCTTTCCTGGTAAGAATGATTATCAAAAAGCTAAAAATGCGACAAAACTAAAAGCTAAGAACGACAAAAGCTAAAAATGATATCAAGGTTGTGGAAAACAGGGAACACTTACAAGCTGTTGGTGAGAATGTAAGTTAGTCTAGCTCTTGTGGAAAAAGTATGGAAGTGTCAAAAATAAAGTCTAAAAGTGGGATCCAAGAGTGGTGGCAAGTGCTTTCAAAGGAGCACAGGGAAGCAGAGGCAGGTAGATCTCTATGAATTTTAGCCGCCCCTCATAGTAAATTCTAGGCCAGCCGGGCCTTTGCAAAAAGACCCATTCATAAAACACCACCACCACCAAATAAAAAGACGACCCTAAAACCTAAAAACAGAACTACCAAATGATTCAGTGGACTCATTATTGAAAGTATACTTAAAGGAAATACAATATTGAAGAAACATTAGCACTCCCATTTTCAGCAATATTCACTATAACCAAGGTATGGAACCAACCTAGGGCCCCATTCAGAAGTGAATGGATGAAAAGGGTGACGTACATGTGGTTGTTTGTCGTGGTGTTATTGCAGAGAACCTGCAGGCTAGAGTGTATGTGGGGGTTCTCTGATGCTTTTGCCTGTCCTTGGGACCCATGTCCTCCAGCTGGGTTGCCTAGTCCACCGTTGATGTAGGGGCTGGTGCCTGACCTTGTCCCATTTGTTGTGCCCTGTTTGAGCAGTAACTCTGGGAGGACTGCTTTCTTGTATGGGGAGAAGCAGAAGAGGGATGAGTGTGTGTGGATGGGGGGCATATATAATAGGGGGAGAGGGAAGATGGGGGGAGCTGGAAGGAATGGAGGGAGGGCAGGAAAGGTGTTATATGTATTATATGAAAGAAGAAAAATAAAACAAACAAACACAAAATAGAATGTTATTCAGCCTCATTTACCAAAACCTTATCACTGAGTCACGAGGATGAAACGCAGGACCAACAAATTCACAGAATAAGGCAAGCAAAGGCAGGAAATCACACGCCCTGTCACTCTCTCCTAGGACACAAAATTGATCTAATAGAGCTGAGGATAGAATGGTGCTCACCAGATGCTTGCATGCCACGGAAAGAGATGGGAAACTTCCAGTCACAGATCCATAACCACGGGATTGTGATTTTAAATGCCCAGCACAGATAAATGCATAGAGACAGAAAGTATGCAAGTGATTTCCTGGAGCCAAGGAGAGAAGTAAACAGATGTCTGGGGTGGGGGGAGATGGTAACCGAGGCTAATGCTTATGGAATTTAACTGTGATGTAATAAAACTTTTCTAGTGTTGACTCTGGAAATACCAGCACAACTCTGCACAAACATAAGTACATAGACTTAAAACTTCCTTTTTCAGATGGGTTCTTACTGTGTCACACTCCATTGTTCTGGCTGACTTCAAATTCATGGATGATCCTGCTGTCTCAGACTTTCACGGTTGAACTATTCTTTAAATATGTGAATTGTATGATATGTAGATTATGTTTTGATATATTTTAATGGAGGAACAAGGTAGAAGAAGGTAAGGAAGAAGAGTTATAAAAGAGCAGAGCCAAATAATAGAGATAAACAAAAGTGAGACCTCGAATATTTACCTGATAAATCAAAGAGGTCGCCCCCTTCGCTTGATTGGCATCAGCTCCCAACAGAAGCAAGCATTCAACCATGATGCTGTTATTCTGGTCACAGGCTCTCTCTAGCATCGTGTTTTTTAAGTCATCATCCATAGCCAGTTTTGCAAAGCATTTGCAACACAGGTTGAGAAACTAGAAGGCATGGAAAGTAGAATGAGAGGCGAATGGAGGGATAACATTCAGCCTACAGGCAACAATGCCATACCTGCTCATCCTTGTGTTCCACAACACTGGAAGACATCTGATGGAATATTACCAAATCAAATGAATAGTGCACTAGCAGCTTCGAGAAAGATGCTGACAATTCAAGTATTGCCAGGACTGTCTGTAGTCCCTGAAAGCATGAGCAAAAATAATAATAGTAAATAATATAGAGCAATTCTGAGGTTAAAATAACTCAATGATATACAATGGTTTACATATGATATTGAATACCTAGGTTGCTCATTTAACTAAGCAGAGAGACTTGGATTTGTACCCGGACAGGTAACCTTGAAACAACCATGAAATGTCTCACTCTCTTGGTACTAAGAAACACATTAAGAAAGAAGAGAACAAATGCTAGCAGATCATCCTCTATGAAAGCAGAAAAAACACTTATTGCTTTCAAATTTGGCTATTATAGATACCTTTCTGAAACCACACCTACAAGAGGAAAGCCAGGTGTTGCCCAGGATTAGAAGAGCTGATGGCACCTCCAAACCTGCTACTCTTTATTTCAAGTATGCACATTAATTATCTGGAGTCTGGAATCTCTTCCACCGTTTTGTGCAAGCTCTTCGAGTTCTACCCCAGAGCCAAGTATGTGCCCCCAATCTCACTGCTATTTAGTGCTTTTGACTGAAGCTCCGAAGGCAAAATAAGGGGTGTGTTCTTGTGGCAGATTCCTTCCAAGCAGCATCATTGCTTCTTAGAAGCTCCTCAAGCTTGCCAAGGCTGGCCAGGCCTCTCTGCCCAAGCAGTGCGTCAAGGAAGGGTCCTTTCTGGGAACTGCTTTAGTATTGAAGACTGTGAGTGAATTCACAAAGATCAGCCTGACCTCTACAGCAACATATGTACATTTTTTCCATGCATTATGATGATTTTGACTTCTTAAGGTGCTGAGATCAATGAATATGGATACTTGATACAAAAATAATATTTGCCAGGCAGTGGTGGCACATGCCTTTAATCCAAGCACTCAGGAGGCAGAGGCAGGAGGATCTCTGTGAGCTCAAGGCCAGCCTCATCTACAGAGTGAGTTCCAGGACAGCCAGAGTTACAACAAAGAAACTCTTGTTTCAGAAAAAAAAAATCAAGAAAAGAAAAGGCACATTTAATCTTTGAGGTTCTGAGAGATACGTGGCCCACAGCATCAAGAGCAGAAGTTCCTACACATGCTTGTGGACAGCAGACCTGGGAATGCACATTTGAAGGAAACACTAACAGCTCCACACTGGCCAGATAAAGTATGATGGGAGGCCTTATTGAGCTTCCTGGTTGTGCCTTTATAACCTCTGCTGAAGAGATCTGAAAATTCACATGCTGTGAATTATTCCATAGTAACTGAAGCCCCAACCACACAGTCATTTCCTTCCCTTAGGTGCCTTTTAATCATTGCTGCTGTGGCTTTAATCAGTTTGGAGTAAAGCACTCTCCAACACATAGATTTTAAAATGCATTCCTGCTCAGAGCTAAAAAGGCAGTGTCTTCAGTACTTTACAATGAAGACAACATTTTACCTGCATGTGTGAATCACTGAAACCCTCTGTGCAATGGTTATAGCCTAGATATTTTTGTCGTTGTTGTTAATTTGGTATGGTCAATTTTGTTATTTAAGAAAACATCTTTAAACGAGGTTCATTAAAGATGCAAACTTGATTACCAAAAATCCAAAACCAAGACAGGAAGTTTTAACTATTCATTTGGCTAACATTTACAGAATAATTGGAACATTTGATCTCTATAGAGGATAGCTCTCTCCCTAGTTTACAAGTCTCAGTGTCCTTAGCTGAAGTAACTTTCCCTGCCTAGATTCCAGAACAGCTAGAGCTATGTGTGCCTATATACCCACTAAGAGTTCATTTCTTGTTCCTCGTTAAATCAACCTTACACCATCTAACAGTCTTCATAAAAACAATCATTTTATATATCTGCTTTAAATATCTGTTTGGTAAATATTATTTCAAATCTTCCTTTTAGGAAAAAAAACTATCAAGATGCAAAATCACTAGAGACAAAAGCAGCTCATTCTAAGTCACAGAGGACTGCCATCTTTAAATAATAACTCATATTTGTCCAAAATCTAGGCAAAAAACAAGGAATCAACCACTGGAATTTCTTTAGCATTTTTATGGGGAGGACAGAAGGCAAACGAGCACACTGATTTTCCAGATCTAATAATGAGCACTGGATCTTTATAATCAGTGCAATTTTCTGTGCCTTCTATAATTAAAATACTACACAATGACAAATGGTTTTAATTAACTAGAATATCCTGTTGGTATACAATAACTGCAGGAGTACTGCTGGGGGAAGCTGTGTAAGCGCCCGGCTCCCTAGAGTGTACGCACTGTGGCCTGCACTTCAGCAACATCTTTAAATCTCTGTAAAGTGGAAACCAGAATTTTGGCCAGGAGGTGCCCTGTGCCTATGCAGAAATTCTTCTTTGTAATCAAGCATCCTGCAAGGTGTAAGCCCAGACGTTGAATTTCTAGAACAAAAGAAAAAAGTAATAACGTTAATTCCTTCAACTTCAAAACTGAAAGAAATAATATTTAAAGACAGCCAGCTAGTAACTAATGGTCCCAAGTTTCAACCATACGAACCTTGGTCATCCGGATACATCTGCAGTGTGTGCAGTACCAAGTCAACTGCACCATGCAGGGACAAAGTCTCTAAGGCATCAGGAAGATGTGCTAGAGAAGACATTACTTTCAATCCACATTTCTGAATCCCAGGATTCCCAATGAACTAAAATCAAAAGGAGTTTGAGAATATTTACTGTTGTGGCATTACATAATACATGTGACATTAAAACCAGTGACAGACTGGTAAAACGTAATTCAAAGACTGGGGATACAGCTTAGGATATTAGAGTACTTGCTTACCACGAACAGCTCTGGATTGGGTCCACAGTACAGCATCAAAAAACTAGACATAGTGGTACACACCTGTAAACCTAGCACTTGGGAAATGGAGGCAGGAGGATCAGAAATTCAAGATCATCCTCAGTTATATAGTGAGTCTAAAGCCAGTATGGCATACACGAGACATAGCCTCAAAAACCAAACATAAACAATATGGTCAAATGTAAATTATTACCCTTATTTCTGCCTTCTATTTTACTGGTTACTTGTATGAATTTTAACCCTCATCAAGTGCTTGTTCTGTGTCAATCATTGCACTAAATACACACATTCCACAAAATGTAATTAACTCCATGATAACAACATTGTTAAGCATGCAATGGAGAAATAATAGCTTTCAATCCATGCTGATGGAAACTTGCTATAGGTACACATAAGATAGAAAGTTGGTACTTGTATCTCATCCTCTGCAAAATGGATCACTTCCATTAGAGGCCAAGTTCACTGAGGTTAGAAAGATTGAGCCCTACAGACTGCACATCACAGAAATGCAACTAAACCAAGGACATTCGGTTGCAAAGACACAAACTTAACCAGTTGGTTGTACTGTTTCTCACCACGGGAAGCTCTAAGTTAGCTGGACTCCAAGGGTCTCATGGGCTTTATTTCATTTATTCCTTTCAAAGTATGTCAAGTAACAATTTTGTCAAACTTCAGCAATGTGTAGTTAAGTGTTGCTTAAGATGCTGTACCGATTGCTGAACCCAGTCCCGGGACGCTTGGGGGCAGGGTGAGCTTGGTGTAGAGTCAAGGAGGCAGACTCTTGGAGTCAGGTAAATGGCAGAAGCAGACTCGTTTACTCCAGGAAGAGGAAGTCCCTTTATTCCCTTCGCCCAGCATCCCATTGGTTCCTGAACTGCAGGCTGCTGTTGTGGCTCTTGCGCATTGGCTTGTGTCTTGCCACATCATCTGTCTCTGGGTCCATTGGCAGGTTTTCAGGTTGGCTGGAACAGGAAGTCTTAACTGCGCATGCATCAATGGCAGGCTTATCTCCGGGCATGTCCGGGCATGTCCCAGGTGACCCTAAGTGGGAGCCCAGCCACGTATGTACGCTGTTTGGCAAGCAGACAGGCCTTGATCCTGTTACAGTTAAGCTTAAATGGCACAGCTCATGTATAAGGCCTAAGCCCGGAATATTAATGTGTCTGCCTTAGGACCCATCTTTTCTTTAATCAGGATTTCCTGATGGAATATAGTTCTTCTTCAAGGACAAGCTACTCTTTACGGAAAAAGAGGCAGCAAACATGATGACAACTACGTCTCTGCAATCCCCCTTCAGGTCCTGTGTTATACATCTAGCTGGCCATCTCTGGCTCTCCCCATTTCTACAATACTCTCCCACCTCTACGCTAAAGTGAATACTCAACTTACAACATTTCTTTCAAAGATCACCACAATGTCTTTCTCAGGGCTCAACTTCACACAGATGTATTGTGCAAACTCTCCTTTCATGGCACCTAGAGGACACCACTGAGGTAGCCACAGGCCGCATCTCGAGCTCCGATGGAGCCTACATAGCCAGTCTCCTGCCTCCAGCCTTGGTTTGCCTGTATCCTATCCACAGACTTCCACCCTTCCCTCTATGATCTCTCCCTTGCCTTTATTTAGCAGTTTGCTCCCAGTTGCAGTCAGGACACAATCAGCTTCTTTCCTGTGCCTTGTCCTCCGTCTCTATCTCTAGTCTTAATTTCCTTTGTCCTTTAAGCAAACACTCTTACCCTCACCTGCTTAGGAATTTTGTTTTCAACACTATTAGCATCTCAATGTCTTTCTCTTTTAAAATTCCATTATCTTTGGAGCCAATCAGATACGGGTTATGTTCTGTGAATCTGAAGACCTCAAACAAAAGACGGAATGATATCGACTCTAAAGTGAAGAAATAATGCACAAATTTGGTCTCGCCACGTGAAGGTAGAGAGGTATTTGGTGTTGTCTCACGATGCACTGCTATTATGATCACGAATAAGTCTGTCCGTGGAATCAACACTGGATGACAATGCAAGCCAGGCCCTGGGAAGAAATTCTCATCAGAAAGGAAAATGAGCTAAGGCAAGGGAAAGTTTCCCTTTTCCTTCACTTCTAAATTTATTAATAGGAAAGTCTACGCCCACTACCTCCACATTCCTGCTACCCTTTAATTTTATATAATCAGACTTCTCTCTTAACTACTTTGAATTAAAAGCATTCAAAGTAAAAAAAAAAAAAAAGTCCCTTAACAACCTAATTGCTGCCTTCCCACTCTTTGATTTCCAAGGACACGGTACTTCATACCATGCTCAAACTTTCAAACCTCTCATTTGTACATCTTCTTTATCTCTTCCTGAAACTCCAAACTGCACAAAGATCCTTTCTGCAAATTACATTCACCAGTGAGATTATCATATTAACACAGCCGTATCTCACAATGGCAACCACCACACTGGATGTACAATAGCTGCAGGTACTTGCTTCTAAGACCTTTCCATTTAACTGAGAAATGCTGGGAGCAGGAGAGATGGTCTTTCCTGGAGAAGAGCATACCAATTGGTCATCCAAGACCAAATGGTTAGCCCTGAAAACATACATGCATCACATAGACTGAGTAGGTTATATTTAGAAATATATATATGCAATTATATATTACTAATATATATACACACACACACACACACATATATATATAGTATATAATACAAATTAGTGAAATATGAAGCCATTAATTTGAAATAGAACAAGGAGGGACATACAGAAAGATTTAGAGGAAAGAATGATATTATGTTATAATCTTGAAAAAATAGAAGAAATAACTTAAAATTATATATTATAAGAAATTCTTTAATAAAAAATAAGTACAAAATGATGCAAATGCAGTAAACTCAGGCTGAAAGCCCATATTTCTCCTTGCTTAACATAGGCACCTCATAATCACATGTCCAAAGCCCAACGTTTAGTAGCTTTTCAAGAGACAAAAAAGAAAAAAAAAGAAAAAGAAAAAGAAAGAAAAGGAGATTGCCCTGTTGAACTTGCTGTTTGTTTTACTGTATCATCAATCCTGCTTTACAGGCAAAGTCAGCTTCCTGGACATGAGCCAGTTATTACAAGGACCTCACCTTTGTTTCGCATTCTGCTGACTTAGTATTGAAATATTTAATCCTTTTCCAAGTGGGGAACCTGTAATTTCGTTTGATACCGAACTCCATTAACTATGATGTCATTTCTGCTTCTAACCTAAAAAATGCCTCATAAGTTGGGTACAAAGTGACTCTCTTTATGTTTATTATTATGTTTATTTTCATTTATGTATTTTGTGCGCATCTGCATGCGTGTGCATATGAGTGTATGTAGGGTACACTCATATACAGGTACACACCTGCCACAAGGAAGTCAGAGCACACTGTGGGAGTCAGTTCTCTCCCACGACCCATCTTCATCCCAGGGATTGCACTAAGATCATGGTGTGCTTGGTGAAGGGCCATCTTGTCAGCCTCCATGGTTAGTATCTTCACCTGTCCCTAGCTTTACTCGATTAATTGGCCTTGCAGTGTTGACTTCCCTTAACCTCTAACCTTTACAGATCCAGCTTAGCAACTGACTAATAGCTTACAACAGGAAATCTGGGATTGTTTATATGGTAGAATTGTTATGGTGTGACCACAAGTGACAGTGCCCAAACTATGTAATGACTAAAGAATGAATATGTTACTTTGAGCAATAAAACCTGAAAAAATTAGTTACGTATATCACAATTGTATGATATTTACAAGCACACAGTGGGCTTTAATTCACATACCTACTGCTTCATCTTGAAAACAGTATTTACTGCATTACACTGTTCAAATGTAGATCACTTATTCATTGCTACTTGGCAGGTGTTTTCCATGGATAAGCCTTGGAAATACCAATGGAAGGATGCCAACATGTGGGAAGCGGTCCCCCTGGACGCTGGCTTGAAACACAAGGCACCCCACTTTTTCTCTCTGGTCTTAATGGACAGAGTACGGAAAAGGTCAGATAGCCTGAAGCTGCTCAGTTCTGGGAAAACTGCCTGCTTCAACTAACACCCTTATTGCTTCCTCATTTCACGTTTCCACCCTTTACACAGGAAGCCCTAGAGAAATCTCACAGTACTTCCTTATTGCTCTGAGGCCATTGACACTAGGATTTCTTAACTCACTGGATAGACAGGTCTACCTGCTAAGATAGAATTACAACAGATACCTGCTTATGCATTCCCCGTTTTTTTCCCCACTTCAAAAATTATATAAATACTGGTACTATGTGTTCAATAAACGAGAGCTTGACAACCATTTGCTTGCTCTCCTGCTTCTCCGTTTTCGTTCCTTTCCTATCCAGGTTCATCCCCCTCGAGACCCACTAATTTCCAGTCCCGTGGGCCGGGCACCAACAGACATTGCCTAGAAACCCCTCTCACCTATATTCCTTCAAGTCTTTTCAGAGAATTTGCAAATCACTGACATGGCTTCTCTAATGAGTAACCCAGCAAGCACAAGCTGAAGATGCCACACTGGGCTCTTCTCACTACCAGCTGAGCAGATTCCATAGGGAAAAGAAAATAATTCCTTGGTCATTTGTGGTTTTGTTTTGGTTTCTCAGTCTCCATATTCTCTTGTATTTTGCATCTTCACTCCTGATAGAAAAAGACGAATGTATGGATTTGTGCCCTAATTCAAACAGGAAGAGAGAATGCTGAAAAACAGATTTTTGCCTCACAGTAGTCTCTTACAGAGCAGAAGGTGAAGGCAGAAGAGATCAACATTATATGGTTTCTAGACAGAAAGCTAAACTAATAAAACAAAACTATGTTCATAATGATGAATTCAAGAAAACTTACCAGGATAAAGACTGAGTATTTGTTTAGTTGGTATCAGAACTATCACCAAGATAGGCCTCAACAACAAGACTGGGCCTCGAGGGCAAGAATACTTCTGGTAGCCAGGAGAAACTATCAATGCACATAAAAGTAAGGGAAAAAATTAAGCCTGTCTCATGCTCTCTACTAAGACACTCAACACTGAATCCCTGCAGACATTCAGTCAAAGAAAAGAAACCCTCAGTGGTTTGCAGCTAACTAAAATAGTCTTTTTAAGAGTTTGAACACAGTACTGAAGAGATTACTCAGTGGTTAAGAGGACTCATTGCTCTTGCAGAGGACCAGGGCTCAGTTCCCAGAACCACTTGGCTTCAGGTGGCTCACAACCAGATGTAACTCTAGCTCTAGGGATCTGGCACCATCTTCTGGTCTCATAGACAACATCGCACAGGTGGAGACACACATAAATATACGTACATAAAAATATATTTGATATATAAATTTTTAAAAGTCACATATAAAGGTATGAACAAAGATTCAAAACCTCAGAATATTAGGAAAGATAACTTTTAGGCAAATTCTGTGAAAAAGTGAATAGAAAACTAGGACAAAAGACTTGAGGAAAAACAATGAAAACCGAAGGAATAAAAAGAAATCAAATTTAGAAAGCATGGGTCTAAAGCTGAATGACAATATAATTATTATAATAAAATAATCAAAGTACTATATATTCCGGCAATGTAGAATTCATTTATTTTACAAACGTTGATGGGAAAACAGGCAGAGACAGTGTAGAAGTGACTGCTACTATTCCTAGGCTTTTGCAGCCATGGGTGAAAAAGCACTTTAAAATATCTGATGATGAGATTTTTTTCTTAAAGTTTCACAGATTTATTGGTTCGATAATAAACGGTGAAGAAAACAGGTTAAGTATCACTCCTAGGGCGTCATCCACAGACTCATTTAGGCAAAAGCTACCATTCAAAGAAGAATCTGATGGTGATAATGATCACATTTAATGAGTTCATCATGCGTTCCAGGCACCAGTATAAGAGCCTAAGTGATAAGGTGTTTACCATCTCGGTGTGCTACCTAATAAACGGGAGGGGTTGAGTGGAACATGGTGAGGAGAGCTGGCTTCAGGCCAGAAAGTCTTCCACAGCTGAAGAAGTGAGAGCAAACTGTATAACCTGCACTAATTGAATGACAGAAGGGAAAAGACACAACGAACAAGAAAAATACCAATTCCATCAGAAATATGCGTAGGATGGAAACAAAAATGAAAGAATGGCGAATATCATCATGTTCACGGGAAATCTCTAACTGTTTTGTCCTCGCAGCACCTTAGAAAATGCCACCTTGCTGCCTTTCAACCTCTACACAGAATGACCTAATTTGGAATTAGTATAAGTCATTTGTCTGTCATCTATCAATGGCCATTATATTATCAGAACAGACTAAAATAAGGTTTAGTAAAACTCCTCAAATTCCATAGGCTGAAAAATCAGTAGGTTTAATTCTTGCTTACAATACACATGTGTCAGGCAAGAGGGGGCTCTACTCATGACCACCAATAGAACACTGCTACAAACAGAACCATCACTGGTAAATACTGCAGGTCAGAGCACCTGACAGAATGTTCTGGAAGATTCCTTTGAGTACTGGTGTAGAACCATTGCTGGCAAATACTGCAGTTCAGAGAACCTGACAAAATATTCTGGAAGATTCCTTACTCTACGTTGACTGGCCCAGAACTCACAAACATAATCTCTGCCTTCAACTCTTTCTTAAAATTAATCAATACTCAGACAACTGTCCAATAAAATACTGATCCAAGGTCTTCATAAACTGAGGGGTTACAAGGACTTACCATGCCACACAATGACCACAGGCAAAACTTTAGCTCATTGGCATGTTTTCCTATTACATCTAATGCAACAATGACCATTCTTATCTAGAACCTTCATTTATATCACAAATTCCTAAAGTGGAATCATTGACCAACTAACTTGTGACAGATATTGCCAATACTTTATTTGGTTTTTATCATCTTTCTCTATAGCTCAGGCTGACCTGCAACTCACTACAACCCAAGTTGGCCTTGAACTTGAGGCAATCCTCCTGCCTCAGCCTTCCAAGGGCATCATGAGACACCCCAGCTGATTACCAACTTCCTGCAAATATTTTTCCCCTTTGATTCCACATCATGATTTTTATCTCTCTATGTGATTACAATTGAAAACCTTTATGTATGTACACAGGTCAACTTCAAATTTTACCTCTATATTCTACTCAAGTATTATGTGTTTTAGCTAAAGGAGTAAATATTCAGCTTCTGTATTTCCCTCAAGTGACTGGGCATAAGCTACGATAACAGACATCCCTGTGTGAACTCCTTCCTTTAGTGTTGAGGAATATCATGGACCAGATGCATATTTTCACTTTTGTCTAATTCCTGAGCTAGCATCCTATAGAACTGACCACACTTGCCCCTGTGCCATGCTCTCTTCGACCACCTCTTATTTAAGATTTATTTAAGAAATGCATGCCTTAAATATTAAATTTTCAATATTTTACTCAAAGTTTTTTTCAAACCAGAAAGTCTTGACCTGCAACCATACACCACAAGGCTGCAGTGTCTCTGCAGATGCATACATACACAGCCAAGATGCTGAATGTCCACTTTGTTCTACAGAAACAACAGTAGTCAAACAGGAACGTGTAGGATAGATGCCCAAACATTGTTATCTGTGATAAACTCCAAAGACTCAGCATAAGTGGAAAGCCAATGATCCAAATTGAGATTACCTTCAGCTTATAACACTCTGTTTTAAACAGCAAGACATTGGCTCATCTTAATAAATAATTTTCTTAGTCTCTGCTTCGATAAATTATAGTCGAATCTTACTTAATGGCAGCTCTGTTGAGGTCACACTAATGATAATTCATCTCAGGAGAGCCACAGAAATAAGCACAGGTGTCAGAGAAGACAATGTCCGTCTCTTGTGTCTCTGCTGGCTGAATCTTTTACCATAGGACTATAAGAGAAGGATGGCCCACCAGAATGAAGACAGGAGCCCATGTCTGACATTTAGATCTGGCTCTTTGGTTGGCTTTCTGATTGAAAAAACTCAGGTGGAAGCTGGCATAAGTCTGTAGCTGGTTGTGTATATATATATATATCTTTCACTTAATATGTATTTCTTTACTCCCACATTCCTACTATATATAGCTCTGAGTTCTAACTACAGGGCTTTTAACTATCATAGTAAACAGAGGAAAGGAAATTAAAACTCAAAGTCCCACCCCCAGCTCCCCAAATTTAAAATTCCAATTAACAGTATAAAGACAAGCAAACCCATGATCAACATACCCTGTTCAGAGCTGCGAGAACCAGCTTGTGGAGATCAGTCCTGAAACACTGTTTTTTGAGCACGGTTAGTTTGCATTGAGAATCATCCTTGGATTCTTCCGGTGTTCCTAAATTCAAGAACAAATAAGTGACAAATATTCTTATTTGTCTCAAGTAAGACAAATATACTTTTCTCAAATCCATTTAGGCTGAACAAACTTCCACTTTCTAAGAACTAGGATAATTCAGGTTGGACTAGGTCCCCATCCCTGTGGAACTTTTCATCTTCACTTAAAAT